>CM065124.1:41210070-41810070 GCA_033026305.1 Cirrhinus molitorella
GAACTCTCACTGGAAAATCTCACTTCTGTTTTCCTCAGTAAATTGTGACTAAACCGCGATTGAGTCTCTTTTCTCGTGACAGTTTGCTTTTTATTTATTTTAATAATAAGCAGTGCTTGAAGTGGGCCAGTACAGACTGGTATGTAGTATATTTTAGTCTTTCACGTACCAGTTAAATGCAAACAATGATATCACATTTTACCTGTAAAATTTCAAGGATGTTTTGGGACTGTTTTTGAGGTAACAGATTATACAATATTCTTAATAAATCATTAACACAAAGTTTCACGATAACTAATGAAGGATGTTATCTCAGCCACATTAGGAAAACATTATAAGGGTATCATTAAGGTCTGAAATACCAGAATGTTTTTATAAAATATTCTCATAATGTGATGTGTCAACAAAACTATAACATTTTACCTGCAGCATTTTGAGGATGTTGTTTAGATAACAGATTATACAATATTCTTAATAAAATGTTGGCATAATATTATACAAATGAAGAACATTCTTTCAGCCACATTAGGAAAACGTTATAAGAATATCACTCTGAGATACCGGAATGTTTTCATTAAATGTACTCACAATGTGGTCTGTTAACAAAACTATAACGTTTTAACTGCATAATTTTGAAGATGTTGAGGTAACAGAGTATGTTCTCAATAAAACATTGGCACAGTATTGCATAAGAACAAAGAAAGAACGTTCCTTTGAAAAAAAAATAAAAAATCTGCAGCTCTCCAGTAGCCTGTTTTAAGTGCAGTATTGCTCAGTCTAATGTGTATAGTCTGGTTAGTCTGGTGCGATGGCGTTTTTTGCAATGCATCTTGGAAATAGTAGTTGATTTACATGTACAGTGTTAAATCCTTTTAACAAAAAGGACTACTTTACCCAGCGTGCACCCTGTGACAAGAAGCTGATTGCCACCACATTCTGGAGGTGAAATTCAAACTGGCAATCGAAATTTGATGATTGCTACATTGGTTTTGTTTTTTAGAGCTTTAATTCAGGCGCTGCGTAATATCATTGCACCCTGCTGCACCCATGGTTCGACAGCAAAGTTCCCTGATTAATACGCCAGAATGAGAGTATAGTTCCTATCCATATCAGCCTAGAAAATCACAACTTTTCATTTTCTGTCGGTCTTAGTACATGATGTAACTACAGAAGTTTAAATTCAAGTTTTAAATAAGAAAAATATTTAAACTATTTGGTCAGATTTTCCCTTAATCTTTTCAGTTTCACTATTTTTGAAAGTTTCTTGAAAAAATATGCTAATTTTTACAGGCATAAAAGTAATCCCATACTAATAAGAGTATAGGAAAGATTGCGTGGAGAAGGTGTGAGGGGATTGTGTCTAGAGGGCACGTTGTAGGATGGCTGAAGAGGAGAAGTTTCAATAATTCTGCCTCAGTGAGGTGACAAGGATAAGAGGGGAGTTTTAGCAGTAGATGTGGTTGGTTTGAGTTCTTGTGTGTGTGGGGCTGAGAACGGACTGCTGATGGTTCTAGTTTTGTCTCTGAAGAATGTGGCAAAATGTTAAAGAGGTGGTGAAGGGGGACAGAGGAAAAGACTGGATGTGTCCGAAGTGCTGTTGATCTTGTCGTGGAAATATGAATATTTGGCAGTATGGACTTCAACAGAGAAAGACAAAAGCAAAAACTGTTACATATACATCCTCTAAAAGTAACTGGTAGAGGGTTTGGTGGCACCCAGGCAGTAAGATGTAGGTTACATATACTGTAAATAAATGTTGTCTGCAGTACAATTGTGTGTCTAAATTAAATCAAGCTGTTTGCCTGATTTGTGAGTGCTTGTGGTGGTAGGCCGTTTGAAATCAAATGAAGTTAGGAGTGAGTGGAAGTCTGCAGCATAAAGATCCAGATGAATGTTGAAGTCACCAAAGACTATAAGTGGCAAAGGGAAGAGTGGGTTGAGTATTTCGAATTGTTAGAAAAGAGAAGACCAGTACCCCACCCTCCCAACCAAAGACAACAACATAAAAAAAAAAATTTAAAAAAGCTTTTTAAATTTTTATAAAAACTGTCAACACAAATTGTCAAAATGAACTGTTGTTTTGTTGCTGTGGATCACTGTATGAACAAAACTTAACTTGTGTGTTCACAAACTAATTAGTAAAAAAAGCTTAAATATAAACAAATGGAACTGGCCTTTATGCATGTTTCTATCTTTCTATCTAACATATCTTTAAATTGTGGCCCTCAATTTATGCCTGAGTTGTAGGCAGAGGTGCTTGAAACCTTGAATCCTTCACCCTATCACGGCATTCCACATTAAATCTGTAGAATTCAAGGCACAGATCTGAGGAAGAGTTCAGAAAAAAAGTCTGCTGCATTGAAAGTTCACAGAAGCATTAAGGATCCATCCAAAGTTCAATGCCTGTTTGTTCGTCATGGGAGGCTGCAATGATTGGTTTTAGGTATGTTTTCAAGGACTGAAGGACTATATTATATGAAGTGAAGTGGACTATATATTCAGACTTTGAAACTTGAAAAGTATTTGCTGACTTATTTCTGTTATCAGCTTATGCTGCTCAGAACAATATTTCAGTTTGTTTATTGTTCTAAAGTGACATTTGCAATATAGAAACATGGCAGAGGGTGTTCAACTTTGCTGAAGAGGGGAACGGCAATGAAATGTTTGACCAAAGTAGCCAGTTTGGTAGGGGAAGGAGTCTTTTCAGAATACCTTCTGAACCTAGGTTAGCAGGGTCTACTAGGAGGGCATTTGATACGCCTGTTCTGACTTCCGCAAGATATGTTGATTGTGCCATGGCAAGTCCAGTTAACCAAAATCCATATTTGAGTTTACTCATCAATGAAATAGCTGAAAAATTAGGCCAGTCCATTACTGCTCAGTTACGATTTGACAGAAGTACACACTGTAGTAATTCTGAACAGCCAACTAAGATGATGCTGTCTAACGTCAAACTACATGTAAAAGAGCAACCAATATTTAGGGGTGATGGCTCAGATACTGTAAAAGAGTGGAAAAATCTTATGCCCTTGTATCTTAGAAAACGTGATATTCCAATTCATGAGCAGTCACAATAAATATTGGATAGGCTAATGGGGAAAGCAGGTGATGTAGTGACAATTAAATTGCGTAATTACTCATCTGTTGACTCCACCAGTAACCCGCATTTGATCTTTGACATTTTAAAACAGCATTTCAGTACAATCACCTACTCTAGCCGATTTTTACGATACTTTACTGGTGCCATCCGAAGATTCATTGGAGTACTGGATCCAAAGCAAAGGAATGCTTGGAGAGACAAGGTCGGCTCATTTGTGATCCAAGTAATGAGATGAGTATAATGTTTATCAAGCATTGCCAAGATCAGTCCCTTATGTCTTCAAATTCAAATCAGAGAAAAAAAAATGTTCTGAAGAAAACATTTTCTTGGTCAGCTGCGGAGGTCAGCATACCCAACCCAGTTTCTGTGATTTAGAGATCCAGTTCTTTGTGTTGTCCCTTGTTTTGTCATGCCCAGCCAATGTGAAGATCTTATTCTGGGCTCTAATATCATCAAACACTTGATTCATGAATTGAAGAACAACAGTGATTATTGGGACATTGCTTCTAGACCTGACAATCAGTTTGATGGAAACATTCAGTGGTTCTTGTCAATGTTTACAGGTGTTGAACATTGGAAAGGAGAAACTGTCATTGATAAAATTGGCACTATCAAACTTACTCTCTGGCTGTAGTACTTTTGCCAGAGCATGAACATTTGGTCTGGGGCCGTTTGCCACTTAACGTGCCCATGTCACCTGGCAGCACATTGATTGTTGAGGCCGACCAAATCCATAGCAATGCCCCAATATATTCTGGTTGGTTGCCTTGTCACACCACTCTGGGGTGACAGATGGGAGCCTATGATAGTTGTGAATCCAACAAATAAAGCGATCACAATGAAAAGAAATATTAAAATTGCTGATGTGTTTCTGTGTATTGCATTTGACGATTTTGAGATTTTTCAGGGTATGCAGACTACTCCAGTGCAAGCAAGCCAGATGTCTAACGTAATTCCAGTCCTATTGATCACACTGACACATCTGCTGAACCTGGGCCTTGGGGATACTGACATCAACTGGAGTCAGATCAGTGATGATTGTAAATCTAAATTAACCCAGCTACTAACTGACTATCAAGACATTTCTCCAAACACCCATTGGATGGGGTGAAGCCAAGGGATATGTGCACCATATATGACTGACGATCAACCCTTCTGCTTGCCTTATAGTTGAGTACCTCCTCCCCACTATGAAAAATTAAGTTCTCACTGACATGGAGGAAAGAGGTATCTTCAGGAAGTCTTCAAGTGAGTATGCATCACCATTAGTGATGGTGTGGAAGAAGGATGGTTAAATGACAGAACCTCATGTCAGAGTTTTATAATATCCCAATGAATGAAGCGGACAAGAAATATACACTTTCACTACACCTAGGCCTTCATGAATATAATCATATGCTGCAAGGACTTTGTAATAGTCCAGCTTCCTTCATGAGGATGATGCTTGGAATTTTCTGAGACATTGATTTTTCAAAGCTTTTGTGCTACCTTGACGATCTTCTTGTCTTTGCACCACCAGAAAGTGAGGCTCTGTCCAGGCTGTACACAGTGTTTCAGAGGCTGAAGGAGAACAATCTGAAACTTTCCTCTAAAAAATGTCATCTTCTTCAAAGAAAGGTCAACAAAGAAAAGTGTTCTGAGCCAAGAGAAGTTTGTCTCGTGGTTCATCGAGGAATTAAGTGGTTAGTTCATATTTTTAATGTATTTCCCATTTATGCAGAAAATAAAGCCAAGCAGTGAAAAGTCTGAAGTTCTTTATTGAGTGATATCAACACAATGCAGAGTGGATTCCACTTCCCTGGGATCTGTTATTTTATATACTGCTTAATAGAGCACCATCTGTTCAAGAATGAACTTTAACATAATCATATATATTTAAATACTAATAAAGTGGCTGTATATATGCATTTATTATTGTTTTATGCTTAACATGACTCTATATAACATTGTGACTACAGCAAAAGCTTTTACTGTTATAAAAACACAGATTTTGGCCATTAGTGGAACTAAAAAGGTCAATTTCTAACCAGCATGCACTGCTTCAAGTCAGAATTTGATCGAGCTGCGCACTGCTGTGTTAAATTAAACACACTTAATGAAAAGAAGGTTTGTCAGTGTGATCATGATGATCTGTAAATCTGGACACTGTTCAATCCTGTAGTACAACTGTAATAATTAAGAGGCACTATTACTGCAGTTTTCAAAGATGTTGTCCTGCTTCTCTGTAACATTTAAGACTGATATCTAGTAGACATTTCATTATCATGGTTCCCTATTCCTAGTCCAGGAGAGACACTTTCCCCCATATTTTAATTTGACCTATAATTAAATGCTTTAAGCAAGACAGATGTGTGAAAACTAAACTCAGTATGAGCAGGAATGAGGAACCTGCTTTACAGACTCAGAGTCACACCTGTTTTACACACAACACTCAAACACAGAACCAGGAAACAGGAAACACAAGAGTTCAGGTAAAAAGAAAGTAAAAGTGTGGTTGAGCTGTTGTGCATTTGTTTTGTTTTCTGTATTCATGCAGTAAAATGGCAGAAGCCAGAATTTCAGTGGATCAGGATGAGTTCTTGTGTCCAGTGTGTCTGGATCTCCTGAAGGATCCAGTGGTCATTCCCTGTGGACACAGTTACTGTAAGAGCTGTATTACAGACTGCTGGGATCAGAAGGATCAGATGAGAGTCTACAGCTGCCCTCAGTGCAGACAGACCTTCAGTCCAAGACCTGCTTTAGCTACAAACACCATCTTGGCTGAAATGGTGGAGAAACTGAAGAAGACCAAGCTTACTGCTGACTGTTACGCTGGAGCTGGAGATGTGCAGTGTGACGTCTGTACTGGAAGAAAATACAAAGCCGTCAAGTCCTGTCTGGTGTGTCTGAACTCCAGACACTGTCAGAATCACCTTGAACATCATGAGAGTTGGTTTAAAGGAAAGAGACACAATCTGATCAATGCCACTGGACGACTGCAGGAAATGATCTGCCAGAAACATGAGAAGATCCTTGAGGTTTTCTGTCGCACTGATCAGAAATGTATATGTGTGCTGTGTATGGATGAACATAAAAACCACGACACTGTATCAGCTGCAGCACAGAGGACAGAGAAACAGGTATTTAAAACTAGACACTGATAGATTAAGAGACATAAAATAATGGAGTGAACTATTCCCCTGTTCTTTAACAAAATATACACTTATATAAGTCAAAATATATGTTGAAAGCACTGACAGATGACTTCTGTTTAGTAAATCTGCTGTATATAGGTGATTTTTATGATTTATACATTCACTTCAGTCATTTATTTTCTGTCTAGAGCTGCAGCTTAATTATGAACCAGAAACACTGTCAGTGTGAAGCTCTACATCTGTGTCAGTTTCACTGTCATAATACTTACACTTCCAGTGTGAAACAGATATTTTCTGTGACATTCACTATCATCTGCAGAAGCAGCTGAAGGAGAAGCAGAAGACGTTCCAGCAGAGAATCCAGCAGAGAGAGAAAGATCTTCAGCAGCTGACAGAGGTTGTGGAGTCTCATAAGGTGAGTCTGGAGAAGAAGAGAAGTTTGTCTCAGTCTCAGTTCAGACTCTCTTGTCTCTTTCAGTCCCACTAAAACCTGAATCACTGTGTGTCTATCTAACAGCGCTCTGCACAGACAGCAGTGGAGGACAGTGAGAGGATCTTTACTGAGCTCGTCCGCTCCATTGAGAGAAGCCACTCTGAGCTGATACGGCTGATCAGAGATCAGGAAAAGGCTGCAGTGAGTCGAGCTGAAGGACGACTGGAGCGACTGGAGCAGGAGATCAATGATCTGAGGAGGAGAGATGCTGAGCTGGAGCAGCTTTCACATACACAGGATCACATCCAGTTCCTGCAGGTAACAGAGATCTAGAAGAACACCATCATAGTGGACTTGAGACAGATCCTGCTGTGACAGGAGACTCACAGAGAAACATTTCAACCCTACAATGAGACTCCATTGATGTGCTTGAGCTGTTAGATGGACATTTATGTTCTTAGCAGATGTTTTATCATCAAAACTCCTAAAAGGTTTACATCTAGTTTAAGTGTTAAATACTAGAATCTGTAGCTCTAATGTGATATCATGAAGAATGAAGCTGATGTTGTGAAAGTGCTGGATTGAGTTACTAAAGATCAGTCAAATCTGATGTTGGTGCAGGTTATTGGGTGAAGTGTGGAGCTGATGAGTTTTGATTTCTGTTTTCTGTAGAGTTTCCAGTCTCTCTCAGCACCTCCTGAATCTACAGATGTAAATGACAAACCCTTCATTTCTCTCTTCTCTTCTGATGGTCTGAGAGAATCTGTCCATCAGCTGAGAGAGAAACTGGAGGATTTCTGCAAAGAGGAGCTCAAGAAAATCTCAGACAGAGGTAAAGTCCTTCATCTGCTCTCAGAAACGAGTCCATCATAATCATTTCATATCATGGAGGACGCTTTGGGGAAACGCCCTTGGCGGACCATGCTCTGAATGCATGTGAAAAAAGTCAAACAAAGAGAGTGACGTCAGCGGCGGGTGACATCAGCGGCCAGAAAGCTATAAAAGCATGTGAGCCGGCAATGACGTTAGCTTCGAATTCTTGAAGCGACCACTCGCAGAGATGCCGAAAGTATGGCAAAGAGATGCAGCGTCTCGTTCCCTCAAGGAACCATTACATATGTAACCTAGACGTTCCTCTTCAGGAAGTCACGCTGCATTGGAGGACGCTTTGGGGAATGAGATGACCACGCCCCCATACTTTCAAGTCCCTGCCCAGTGTGTTAAGGCAGGAGGACTGAGGAGCCAGGAGTGGACCGAAGGTCAAGGTCATAGAACCTAGCGAAGGTGAGGGGCATGGACCAACCCACAGCGTTGGATATGTCCTGAATGCCTGAATGGGGACACCCGAGAGGAGAGATTTAGAGGCAGCAACGGTCCTAGTAGAGTGAGCCTTGACCCCCAAAGGCAAGGGGAGACCAGAGGACACATAGGCAGAACAGATGGCATCAACGATCCATCTGCTCAGGGTTTGCTTGGATGCTGGTAGTCCTCTCTGGCTTTGCCATAGCACACGAATAACTGGTCCATCCTACGCCACAGGGCAGCTCTGTGGACATAGGAGTCTAGTGCATGGACGGGGCAAGTGCAGTGAAGCTTTTCCTGGCCTGGATTCGTAAAGGGAGGAGGATAGAATGCCTGGAGCACAACGGGCTGTGGTGTGGAGGTAGGGACCTTGGGCACATAACCCGATCTGGGGTAGATGAAGGCCTTAGAGTTGCCAGGGGCAAACTCAAGATAGGAAGGGGCCACCGAAAGGGCCTGCAGGTCCCCAACCCTCTTAATCGAAGAGAGAGCTAAGAGAAGGACTGTCTTCAGAGATAAAAAGCGGTCTGAGAGGGAGGGAGGGAGGGAGGCTTGCTCAAAGGGAGGCTTGCACAAAGCCGCAATGACCACAGCCACGTCCCAGGTCAGGATGTGATGTCGTGCTGGAGGCCTCAGTGCACCATGGAGGAAGCGTATGACAAGGGGGTTCCAGCCCATGGAGAGACCATCCAGAGGGGTGTGGTAGGCTGAGATCGCCACCACGAGCAACTTCAGGGTGGAGTGGGCTATACCCGTGGAGAAATGGGACTGTAGAAACTCCAGAACTGTACCAACTGGGCAGTTAACAAGGTCTAACTGGTGTTCTCCACACCAGGAGGTGAAGAGTTTCCACTTTTCTCGTAAAGGGAGCTCTGAACTGGAGAATGGTCTTAACAACCTCAGTTGAGAGACCAGAAGCTATGAGCTGTGCCCCCTCAGGGGCCACACCCACAACTTCCACATTTTCGGACAGGGGTGAAGAATGGTGCCCCCCGCCTGTGAGAGAAGTTCCCTCCTGATGGGAATCTCCCATGGAGAGCCATCGAGAAGGGAGATTAGGTCCGAGAACCATACTCGGCCCGGCCAGTATGGGGCTACTAAGATTAGAACTCCCGGGAGCAGAGCGATCGGGGGAAAGGCGTACAGACGCAGCCTCGGCCATGTCTGTACCATGGCATCCATCCCCAGTGGAGCTGGATGAGTTCGAGAGTACCAGAGGGAACATTGCGATGTCTGCTGAGTCGCAAAGAGGTCCACCTGAGCCTGGCCAAACACTCTCCAAATCTGCTTCACCACCTCTGGGTGAAGCATCCATTCCCCGGGCCTCGGCCTCTGCCTCGACAGGATGTCTGCTCCCAAATTGAGACGCGCAGGAATGTGAACTACTTTGATTGAAAGGAGTTTGTCCTGGGACCAGAGAAGGATCTGGTGCGCCAGCTTGTCCAAGGGGCGTGAACGCAGACCTCCCTGGTGGTTGATATAATAGACCACCGCTGTGTTGTCGGTGCAAACTAGCACATGGCGATCTCTGATGTCTGGGAGGAAGTGTTTCAAAGCATGAAACACGGCCAGCATCTCCAGACAGTTGATATGCCAATCGAGATGACGGCCACTCCACTGGCCACGGGCTGAGCGGCCACTCATGACTGCTCCCCAACCAATGAGGGACGCGTCTGTCACTAGCATTACACAGTGACAAGGAGCTCCCAGCACCGGGCACTGTGACAGGAACTAAGGCTTCCTCCACATATCCAAGGCACGGGGGCAGCGCCACGTGACCTTGATAGTGCGGAGCGGGTTTCCCCTCTGAGTGGCTTAGAGGGCAAGGATGGAGCCTTCAAAGACGATGCCAGATCGGGCAACAGATAGGTGGCAAGTGTCTATATCCCCTCTCGCTAAGACTCCCCACATTCCCATAATAATCAGAGGAGGGGACAAACAAGCGAGAGGAGAACGGCCTTTCCCATGACCTCGAAACCTCAGCATGGAGGTTGGGGAAGAACGGAAGGCTCCTACGTGGAGTTGGTCTCTTAGTCCGCAGGAAACGTTCATCTAATCTGCTTCACTGCTGCTCATCTGGTTTCTCGGCGGGCCAATCTAGCTTTAACTTTGATACCGCACGAGTCACCACCTCCAACAACTCCTCATACCGGGGTGCCTGAGGGAGTGGATCCTCAGCGACACTCCCCTCGCCCTTCTCCTCAGAGGAAGACAAGTGAAGCGCCGAGCCCGACTCCCGGGGGAAGTAACCGCAGCATGGGCTTCCGAACCTTGAGAGCGGGCTTCAGATCTGGTGGGTGAGGAAGGAGATAGGGGATCACCCGTCTCCATTCCCTCGGCGGAAGTGGAACCAGAACTGTGAGGAATGCTAGTGAAGGCAGCCTCGTCAAAGAGGGCCTTCCAGGATCAGAGCACCCATGCTGGGAGTAAGTCACACTGCGGGCAGCCAGCCCCCTCGAGGGCTGACGCCGCATGTTCCGATCCCAGGCAAACCACGCACAAAGAATGTGTATCCCCTTCAGAAATGAATCTCTTATAGAGAGGAACACATGCCTTGAAATGTGGCTTGCCCTCGCTCAGCTTAACCAAAGACATTGTCACTCAAATAAAAGTTGTGCAAACTGGCACAGAAAAGCAGTGACAAACACACACACATAGAGCGCTCCGCTGAAAGACTGAAGCTAACGCCGTTGCCGGCTCACATGCTTTTATAGCTTCCTGGTTGCTGATGTCACCCGCCACTGACATCACTCTCTTTGTTTGACTTTTTACACATGCATTCAGAGTGTGGTCCGCCAAGGGCGTTTCCCCAAAGCATCCTCCAACGCAGCGTGAGTTCCTGAAGAGGAAAATAATATTAGAAATGTCTTAGAAAAGAATGCAGGATCATGAGAATCACACTGTTCATGTCTGTTGATTTCCAGTGACATTTACCAGGACCAGGAATGACTTTCTACAATGTAAGTCAGTAAGAAAACAAGCAGATATCTGCTCATCTGTACTGAGACACTGATGATACACTGAACATGAAGAGTTCAGCTACATGAAAAGATCAAACAGATTCATAATTCCTGATTCTGTTTTATCTCCATCAGATTCCCATAGGCTCACTCTGGATCTGAACACAGCACATTCACACCTCCGTCTGTCTGAGAGAAAAAGAGTGATTACTTACACTAGCACAGCACAGTCGTATCCTGATCATCCAGACAGATTTGATGTGTATCCTCAGGTGTTGTGTAGAGAGAGTGTGTGTGGATGCTGTTACTGGGAGCTGGAGTGGAGTGGAGATGAAGGTGTGTATATATCAGTGTCATATAAGAGCATCAGCAGAAAGGGAGTGGGTGTTGAGTGTGGGTTTGGATCTAACGATCAGTCCTGGAGTTTGCATTGCTCTACTTCCAGATACTCATTCAGTCACAATAACATACAGACTGATCTCCCTGTAAAGTCCATCAGCAGTAGAATAGGAGTGTATGTGGATCACAGTGCAGGAACTCTGTCCTTCTACAACGTCTCTGACACAATGAGCCTCATCCACACAGAACACACCACATTCACTCAGCCACTCTATCCTGGGTTTTGGGTTTGTTCTGGATCAACAGTGAAACTGTGTCAGGGTTCGTACACAATTTTGCCAGTACATTTCCATGACATTTGAGACATATTCATGACCTAAAGTTCCATTATTTTACAATAAGAATAAAAAATTTCTAATTTATCATAGCAAGCACAGTACAACCGGTATGCAGTATATTTTTGTCTTTAGCGTACCAGCACTTCTGATACGTTGCTGGTTCTCAGAGAAGAATTTAGAAATGACTTTATATATATCGCAATACCAGGAGGAGTCCCTTCTCATCTCGACAAATCATGTGCATGAATGTAAGTGAACTACCTCAGTCTAGCTAGCAGGGAACGTTCCCAGGATTTTAGCTAACATTCTGTATATGGTTCTGTATATTTTTTTAAAGAAAACATTTGAATGTAATGTATAAAGAATGTTTTAAGGATGTTTTTTTCATTTCAAATAACCTATAATGTTAAATGCAAACAATGATACCACATTTTTCCTTTAACATTTCAAGCAAGTTTTGGGTATGTTTTTGAGGAAACAGATCATACAATATTTTTAATAAATCATTGACACAATGTTTCATGATAACTAATGAAGAATGTCATCTCAGCCACATCAGGAAAACATTATAGGGATACCGTTAAGGTCTGAGATACAAGAATGTTTTTATAAAACATTCTCATAATGTGATGTGTCAGCAAAACTATAACATTTTAACGGCATCATTTTGAGGATGTTGCTTAGGTAACAGATTCAATATTCTTAATAAAATATTGACACAACTTTTCATGGTAACTAATGAAGAACATTATCTCTATAGGAAAATGTTATAAGGATATCATTGAGGTGTGAGATAATGGAACATTTTTATAAAACGTTTTCATAATGTGATGTGTCTATTACATTTTACCTGCATCTGTAATGTTATGAACTCTTTTTTGTTGTGTTTTGTTCCTGTCTTTCATTGTGTTATGTCAATCAAAAAGAATGCCACTTCTCTTTTTTATCTTAGTCTTTATTGAATGGCTCCATCTGTTTCTCACTCCTTTTAAGTCTCGTCTCTTTCCCGTATGTTCTTGTGAGAACTCATACAACTATACTACATCCCTTCTCTTGTTAATTGTTAAGTTTATAACATATCTAGCACTTTTGAACCTTGAGTCCAACTTTCCTTGCTCCATATTTGCAATGTAGACCACATCTCCCACTTTGAAGGAATGACTCTTTGCTCTGTTTGTTTTATCTGCATAGTCCTTCATTTTGTCTTTGTAGATCTGATGATGTATTTAGATTTTTTTGTGTACTCTGTTCTTGGAACTGGTCCACGCTTGGTAAGTTTGTTCAAATATCTCTGGAGAACATAAGAAATGCTGGAATTTCTCCTGAAGCACGATGAGGAGTAGCACGGTAAGACATCAGAATTTTCGGAAGCTCCTCTTTCCACATTTTATTTTCACACTAGCATGCTCGAAATGCCTTTTTGAGGCATTTATGGAATCGTTCAATCTTCCCGTTACGAAAATATGGCAAAACATGTATGTGCATGATACCTCCATTCTTCAGAAATGTGTTAAAAGTTTGACTGACAAACTGTCCACCATTGTCAGTCACAACTTCTGATGGATAACCAAAATGTGCAAACATTTTCATCAGTTCTGTTATGAATGTTTGTGAGGAGATCAGTTATCACCACTGCCTCTGGAAAGGAAGAGTAGAAGTCAATGACAGTTAGAACATATTCTCCTTGTACTGGTCCTACCAAATCAATTCCAAGTTTAGTCCAGGGTCTTGGGGGCAGCTCAAGAGGTTGGAGCGGTTGGTCCTCCCACAGAGGTTGATTCATAACACATGCTGCACAATCTCTGACTATTCTCTCAATGTCCAAGTCCATGCTGGGTTACTAAAACTTGTCTGTGGATTGCCGTTTATGGATTTTATTAAAGACTTTATATCGCATTCTTCCTCGTTGTTTGCTCCTTCCCACATGTACTGTGACGGAAGATCTGACCAACACAGTTTACTGGCGTGCTTTTTGTTCAGTGTTTTGTTTTGTGTCATGTACAGCCCATCTTACCACCTCCTCATGCTGAAGCAGGGGAAATGTTCTCTCAAGGACCACACTAACAACTTTGTGTTCCTTGCCAACTCAACACACTATCTGGACAGTTGTCTCTGCACTTTTTATTAGACCAGCCTTAACACTGCCACACAAGCACAGCTGTTGGAGAAGGTCCTCGAGAGAGCCTCGCCTCATATATTGAGTGGGTGCCCACTCATGACCCAGAGCCCAGCCAAACATCGCCCTGCAATGCAGAGCTGCCCAAGCTCACTGATGTAGCACCGGCCTTTATGCATGTTTCAGTATGCCATCCAACATTTCTTTACATCATGGCCCTCAATTTACATCTGAGTCATAGGCAGAGGGGCTTGAATCCTTGGAGAATCAATCTAGGGACTGCCTAAAGGTTCAACATGGTGCAGGCTCATGACACTGCACACATTAAGGAAGACAATTCTGCCTCTGTGATTATTTGCCTGTGACTGGGTTACCTAATTTGTTTAAACAAAGAACACAATTGTAATGTCCGCACACTGACACTGCTCCATTAAAAGTTTACTGCTGCAAGGTTTCGACCAACAGGTATTCGTCAGGCACAAATCAAGTGAACTGAGGTATAACTCCTTATAAGTAACAGGTGATCATCATAATTAAACACATTTAATCACTATACAGGTATACTCCCACAACAACATTACTGAATTTATATAACCTAGATGAAAAAAAAACAAACACACAAAGCGTATGACTTCCAATCAGGTAAATCTGGCTGGAACAACGAGTTCACTGACCTATCAGTGGATGGTGGCAGGTCTTGCCAGCCAGCTGAAGATTGAGAAAACATAAATCAGAGTGATCATGAACGAACTGTAATCTGGTTGAAGTTGCAATATTACTGCAGTTTTAAGGCTGTTGTCTTGCTTCTCTGTAACTTGTGTTCTTTAAGAGTTTGTCTTTAACTGATATGTGGTAGAATTTAATTATCTGTTTAATTATCTGTAAGGATTCCACTAGAGGGGAGCTTAGTGAGCAGATAACATGACAAAGTAATCCAAAACAGGCTAAATTTGACTATGGCTAGACATTAACTTGACATGTAGAATGTGACACAAAGGAACCAATAGCAGGATAACAAGAGGAGCGAGGGAAGCACATGACAAACAAGACAAGGAAATACAAAATAAAAGACAGGAAAATTTAAACAAGAAACAAAAACCAAAAACAGACATAATAGATATCCCCCTCTATGGGCGACTCCCAACACCCAAAGGGAACGCCCACCCAAAAACACAAACAAAAAAGTCCAGGAGAGTGGTGGAGTGGAGGCGGTCTAAGGGCGGGATGGAGGGTCAGGTGCGTGAAGCAGAACAGTTGGGCTGCGGAACGGGCCTGGACTGTGGAGCAGAAGGTAAGATCATAGACTGTGGAGCAGAGGTGGGCCTGCACCATGGAGAAACCAAGAAGCATTAGGGAACCAGGGCAGAGCCATTGGTCAGGGTGGAGCCGGCAGACCAGGATGCCAGGGTGGAGCCTTGAGCTTAATACAGCACCATCTGTTCAAGAATGAACTTTAACATAATCATGTACTATTTAAATACTAATAAAGTGGGTATATATATGCATTTATTTTTGTTTTATGATTAACATGACTCTATATAACATTGCGACTACGGCAAAAGCTTTTATTGTTATAAAAACACAGATTTGTGGCCATTAGTGGAATTAAAAAGGTCAAAATAAAACTATGACTAATTTCTAACCGGCATGCACTGCTTCAAGTCAGAATTTGATCGAGCTGTGCACTGCTGTGTTAAATTGAACACAACTAATGAAAAGAAGGTTTGTCAGTGTGATCATGAAGGAATGGTAGGAAGGGCACTGTGTTCAATCCTGTAGTACAATTGTAGTAATTAAGAGGCTCTATTACTGCAGTTTTCAAAGATGTTGTCCTGCTTCTCTGTAACATTTAAGACTGATATCTAGTAGACATTTCATTATCATGGTTCCCTATTCCTAGTCCAGAAGAGACATTTTTTCCACATAGTTTAGTTTGATCTATAATTAAATGCACCCAAATCAACTAGTTGAGGTCTTTGTGTTTACTTTAAGCAAGTCAGATGTGTCAAAACTAAACTCAGTATGAGCAGGAATGAGGAACCTGCTTTACAGGCTCAGAGACACACCAGTTTTACACGTCACTGAAACACAGAACCAGGAACCAGGAAACACAAGTTCAGGTAAAAAGAAAGTAAAAGTGTGGTTGAGCTATTGTGCATTTGTGTTTCTGTATTCATGCAGTAAAATGGCAGAAGCCAGAATTTCAGTGGATCAGAATGAGTTCTTGTGTCCGGTGTGTCTGGATCTCCTGAAGGATCCAGTGACCATTCCCTGTGGACACAGTTACTGTAAGAGCTGTATTGCAGACTGCTGGGATCAGGAGGATCAGATGAGAGTCTACAGCTGCCCTCAGTGCAGACAGACCTTCAGTTCAAGACCTGCTTTAGCTAGAAACACCATCTTGGCTGAAATGGTGGAGAAACTGAAGAAGACCAAACTTACTGCTGACTGTTACGCTGGAGCTGGAGATGTGCAGTGTGACGTCTGTACTGGAAGAAAATACAAAGCCGTCAAGTCCTGTCTGGTGTGTCTGAACTCTTACTGTCAGAATCACCTTGAACAACATGAGAGTTTGTTTAAAGGAAAGAGACACAATTTGACTGATGCCACTGGACGACTGCAGGAGATGATCTGCCAGAAACACGAGAAGATCCTTGAGGTTTTCTGTCGCACTGACCAGAAATGTATATGTTTGCTGTGTTTGATAAATGAACATAAAAACCACAACACTGTATCAGCTGCAGCACAGAGGACAGAGAAACAGGTATTTAAAACTAGACACTGCTGAAATATTGCTGACACTCATTTCATATGTGTTTATATCGGCACCATATTAACAGCTTACAGCATTCACACTGAACACCACAGAAATGAACAGCAGCTGACAGAACACTTTCACTGTTTGCTGAAAATACACCAGAAACCTTTATCAACACAATCTTTCATAAAATAGACCTTGATTAAACAACATAAAATAATGGAGTCAAAATAGTTACCTGCTCTTTAAAAATATATATAATTCTATCAGTGAAATTGCACATTAAATGCAGTGACAGATGACTTTCTGTTCCATAAATCTGACTGAATCCAGATGAGTTTAGTCATTTATAACTTGTATATTTATATTTACATCTATATTTATTGTGTAGAGCCACAGATTAACTACACAGAATGAAACACTGTGTCAGTTTTACTTTTATAACACTTACACTTACAGTGTGAAACAAGCCTTAATCTTCATGTGAATTCATGTATGATGGTGGTAAATGATCAATCATCCCTTCTGGAGTTTAACCATACAAACATTGGTTTATCAGCTCCACTTTTACTGCATTCATCTGTTCACATGATAATTTAGTGTCAGTAGTTTTCTGTGACATTCACTATCATCTGTTTGTCCTGCAGAAGCAGCTGAAGGAGACGCAGAAGACGTTCCAGCAGAGAATCCAGCAGAGAGAGAAAGATGTTCAGCAGCTGAGAGAGGCTGTGGAGTCTCATAAGGTGAGTCTGGAGAAGAAGAGAAGTTTGTCTCAGTCTCAGTTCAGACTCTCTTGTCTCTTTCAGTCCCACTGAAGCCTGAATCACTGTGTGTCTATCTAACAGCGCTCTGCACAGACAGCAGTGGAGGACAGTGAGAGGATCTTTACTGAGCTCATCCGCTCCATTGAGAGAAGCCGCTCTGAGCTGATACGGCTGATCAGAGATCAGGAAAAGGCTGCAGTGAGTCGAGCTGAAGGACGACTGGAGCGACTGGAGCAGGAGATCAATGATCTGAGGAGGAGAGACGCTGAGCTGGAGCAGCTTTCACACACACAGGATCACATCCAGTTCCTGCAGGTAACAGAGATCTAGAAGAACACCATCATAGTGGACTTGAGACAGAGACTCACAGAGAAACATTTCAGCCCTACAATGAGACTCCATTGATGTGCTTGAGCTGTTAGATGGACATATATGTTCTTAGGAGATGTTTTATCATCCAAACTATTTCCTAGAAAGTTATATATACACATATAGTGTAAGTGTCAAATACTAGAATCTGTAGCTCTAATGTGATATAATGAATTTGAGAAGAAGTGCTGGATTGCTGATGAGTTTTGATTTCTGTTTTCTGTAGAGTTTCCAGTCTCTCTCAGCACCTCCTGAATCTACAGACATAAATGACAGTCCCTTCATTACTCGCATCTATTCTGATGGTCTGAGAGAATCTGTCCATCAGCTGAAAGTCAAACTGGAGGATTTCTGCAAAGAGGAGCTCAAGAAGATCTCAGACAGAGGTAAAGTCCTGGAGATTCATCTGCTCTCAGAAACGAGTCCATCATCATGATCTCATATCATGGAGAACATCATATTAGAAATGTCTTAGGAATGGATGCAGGATCATGAGAATCACACTGTCCATGTCTGTTGATTTCCACAGTCACATTCACCAACGTTGTTCTCTGGACCAGGAAGGACTTCCTACAATGTAAGTCAGTAAGAAAACAAGCAGAAAAACTCACTGAGTGTGTTCATGTTCTTCCTGTAGAAGGTGAAAGAAGAGTTTTATAATGTAAATGATGATTTGCACAGGATATCTGCTCATCTGTACTGAGACACTGATGATACACTGAACATGAAGAGTTCAGCTACATGAAAAGATCAAACAGATTCATAATTCCTGATTCTGATGTGTTTTATCTCCATCAGATTCCCATCAGCTCACTCTGGATCTGAACACAGTGAATAAAGTCCTCCGTCTGTCGGAGAACAACAGAGTGATTACTTATACTGGCACAGATCAGTCGTATCTTGATCATCCAGACAGATTTGATTGTTATTCTCAGGTGTTGTGTAGAGAGAGTGTGTGTGGACGCTGTTACTGGGAGCTGGAGTGGAGTGGATGTGTGCGTATATCAGTGTCATATAAGAGCATAAGCAGGAAGGGACTGGGTAATGAGTGTGTGTTTGGACGTAATGATCAGTCCTGGAGTTTCTACTGCTCTGCCTCCAGATACACATTTGGACACAATAACATACAGACTGTTCTCCCTGTTGTGTCCATCAGCAGTAGAATAGGAGTGTATGTGGATCACAGTGCAGGAACTCTGTCCTTCTTCAACGTCTCTGACACAATGAGCCTCATCCACACAGTCCACACCACATTCACTCAGCCGCTCTATCCTGGGTTTGGGGTTGGTTATCAGTCATCAGTGAAACTGTGTCAAGGTTCATACACATTTTTACCAGTCAATTATAAGACAGGACAGGAACTCTCCAGGGCAGCACGGACGCCCCCTAGGGTGGAACAGACGAATCAGACGCCCTCCAGGGCGGATCAGACAGGACAAGAGCCCTCCAGGGCGGCACGGAAGCCCCCCAGGGCGGAGCAGACAGGACAGGAACTCTCTTTAACATAAAGACCCCCCCCCCCCCCCCACCCCACCCCCCAACCCAAGAGGAAGCCGAAGTCAGCAATGCTGCCCCCAGAGGTTCTGCAGGGTGAACTGCCACCTCTGGGGACTCGGTGGTGGTGTACGTGGCCCAGACAACCCACAGTGCAACTCCCATGAGGAGTGAGGCCTCCGTGAAAGCAAGTTCAGGAGCAGCGACAGTGACTTGGCTTTGCTCAAGAAGTGCAGATGTGTTGTGACAGGGTTCCGGCTGAGCAGCTGCGACGGGGCTTGACTCAGACTCAGGAGGCGGTGCAGACAGGACAGGGGGAGGGAGGGAGGAGCTGCGGTGATGCTTGACTCAGGAGGTGGAGCAGCTGCGGCGATGGGGCATGGCTCAGGAGGCGGAGCAGCTGTGACGGGGCTTGGCTCAGGAGGCGGAGCAGCTGCGATGGGGCTTGGCTCAGGAGGCGGAGCAGCTGCGACAGGGCTTGGCTCAGGAGGCGGAGCAACTACATCTCTTGACACTGGAGTGACAGTGGTGACTGGACTTGACTCAGAATGGGTGGACATTTTGTCTGGTGCAAACTTGAGTGTGGCAGCCATCTTGTCAGGTGCAGTCACTGGCGTGGCGGCCATCTTGTCTCGTGCAGTCACTGGAGTGGCGGCCCTCTTGACTGGTGCAGACACTGGTGTGGCGGCCATCTTGACTGATGCTGACACTGGCATGGCGGCCATCTTGACTGGTGCTGACTCTGGCGTGGTGGCCATCTTGACAGGTGCTGACTCTGGAAGGGCTGCCATGACAGGTGCTGACTCTGGAAGGGCGGCCTTGACAGGTGCTGACATGGCAACCAATCAGAACAAGACACATGGACAAGCAGGAGACAAGAGGAAGCAAGGAAGCTAGACAAGACAACAACCAAGACTAGACTTCAAAATAAAAGACATGAAAACATAGACATGGAACAAAAACCCAAACACCCACGTGACATATTCTGACTGTATTAAGGTTGCGTCATTTGAGCCTCGTGCAGCCTATCTGACTCATGGAAAATAAAACTAATAGGTGCAACTGCATACACAAAGAAACAAACATGAACAAACATACTGCAGGAAAAATATAATGAAAAATACTGTATATAACATATGATATAGGTAAGCAACATCACACGAACAAGCACTATTACGACTGCAAATGTGACACTGATTTTATACAACAGCAGTTCAATAAACTAGTAGTTAATATTAACTGACTTACATTTTAGATACATCCTTGAATGTTTTGCTAACGAAAATAGTTCTAAGCAACGCCACAGCAGAATAGTCACGAATCTCCGAGCCATTCATAAAGACAGTCAATTGCTTTATTTATTGAATGAATAGCCGTTTGAACGAACTGGTTGGATCTGTCTATGGTTGAATCCATGACTCACTCATTAAGACAGTGAATTACCACCACCTATTGGTGGCTTGGTTTCATATTTCATATAAAATTATTGCTTTTTTCCAACATTTCAGATTTATATGTAAAAAAAAGTAAAACATTAATCTTATAACATTATTTTTACATTTGCAATTTTACTGTGTAAATGCATTTTTGGAACCTTTTAACAGTCTGAGTAAATACATTTTAATGGCACTTTCGATGCAGGTTTGGTTTTTCCTCTGCTGTGGAAATGAATGGATTGAATGGTAAAAACCATATGGTGTACTCAATGTATTGATCAAATTTAAGAATTTGCCATATATTATGACACATACATTTTGTAAGCTTAGGAAAATATTGCCCTTCATAAAATTAAAAAGTGTCCACTTCTTTAGGCCTGCTTCCAAGGCCTGCTTCAGTGTTTATAGACTGAAGCAGGCCTTGGAGGGGCTTCATAAATGAATGAGGTATTTATATAGCGCTTTATTGTGTATTGCAGTTCACCCAAAGCGCTTTACAGTCACATGGGGGGATCTCTCCTCAACCACCACCAGTTTGCAGCATCCACTTGGCAGCCACAGTACAACGGCACCAGTGCGCTCACCACACACCAGATACGGGTGTAGAAGAAAGAGAATGATAGAGACATTTCAATTAATGGGGATTATTAGGAGGCCATGATTGACAAAAGCCAGAGGATGGAATTTGGCCAGGGCACCACTCCTACTCTTTACGAGAAGTGTCATGGGATTTTTTAATGACCACAGAGTGTCAAGACCTCAGTTCAACATCTCATCCAAAGGACAGTGCTTTTTACAGTATAGTTTCCCCATCACTATACTGGGGCATTAGGACCCACATAGACCACAGGGTGAGCACCCTCTACTGGCCTTACTAACACCTCTTCCAGCAGCAAGCTAGTTCTCCCAGGAGGTCTCCCATTCAGGAACTAACCAGGCTCAGCCCTGCTTAGCTTCAATGGGCAACCGGTCTTGGGCTGCAGGGTGATATGGCTCTGGCATGGATTAGATCAGACTCTGGAGCAGACTCATGGACTGGAGCTGCATCCATGACATGGTGAGATTCTGGCATTTCAGCCATCTTGGCTGAAGACTAAGAAGTGGCAGCCATCTTGGCTGATGATTTAGGCATGAGGGCCATCTTGGCTGATGACTCAGAAGTGGCAGCCATCTTGGCTGATGATTTAGGCATGGCAGCCATCTTGGTTTAATTATTTAGTCTTGGCGGCCATCCATGAAGTGGCCGGTAGGCTTTGGCTTGGCCGTCATAAGTGTGGCAGACATGGCATGAATAAATCCTGACATGATGCTCTGTGCATGTAAATACTCTATTTTGGTGGGTACTGGAGGATTGCAGGGTTCTTCATCTGCTATTCCTACTACAAATGAGGATCCAAAGTCAATATATTGAGCCAGAGTCCAGTGAGAGGTATGGTGAGGCATAAGATAATTAAGAGTCAAAAAGTGCATGATGAAAAATGTCCTTTGAATCAAAATCAATAAATCCCACTATATGAAACCATTTACAATGAAAGTAGAGAACTGTATCTGAAATCGCCCCCTATCTCCTTAAATAGGACACTGTTTGAGGGGACAGCCATTTGTAGTGGTTTCCGAAAACACAGTGGACATTATTGAGTGCACTCATTTATTCCCATGATGCATTACAATAACAAGTGTACAATTGATGTACACTCAATGGCTAGAGAACCCATAATGCACTGTGACAGTCGTGCCGAACTAATTCCCATGTCTTGCCATAAGACGGCAGCTACAGTTGAATCATCCATCCATTTTCCAAACCGCTTTTTCCAATGTGGGTACAGTGTAATATCATAGAGGTAGAAATGTATTTTTCAATTGATTTTTAAATAGTTTAATTAGGAGGCAGGCTAGTTTTCATGACAAACTTCAAGATAAATCTTTACATTACTTCTGGAACTGCTTAGTTTTCTAATGATTACTAAACAGCAAGCACAAACTAGCACAAGCACTCAGTGTCTGAATTCACTCACTCATTTTAATTCACTCCTTTAAGTAAACTTTATTAGTGGACTAATGTAGTGAAGAGTGGATAATGAGGGTAGAGAGGTTTCAAATACAGTTCTGCTTTACAGCCTCAATGACACACCTGTTTTACACACGTCACAAACACAGAACCAGGAAACAAGAAAGACATGAGTTCAGGGAAAGAGAGTCTGAAGTGTAGTTGAGCTGTTGTGTGTTTGTGTTTCTGTATTCATGCAGTAAAATGGCAGAAGCCAGAATTTCTCAGGATGAGTTCTTGTGTGCAGTGTGTCTGGATCTCCTGAAGGATCCAGTGACCATTCCCTGTGGACACAGTTACTGTAAGAGCTGTATTAAAGACTTCTGGGATCAGGAGGATCAGATGAGAGTCTACAGCTGCCCTCAGTGCAGACAGACCTTCAGTCCAAGACCTGCTTTAGCTAGAAACACCATCTTGGCTGAAATGGTGGAGAAACTAAAGAAGAATGTGGTTCCTGCACAGAGGACAGAAAAACAGGTATTTAACACTAGACACTGATGAAATATTGCTGACACTCGTTTCATATGTGTTTATATCGGCACCCACATTAACAGCTTACAGCATTCACACTGAACACCACAGCAGACATGAACAGCAGCTGCATTTATGATTTCAGTTCTTTACAGACTCCCCACTTTTACAGATTTACTTCAGCTTCTGTTGTGTAGGTTAATCATGATTTAGATATAAATGTGAATCTGATTTCCCAATGATAAAGATTGTAATAGTTGACTCTTAATGAAAACTGCTGGCAGTTATTAACAATCCTCAGTGGAGTGATCAAATAGTTCATTTATTTTCTGTGCAGAGCAGCAGCAGAAACACTGTCAGTGTAAATCTCTGCTGTTTCACTTTTCATGCTTGCAGCATGAAACATGCCTTTTGCTTTATATTAGTTAATGTACAATGATTGATCATCATTTTTGGAGTTTGAACCTTAGTTGCCAATCCATTCAGATAAGTAATGGATAAACTGCCACTCCCCACTTTTACTGCATTCATCTGTTCACATGATGATTTAGTGTCAGTAGTTTTCTGTGTCATTCACTATCATGTGTTTGTCCTGCAGAAGCAGCTGAAGGAGATGCAGAAGACATTCCAGCAGAGAATCCAGCAGAGAGAGAAAGATGTTCAGCAGCTGAGAGAGACTGTGGAGTCTCATAAGGTGAGTCTGGAGAAGAAGAGAAGTCTGTCTCAGTCTCAGTTCAGACTCTCTTGTCTCTTTCAGTCCCACTGAAGCCTGAATCACTGTGTGTCTATCTAACAGCGCTCTGCACAGACAGCAGTGGAGGACAGTGAGTGGATCTTTACTGAGCTCATCCGCTCCATTGAGAGAAGCCGCTCTGAGCTGATACGGCTGATCAGAGATCAGGAAAAGGCTGCAGTGAGTCGAGCTGAAGGACGACTGGAGCGACTGGAGCAGGAGATCAATGATCTGAGGAGGAGAGACGCTGAGCTGGAGCAGCTTTCACACACACAGTTCCTGCAGGTAACAGACATCTAGAAGAACACCATCATAGTGGACTTGAGACAGATCCTGCTGTGACAGAATTCACTGTAATTCAGGAGCGTGGCACTTCTTGAGGTGAACAGTCCTTTGACTGTAGCAGCAGGATGTGTTGAAACTTGAAATGTTTCTGGTTCAGGAGGTAGGGGTTTGGGTTGGGAGAGAAGTGGGTTGATTGGGGGCTCTCACAGCCTTGGGGAAGAAGCTGTTGAGCCGTCTGGCAGAGAGGGCTCGGATGCTTGGTACCATTTGGAAGAGACTGTGGGAGGGTTGGGTGGGGTCCTTCAAGATTTTTGTGGATTTACTGGAGCATTGTTCAAGTAAAATGTCCAGGATGGAGGGGAGAGGGACACCGATGATCTTAGCAGATGTGTTCAATGTAAGGTGTAGGGTATTGAGATCTGCAGCGCAGATGTAGATTCTTGCAAAGTGGTGTAGTTTTGGCGGTTCTGTAATGTGCACCCCCAGGAATTTATTGCTGCTGACTCTCTCTTCAATCATGTCCTTAATGGTCTGTGGGATGTGGTCAGAGTTTCTCCTAAAGTCCATCACAACCTCCTGTGTCTTCCCCATATTGACTGACAGGTTATTTGCACCACACCATTCAGCCAGTCAAGAGTGTTTCATTGTTGTTGCTGATGAGACATACAACAGTTGTGTCATTTGCAAACTTAGATTATGTGGTTGGAGCTGAACTTCACAGTCTTTATTAATAAATCCAACAAGAAAACACTGGAGATTGCAAAAGCATCAGCCAAGGAGCAAAAGCAACATGCCATACCACAAACAAACAATACTGGACATGGAAGTGACTCCTATCCTCACCTAGATATCTTGCATATCTAACGCTAATCTGGACAGCTGCCTATGTACTTAACAACTCGTTAAAAACTAAGCTTTCTGGGGAAGGTCCTTAAGGGAGCTTTGCCACGTTTGTCAAGTGGGTGCTGGTGAATTGTGAATCATGGGAGGATTTCATCAGCCCCACTCTAAATATAGAGACCACTGCAGAAGATAATGCCCGAACCCATTATTGCTCTATAGACTGAGCCTCATGATGCACCTGACAAGGTGTGTAAGCCGAGCAAATCGCCCATCCCCGAGGGAGTTCTAGGGAAATAAGAGAGAATGGAATAAAGCCCAACTCACACTACTGCCTTGGCTAACTGTTTCCTTGGTTGTTAATTAGTTCTCCACTGTTCTGTTTCAGTTAATTATCTTCTGTCTACTTAAGCCCTATATTTGAGTCACTTCCATGTCCAGTATTGTTTGTTTGTGGTTTAGGGCATGTTGCTTTTGCTCCTACAATCTCCAGTGTTTTCTTGTTGGATGTATTAATAAAGACTGTTTGTTGGAATTCTTATGTGCTGCTTATTGTTTGGACTCTTAATAATAGAACTTTATTTTGCTAATATTACTTTTCCTTGTCTCAAGTTAACATTTGCTGCAGATAAATTGCAGAAATAAGACAAAAATGCAAGCTGCTGTAAAAAAAATTGATGTTTGCTTGATTTTGTATTAAATCCTGGAGTGACTGAACAATGGTTCAGTGTCTTGAAACCAAACAATACCTGACTGTGTCTTAAGGGTCCTTGTGAAGTTTCAGTGTTTCTAATTGCTCAAAAGTTATAAATAATCATTAATCTAATCATAGTGTTGGAGCTGTTTTTCCTGAGCAAATCTACTCAACCTTACAATGAGACTACATTAATGTGATTGAGCTGTTAGATGAACATTTATGTTTTCTATCATCTAAGCTATTTTCTTAAAAGTTCACATATAGTGTAAGATGAGTATTGATTTGTGTTTTCTGTAGATTTTCCAGTCTCTCTTGGCACCTCCTGAATCTACAGATGTAAATGACAGTTCTTTCATTTCTTTTGATGACCTGAGAAAATCTGTCCATCAGCTGAGAGACAAACTGAAGGATTTCTGCAAAGAGGAGCTCAAGAAGATCTCGGACAGAGGTAAAGTCCTGGAGATTCATCTGCTCTCAGAAACAAGTCCATCATCATCATCATCATCATCATCTCATATCATGCAGAACATATTAGAAATGTCTTAGGAATGGATGCAGGATCATGAGAATCACACTGTCTATGTCTGTTGATTTCCACAGCCATATTCATCAGGACCAGGAAGGACTTCCTACAATGTAAGTCAGTAAGAAAACAAGCAGAAAAACTCACTGAGTGTGTTCATGTTCTTCCTGTAGAAGGTGAAAGAAGAGTTTTAAAACTGATGATGTAAATTATGATTTGCACAGGATATCTGCTCATCTGTACTGAGACACTGATGATACACTGAACATGAAGAGTTCAGCTACATGAAAAGATCAAACAGATTCATAATTCCTGATTCTGTTGTGTTTTATCTCCATTAGATTCCCATCGGCTCACTCTGGATCTGAACACAGTGAATAAACGCCTCCGTCTGTCTGAGAACAACAGAGTGATTACTGGTACTAACACAGTCCAGCCGTATCCTGATCATCCAGACAGATTTGATGGATTGAATTCTCAGGTGTTGTGTAGAGAGAGTGTGTGTGGACGCTGTTACTGGGAGCTGGAGTGGAGTGGAAATAAAGGTGTGTTTATATCAGTGTCATATAAGAGCATCAGCAGGAAGGCAGATGGTAATGAGAGTGAATTTGGGTTCAATGATCAGTCCTGGAGTTTGATCTGCTCTGCCTCCAGGTACGTATTCAGTCACAATAACATAGTGACTGATCTCCCTGTAAAGTCCATCAGCAGTAGAATAGGAGTGTTTGTGGATCACAGTGCAGGAACTCTGTCTTTCTACAGCGTCTCTGACACAATGAGCCTCATCCACACAGTCCACACCACATTCACTCAGCCGCTCTATCCTGGGTTTTGGGTTGGTTATCAGTCATCAGTGAAACTGTGTTGATGAATCAGAATAGATTAATGAATCAGAACAGAATAGATTCTACCCATAATACTTTGAGCTGCATGATGAATCAGAAACAGTGAGATGTTATAGAGTCTCTTCTTTTCTCTTCATGACATGAATACTTCTGTCAGTGAAATAACATGTCAGAATAAATGTGTGTAATAAATCCTCATTTAGACAGTATCAGTCTGTGTCTGTCTCAGTTACAATGTGTGTCTGTGCTTTTCTCAACCTTTGTGTTGACTTTTTATGTAGCGTCACGTTTTTATTATTACTATCAAAACTATCTTTAAAGTCACATGATCACATAAAGTCAATAAATCATATTCATTTTTCACTTTATGTAGCCCTGGCCCTTTCCAGCATTTTGTGTTCTTCTGTCCTCTGGTAACATGAGCTGTAAAATGACATGAAATTTCAAGATATTATAGTTATTCTGCATGCAATTTTATTACATTTAAGCAAAACAGTCTTGTAGTTTTTAAAATTCACCACACCCGAGCCTCATCACATCACAACCACCATGCCATCTTCCAGCCATCATGGCTGCCACGCCAGTCTCCCCTGGAGATTTTTAAGGGCATTAGGTCAGGTCACCTTTTATTTATATAACACTGTATATACATATTTATTTACACTATATATACAGTACAGATTGCATCAAAACAGGTGGATATGAAGCTTGGTTCAACAAAGAATTCAACCATAATTGCATGGTTCCAAGTTTGGTGGCCTCAAGTCCAAGTACGGGTGCCCCTGAGATTACCCCTCTGTCCACATGCTTCCTGTGAAGGCAGCTACCATCTTGTGTTTGGGCTGCACACACTTCTTTAGAGGCCACAGCTGCAGCTCCTCCAGAGGCGATGATCCTCCAGGTGGGCAGTCCATGTCTCTGCTCTCTCATGGCCTCCTAACCTGTGTCTCTACCCTGGTTCCTTGATCCATCATGATGGTGTGGCTACCCAGGTCCACCACTGCTCCACAGTTTACCTCTGCTCCACGGGGTCTAAACCAACTCCAAAAATACGAACGAAGTTTAGCACGTAACCCATACCATACAGGATTTTAGAAGTGCCCTGAGACTTGTGTGCACACTTACCATAACATGGATTTTAGAGAAACCGTTACTTAAGGTGGCTTAGCCTAGGAGTGTCTTGACAAGTCCTAGGTAGCAGATGCTCAAGAGGTATGTGGAGTGGAGTGGTTTCAAGCTGACCAGGGTGCAAGCGACTCCGAAAATGGGAGCGAAGTCTAGCAAATAACCCATACCATACAGGATTTTAGACTAGCGCTTGCACTTACCATAACATGGATTTTAGATATGGTGTGCCAGAGAGGTCACACCCAACAGGGCTCCAGGCGATGGGCACTGAGGGGCAATATCTAGGATTTGCCCTCATGGTGAGGGGAGCATTGCTACGCCCAACCAGGACAGGTAGATAATACTGCAATGCAGCGAATACTTGGAATAAGTGGAAGTGGTTAGGGACAGGTTCCTAGCTCCTGAGAGACAGGGAGAAACACCTGATGGCAAGGGGTGGCCATCAGGTGGCAAGCTCTTAAGAGACTCTTCCGCAGAGAGAGGGGAGTGTTGCCATGCCCTACCAAAGGGGCCTGAGAAATGGGATCAAGACATTCCACTTGATATGCCTGCATAGAAGCAGGGAGAATAGTTCAGAGGGGCATTAGCTATAACCAACCCAAAGTGGATTATGTTTTCTGTCTTGACAGAAGCATGGGCCCTGCCTTGACCAGAGCCACAGAGTGTGCAAGAGCCAGAAGGCTGGAGAAGTGTTGCTCCTCAGAGCCAACACTCTCCACAGGGGGGTGATTATAAACCCACTAGAGTAAGGCTTGGGGAGAGCTGCTCTGTTCCTACTCAAGAGGGGGGCCCTCACCCAAATAAATGCATGAAGATAGCTAGAACAGGAAGCCCCTCAGGCTGAGTTTTCAGTAAAGAAGCCTCTAAGGCAGGGTGTCCCGCCAGGGATGTCCAGGGGCATCCTGTGAAGAAAAACTTCCAGAGAGATTACCTGGAGGAATGACTACGAGTCCTAAGATACCATGCTGTAATATGAGGACCTGGAGGCCAGGAGGTTCCACAGGGACCTAAGGCAGGTGAAGGCAGATCCAAAGTAGACGAGCAAGGCCACAACCGTGCTCAGTAGATTGTGGTGGGGGGTAACTCCTTGAAGACCTACCCTGAGAGGAAATAAAGAACAACAGACAGGTCCCCAAAACACAGCAAAGGAGGCAGGACACAAAAAGCAGAATCACACTCATCCACCCAGAACAGGCAGCTCCTCAGAGCAACGTCAAAATGAAGCTCTTACCTGCATAGAAGGACCAAAAAGGTCCAGGGTTGCAGTCATGAATCTGGGGCCCAGCAACCAAGGAGGCTATCTCCAAAGCCCTTTAGCGACTTAGTTGCAGATTCCGGCGAACATGAGGCCAGGCAAGGCTACTATCCAGACCGGATCCAAAAATTATCAAGAGATCATCATTACCAAAAGGGTCCTGTGTTTCACAGAGAAGGGACTGACCGAGACTCTAATCCTATAATATAGGAAGAACACAACAAACAGCCCTACATACTGCAACACCAAGCTCAAGAAAGAAGGGTTTGTACTCATCTACTGCGGCTCCCCCTACTGCTCCTCAGAGCTAGCTCAGGATGGATTTTGAGTAGAAAACCTTAAAATAAGAAGTGAAGCCGTTCTACGTCTCAGTGACATATTGCTCTGACTCAGGAGAGCACAAGATCAACCGAGCTGGTGTCATGAAGCTCCTCAAGGCAAAACATGGACGGCACGACTTTAGGAGAAGTAGATGGTTATAGGGGAATTAGGGAGGGAAGAAATCCACAGTGTGGTGCAGTTCTGCTACCCTGCAAGAAAGGGAAAAACCACCCCTAGACAAACTCATCAGCAAGGTCCACCCGGATCCCCACAAACTCAACTCCCTCCATGCCTCAGCAGTGGTAGGTGGTGAACCCTTCCTTCCTCAAAAAGAAAGACAAGCAAGAGCTGAGCTACTTCATATGAAGATGCTTAAAAATGCACACAGCGCCCCCCCCCCCCCCCCGGGGATATCGTGTGCATGCTCTCACCCGACGACAAAACATCAAAGAGAGTGTGTGTCATCAAGTGTCAAAACAAAAAGAGGGCACGGATCAAAAACCAAAAAGAGGTAAGAATAGATAAAGATTACCAAAGATGCATGCTTTTATACTATGGTTGCACCGGGAGTGACGTCATAGGCTGTCGCCGGCCAATGCTATTGTCGTTCTGGTATGTATGCTTCAGACACAAGTCACGCTGATGGCGTCCCCTAGAGGGGGCAGTTCGATGTTCCCTCGAGAGGGAACAGCTTACTTCTGGTTTGGAAAATAAGGTGGATATGGATACTTGTAATAATGAGCTCAAATTCCTATCAGTGTGTTCACAGCATGAAGGTCAGATCTTATGTATTTATGAATGAACCACTGGTTTTAAATATCACTGACATTCTGCTTTTTTGTTAGGTCACTTGTTTTTCTAATAAGATCTGGCAACACTGATTTGAGCTGCAACGTCAAGACACCAACAAACCAAACCAGGCACTGGTAAAATATCCATAATATAATTAAATACTCTTATTAAATGTTAAAATAAATACATACCTACATAAAAATCTGAATACACATTGACAAGCTGCTTGACACACTGTTGCAGGGATTTGAAAAAAAAAGAAAAAGGCTACTTATTAGGAAATATTCCAGTTGTATTGTTTTAATCAATGTATAGACATTTTTTTACATCCTCACCTTCACTTTTTATCCTGTTTGTCTTTCATGATATCCCTTTAACTAAACAAAATCAGTAACTGGTTTAGTTTATGTATGTATTTTGCAGAACATACATGATCATGTAAAAATGTTCTTATCTCTAATAAAAACAGATAGTTTTGAAATATTCTGCACTATTGTTTTATTTTTGTCTCTCTGTTGCTCTGCAATGTGTCACAAATGACAGTAAAGGTGACTTTGTGTTTGACCTTCTACTAAACAAACATCTCATTTAGTGCTCCATTTAAAAAACAGACTCATGTTCGAATGACATGAGGGAGAGTAAATGATGATAGAAACATCCTAATCCTGACCTAAAGTAATGACTAGCTAAATTACAGAAGCACTGGGCACAAAAACAGTAAAATGATTTCCAGTCTGAAGCATAAGTGCAGTTCTTTCAGACATGGTGAAGCACATGAGCATTGAGACACGCTGGCGCTGCACAGAAGAGCTGCTAAACGCCACATAAACACATCCTCACAAAATCAAAGCAGCACCTAAATGACTCAACAAAACCTGCAGACCGGAGCCATGAAGACATGATTCAGCATGAGTCACCGTCTCTACATCTACATGAGCACTTCAGAAAGGCTGATTTCAGTGCAAGGACGTCAGATACCAAACCCTGACTCTATGTACATGCAGAAGAGTAAAAATCACACAGTTAATTAGATGCATTATACTGTTGTTTCAAATGCTAGAGTGTACAATATACTTGATTTCACCACAAGCACTGGCTGTTTTATGGGAAATTTAATTCAAAAAATAGTAAAGTCCATGTAAAGCAATATTAAATATGTGTTCTGAGTTTGTCACACTACAGAAAAATGTGTTATTAACCACCCTGCCAAATTAAAAAAAAAAAATGCTCTCAAATGCTGAATGTGAATGTAAAAAAGTGTAACTGCTGAAAGGTTCAAGGAAGAAGAGTTAAGGTGGGTATCTACTTTTTTCAAGCAGTATTTTTATTACGCAAAACCAAAAAAACAAACAGGAGGCAAAGGAGAAAAAACAACAACACAACAACGAGAATGGACAAACAGTGACATCACATGCAGTTTTTTCACAAATGTATGCTACAAACACGCAGTGACTGTAGAGATGGAGTCACTGCATTCACTGTGATCTGAGCAGATCTGACACCAAAAACACAGGATCATGAGCTGATCATGTGTATATAAACACACTGCCATGCTTCACTCTGAAACACAAGGGGCAATATACATTTTTCATTAAATAATGCTTATTAGAGCAGTGAGATGTTGCTAACATCCTCCTCTACTGGAATCATTTGTTCAGGGAGTTTTCTGTGTGAGAAACACTCACTCATAAGGGTGCGTCTCAGGTCAGATAGTGCCTATGTAGACAGCACACACCAGTCCTCACGAGCAGCAGACCATGAATAACCAACACACTCATCACTAGATGCTAGTTCATTCTCTTATCCGTAGGCTACTAAAACACATCGGCTCTGATCCCTCGTTTCTATCGTAGTCTCATTTGGTCTTACTGTGGATGAGAACTGGAGAGCGGTTCAGTCGATTGCGTAACTCTGAGACTGTAGTTGAAGCACTTTAATTTACTGAGAGCTGCTGAGATATGAGAAGGCCTCGGGACGTGTAATGTGCTTCTATCAGGACATTCAAGGTCAGCATGAGTCTGTTCACCAACATCAAAGAGCAGCGAGAGTCCACAGAACTGCTAGCTCACATCCAGATGTAATAAAGCACAAAGTATCTTCAATATCCACTGTCCTTCATTAGTATTGGCACTCCAGCCAAAATATTACTGTGCATGATTTTAATAATCAAGAACAATGGGCCTCGTTTACGAAACAAACATATGACAGAAAACTGGGTGTATTAGAGCCTTTTACAGTTTTTTTCAAGTGCTAACAAGCATTTACCAAAACTTAAAGTACTTTTTCTAAACTCTTAACACAGCAACACACCTACATCATACAATTAGCCAAATAGTTCATTCATTTTCTGGCCAAAACCACATTTTGTTAAATAAATTCAAACTCTGCATTTCAAAATGCTTAATTCCTATTTCTACATATACTAACTCTATAAAAACACAGCAAACCTTATTTGGTCAAAACTTTGGCACTAGTTTCAATCCAACAGAAACATATAGTCAATCATAGTACAGTGATTGTCAAAATACTAACAGTTGATGGCTTTACAAAAACTACGTTTCAGTACTAAATGCATATACTAGATAATATCATTTTTTAGCCTTCAGTTTGCCTTCAACTGAAACCCATTTAACGTTTTAAAGTGTTGAATGTGTTCTTTCTTGGCAAAATACTCCCTAAAACTGAACTGAGTCATTACTTTACAGAATGTACAATAGAAAAAGATAGGGTAACCTATGCAGCAATTCAGTTGGAACTATTGCTTTCCAGTGGGTGAGGGTTGGATATGATGGTGTCCCCATGGAAGCTGATGCAGTGATCAACGAAAATTCCAACATACATAGTCTTTGGTTACCATTTTGCCACAGAATATAAAGGTTAAAGGGTAACCTTTTTATCTCACAATTTGGACTTCTATTTTTTGTCAGTTTACATCTTACAATTCATTTTCATCTGTTGCTTAAATATGCTTATCAGTTGTTACAATATTTTATATAGACATATTTTCAATCATTTTGAGCTGCTGTTGTTGCAGAAATAGAGGCTTTATACTCTATTTAAGGATTGGAACATTAGGTCTTCATTTCTGACATGCTGTGTTTAAGCATTTGCAAATAAGACTAAAAAGACCCATGATTTTGGTTCTGGGTAAGCTTGTACAAAAAGAAAATGTTTGTGTTTAGAGTTTTGAAAGTGTAACTACAGATTGGACAAAAATATGTTAGCAATTGAAAAAAACTGTAAAACACACACACACACACACGCAGATCCTGTTTTAGGACCTTGACAATCGTTGCCTGTCTTCACTGTATGCAAAAGAATGGCTTGAACAACTGTGTTTATGTTTCATTGCAGTCATGTGGGTTTCAAAGTGTCTCTATATGAGCGTAGAGACACATCATGACTCTCTGAGGGTTTATCTGTACTCCAGCGTGACGTCATGTCTTGTGTAACGGCGTCTTTGCTCTCCATCAACACAGATGCATTAGCCAGAGTCATTCATGAAGAAGAGCCGGACTCTCGCCCCGAGCGCACAGATGATTCTTACGCTCTTTACTCTTGCCCTTATGATGAATTAGATGGAGTGCATGGCCTTGGGAGGACAGGAAAACACAAGGCTGATCCGTCTTTTCTCTTCAGGGTGTTCAGCAGAAACAAAGCCATCAGAAGTCATTTGTGTTCAGTGACAATGCGAGACAGCCAGTGATCACTGCTGATGTGATTTACAATAGAGGAGCATGAGCAATTTGGCACAGCACCAGTAATATTAATAATGTATGCCATATTTATTAGCTTGACAGATTATGGAACTAGAAAGATCAGAGGAGAGATTCAGAGAAGGGAAAGACACTTTCTGCAAGTGCATGGGTTTAAGGGTATGGAGTGGTGATGTGCACTCTGAAAGTGTCTTCATCTGCTTTTTGAGAGCTGTGATGGTCTCAGCAGATCAGGTGATCAGATCATTCCAGCAGAGAAGAGCAGAGAGAGTGAAGGGTCTGGAAAGCATCTTTATGCCTCATGGTGAAGAAGTGTTAATTTCGTTAACACAATCTATGATGAAAAATGTTTAGCAAAGTTTTTTCCCCTGATAAAAACGAGACGATGATGAGATGATAATAATGTCACTAAACGATAACTGAGACTATATCAACATGCAACACTTTCAGGGATTGATGTATTATTTAATATACACACTGCTATTTAAAAGTTTGTGGATGGTAAGATGTTTTCTTTGTATTTATTTATTTATTTTTTTATCAGAAATACAGTAAAAACTGATATGTTACCCTGGACCACAAAACCAAGTCGCTCAGGTATATTTCTAGCAATATGCCAAAAATCATTAAGATATTAAGTAAAGATCATGTTCCATTAAGATATTTTGTACATTTCAAAATGTAAATGTATCAAAACTTGATTTTTGGTAAGTAATATGCATTGCTAAGAACTAAATTTGGACAACTTTAAAGGCGGTTTTCTTTTATTTTTTGCATCCTCAGATTCCAGATTTCAAATAGTTGTATCTCAGCAAAATATTGTCCGATCCTAACAAACCATACATCAATGGAAAGCTAATTTATTCAACAGATGATTTGATTCATTCAGATGATATATAAATCTCAGTTTTGAAAAATTGACACTTAAGGCTGGTTTCGTGGTCCAGGGTGGTCCAGGTTTCAAAAAGTTTTTCTATTTGAATTTGAAAATGTCGTTTATTCGTGATGCAGTTGAATTTTCAGTGTTACATAATGCTTCAGAAATTATTCTAATAAGCTTATTTAGTGTTTAAAAAATGTAGAACATAGGGCTGGGCGATATGGCAAAAATGTAATCTCGAAAATTTTTTCCCATATTGATCGATAACGATATACATTTCGATAAATAAACTGTTAATGCTGCCAGCTTTAAAAGAGTATCCCAACTATGACTGAAGGCACAAAAATGTGAGGGTTCATTAATTACATTTTAAAGTATAGTTTATTAACAAAAACTATAACAAATATTTAATATTATAAAAAAATATTTAGAAGCCACATTAATGTCTTTCACATTTACAACTCTAAACAACTATGTGTTTGCTGCATAAAACAGGGCTCTACGCTTATGTTTCTTTTTAGAAGTACTTGTGCTCCTAACTTAAAACATTTAGGAGCACAGTCAAAAATTTAGGAGCACCATCTAATCAACAATAAAAAAAAATCTGATGAAAAATTTGTCTTCTAATTAAAGCTTTTCAGGGGCATTTTGTTTTTACCTTTATACTGGCATTTTTTTTATTAGAATTATGTAATCTTTTATGTTATATTTAAAAATATATACATTTATAATCTTTATATGTCTAACTAAAACAGCAGAATCAGAACAAGTAGAATAAGCATAAGTTATCAATCAAATTAAATCACTATTAACTAAATTTATTTGTACTACAGAGGTGGCACAGAAGAACACAAAAGTGGCTTGTAGGTGTTTTCATATGCTTCATGAGGCTCAGAAGTGGCATGAGGGCAATCAAATTCATAAATTCATGTTGAGATTATTGTTTTTAATATACCATTTTGAATACAAAAATATTAAATGATTTAAATAACTGAAAAGATACTTTAAAAGTGAAACTACAACTGCCGGTAGGGGGCGGTAAGTCGTTGATTTTAATTACTGAATCATATTCATTTGATTCGTTCGAACAGCCGATTCATTCAGAAATGACGCAAGTGACTGTCTTTATGAATGGAAATAATCTCTGGATAATTTTGACGACGAAATAAAGCCAAATCGGGCAATGGTTTTAGACCATAGTCAATGTAAGTCACTTAATATTAACTTCTTGTTTCTTTTCTGATGTATTAAATAATATTTAACTTATAAACTCGCTTAAAAATCATTAAAAGCTGTCACTCATCTTAGTTCATCATAATCAACGAATTTCTCTACACTGCATAATGAATCTCTTATTTACACTCTCTCTATATTTTGTTTATGAAAGGATTCGTTAGATATGTCCGTGATACATTACTCAACGCTTCAAAAACATGTAGAAACCTTTGAAACTCCCATTAGCGCAAACACAAATATGCTGATCGGGTCACTCGCACATGGTGCTTATAATTATTTTTCATAGTCGCACGCAGTAGTTTTCAGTCGCAAATGCGAGTAAAATGGCCGCACTGTAGAGCACTGTAAAAGATGGGTCGATATTTGCAATAATCTGACCGTAAACAGCAGAACTGCAAATTAATTATCTGCCACGAGGTGGCGCTTTAGTAGTGCTGAAAAATAGAGGTTCCCCCGGTAACAGCTGAACACAAACCAGCACCGCGCTCATTAACGCTGTTTTATCAGGCATTATAGGTAAGATGAAATGAAAATGCCAACGACACGTTTCTAAGGACACCTCTTAACATTACAATTGAGACTTTTCTTATACTATTTAAAACTTATTTAAAACTTTTTATGGCCTTAAATTTGATACAAAGCTTTTAAGGATCTGCAGGAGCCCTAAGACGCTTTAAAAGGCGATGAAACATTTTGGTAGCCCGACTGGAGAACACAATTGCCCTGGGACGCTTTTTAAATAGCCAAACCACTTTCATATAACTGAATTCGTGCTACTTTTTTACAATTTCATAATTTTTGGATAATAACTCGAGGTTAGCTTCACTTTTGTCGGTGCCTCCAGTCATTTTTTTGTCCTTGTGCCGTAGGAAATTGACTTTGTTCTTGGACGTGAACGTTAAAAGCTGCACGCTGCTTGGCTGTTGTTGCATATTTCTGCTGTGTGATTGGCTCTTATATTATTCCATATCGAGTAAAAATGCTTTGAGCTTATCATTGTTATCGACATATATTTTATCGTGATTCAATATGATATCGTTTATCGGCACAGACCTAGTAGAACATAATTTGATCATCAAAATGAACATGAAATAAAATGAAAAAAATATTTTTTGTATTAGATCTTTGGTCTATTTAAAACCTAAAAGTACCGCCAAATCGATTAATCACAATTAATTGCATCCAAAATAAAAAAAAAAAGTATATATAAATATATACTAAAGCTTACAGTCCAAAAATAGTGAAAATTGATTTGCAAATGTAGCTAAAAGATCAAAAACTTTACCAAAACCAAAACATTTCAGACTCTTGCAAGACTGTTATGCCAGTATGATAACACTGACAAATAGTACTGCACAAGTAAGCTGGAGGTTAGAGATTTACCTTTGAGGTATTCAGTGAAATGAAAGTGTCATTTAGTCTGTGTTCTGTAATGGATCTTGACTGTATTGTTTGTGATTGTGGTTGCTGATTGTAATGTTACTTATGCAACCTCTGTTTTTTTGCCACTGTTTTAAAAGAGAAACAATAATGCAATGTGGAATTATTGGAATTACTATTAGGAATTTCTTTGTTATAATATTTGACAGTAGATTTTTGTTACAACAGTTTTCATTACATAGAAAAGGTGAGTTATAGACTATATCTAAAGTCATTGGTGTTTATGTAGGTTCTAATTGATATCCTGTTATATATCTGTAAACTAGATGAGGTAAAATAAACCATGCATATGTTTGTGCTTATTGATGAAAGTGCAACTTCTGATGTAATGTAAAAATACATTTCCCAAATTAAAACAATCATTGTAACGGGATAACTTCAACAAAACTGAGGAACAAACCAATGTGATGTTTTTTTTTTTCTTTTTTTTTTTTCAAACAATATCAGGTGAAAATGAAGGGAATTTGGACTTTGTTTCAGGGGTTCAAAGCAGCTTTCTGGAAGCTTTCTGGAGTCCTAATACTCAAGAACTCAAATCACAGCACTGAATAATGCATTTCTGTGGACAAAATGCATCTAAAAATAGAATGAGATGCTGTGAGAGATGTACGTAATCCAAGCTGCCCAAAACATAAGAATTCTTTATTTTAAGCTTTAAGCTAATGCATCCTCAGCGCAAAAACTTTCAGTTTGCGGTCATACAGTGTCTGTACGCACATCAAACAGACACAGTGTTGCCAAGTCTGCACTTTTCACGCGGAATTGGGCTACTTTAACACTGTTGCTGCAGGCTGTTTTTCATGTTCACGGGTCCCAAAAACGTAATATTTATCCCCTGGAATGCTAATTTTACCAGTGGAACCCTGCCAAAAAACATTTTTTAACAGGGGACCCCCTTCAAAACTTGATTGGGCTACTTTTGGGCTAGTTATTAGTAGCAATTGGGCAGGTTTTGTTGTGAAAACCTGGCAACCCTGGACAGACGAAACACAGTAGAGAGGGCAACAATTAATACTCAGCGCAAAAAACATTAATTGTGCTGAAATATCTGTTGTTGAACATTAAATTTAGGTTTTAAAGTCCACATGCATGTATTTTTTATGAGAGTAGGAACTGTAAAGGGATAACAGCATGTAATGATCTGAATATAATATTACACGCGTCATAGCTGCCTTTTACAGGATAAAGAAATGACAGTAAGGCATGGCTGTGATCAAAGTGAATGTGTGCAGTGTTGGGGAAAGTTACTTTTAAAGTAATACATTACAATATTGCCATAAAAGTAACTAATTACGTTACTTTGTTACTTTTTATGGAAAGTAATACATTACATTACTTTTGCATTACTTTTCAAATCTGCGCAGGGCTTGCTGGTTTGTTTTTAATACAAACAGTTAGATTTTTATCAAATGTAAAAACCCTTTCACACTAAAAAGTGACATGAATAAGCCTAAGGCTGAAGGAAAAGTAAATTGACGTCTGTACAGTAGAACTGTAGGAAAAGAAAGTTCAACACTCTTCAGCAATGAGAAAAAAAGCACAAATGTTAGTTAATCTAAAGTAAGTTTTGCTTATTAGTACGGTTGAATTGGATCAACAAAGGTCAGCAGCAAAGATATAGGTTAATAAAATGGGATTAAATGCACAGGAAACATAAACATAAAGTAATTTGCATTACTTTTTTGAAAAAGTAACTCAGATATTTTCTTGTAAATGAAAAAGTACAGCATTTCTTTACTAGTTTCTTACCTACTGGTTAACACTGAATTTGTGTTTTTTTATTTGTTTTTATTATTCTTTTAATGTTTAATGCAGAGATTTAAACTATATAGTGCTTAACAAAGGTTTTTAACAAATTATATGAGGTTTGTTCCACTGCTGCTCTAAACAGTAAACAGATTACCAAAATCATTTTTTATCTTTCTGTATTGTTAGTTCTCCAATATGTGTAAGCTCTTTAGTAACAACAATAGGCTATTTCTAATGCGATAATATAATTATTGTTCTTATCTATGAAAGAAAGGCAGACAAAAATAGTCAAGTGCTTAATAGTGGGTTTTTTCAGATACCCAATTACAGCTGAAAAGTACATCAAAAATGCCAGAAAGAATGCAAGCTGTTATGAAAGGCATAGGAGGCCATTTCTGGTATTATGTGAATAAATATGTCATTGTTTCAGTTTATTTGCTCAATTAATGACAATAATATTTTTAGATTTAAACCTTTTTTGACAGATTCCAAAAATATTTGTGTTTTCTCTTTATTATGACAGGTGGTCTAATGCACTGTATGTTTTCATAGCATTCATTTGGCACATTTGTTTACAGGACATTGAGCAGAATGTGGAAAAGTGTGTTTTTCATCAAAATAATCATAAGTTGGACATATTGCATAAATTATATTTGACTCAAATGCTTGTATTAACAATATATTACTCTAGATGATTTATAGTGTAGTGATGATGAAGCTGTGCTGATGATGAGACGGAGATCGCTGTGATGGAGACGCACTGCTAGAGTTTCCGTCTCCATGGTAACAGACTGACGGTCTCTGCAGGACTGTTGCTAGTGAATTAAAAAACAAAGAATCGTGTGTCATCTGCAGAAGCATTTCCATCCATTAGTAGCTACGTAGGCATATCTTGATTTGTTTGTAATTGTAAAAACTGTATATTTAAGTAAAAAGTTATTTAAAATGAATTTTTCCGTTTTGTGCTCACTTCTGAAGTTCTTAAAGAGATAGCTCACCCCAAAATTACAATCCTGTTATTATTTACTCACACTCATGTTGGTCCAAACCTGTATGTTTTGGTCTTCTGTGGAATGTAAAAGATGATATTTTGCGGATAACCAAACAGTTGGCTTCCAAGTCAATGGCTAGCATCAATTGTTTGGTTGCCAACATTCTTCAAAATATCTTACTTTGTATTCAGCAGAAGAAAGAATCTCACCTGTTTGGAACAAAATGACGGAATTCTCATTTTTGGCTGAAATACTTCTTTAAGCTCTGCATTTGCTGTATGCACAAGATTGCAGTCTGTGAAAAGACACCATGCTTCCTGGTAAATGGTCAGAAGTTGGGAAAATACAGTTAAATAAATGAGTGTGCGAGTGGAGATGAAAGCTTTTTGTGTAGCACAGTGATCGTCTGAATCACAGCAAGACAGGAAACAGATTTGAAATGCAGCCCCATTTTCAAGCAGCTGAATGCGTAGTTTGTCTTACAGCAGAATAACTAGAGTGAAGACGCAGTGGTCTGTTATTAATTGGTCTGTAAATTGCTCAGAAGGATATCCGGCTGCACCGGACTAAATGTTCAGCCCTTATTAAGCAGGTAATTGTGCCGGACGTTCAACAGGAACTACTGAAGGACAGACGAGAGGAACTGTGTTTTTTAATATCAATGAGAGCGCTTATGTGAGCATTAACAGTTAGCTGTATAAAACAACAGCACATAGTGTCATCTTTAGCTGGGATTGTTCATCTGCATGAAGTACATGCAAAATCATTGCTAAATAATAACAGATGCATCGCTAAACGTTTTGCAAAAGAATAATCTTTGTTCTTAATGATGCATCGGGCATGAAACCGGCGTATCTGTAGCAGAATAACTCGACTATCACTGAAATTCACTGACTTTGTGTGTTGCTCAGTTGAACTGCGCTCATCACACAAAATGCATGTTTTGCCAAGAAATGTTGAACATCAGATTTGACAAACACGTGGCTGGTTTTCATACAGCACCATCTGTCAGCACACATTTAGATTTTTAATGCATATCGAAATATAATCATCCAGAGCTTATGATTGTTATCAGCATAAATTTTGAGAAATGGTTTTCCTGCCCCAGCCTAACTCTTGCAGCCTGTTTTTCACTTTAAGCCCTACTTTAATGAATCTTTTCATGCAAATACTTCCTTTGCCAGGAAAAAATGATGTTCATTGCATAATCTACTTTGCTTGGCTGTGAAGGTCCTTACAGTGCTAATAAGAGATGTGACTGGTCAGATTTTCTGTCATTTTACTAGTGTGAATGAATTATTGGCAGTGCTTTTGGTTCTGCATGACAAAACTAGCCCAAAAAATCTATCCCAAAATATCAAAACTCAAAATAAGTCCCCCCGCTAGATAAACGCATATTTTATATTCACTGTTATGTGTTATACACGTTTCAATCCAAAGAAGCAAATTTAAGTTATGCGCAAAATTGGAATATCACATAATACATTTTGCGAATAAAGCACTGTTTCCACTCAATGAGTCAAAGAAAACTAAATCGTCACTTCCTGATAAACTGGCACTAAATATCACTAAGAAAAGTAGGAGAAGCCACTGAATATAATCATTTTCATTTTACTTGTGCCTCAGAGCGAACAGATGAAACACAATAGATGCGGTCAGTGCTTTCAGAGGCGGATGCCTGCTGTTTGGGTCGCAGTTGTGTAATAAAGACAATTACACAGAAATACTTTGCTCAGGCATTTCAGAATGACCAAAACAACATTTCTGATGCTGTGCAATGAGATCGGTCCGCTGGTCAGTCAAGTTATCCCGTCCCATCATGCAAAGTCACATGACTTTTTTGATGCGCATGGAGGAATTTATTCAGTAAATCTAGTTTATGTGCAATTTTTCTTATTGGCTCAAAAGTTTATCCTACTCATTGTGTGCAAAATTTCTTATGCGATATTCCAAAATGTGCATAAAAATAGGTGGATGGAAACAGCTAACTTCAACTTTAAATATGATTGTATAGTAGTAATCCTCTCCTCTCTCACTAAATTCACCATCTACCACAGTTTTATCTTTGGTAGAATTTAAAAAGGATAAAATGCTTTAATGCAAGCATTTCAGTCCAATACTGTTCATGCAATATGCCAAACCTATAACCCATGGGGAAAAATCAAAAAGATGCACAATATTTATGTGAAGATGGACGCAGTACCGCCTACTCATTCATAATGAGCCCTTCTGATTGGCTGTCAGACATCTGATACTCTCCATCAAACAGGAATGACATTAAAGATTAAGACATTTAATAATAATTGTATATTGCTATTTTTTTTTTCTTAAATGCATACACATTCTATTGAAAGAGGGAAATCAAATTTTATAACTTTTCATTTCAAAGCAACTGTATGTAGGCTTTTTTGTGTGTGTGTGTGTGTGTGTGTGTGTATTTCTGTGACTTTGGAGCCCTTACAGTTAAATGAGTGGAGTTCACTGTGGTAAATTGCTGAAAACAATCCATTTTTAAGCAGAATTTCATTCCTGATCACCATATTTACACACTCTCAAAACAGTCATTTGGGAAGGAAACAGAAGCCACTCACCTTATTAGATGTGAATGATTTTTAAACTGATATTTCAAGGTAAAAAACTGATTGTTTCGCCCACCACATCACTTAATAAAGCACCAGAAAGTATTTCTGAGGGTGTGATAGAGTCTAGCACTTTAACATGGGGGTTTGGGTTTTGTTTTCTTCTTCTTCTTCAGTTTTTGGCACATTGCAATCTTTGTGCATACTGCCACCTACTTTTGCTATTGTGTAGTCATGATTTATACTCAGTTTTCCTTGCCTGTTTCCTGCATATCCTTACATATCTTAACAATTATTTGATTCTCTTTCCTATTCCGTCTTCCAAAGCCCCACCTGGCGCCACATGTTCAGCTCCTCCAGATTAGGCCCCTGAAATCTGCAATATTTTAGAGCATCTTTATTCTATGCTCAAATCCTTTCACTTAATCCAGCTGTATATATGTACTTTATTAACAATCTATACCCTACTCTATCTCTATTAAATTCATAACCTAATAAATATGCTAAATCCTTACCTCTTTTATTTAAAAATGCTATTAAATCCTTCCTTTCCTCATCAAACTTTTTACAATCATACTGTATATCACATGCTCCACTGTTTCTTTCACCCCACGATTCTCACACAGACCAGTCTCATGTTCACTGATTTTAAACAATGATGCATTCAATCCTGAATGTCCAAGTCTCTTTCTAGTAATTATGAACTCTTCTTTCCTATTTCTAACAATTCTACATTTATTATCTATCTTTTTTTATATATATTATACAAATGTCGCCCCTTATTTTCTGTATTCTGGGTTTTGTTTTGGGGTTTGTTCATGTTTATATTTTCATGTCTTTTATTTTGAAGTTTAGTCATGGTTCCTAGATCTGGGCGATACTGTAAAAATGTAGTTTTGATCCGATACCAAGTAAATACAGGGCCAATATCGCCGATACCATTACCGATACTGATATTTTTATATATATATATATTTTATTTATTTATTTATTTATTTATTTTTTTTAAAAGCACACAATATAAATTACACTTACTTTCTTGTATAGGGGATATCAGTGTGTCACAATTTATGAAATGATTGCATAATTATTATAATAAATCTGAATATATTTTCATAGCCTCAGGACATATTTCAAATATGAAATAAATAAATAAATAATAATAATAATAATATATATATATATATATATATATATATATATATATATTATTGTAATAAACTTAATTTGCAAACATGAACTGTGCATGAAATTAGCGAGAATAGTAATAACATTAAGAACAGAAAAACAGAACAATGCTATAAAATATAATAATTCAACAATAATATAGTAACAAAAAAAAATCTCCCTTTAACAGTACTTATCTGGCTTTAACAAAAAATAAAGTGCACAAAATTATTACTAGAAAGATTCATAAATATTGTAACAAATTCATGTTAGTTAAAACTTTAACAAATGACACTTTATTTGTAAAGTGTTACCATTTTTCAACACCAGTAAAATAATCAATTTAGATAACACTTTTTTTTGGTGCATGCATTACTATTTGTAAAACCACAGTTTTACAACAAATACCATAGTTAAACTATGGTTAGTGTAATCATTGTTAATTTGTGGTTATATTAACCATGGTTACGTTTTGGTCTGATTGTACTTCATGCTGAAGATCCAAGATCACTTCACCTCTTATCTGACAATTTTACAGATTTGAGTGGTTCGTTCATCCAGTCTGAGCCGGAAAGAGGATTGATTAGTTCATCTCTCGAGTTCAGGTTTGAGTCGTTCGTTCATCACGTGACAACCCTATAAGATGAACGAACAACTCGAAAAACCCAAACTAACAGATGAACTAACAGAACCTATAGGATGCTGCGCATGCATGACTGAATGAATCACTCCCCGAGACGACTCGTTCTTGCCGAGTCACATAAAAGATTCAAAATGAACGAATCGTTCAAGAACGACCCATCACTAAAAAGAGCTGCGTACGAGACAAGCTCATTTTAAATATTATATTTCATGCTAAATAAATAAAATCACTGTTTAAAAAAAACAACAACCTTAATATCAATATTTTTGTGTGAAGATTGATCCTTTTCGATACAACTCCTGTATCGAAAGTATCGATACTTAAGGATCGATCCGCCCACCCCTAATGGTTCCTGTCTTGTCTTGTTTCCCTTATTCCTCATGTTATCCAGCCTGTGTATGTGTCACGTTCTCATTGGTTAATGATTTGCCATGTAGTTCTCAGTTCTGTTTGTCCATTGGTTGCTATAGTCACCTTCCTTGTTTCTCATTGGTTGGACTGTGTCATGTGACCTGCATTGTTTGGTATAAGTAGCCCTCATGTTCCCATTGTCTCTTGTCGTGTATTGAAGTATGTAGCCGCTGTTGGTTTTCTGTTTATGCCTGTTTCCTTGCCAAGCCAAGAATGTTTATTCATGCCAAGTCAAGTCATTGTTTGGATTATAGTTTGGATTAAATAAACTGCACTTGGGGTCATCCTGCAGTGGATTACCGTTACAAACGCTCATTTACTCAAGACAACTTTAGGAACACACTGTCCAGCGACACACACACACACACACACACTGCACGCTTTAATTGGATATTAAAGTGGGGCGATAGAGAAATCCTCTCATTAATTTGTGCCGTGCGCCGGCGGCTCTGAGGGAGTTATGTCATTATAATCTGTGCTGAACCTCGTTTCCAGCCGTACGCCGCTGTAGAAGTGAAATCCGGCTCGCTGCAGTGCGACAGGGTCACGGGCATTACATGCGACCGACACGATCTCACATCGCCCTCTTCTGCAACTCATGCTGAAATTCATTCCTGATATTCCTCTATGGCACATATCACATTCTCTCTCCATCTTGCTATTCAGAAAACAAGTTGGAAATGGAACAGCCATGAAATTATTTATAGCATTCTGAAACTGCACAATGTTTTTCCTCACACACGCTCCTCAAACTGCTCTATTAAACATGCCGCCTAACCCTCACACAGTTTTACAGTAAAGGGAATAATCAACCATGTACTACAATAACAACTCACAATGAGTGAATCTCAAACTACAAACTTATTTTTAAATGTCTCAGATTAACTGTCAGATTAAAAGGTCCATTGTGATGAGAAACACTCTTCCAGCTAAAAGGAAATGTTCTCAGACTAATGTCAGCCAAATGTCAAATTCCCTGACTTTCGCTGACAAAAAAACGTGAATTCCCATGACCTATAATGAACAGATCCATCCATTTGCAAGCTTTATTTATTGTTTACAGACGTTTTTGTACAAAACACATATACAGACTACTTTTTTTAGTGTGCATGTTTGTTTTTACCCGTTAAATGCACTTTGATATTTTTCCGTACTATATTTACGGAAATTAATTTATGGTTTTTATGGTTTCAGGGGATAAATGCTCTGAAGGATTTTCTGTTTGTAATCAAGTTCATCATTCTAGTCTTTTTATTTCTTCACATTTAGTTTTTGCTTTTCTATCATCTACTTCTAACACCCAGCCTTGGAAGAGGTCATTTTGTAGCCAAAGCTTTTGAAAAGTACATTTTTCTGGCATGTTTGCTTTAGTTATCAGGTATAACCTGGTGACTGCGAGTGGGAAGGGAATAAAATGGCGCTGAAAAATAGGCAAAATGTGTGAAACAAAAATTACATTTTAATAAATGGAAACTAAAATTTAAAGTAACAAACAAAAATCTCTAAATTTAAATTTAAATATACAATTCCCTGACTTTCAATGTTTGGAATAGACCTTTTAAAATTCCATGATATTCCAGAAATTCCATTCTACCCTTTTAATAGAATGTTCATCCAAAGTTCCCTGATTTTTAATATTTTCAAAACATTACCATAAAAGCCTTATTTATACATTCTTTATGTCTGAAACATTTTAGTCTAAAGATGGTTTAGGGAAGATTTAAAAGTAACATTCCCATAAAGTTTGTGAAATATTAAAATGGAATATTTCCCTTTACAGGTACAGTTTACCCCAAAATGAGAATTCTGTCATAATTTACTCACACTTACATTGTTTCAAACCTGTATGACTTTCTTCTGCTTAACAAAAAGGAAAATCTTTAGAAATATGTTGGTAACCAAACAGTTTTTGGTCCCCTATAAATGAGTAAATGATGACAGACTTTTCATTTTTGGGCAAACTGTTCCTTGAATGTGGACTTTAAAGTTTACATAACCATCAAATAAATTATAATAAAAAAAAAAAAAAATATATATATATATATTTAAAAAACTGGACATTTTGACATTCAGAAATTTCGTTTTCATAACTTAAAGGGAATGTTTTTGTTGTGCTGTTACTGAGGTGAGGATGAAGATGCAGAACATCTGAACTGCTGTCATGAGTCTCCTCATGTGTTTGAGTCCATCAGTGATGAAGGATGTGGAAGTGACCCACATTAACAGGAGATTGATTTGTACCATGTGACTGTACCAGCATCTTGTGACACACATACAGTACATTAGTGACATCTAGTGGATGCTCTGATGCAGGACAGTCTGTCAAACCACAACTGTTCACATAATGACATGAGTATTTGGTTGCACAATTTAATAACCTGTAATATATCAAACTACACTGTAAAAAAAACAATTTGTTGAGTCAACTTATAAATAGTTACCTGGCTGCCTTAAAATGTTAAGTTCAGTCAACTCAAAAAAGGTTTTGTCAACTTGAAATGTTGTGACCTTAGATCTTAGATATCTGAGTTGATTCAACTTAAAATGTTAAGGCAGCCGAGTAACAAACACAGCTGTTAAGTTTAACAAACATGTTTTAAGTTTAGTCAACTTGAATATCTAAGTTGTCATTTAGTACAACTTAACATTTCCACTTGAATAAACTTAAGTTGACTGAACTTAAAATTTCAAGGCAGCAGAGTAGCAAATTATTTTAAGTTGACTCAAATTGTGTTTTTTTGCCTTTTACACTGTAAACTCTAACATATTTATGGATTTTTCCTCAAGTAAGGTGAAAATGGACCTTCACAACTTTGAAACTGGGTGTACTGGAGTGTTAATCCAATACACACATGACTTTTGTTGTCCAATATAATTATTTTTTACAAAACAATTGGAGCCAATACAAAAAAACAAAGAATCAAATGAAAGAAAGTGTTAGTTTTTGTTCATTTGCTTTCATAAATGATAGTTTTCAACTCAGCTAACAGAAAACAAATGGCAAGATTCTCTTGAAGTTATGAACAAATGTTTTTGCAGTACTATTACAATGTTCGTTCAGAGTAATCGGGTTCATGGAACTTCTTTCGTAAATGTTACTACCTTTCATAATGTTCAGAGAACATTCAAAAAGTTCCCATAATGTTTGCAAAATGATCAAATGGAATGTTCCTTTAAAATCTGCATAAAAAAAACAAAAACAAAAAGACATCATGAATGTTCAGGAAACATTCAGAAATATTGTTTTTATAATGTATTAAGAAGAGGTGTTAGACCTGTGTTCTTAGAGCATATTGTTAACTGAAATACCTCCATCAGTGTTATTTCACAGCTTTTGTGGTCGATTGTCCAGCACATGAGTTAAAGTCTGCAGAAAATGGAAATTATCAGCAATATTAGAATACGAAAGCACTGACTGAACAGAGCCACTGGACCTGAGTGAAAACAGGATCAGCACACCATCATCACTACACAAACACCCACAACGATGAACACAAAGAAGAGCATCTGATTCCTCAGACTGAAGCTTCAGATTTCCAGTATGAAACATGAATAAGACATAAACACCTGAAGGTATCATCTCAGATCTTCAGCTGCATCAACGGTTGCTAGGCTGTTGATGTGGTTGCTAAGATGCTGTGAGCAGCTGCTCATCCACACAGCAGCACATCATCAAGCTAACGAACACCATAACCAGTACAAATATGCATACTTCTATACTATATAGTAGGTGCACAAGAGTATGTGACAGAATAGCATGTCTGAATTCACAGTATTCATAAAACAGCAGATGACCAACTGTTTCCGGTGGGATTCTGAAGTGTGTATCTGATGGATACTTTACTCTCCCTTGAGGCAGTTGGTGAATAAACATGGTGTGACAAGTGTAGTACAGCTAGATTTAGCTATAGAACATACTTATTGAACAGTTTAAATAATGTCTTGAAAAGCAGTACCTATTTAGAGAGTGTGTGATTTGAGACGCAGCCGGTGTGTAGTGCACTAGACTAGAGCGCTTGCTGTTCTCTCTCAGATCCCTGGCTCATTTCTGCCACCTACTGTCTATCCACATGTAGGCTACACATGAACACAACAGGCATTTGAGTAACAACACAAAGCAGTTCACTGTCAAAGTTAATAAAAAACATGGAATGCACAGCACAGACCTCAATCTGCTCATAAATGACACAAAACGCACACAATTAAATGCACCTGGATCATTATAATGAGCATAATTCATCTGCATACAGTCCAGTCATCACATTAAGCTGAATTGATATTAAGCCTGCAAACAGAGAAACAGCTCAGATGCGAATCATGTGCTGAAAAGTTTCCTTTTAGTAACCGTGTCATTTTAATATGTGAAAATGAAATTATATTTGATGCATACTGCACTTAGCAAAGCAAATAGCACATTCCAAGTAGGGCTGAGCGATATACATTTACATTTACATTTAGACATTTAGCAGATGCTTTTATCCAAAGCGACTTACAAAGGAGAACAGTGGAAGCAGTCGAAATCAACAAAAGAGCAATAACATGCAAGTGTTATGACATGTCTCATTTAGCTGAACGCAGTACATGTAGCAAGGATTTTTAAAGTACATAATAAATAAAAGAAAATATATAAGGAAAAAAAAAAGCAAGCTAGTGTTAGAGGCCTTCTTTTTGCTTTTTTTTTTGATATGGCAAAAATCTTGATATTTTTTTTCCCATATTGATCAATAACGATATATATTTCGATATATTGTCTGTTAATGCTGCCGGCTTTAACTATGACCGAAGCCACAAAAATGTGAGGGATCATTAATTACATTTTAAAGTATAGTTTATTAACAAAAACAGATACACATTTGGCCTTAAAAAATTAAGACAACTTACTAAAATAATTTAAAAACTAAAAGCCGTAACAAAGAAGGTAAATGAGAGTAAATGTGCAAAATGTAAACAGAAAACTATACAACTAGAATTTGTCAAACTTTATTTATTTACTTACTTATTTATTTATTTATTTTTTTTTTGTGGAAGACTAGACTGTCAACAGTGTCTGGCTTTAAGAGGTAGATTTAATGTGCAAAATAAAACTATAACATAAAACTGTACAATTCCTAGTCAGTGCACATGTGTAAAACCTTTCTGACATATTTTACAGATTGTTTTAATCTGCACCTCATCACTTTTCTAATAGCTAAGCCACTTAACTGAATTCGTACTACCTTTTTTGCCAACAAATTTCATCATTTTTGAATAATAACGCAAGCTTACACTGTAAAAAAAAAAATCGTAAAATAATGGTCAAATGACTGGCAGCTACGGCTGCCAAACAAAAACCATAAAATTACAGCAAAACATCCTAATTAAAATAAAGTGCAAAAACTATAATTTTACAGAAATGTTCATTAAAGGTTTTACAGGGGAAAAAAATTATTTTACAATTTCCCCTCTTGTTTCAATTACATTCTTTTACTTTAATTTTACGGTTTTTGTTTGGCAGCCATAGCTGCCAGTCATTTGACTGTTTTTTAACAGGACAATTTTTACAGTGTAAAACCCTTATTTTACAGTTTTTTTGTTTCATTTACATTCTTTTACTTTAATTTTACGGTTTTTGTTTGGCAGCCATAGCTGCCAGTCATTTGACCGTTTTTTTACAAGACTTTTTTACAGTGTAGTTTCACTTTCGTCGCTGCTTCCACTCATTTTTGTCGTCCTCGTGTTGATTTTGCTTTGCAAAGTGCCATAGGAAATTGACTTTGTTCTTTGAGGTGAATGTTAAAAGCTGCACTCTGATTGGCTGTTGTCGCATATTTCTGCTGTGTGATTGGCTCTTATATTAACCCATATTGAGTAAAAATGCCTAGAGCTTATCATCGTTATCGACATACATTTTATCGTGATTCGATATGATATCGTTTATCGGCACAGCCCTAATTTCAAGTCACACATTTATTTTAAAACGTTTTTAAGTATATTTTTATATATAGTCTCTGAAGGCCTCATAATTATGTTATAATTATTAGCAATGAATGATCAAAATGCTGTTTAGAGTAGTTTTAAGGCTGGATTATGCTACACATATTTTGCACTGAGGCTTCGTTGCTGAAAGTCAGAGGCAGTCCGCAGATAGCAGATGTAGTGTATGATGGGCACAAACCCCAGATTTTTTAGCTTCAGACTATCAGACATTGATATTTTTGATACTTTGAGCTGATTTTAGACACACATTGTTTTTATTCATCACACATAGCAGCAAGCCATGCATTTCTGCTGAGTTTGTTGTGTTTAGAATGACTTTAAAGACTGGTAGTGGGTGATCCTCAGTTGTTTAGTGTGTGATGGTCAGTTTTTCCTCTGTAACTATTTACTAAGTCTCCAAGTGTGTGATGCCTAATGCTTTAAACATGGTGTAGTGTATTCAGCCTGTCAGCTTCACTAAACTATCTCTGAATGTCAGATCTCATTCAGTAATCACAGCTAACACTAACCTCCTCAGATCTTTGGCTAATGTTCTGACTAGGTTATAAACAAACATTCTTCCAATTAGGGCTGCAACAAACAATTATTTTGATAATCGATTAATCTAACGGTTATCAGAATGATTAATTGACTAATCGTCGATTATTTCACTGATTAATCAGTAGACTTTGATTATTCAGCTTTTGCAATTAGTAAAAAAATATTATGTTATACAAATTATAACATAAATAAAGGTAATTTTAGCTTTAGAAAAACATATGATGCAATTACAATTATTATACAATGAATTGGTAATACTTTACAATAAGGTTCATTACTTAACATTAGCTAATATGAACTAAGAATGAACTTTTACAGCATTTATTAGTCTTAGTTCATGTTAATTTCAACATTTACTAATGCATTTATAAAAACCACAAGTTGTGTTTTTTAACATTTGGTAAATGCACAGTGAACATGAACAAACTATGAGCAGCTGTAATTTGCATTACATTAACATTAACAAAGATTAATACATAAATTAAATAAATGTATTGTTCATTAATGTTAATTAATACATTAGCTAATGTTAACAAATGATACCTTTTGTAAAGTGTTACCAGTTCATTATACAAATAGATGTATTTTGCACTTAAAATGAGATGACAGACAGAGAAACTGTCTTATACACATCATTCTGCCTAACATCTCCTTTTGTAAGTCATACGGATAAGAAACTAAATAAATGTAAGTGCTAAGAGGCTCTATTTTTGGATAAACTATTTTATTCACAACATAATGTCTTAAAATACCTTTTAGGGTTATGATAACCAAAACAGTTCTAAGCTAGATCAAGTTTTGATCTCTGTAAACCAAACTATCACTATGAAATAAGCCCTACTTCCAACAATACATTAACATTAATAACATTAATATAGAACCCTCGTTTAGAGTTACACTTTTAAAAATAAAGGTTTTTTAGGTGCAAAGGTTCTTTAAAGAACCATCTCGTTCTTACCTTTGTATAATCTGGAGAATCTTCTTTTGCCACAAAGTTCCTTTTGTGAAACAGAAAGGTTCTTCAGATGTTAAAGGTTCTTTAAGGAACCATTTGGACAAAAAAGGGTTCTTCTATGGCATCGTGAAGCACCTTTATTTTTGAGTGTATGTAGTCTTGAATAATGTTAGCACAAAAATATTTACTCTCAAATGGTTTTTTTTTTTCTGAGATGCTTTGTTTTCAGAGAACATTCAAAAGTAACATTTCAAAAGTAACATTTAGAGAAAATTCAAATAGAATGTTTAGAGAACATTCAAAAGTAACATTCTTACAATGTTTGCAAAATGATCAGATGGAATGTTCGCTTAAAAAGAATCTATTAATAATACAAACTTGGTGTTTTGAATGTTCACATAACATTCAGAAAATACAATTTCATAAAGTAAGAGGAACGTTCTTAGAACATATTTTTGTTATCTGGGCTGTAATGAATACATCATATAATCTTGCAGTTTCTCTGTATGTTGGAGCAGATTTCTGTTCTTCAGGTTGATCTCTTATTGTGTTAATGATTAATAATTAAAGCATCTGTGATGACAGAACAGTATTATTAGCAGCAATGGCGCTAGTGTGAGACCGCAGGGTGTGTAACTACAGTGAGCACACACACATACACACACACACACACACACACACACACACACACACACACACACACACACACAGATCAATGGTCCTGTACCTGCAGCACTTCACAAGCACTTCATGCCCACATCTGATCTCTGAGAGCCATGGACACAGACACAAGCCACCAGCTCCTCTCAACAACTTCATCCTGATCGTCTCGCGCAGTGTAGTACAGTTAGCGCGCGCCGCGTGCTCTACTTAGTACTGACTCAGCTGAAAATGATGGCAGGTCACCATGGCAACAAGAGATGCTGCTGCCGCTGCTTCACTCGAGCATCACTGCTGCACATCTGCAGAGCAGGAGTCAATCCCCGCTGCCCTGCCTCGTGGCTCAGTGTGGTGCAGTGAGAAGTTGGCTGCTGTTGTATATGTTTATGTATAATGTATAATGAATAATGTACCTGTCTGGAGGCTGACGGATCTCCCGATGTGGCGGAGGTACGGCGCTCTCCGGACGGCTCTGCGCTCGGCTTCATCCCCCAGAGAGGCCGCCATCGACCTCCATCAGCGGCCACTGCTTCACTGGGACGGGCTCAGTGTCGCGGCAGAGTGCTGGTGTCGATTAAACGGATCCACTGTAGCGAGGATCGGTTTGTGGAGAGACACGAGCTGCGCGTTCCTGCAGGGGGCGCTCGAGGCCTCACGGACAACCTCACAGAAAATATTTGCTCATGTTGTAATATATGATAATCGATTAATTCCAAGGACTGGTTTCTGATGTACGAATAGAAATCTATTTCATCAGTTTTTATAGTTAAAAAAAATAATTCTGCAAATCCGACCGCGTGATTGGTCCAATCCGACCAGCGCTGAGAAAAGCAACTGTTGTCACGTGACATCGCCGCTTTATATTAGAATATTGTTTCTAAAACGTTGATTTTTTTTTTGTTCATCATATTTATTTTCATAAAAGAACAACAGAACTGAAATTATATCATGTTTTATTTTTTTTGTTTGTTTTTTAAAACAAAAACAATACGTACAAAATATATAACGGAGGTTTCAATAATAAACAAAACTAAATAATTATTTTTAAAAAAAGGGCACACGAATAAGGATACAAATATATTTAGAAAGAATATTAAACAAGACACAAATTCTAGAAGTTTTTAAAGCTTTCATGTTAACATACTTTGAACTTGTATTTAAGTACAACTTCAGTTCTTGTTTGAAGATGTTAAAGTGGGGCTTAAAGTATATTTACCTTTGTGGACATAAAACTTTCCAATAAATAACAAGAAGTTTATACAAAAACTAGCAATAAAACGTTGAATTGTCCATTTGACAATAACGTTATTGAAAGATTACAAAAACATTTTACTAACCTCTTCACCCCACATTTTACATAATTTTAACATTTATTTTTTGGCAAATAGTGTTTGCACTATTTAGAGGGTGATTGCAGGTAAAGTGGGCTGTTTAAGTTTGATTGTACTGTACTCAGAGAATAACTATAGTTTTTAATTAAAGGGCAGTATTTCTCGAAATGCTAAAATAGTTCTGGTTGATGCAAAATTACACAGGTGGGTGTAAACACAGCCAAAAGGAGGACCGTGTCATGGTGAAAGGTAGAAAACCCTTTTTATTTGTAAATTATAATGTTGCTCCCTAAATGTGAACAAACATTATTGTGATAGTTTTTATTCATACATTAAACATTTCCCGAATTGAGTTGACTGCTAGTGTAGATGTTGCAAAATCAGTAATAGACAGAAATAAAAAGTGCACTACTCAGTGCTCACTACCAGTGTTGGGCAAAGTTACTTTTAAAAGTAATGCATTACAATATTGTGTTAGATTTTTTGTCTTGTTTTCAGCCAAAATATCTAAAAATTCTCAAATCAAGAAGGATTTTCTAGACAAGTAAAAATTATTGTCTTGTTTTTTTCTGAAAACAAGTCAAAATGAAGTGTGTTAATTACACAGAAACAGTTATAGTAGTATGCTGGTATACAGTTCTGAAATAATCATTTGACGGTGACTGCAGGCTCATTATCTGCCACTAGAGACAGTAGAGCCACAACATCACCATAGAAACAGACGCGCTTTGCGGCACGTTTATACTTTACGACATGTTTATGTAGTTTACGGCAAGTACAACGCCTAGAAAGAGTATTTTCACAGTAACATTCTTTAAGGTAAGATTATTAAAGATTATGCTGTTTATCGCTTATTCTTATACGAATAAAAAACTTTAAAGGGTTAGACTCATCTGGCGAGCAGCGAAATAAGATCAGCTGGTTGTCACTGATCTGACGCTTTTTATATGTGATAATCTTTTATTTCATCTACAGTGTTTTCATCATTATATCAGTTGAACAAGAGCACATGTGCAAGTGTAATGCTTTGCTGGTGTAAATACTGATTCATAGTTTGATGTCATTGATTTGCTGTTGATTTTGTCTGTGGATCAACAAGTGCTTTTGCAGGAACAGCATCAGCTCTAGTTCTGAGCTGGAAATGGAAAATATTGACATTTGATCTGATGATGCATTCAGTGCTGAGTTTAATGAATACATTTATTCCAGAAAAGTGGATCTGACATTGTTGGGGAAAGTTACTTTTAAAAGTAATGCATTACAGTATCGAGTCACTTCCTAAAAACGTAACTAATTATGTTACTTGTTACTTTTTATGGAAAGTAATGCATTATCTTACTTTTGAGATACTTTTTAAATCTGGGCAGGGCTTGCTTGGTTGTTTTTAATGGAAAAAGTTATATTTTCAACAAATGTAAAAGCCTTTTCACACCAAAAGCCTCAGGCTTAGAGAAAAGTAAAGTCACGTCTGTACAGCAATGAAACAACATCAACAACATCATCAACTAATGTTAGTTTATGTTAGTTAGTATTATAATTTTAGCTTATCAGTATGGTTGCATTTGATCACTGAAGGTCAGCAGCAAAGACACTGGTTAATACAACGGGACTAAATACATAAAGTATATTTATATTATTTAATATATAATTGCAGGTTTGCATCATATTCTCAGTTGCATTTCACTGTTTTTATTAATTTTGAAGAACACAGAATCTTGAATATTTTCTTCTAAAATAAAAAAGTAATGTGTTATTTTACTAGTTACTTCAAAAAAGTATTTTGATTACGTAGCTCACGTTACTTGTAATCAGTGTTGGGGGAATGCATTACTAGTAATGCAAGTTGTGTAATAATATTACTTTTTTCAAGTAACTAGTAAAGTAACGCATTAATTTTTAATTTCTAAGAAAATATCTGAGTTACTTTTCAAAAAAGTAATGCCAGTTACTTTTTGTTTTATGTATTTAATTCAGTTTTGTGAATTAGTGACTTTTATGCTGACCTTTGTTGATCCAATTCAACCGTACACTGCAAACATACTTTTCTTACTTGCATTTTTTGTCTTGTTTCCAGCCAAAATATTAAAACATTCTTAAATCAAGAATAATTTTCTAGCCAAATAAATCATAATTATTATTGTTTCAGAAAAAAACAAATCAAAATTAAATGAGTTTTTGCTTAGAACAAGCAAAATAATCTGCCAATAGGGTAAGCATTTTTTTTTGCAATTTCAAACAGAAAACAAGATTATTTTGCTTACCCCATTGGGAGATTATTTTGCTTGTTTCAAGCAAAAACACACTTCATTTTGACTTGTTTTCGGAAAAAAAACTAGACAATAATTTTTATTTGTCTAGAAAATCCTTCTTGATTTAAGAATTTTTAGATATTTTGGATGAAAACAAGGCAAAAAATCTAAGTAAGAAAAGCATTTTTTGCAGTGTACTAATAAGCAAAACTTACTTTAGATGAACTAACATTTGTGCTTTTTTTCTCATTGCTGAAGAGTGTTGATCTTTCTTTTCCTACAGTTCTACTGTACAGATGTTAATTTTTCTTTAGTCTTAGCCTTATTCACTTCATTTCATTTTCGTGTGAAAGGGCTTTTACATTTGCTAAGACTCGAACATTTTTAAATAAAAAAAAAAAACAGTTAAGCCCTGCCCAGATTTAAAAAGCAACATGAAAGTAACGTAACGCATTACTTTCCATAAAAAGCAACTAAGTAACGCAATTAGTTCATTTTTTAGGGAGTAACGCAACACTGTTTGTAATGCCTTACCCCCAACACTGATATTTAATCAGTAAACTTCAAAAAGACTTTAGCGATGTTCACAAATGTCACATTTCTCTGCCTTGACAGACGAAAGATCAATAATGTTCATGAATCAGCTGTTGTTGAGGACAGCAGCAGCACACTGTGGGAGATGGACAGCTGTCAATCAAATCATCAGGACAAACTCAGGTGCGTGACGGAACCGGAAACAGACACATCGATTCACCTCATATTTACAATAATTATTTACAGCTGTTATGATCATCACTAGTACTAGTGCTGATAGTGATCTGATCTCCACTTGGAAAACATCCTAGCAATGCCCTGTTAACCTCTTAGACTTTTGCATGTTATGTGTGTGAATGTGTGTTTGTGCAGATATGGCTGAGTTTCGTGAGATCTTCTCAAAGGCCCGGCACATTGCCGTCATCACAGGAGCAGGAGTCAGTGCGGAGAGCGGCGTCCCGACCATCAGAGGAGCTGAAGGACGCTGGAGGACATGGAAAACACAGGTTACACCCAGGGCTCTATCCTTACTTTTCTTTTTTTCTAATTTCAGGAGCACCTTCTAATCAATAATCAAAAAATCTGATAAAAAATGTGCTTTCTCATTACGAGGTGATGACTCCTTACAGTGATTTACAGGAGAAGTTTGTTTTTAGCTTTATAATGACATTTTTGGCAACTTTATTAAAAGTATGTCATTTTTTATGTCAAATAAAAAAAAAAATATTTGAAGAGTTCAGATGCAAAATCCATCTGACATCTTTCTTTAAAAATGCATTTGTATCAGGCTCAGATGTATAGGTTTCTATGTAAGCACTGGTTCTTCTGATTGGGCTGAGGCTGGGATTTTAGTGAGTTTGAGGTAAAAGTATTTGATGGATGTATAATATGTGTCCAGAGCATTCACTCACTATCATTATCTCATTTTTGACTGAGATGGCTCTGAACTTCATATATTTTTAAGCTTTTTAAAATGTCTTATTAAAACAACAGATTAAGAACAAGTAGAATAAGAATATGTTACCAATCAAATTAAATCAGTATTAACAAAATTAATTTGCACTACAGAGGTGGCACAAAAGAACACAAAAGTGGCTTGTTGGTGTTTTTTCATGTGTTTAATGAGGCTCAGAGGTGGCATGAGTGCAATCAAATTTATAAATTCATGTTTAATGTTTTAAATATAAGATTTTTAATATAGATACATTAAATGGTTTAAATAACTGAAAAGATACTTTAAAAATTTAACTAAATCTGCCAGTAATTCACTGTTTTAATTACTGAATCATTCATTAATTTTGATTCGCTCGAACGCCTGATTCATTCAGGAATCATTGACAAAACAATGCTGTGTTTGAAAGGAGATGACAAAATAGAGCAAAACCAGGCGATAGTGTTATAGTCTAAGCACCGTAGCAGTTTTCAATAAAATCCATGTAAAGTTAATATCAGGTCATTTTAGAATAGGGCTGTCAAATGATTAATCGCGATTAATTGCATCCAAAATAAAAGTTTATGTTTACATACTATATGTGTGTTTACTTTGTATATTTATTATGTACATATAAATACACACACATACATGTATATATTAAAACTAAATATTTATATGTGTGTGTGTGTATATATATATATATATATATTTATATCTGCATACAATTTATAATATGAATAAATATAAATATTTTAGATATAAATCTAATATATTTTTCCTTAACATATACATGCATGTGTGTGTATTTATATATACATAATAAATACACAGTACACAAATATATAGTATGTAAACATAAACTTTTATTTTGGATGCGATTAATCATTTGACAGCACTATTTTAGAATACAGTATAGGATGTACCGAATATTCTTCTGTTTTATGCAAAACATAAATACAAGAAATTAAATATATCAGATCTCCGTAATATGGCCAAAAATAAATGCAAAAAAGATGTCTGCACAGTTGTGTTTGACACATGAAAACTGTTACAATGTATCTTACAATGTAGCACGATGTAACCTTGCTCTGACTTGAAATGTATTGTTTCTTCACATTAAGTCCTTGAATTTGATGGTATTGGATCTGGAAAGTCCTTGAAAGATCACTGAATTTGAAGTTAAAGGGGGGTACAATGGTGTTTGGTGTATTCAGAGTTGTTTACAGTGTTAAAGAGTTGGATTCTCATGCTAAACATGGCCAAAGTTTAAAAAATAATTTGGATGAATGACAGAGAATTTCGTTGCCGAAAATCTAACTTCCGGCTTGGTACAGGTTTCGGCTGATTTTTTTTTTTTCGATCGTGGCATTAATGACATAATCTGGTGGTGGAACTCCTTATATGAGCATTTCTCCCGGAAAAGCGCGTCTGCGGCGCCTGCGATAACGACAGCTAGACCGTGAGAAAGAGCGCGCCATCAAAGTGCTTCATCACTCACTCTGCAAGGGAAGAAAGTCTCTAAAGAAGTGTGGTTATGGTTGTAAGGCAAAGATAACTTTGCTCAGCTTCCTGAAGAACCCAGCGTTACGTGAACAGTGGATACAGTTCCTTTTTCTGGGGCAGCAATGGAGTTTAGCAAGTGTGTGCTTCATATACGAGGACCAGTTCGATGCTGGATTTGCACATTGTTTGATACTGAAAGATGGAGCGGTCACAGCTATAAAAGATCCCACAGTGAAACAACATCAAATGTGTGTTTTATTGGCAATCCCAGCGCAAGTGATCGTCGAACTTAGCTCCGCCCGCGGTGCGCCTCCAGAAGCTTGGCTTTTTCCGGAGAAAATCGGAAAGCTGTATTTTTCTTTTCTAAATATAATAAAACTAAAGTCCTTTTGGAGATATTAAGGATACATTACTACTCTATAGGTACTCAGGATTAACATGAGATTAGGTAAAACTGTATGTTATGTACCCTTTAACAATGGTGTGGGCGCACTGTGTGAATGTGAACGTTTCTTATTTATATTTTTGTCTGTGTCGTCAGGATCTGGCCACGCCGGAGTGTTTCTCGCGTCACCCCAGTCGCGTGTGGGAGTTCTACCAGTACCGCAGAGAGCTGTCCCTGAACGCCCAGCCCAGTGCCGCTCACAGAGCCATCGCCGAGTGTGAGGCGCGTCTCAGCAGACAGGGACGATCGCTGGTGGTGATCACGCAGAACATCGACGAGCTGCACCAGCGAGCCGGATCCAAACACGTCCTGGAGGTCCACGGTCAGAGCTCACGCAACGCAACACACCATACATGATCTCTGTCAGAACAGGCTAGGGATGCGGTATAGCGGTAATGGAAAAATACCGGTATATATTATATTTCAAACAGTTCAATTTCATCATTTTGCCCAGTTCTGTATTTCATACGCTGCTGTTCCGATGTTCACCTGTAGGCAGTGCTTCCCAAATTACTGCAAAACCGGTAAATGTGACAAAAGAAAAACACAATGGATCATCAAACAGATGAAACTCAATCAACGCGCTCGAAACTAGTAAATAAAGACCGTAGAAGTGAAATATGCCATTATTTTGCACAAAACTGATGATAAAGCTGAACGAACTGACCTTACTGCAGCTGTGTGCAAGTGTTGCTATAAATCACCAAGCATTTGTCACTTGCTCATCCTGATCTTTTCCACCAATTTAGAGATCAGGTGAGTGCATCATTCATCAATCAAAAATTCAGATTTTAATCACTTTTATTCACAAATTTACATTTACATTTACGTTTAGGCATTTGGCAGATGCTTTTGTCCAAAGCGACAAAATGATAGTGGACAGTAGTGAAGTATTTTTACTTTAATCAAGTAAATTTAAAAAGTATCTGTAGTTTATCAGAGTGTTTTTCTTTGGAACTCTTCTAAAATTTCATAAATAAAAGTTCGGTAACATTTTAGAATAGGGAACACTTATTGACTATTAACAACGACTTTTCCCTCAATAAATTCCTAATTTTCTGCTTATTAATAGTTGGTAAGGTAGTTGTTAAGTTTAGGTATTGGGTAGGATTAGGGATGTAGATTAAGGTCATGTAGAATAAGGCATTAATATGTGCTATTAGTACTAATAAATGTCTAATATTCTAGTAATATGCATGCTAATAAGCAACTAGTTAAGAAAACGTAAAATAAAGTGTTACCAAAAGTTCTTTGTTTTACCTTTTAATAATTATGAATATTAACGATGTATTTTCTACTCAAGTAGATTTTAGAATTACTTTTACTTAAGTAAAAGTAAGAAAGTAATATATTTCTAATGTAATGAAGTATTGAATATTTAATATGAAACATAGTGCAGTAAAAACTACAATAGTATGCTTTGGAATGTTGAGAAAACACTCTAATAAAGTACAGACACTTGAAAAGTAGAGTAAAAAATACATTCTGAGTCTGAAATCTAAAAACAATCAGAGGGCAGAGAGATAATAATGTGATTTTGAATATTTTGATTGTTAGAATATCACTTTACAGTAAAACATCCTTTGTTAAAATTCTGTAGGTGAGCTGAGCTAACAGTATTACTCAGCTATTAATCTAGCTCAATAATTATTTATAAATGATAAACTAATACATGTTTAGTGTGTTAACATACAGTTTCGATTTAGTATCGATACAGAGGTATTACATTCTGTTATCGTACCCAAGCCAGAGTTATGGTATTGAGCCATCCCTAGAACAGGCTGATGATCAAATGCTCAGATCAGCATCAGCAGAGGATAAAACTGAGCTGTAATGCTTTCACCATCAGAAATATTGAGTATAGTCCTGGAAAAAGCTTGGGTAACACTTAAAAGAGAAGTTCACTTCCAGAACAAATATTTTAGATAATGTTGTCATCAAAGATGTTCGTTTCTTCAGTCATAAGGACGTTTTTTCCTCCATATAGTGGATTTCTATGCCCTGAGTGTAAACTTCCAAAATGCAGTTTCAGTGCAGGTTCAAACAATCCCAAATGCGGTTGTAAACGATCCCAGCCAAGAAAGAAGGGTCTTATCTAGCGATGGGTTATTATTTTTTAATTACAATTTATATATACTTATATACTTATATAGATGGGAGTTTTTCGACATACCCCAACTGTCTTGAACCGGGAAAAAACTGAGTTCAGGCAGAAGAAGACAAGATGAGCATTTGAGGCTAAAAAGTATATGAATTGTTAAAAAAACAACAACAATCATTTCACTAGATAAGACCCTTCTTCCTCGACTGGGATTGTTTGAAGCCACATTTAAACTGCATTTTGGAAGTTCAATCTTGGGGCACCATAGATGTCCACTATATGGAGAAAAACCCTGAAATGTTTTCCTCATAAAACATAATTTCTTTACAATTGAAGAAAGAAAGACATGAACGTCTTGGATGACAAGAGAGTGAGTGCATTATCTGTACATTTTTGTTCTGGAAGTGAACTTCTCCTTTAAAGCCTTTATGTATAACTCATTATAAAAGTAGATTTAATGCACACCATTAATGATCCACAGTTAATACATTATAACACTTATCAATCCATTGTTACACTATGCATTGAAAATTTGGTTATAATTATTTATGTCAAGATCACTTTCAAAAAGGTGGATGAACCTCAGCAGAACTGATGTCATGGATTTGGTTTGATTAAACCCTTTTTTGAATTCTTTTGACAGACTTGTTAAAATCTCATTCTGTCTGTAGGAAATCTGTTTCAGACAAGGTGTTTGAGCTGTAAAGATGTGGAGGTCAATCACAAGAGCCCCATCTGTTCATCATTGGAGGGCAAAGGGTAGGTGACACTTATCTGTACCCAGAAATCAAAGGCCATTTACCCTCCAGATCCCAGTGACTCTCTTATTCAGAGAAATAAACAGACATAAAAACAGATTGAGATGCTGGACAGTCCATCACAACAGCTCCAGTAATAATGCTGATCCAGACTCAGATTGATGAAGCGTTGGTCAGTGTGATGACTGTGATGATGAGTCGTGTGTTATGCTTTATTCTCTGCAGATCACCTGATCCTGACGCACCTGATGCACTCATACCTGTCAAAGACCTGCCCAGGTATCTCACTAACACAGCACATACTGAACTGAAATCCTCCCAAAATGAAAACGTGCTGAAAATGTGCTCAACCTCACACAGTCCAAGATGCAGATGAGTTTGTTTGTTCAACAGATTTGTATAAATGTGTCATTCCATCACTGTCTCACCAATGGATCCTCTGTGGTGAATGGGTGCCGTCAGAATGAGAGCTCAAACAGCTGATAAAAGCATCACAATAATCCACAGCACTCCAGTCCATCAGTTAACAACTTGAGAAGACAAAAGCTGAAACTAATCCATCATTAAGACATTTTTCACTCAAATACTAATTCCATAATCCACAATAACATTTTTTTCAGTGAAAAAGTGGGCCGTATGTATAAAGCCCTTCAGAGTAAAGGTTCCTAAGTGTTAAGACTAGGTCTCAGCTTCTAAATTATTAAAGACAGCTGGAGATTATTCCTAAACTAGTTAGGAGTAACAAGACGGCAGCAAAGAGGAGGAGACACACACTTTCCAATGAACAAATGACGTATTGGAGTTATATAATGATATGGAACTGCTAAAATGATACAAACTTTTCAGGCAATTTTGTAAACATTTGTAACTGACCAAGTGTAAAACTTAACTTCTTCTACTCTACAAATCAAATCTAACTGCAGAAATAAAAGTAGTAATTGCATACTTTTTTGCAGGAAAATTGCAAAAATGCAGCAATGCACCAGTGATGACACAGTAAGCAGGGTCTTAGATATTGTGACACTAACCTCACCAAACACAAGAGTCGACAAAAGTGATGTGTGGAGGGTTTTAATGACCTCACATTTCACTTAAACCATCAATATATGAAAGAAAAAAAAAAAAAAACACTGATCAGTGTTAATAACTGCTTTTAATGGAGTAGCTAAATCAGTCATTAATGTAGCTGATGATGATGAGCTCATAATGGCGAGTTCACTGATCTATATGAATATAAATGTATCAGTGGGAGAGTATTGTAATCTAAACAAGGTTTGTCCAAGAAATTGATTTTGTTGCTAGGCTTTTGAAAAAAGTCTCAAAAGGGGCGAGGAAGTCACTAAATCTAGTGACAAAATCACTCAATTGGCAACATTGGCATTGACTACAACATTAGCAGTTATTAATAGTTTGTTGGACCTCTCTTGTTTTTGCATGTGTTCATAATTTCTTAAGTTCAAATTTTCATTGCGTTATTATCAGAAATAACACAGTAACACACATTATTTTTTCTTGGCCACTACTATATGGCAGTTCATTGACTTTACAACTGGCCGTCAAACCATGCTGCAAAAACAAGCCACTTTTATGAGGATTGTGGGCTTTCTTGAAGCTGTTGATGGATCTCATGTTCACATCATTGCTCCAAATGTAAATGAGGAGACATACCAATAGAAAAGGATTTCAAAGAATCAATAATAATTTGTGATAATGTTGCAAAATGCAAAGCATTTAAAAAATACATTGAAAAATTAAATAGTGTCTTAATTAAATGATTGTATTGTTGTTGCATCAAATGATTGGTGTTGCGCTGCTGTGGCTCACTATTGGCTGTTTCAGAGGTCAAGGGTCACCATTTTGTGTTAACATCAGTGTAATCCTTAGTTCACAACACTTCAGTGTCCGCTCATTCAACACTTAAGAATCAGTCTTAGACTTTACTGAAAGTTGCTTTTAGCTTCTTTATAAAAGTCTCCTACTCTTCGAGAAGTCCTGCTTTTTACTAGGAATTTTTTGACTCAAGTCAAAGTTTAAGACTATTCTTAAGAGCATTTTTGAGAAGTTTTATACATAAGGGTCCTGCTCTGAATCAGGAGAGAAATCTGCACAGATCAAGCACCGTTTACAAGCCAAAACGGCTCTAAACAAATATTTGGCTGGATTTTGATGAGAGACTTTTTCACTGGAGGAAACGTTGTTATGGATTATGGCCTCGAGTTTTAGTGAAAGACGTCTCAATGATGGATTTGTTTCAGCTTTTGTCTTCTCAAGATGTTAACTGATGGACTGGAGTGCTGTGGACTATTGTGATGTTTTTTATCATCTGTTTGGTGAGCACTGATGACGTTTTCAGTAAATGTTCAGGTGTGTCTGAGCTCGTTTAATACCTAATGTGCGTGTGATATCTGGTGCTGTGTGTTCAGGTGTGATGAGAAGGGCTGTGATGGGCTCCTGCGGCCACATGTCATCTGGTTTGGAGAGACTCTGGACTCTCAAATCCTCACCAAAGTGGAGAAGGAGCTGGAGACGTGTGACCTCTGTCTGGTGGTCAGTTTGACTCTGATGTGTGATAACATAATGTGTACTATGCTGATTTGTACAGAGGTTCAGTCGATTTTGCACTTAACAAATCTAAACAGAGTGAATGAGACAGAGATGGACTGAGCGTGAGCGATTACCGCGTCTGTCCTTCAGACTCTGCTGGTCGACTGAGCCTTTAAAAATTGGCAGTCAAAGTTGAAATGATTTCAGCAGCATGTTTCATTTCATCTCTCTTTGAATGAATCAGTGTTTTTGAATGTGTAGCTGAATGAACAGTTTAAAGAGTCACTCAAAAACAGTCCCTTGCTGCCATCTTGTGGTGTAACAATGAAACTGCACTCTAAAACACACAGGTGAAATATTAACAGAATATATATATATATATATATATATAATGGGCTGATGATTTTATTGTCAGGTTTATGTTCTGTTATGTGGACCGTTATTTTGTCATTATGTTCAGTTAATTCACTTTCTTTTTTCAGCATGAATTTAGTTTCATTTAATTGGTTTCTGAATATGACCTTACATCATAACATACACACACAGATTATATATATATATATATATATATATATATATATATATATATAAAATTTATTTATTTATTTATTTTGTACTACTTATTGCAAATAGTGGGAATTATCTGCACCTCAGTATTGTAGTACATTATAAAACACTATGCAATAATAAATTACATTTTTAATTAAAATTATTAAATAGATATCACCTTATTGGGACAATAAATGCCTCCCTACACCTGGCCTAACCCTACCTGATACTTAAAAAGTTCAACTTTTCTATTATTCCCGTCATTATTATTGAAAATGCATGCCTTTCCGATGTGACATCAGATTTGAAAAGATAGAAAAATAGTTCGGCAAAACGCAGATTCGAACCTGAGAGCTCCACTGGAGCTATTATCAGACAAGAGTCTTTTGTAAATTTGTAAATTTACAAAATGCCAACAAGGTGGGTTATTTGCCCTTAAATAGACACTTTTTATTTGTGAACTCAGATTCTTTTTACCAGTCAACTTATTTTTTGGGTCATCATCATAAAAGCCCTGTAAGCTGTCACAGGCACAAAGACAAATCTTTCATTTGATCAAGCTGAAATCGCTAAAAACTGACGGTCATCACGTTTTAAAGCCGTTTCATGTTTAATTTTGACCTGACACAAAGCAGCGATATCAGTGGAAGAGTTGTTTACTTACTTTATAATTTAATAATTATCATTCAGACAAATTATGGCATGCTTAGGGGTCTCTGTAGGCAGTGGATGGAGATTAGGCATGTGAAGAGTTCAGATGCAAAACCAGCTAAAAGCCATCTCGGTCAAAAATGAGATAATGATACTGAGTGAATGCTCTCATATTATACATCCATCAAATACTTTTACTTCAAAATCGCTGAAATCCCATGCATCTGAACTCTTCATATATATATGGTGATATATTACGCTATTGAGCCGCTCAAAGCCTTCACCTCTACAGCCCTCCTGCTGACCTGATAAACACGCCTGCTTTGTTTTTTTTAATCATGCAGCTAAAGTCCTGTCTGTACTGTGTTCATGTCTTCAGGTTGGCACATCCTCCGTCGTTTACCCAGCAGCCATGTTCGGCCCTCAGGTGGCGTCCCGCGGCGTTCCAGTGGCCGAATTCAACACTAAGATCACAGCAAATACCCCACGCTTCAAGTGAGTTTATCCTGTGGTAAACATATTATTTCTGAAAATAGTTCCTCAGGAGATAATGTCCAGCGATCAGGAGCTGATTCTGTTTATTACACCAATACAACATCAACATCAACATGACACATGACACAATCAGAGGTGCACTTGATTGTACTGAATGTGCACTTGTAGTGTACTTCAAATCTTAAGTGTTTTTAAAAAAATCTATGTGCAGATAAAGTAATGTTAATGAAACGAAAGGCCACTTAAGTGACTTAAAGTGAGACATTTCATGACTGTGTTTCTTAAAGGGTTAGTTCACCCCAAAATTAAAATTCTTTGTTCTAAACCTGTTTCTTTTTCATACATATGAGAAGATATTTTGAAGAATGTTGGAGACCAAACATTTGGCGGTAGCCATTGATGTCTGTAGCATGAAAAATGTGCCATAGAAGTCAATGGCTACCATCAAATGTGTGCTTACAAACATTCTTCAAAACATCTTCTTTTGTGTTCAGCAGAAGGATAAAACTCAGGATTGAAGCAATTTGAGGGTGAGTAAATGATGCCAGAATTTTTATTTTTGGGTGAATGAACACTTTTAATAAGTGAACTTCATAATGATATCAAATTAAATCATTAAATAATTTACATTAAATCAGTTTTATTTATCTCTTATTGTGTTAATAAATTGTAGTTAATATAATATTTTATATGTTTTAAATGAAATAAACTGCAACAACTTTATAAATGGGTAATAATAAATATATTTAAATACATGACATAAGTTTCAACAGAAATGTCATTATATGCCATTATTATAAGTATATTTTAGTTTATCTGTACATTTTAGTCTGTACATTCAGCAGTATGTGAACCATGTTTCAAAGACAAAAGAAGTAATTATGAAATTACACATAAAGATGCTTAAAGGGATAGTTCTCCCCAAAATTACATTTTTAATGTTTATCTGCTTACCCCCAGGGCATCAAAGATGTAGGTGACTTTGTTTCTTCAGTAGAACACAAACTAAGATTTTTAACTCAACCGTTGCAGTCTGTCAGTCATATAATGACAGTCAATGGGCACCAAACCTTTGAGAGTAATTTTTTATTTAATTTAAGAAATGGTATAAATACTGTTCCGTTTCTTGCACAAACCAATGATTTTGTGTCTTAGGACATCAGTGTATCGTCACGAGTCGCAGGGTTTAATTTGATTTTGTCTGTGCATGTTTTTTTTACTCTCAAATGTTTGGTGCCCATTGACTGTCATTATATGACTGACAGACTGCAACGGTTTGAATTAAAAATCTTTGTTTGTGTTCTACTGAAGAAACAAAGTCACCTACATCTTGGATGTCCTGGGGGGGGGTAGGATCCACTGTAAAAAAACACAATTTGTTGAGTCAACCTAAAATAATTTGTCACCTTGCTGCCTTAAAGTTTTAAGTTCAGTCAACTCAAATAAGTTTATTCAAGTTGAAATGTTAAATTGTAAAAAGTGACAACTTAGATATTTGAGCTGACTAAACTAAACAAATTGTTTGTTAAACTTAACTGTGTTTTTTACTCGACTGCCTTAAAATGTTAAGTTGAATAAATATCTAAGTTGAAGTTCAAGTTGACTGAACTTCAAATTTTAAGGCAACCAGGTAACAAATTATTTTAAGTTGACTCATCAAATTTTTTTTTTTTACGGTGTAAGCAGATAAACATCAAATTTTCATTTTTGAGTGAACTATCCTTTAATTACACTTTTAAGTACACTCTTCAAAGTTCAGATAATTGCATTTAATATAAATGTAAACTAATATATTTTCATTTGATTGCAAATAGCATTACAAACATTACATTCAGTTCACATTTAAGTATATACTTTTAAAGTGTTATTTCCATAATAGCACTATTTTTTTTAAAAAGTATGTACTGTTGCTAAAATAAAAGGTAAACTTTGAAAAGGTCAGATATGGACTGAGACAATGATTAACCATTAGACACAGAATGACAGCAGTGGTGTGGATGTGATGTTCATCTGTCTGGTGTTTCTGGTCCAGGTTTCATTTCCCGGGCCGCTGTGCAGTGACTCTTCCTGCGGCTCTGGAGCGACACGAGTCTGAAGTCATCTGACGCTCAGAGCCACAATAGATCGACTGGAGCTGAACCTGAATGAAAACAGCACACACAATAATACAACAGATTCATTCCTCTGCTTTTGAAATATGAACTGCTGTATTTAAACTGGAAATGGGCCAAAAGATGCTGATGTTGCTGGAGTGAATGTTACTGCTGTTGACGTTTTTCCATGTGCCTTAACTTTCTCAAAGAGCTTTATACATAAATCACTGCCAGTGTTCCTCATGTAGAGGAGCTGTACTGGATGTTCACTGCAGTGCTGTGTTTCTTCACTTCATCTGCTTGATTCATGTGGGATAATAAGCAACATAACATTACAGTTTACACAGAGAAGTGTCTGCCGTGTGTGTGTTCATGTGTGTATCGTGTGTGTGCATCAGGGATGTGATTTCCACTGGGGACCATTTGTAAATTAATGGTCATACGAGGACTGGAATTGAGAACTGCTGCCCTAGAGGAACCAATGTGAACCCAGCAGTCTCTCAAAATCCTGTGGGAAAGTAGAGGAAACACTGTAGGTTTGGCTGTCTCATTGGGCCTCATTTATCAATCTAACGTAGAAACGAGTGTAGATTTGAGCATACAAATCAACTTACGACAGAGTTCACGTGTGATTCATTAAATATTCGTGTGCCGCCAATCTCGTTGTACGAATGATCGCACGTTGATAAATTTGGCAACTGAAAGCGATCGTCATTCAAATATCACGCCCCTAAAAACACCCCGCTTTAGAAGCCTTGCCCCTAGAGTTTACCACACGAAGAAACAAAACCCGGACAAAAAGAGGAAGGAAACTCGTGAAGGAAAAAAATATATCTTACTCTGAAACACCCTTTAACCTTATAAGTGCAAACAGTGACATTCATTTATACCTTTATTAAATACCAAGAAATATAATGAAATATTTATAAACATTATAGCCTGTTTAGTTCTCCTTAATCCACAACAAACCCTTTACTTTTAAAGGTATTAAAGAACAAGAATGAAATATTAGTAGCGATAAAGCTGTATATTAAACTATAAAGTAAAACACCAATTAGACGAGTGAATACAAATTACAAATATGGAGCTAAAATGAATAAATGAGCAAAGTGAGACTAAAAGGCATTGTCCTCCAAGCCTCTCTCATCCACATCCAAATGTTTGCTTTTTCTGTTGTGTAACATTTGGTTGCTAAACACGTCTTTGTACTTCACTTGTGTTCGATATCCACGTGAAACACCCTACACATGCGCAAAATGGTAATATAATGGTAATTTTCTCAGTTCACCGAAGTGCGTTAAGTGATGTGAAGACGTGTAAATCCTCATGGTCTGTTGTTTATGCTGTCATTTGCGCATACAAATCTAACAAAAAAAAGGTTTGTCGGCCAGGTAAATAATCTAAATCAACAAAATGCTGTCATTATACAATTCTCCAAAATTTTCTAGACTGCACGCAAATTCAGGTGAACTCAAAAACTTGTGACACAAGCTCAGACCTGACGTGAGATTTGATCGTAGCCACCGCTCACATCCATATTGATCAGTTACAAGTTTTGCGTAGAAACGACCTTATGCCCAATTTTCTGTCATACATTTGTTTCATAATTGAGGCCCATGTGTGTGTTGACCATTTGGAATTTAGAATTCAAATTTAAAACATTTACCCTCATTTTGTGGTCTTTGGGGAAAACAAGTTATTATACATCTTATATGGATGCAGTCACCACATAACTAATGTCTGTATTGTCAAAAATAATAGTCAAAGGGATTTCAAATCAGTGGATTTATTAAATAGAAAATAGAAAATATTCAATTCAGGTTAATAAAGCTGCATAAAGCCAACAATGTAAACAAACAAAAGTACCTAAAGAGAACCAAACGAGAAAAAAAGAATAAAAAGCAAACAAAGCAATGCAAGATTGTAGGACATTTATCATGTTAAATTTGATGTGTGCAGACGTAATATCTGTAGTGCATCAACGTCCAAACACTGTCCATAGCTGAAGTTGGCTGAAGGCAAATGAATAAGCCAACCTCTTGTAATGCAAACACACCATAGCTCTCAAACACCAGACTCTTCCTCACCAGGAACAGTCAAAAACAGTCCAGACTATGGTCCCACGTTGAAAAGAACTTTAAATCCATATTCAAACTGGACCATGATGTGTTGACCTCATCAATAAGAGTCCTTCTAAAATGCATACAAATACACACTCTTCAACTCTTAGCATTAGTCCAAACATAGGCCATACATACATTGAACATCCCTGCAAAAACATCAGTAATGTACACTTCTAAATAGAAAACATCAACAACTTCTTATTTTAGACTAGGCTTGAAATTACATTTCCCAACAAGGACACAGCTGCTTGTTATTGCTAAGTCCCTATATCCACATGGCTTTACTTAAGAAAACCGAAAGCACCCCTAGTGATAAGGAAGAAAACTGCCCACCAAATTCATATTAACAGGCTCATGTTACACCTCAAATATGGCTCGTGAGATCCACTTTCCTGCAGTTTAGCTCCAACTTTGATCAAACTCACCCACCTGTGATTTTCTAATGATCCTGAAGACATTGACTAGCATTCTCAGCCGTGTTTGAATAAGGTTACAACTAAAGCCAGATTTGTGGATCCCTGACTTTTATTTACAACAGGTTCTGAAAAGGTCTCTTTTGGTTTGAGCCATTCCAGTTCAACTGAGTGGCTAAAGCATGACCAGTCAGTGTTGTTTGTATTTTCCTAGTTGCATTACAGGGCTGCCTACATAAAACCTGCATGGGCCCAAAAGATACAAAAGTTGCTCTGTTTTTTTGGTGACAAACAAGCAGAGTTTCAGGTAAAGCCTTTTTTTCCCCTGTATCATCACCTCTTAAGAAAATGACTAATGGTCAATTTCAGTAAGAGTCTGTTCTATTGTAAGAGACAATCTATAAAGAGCAGGGCAGATGGTTTCTTATGCTCTTGAATTGCTCTGGTGGTACTTTGATATCACACAACAATCAATCTGCGCAGTGCAAACAGCCAAAACCTGGTTATTTTAGGCAACATAGAAATCCTGACCAGAACGCGTTACCAGAAAACGGCACATCTGGTCACCCTATATTATAAATTAAATGTGTAAGTTTTATCAAGTTAAATTCATCAAGTTCTATATTAAAACGATTGCCAAAAAAAAAAAAGCAACACACATGAACACTTTCTGCCTACACTTCATAAACCATGCTTGGTTTTACAAAGAGTGCTAAACCAAACGAAAGCTTGAGCACCCTCAATTGAGACTGTAATAATAAGATATTGGCTCAGAGCTGATTTGGTAAACTGTCAGGTGTCGGTAGCAGGGATGAGAGCGAGGACTCAGTAATGCAGGAAGAAGGTCTTTATTAATAAAAAAAACAAACAAAAACTACCCCAAAGGGGAAAACAAACAGGCTAGATTAGGCTAGACAGGAGACTTCAGGGTAAACTTGCACACAATGAACTCGCACAGGATTACAAACACAAGGAGAATAAATAGAGAGCAAACGAGGAGGGTAATGAGGTGAACACAGGTGGGGCAAATAAACCAATAATCAGGAAACAAGATGGGCGGGGTCAAGACAATTAGACACAAGAGCACATGGCCCATGAAAACAAAACAAAAGCCATGTGCTCACACAAAACAAAAACAAGCACATGGCCAGCAACACAATCACTAGCCATGTGCAAGACAAGACCTGAACACGCAGCTAATGAAGACACTCAAAGGCTGCGTGTTCACACAAAACATGTGAAACAAGAACAAAAAGGAAAGCAACAGAACAGGAAACAGAAAGAGCACAAAAATCACACATGGACAGAGGAGCACACGGCCCAAAAAAACTCGAGACCGTACGCTCCCACAGCAAGACAGAACATGGAACGTGAGTGTCCGAACCCCGACACGAAACCAAAACTTGAACAAGACATGAGTGCCGGGATCCGAACACCACTCTCCAACATAAAACAATGCACACAGACAAGAAGTATACAAGACAAGAAGGGAGCGTCACAAAACTATGAATAAACTAGACTGAAGTGACAGAACCCTGACAGTATACAACCACAAACATGCAAATATGGTAAAAAATTAACTGTTGACTGAATAAGTACAGTGTTTTCTTTACGCAAGAAACACTATATTTATAAAGACTGATGTTTTTTGTATTTGAGGAGCAGAGAAGAGTGTCTTAGGCTAGCATTTGTTGTCGAGTCAAATACAGTAATGTTAGCTTGTGTAAAGCGCTAAATCTTTTGTAATACGATATTTTGGCCAAATAGCAGAAAAAGAAAAAAAAACTGAGCGACAGAACTGCATAACCTGCATGTTCATGAAAACGTAAATGTAATGCAGGTACTGCCTTTGCGGTAATGATGGAAAAACATTTGCTGGTCAAAAACTTTGTATTTGAACTTGTTTTTGGTGAAATGTTAGTAATATAATGACACATGCAACAATGCAAATTAATGTAGCCTAGTTATTTGTAAGTCTATACATCTATATGGTAACACTATGCAATAAGATTTCATTAGTTAATGGTAACTAGTGTATTAACTAATATTACCATACAGTGAATACAAGTATTAATATATGTTAATGTTAATGAAAATACAGTCATTCATGTTAGTTCATAGTGCATTAACTAATGTTAACAAACACAACTTTTGATTTTAATAATGCATAAGTAAATGCTGAAATTAACATTAATAAATGCTCCAGAAGTATTGTTTATTCTTAGTTCATGTTAACTACTCTAGTTAATTAATAAAACTTATTGTGAAGTGTTACCTTTTATAAAAAAACATGGTAACACTTATTACTACTAACTAGTTGCTTATTAGCATGCCTATTGCTTGAATTTTAGCCATGTATTAGTACTAATTAAGCACATAATGTCTTATTCTGCATGACCTTATTCTACATCCATAATCCTACCATTACCTAAACTTAACATCTACCTTACTAACTATTAATAATTAGCAAATTACTGTAAGTGTTACCTATTCACAAGTGCTACCAAAACTATCTATATGCAATAAAGCCATAATGCCAACCACCAATAGGAGGTTTCAGGCCGATAGCAAAAAAATGTTTTGATACTCATTTTTGTTACCAGATTGGTTTGGAACAATTGTTGAATAAACTGAACTATTAGGCCTGTCTAGCTGCTTAAGTGACAGTTTTATTGATCACTGAGAGAGCATTGACTTGGTATGATGTTGGCTCAATATAAAAATGATAAAAAAAAGTGTGTGTGTGTGTGTGTGTGTGTATATATATATATATATATATATATATATTTTTTTTTTTTTTTTTTTTTTTTTTTAACAATTTAAGTTAATTTAAGTTAGCTCTAGATGCTGCAGTAGCAGCGCTGGTTACCATCACAGTCACCTTTTTTCTTTTTATAGTCTCATAAACTTTATTTAATCAGTATTTTGTGTCCTTTGTGTGTTGTTTCCATAGAGCCAGAGTTGTAACAATAAGTGTGTGTGTGTGTGTGTGTGTGTGTGTGTGTGTATGTTAAACACACCTGAAACCTGCTTTACAGACTCATAGACACACCTGTTTTACACACGTCACTCAAACACAGAAGTAGGAAACAGGAAACACATGAGTTCAGGGAAAGAGAAACTGAAGTGTGGTTGAGCTGTTGTGTGTTTGTGTTTCTGTATTCATCAGTAAAATGGCAGAAACCAGATTTCCTCAGGATGAGTTCTTGTGTCCAGTGTGTCTGGATCTCCTGAAGGACCCAGTGGCCATTCCCTGTGGACACAGTTACTGTAAGAGCTGTATTACAGGCTGCTGGGATCAGGAGGATCAGATGAGAGTCTACAGCTGTCCTCAGTGCAGACAGACCTTCAGTCCAAGACCTGCTTTAGCTAGAAACACCATCTTGGCTGAAATGGTGGAGAAACTGAAAATGATCAAACTTACTGCTGACTGTTACGCTGGAGCTGGAGATGTGCAGTGTGACGTCTGTACTGGAAGAAAATACAAAGCCGTCAAGTCCTGTCTGGTGTGTCTGAACTCTTACTGTCAAAGTCATTATGAGCATCATGAGGAGTTTCATTCACATAAACCACACAAAGTGATTGAAGCCACTGGACGACTGCAGGAGATGATCTGCCAGAAACACAAGAAGATCCTTGAGGTTTTCTGTCGCACTGACCAGAAATGTATATGTGTGCTGTGTACGATGGATGAACATAAAAACCATGACACTGTATCAGCTGCAGCACAGAGGACAAAGAAACAGGTATTTAAAACTAGACACTGATAGATTAAGAGACATAAAATAATGGAGTGAACTATTCCCTTGTTCTTTGACAAAATATGCTCTTCTTTAAGGCAAAATACTAGTTGAAAGCAGTGACAGATGACTGTTTCGTAAATCTGCTGTATATAGATGATTTTTATTATTTATACATTCACTTCAGTCATTTATTTTCTGTCTAGAGCTGCATTTTAATTACGCTCCAGAAACACTGTCAGTGTGAAGCTCTACATCTGTGTCAGTTTTACTGTCATAATACTTATGCTTGCAGTGTGAAACAACATTTTTCTTCATGACAGTTCATGAAAGGTGGTAGTAAATTATCAATTTTCTGGAGTTTGAGCATACAAACTCATTATCATTATCAGTTCAGATAACGTTTAAACTGCCTCACCTTTACTGGATTCATCTGTTCACATGATGATTTAGTGTCAGTAGTTTTCTGTGACATTCACTATCATCCGTTTGTCCTGCAGAAGCAGCTGAAAAAGATGCAGAAGACGTTCCATCGGAGAATCTACCAGAGAGAGTATAATATTCAGCGGCTGAGAGAGGCTGTGGAGTCTCATAAGGTGAGTCTGGAGAAGAAGAGAAGTTTGTCTCTTGTCTCTTTCAGTCCCACTGAAGCCTGAATCACTGTGTGTCCTAACAGCGCTTTGCATGGACAGCAGTGGAGGACAGTGAGAAAAGCCTCTCTGAGCTGATGCGGCTGATCGGAGAACAGGAAAAGGCTGCAGTGAGTCGAGCTGAAGGACGACTGGAGCGACTGGAGCAGGAGATCAATGATCTGAGGAGGAGAGACGCTGAGCTGGAGCAGCTTTCACACACACAGGATCACATCCAGTTCCTGCAGGTAACAGAGATCTAGAAAAACAGGGTCCTTCATCAACTCTAACAGCTGACAACTTTGACATGTTCTCCATTAATAAAATCCAAACTATCAGTGCACAATTTTTCATACCATAATCTGCCAAGCACATCTTACCATCAAACATACATTCATTCACATCCTTCTCTTCACTCTTTGAGTCAGATGTCTCCAAACTCATCTTTTCTAATCATCCTACAACTTGTCCACTTGATCCTATTCCATCTTATCTCCTTCAAGCCATTTCTCCTGCAGTCGTACCTGCACTCATTTACATCATTAACACGTCCCTTCACACTGGTGTTTTTCCCTCTGCATTTAAACAAGCTTGTATAACCCCTCGACTTAATAAACCCACCCTGAACCCATCTCTTTTAGAGATCTACAGACCAGTTTCCCTTCTTCCTTTCATTGCAAAAACACTTGCGCAATCTGTGTTCAACCAAATCTCTACCTTTCTCACACAGAACAATCTCCTGGACAGCAACCAGTCTGGTTTCAGAAGTGGACATTCAACTGAGGCTGCCTTGCTCTCAGTTGTTGAAGCCCTAAAACTGGCAAGAGCGTATTCCAAATCATTAAGGCTTATCTTGCTGGATCTGTCTGCTGCTTTTGACACGTTTAACCACAAAATCCTCCTGTCAACCCTATTGGCAAAGGGAATCTCAGGAACCGCACTCCAGTGGTTTGAATCTTACCTCTCAGACAGGTCCTTTAAGGTATCTTGGAGAGGTGAGGTGTCCAAGTCACAACATCTAGCTACTGGGGTGCCTCAGGGCTCAGTTCTTGGACCACTTCTTTTCTCTGTCTACATGGCATCGCTAAGTTCTGTCATTCAGAAACATGGCTTTTCATATCATTGCTATGCTGATGACACTCAACTCTACCTCTCATTCCATCCTGATGATCCGACGATAGCTGCTCAGATGTCAGCTTGTCTAACAGACATTTCTTGCTGGATGAAGGACCATCATCTTCAACTAAACCTTGCCAAGACTGAACTGCTTGTGGTTCCATCAAACCCGTTGTTTCATCACAATTTCACCATTCATTTGGGCACATCAACCATAACTCCTTCAAAAACAGCCAGAAACCTTGGAGTTGTGATTGATGATCAGTTGACTTGCTCAGACCACACTGCTAAAACTGCAGATTAGCTTTATTCAACATCAAGAAAATCCAGCCCTTTCTTTCGGATCATGCTTCACAACTCCTTGTTCAAGCCCTTATTCTGTCCAGGCTGGACTATTGCAATGCTCTTTTGGCAGCTTTTCCAGCCACTTCTATCAAACCTTTACAAATAATCCAGAATGCAGTTGCAAGACTAGTTTTTAATGAGCCAAAAATAATGCATGTCACACCTCTCTTCATCAATCTGCAATGGCTACCAATAGCTGCTCGCATTAAATTCAAGGCATTAATGTTTGCCTACAAAACCACCACTGGCTCTGCACCCCTTTACCTAAATTCACTACTTCAGGCTTATCTGCCTCTTGAAGCCTGCATTCTGCAAGTGAACGGTGCATTATTGTGCCACCCAAAAGAGGCACAAAATCACTTTCACAGACTTTCACATTAAATATACCCTCCTGGTGGAATGACCTACCCAACTCACTCCGAACAGCTGAGTCCTTAGATATCTTCAAGAATCAGCTAAAAACGAATCTTTTCCATCTTTATTTGACCCTCTAACTTGAGCATCCTCTTTTCTAATTCTAATTTCTAATTCCAAACAATATATTTATACTCTATTCATTTACTTACTGCTTGTTTTCTTAAAAAAAAAGACTAACACTAGCTTCTCTCTATACAATTAGAGAAAAAGCAAAACAAAGGCATCCAACACTGGCTTGCTTTTTCTTTTATTTTCTATGCATTTTCTTATATATTATATAATTAAAAAATCCCTTGCTACATGTACTGTGTTAGGCTAAATGAGACTTGTCATAGCACTTGCATGTTATTGCTCTTTTGTTGATTTTGATTGCTTCCATTGTCCTTTGTAAGTCGCTTTGGATAAAAGCATCTGCTAAATGTTTAAATGTAAATGTAATATTATTTGTTTTGGAAAATTGTGTAAATAAGAAAAATTTTGATTGCAGTATAGTAACGTCCTGGAGTTCCTGAGCAAACCTTAATGGTCCTTATGAGGTTTCAGTGTTTCTAACTGCTGTAAAGTTATAAATAATGGTGAATCTTCAACAGTACAATGAGATTCCATTGGACTTTTATGTTCTTAGCAGATGTTTTATCAACCAAACTCTTTCCTAGAAAGTTCAGATATAGCGTAAGTGTCAAATGCTAGAATCTGTAGCTCTAATGTCATATAATGAATATGAGAAGAATGAAGCTGATGCTGTGAAAGTGCTGGATTGAGTTACTAAAGATCAGTCAAATTTGTGGAGCTGATGAGTTTTGATTTCTGTTTTCTGTAGAGTTTCCAGTCTCTCTCAGCACCTCCTGAATATACAGATGTAAATGATGATCCCTTAATTTCTCTCATCTCTTCTGATGGTCTGAGAGAATCTGTCCATCAGCTGAGAGACAAACAGGAGGATTTCTGCACAGAGGAGCTTAAGAAGATCTCAGACAGAGGTAAAGTCTGGTGGCCTGCTGAATGAAGCTAGCTGAGTATTAGAGTAGATTTAGGGTTGACCAAACAACAAATCCAAGCAGGTTTAAAGCAGGTTTAGATCAGGTTCAGCAGGCTCACAAAGCTTGATATAAACCTTCTCTGTTAACTCTTGACTTGACTTGATTTGACTTAACTCAAAGTTTGATCCAGAGTTTGTGATTAACTCTAGAGCACATGCACCTGAAAGTGTGACACATGCAGCAATCGCAGTTTGATTCACTTCTCAGAAGTCGGTGCAATTCACTTCTCTGCTGAAGATTAAAAGATGTCATTGTTTAAAATACTGAAATGCATTTACAAGGTAGGGCAGGAATAAACACTGTTGCTGAGCAAGCGTTTGAGAAGACAGACGAAAGAAAATATCTATGAAAATGAATCAACTGAATTCACAAAGTGCTTAAAAGAAGACAAAAGTTCAGTCAATTTAAAAGCTTTATATATAAAGATTTGTGTATGTATATATTTAAATTAATTTAAATGCAAAGTTAAATATTAGTTGCCATTTCATATATTAATTGTTTGAATATACACTGAAAAAAAATATAAATGCAACACTTTTGTTTCCCCCCCATTTTCCATGAGCTAAACTCAAAGATCTAAGACTTTTTCTGTGTAACAAATCTGTCTAAATCTGTGTTAGTGAGCTCTTCTCCTTTGCTGAAATAATCCATCCACCTCACAGGTGTGGCATATCAAGATGCTGATTAGACCACATGATTATTGCATGCTGTCTAATCAGCATCTTGATATGCCACACCTGTGAGGTGGATGGATTATCTCGGCAAAGGAGAAGTGCTCACTAACACAGATTTAGACAGATTTGTGAACAATATTTGAGTACAGAGAAAAAGTCTTAGATCTTTGAGTTCAGCTCATGAAAAATGGGGCAAAAAAAGTGTTGCGTTTATTATTTTTTTTCAGTGTATCATAAGAATGATAAATTATTATAATTCATATAATATCAATATAATAAATTAATTGCAGCAAAAGACGGCAATTGTGTTGCTAAAGTTCTTTACTGTAAACTGCTTTTTTTCTAATTGCATCAGATATATGTGCTCACAGCTGATTGGTCCAGCTTGGGTTTATGATCTCTAACCCAGAATAAAACCTGCTCTGGAGCAAAGTAGCTGTGTAGTGTAAGTTATCATGATGACGAAGCCCACCATCTTGAGACCAAAAACTTAGCGTTGACTCAAACTGCAAACTTACCTGGGTAAAAACTGAAACTGATTTTGTGCAACGTGCCTCTGGAGACTCATCTGCTCTCATCAACATCTCATATCATGGTGAACATCATATTAGAAATGTCTTAGGAATGGATGCAGAATCATGAGAATCATGCTGTTCATGTCTGTTGATTTCCACAGTCAAATTCAACGACACTATTCTCTGGACCAGGAATGACTTCCTACAATGTAAGTCAGTAAGAAAACAAGCAGAAAAACTCACTGAGTGTGTTCATGTTCTTCCTGTAGAAGGTGAAAGAAGAGTTTTATAATTGATGATAATGATGATTTGCTCAGGATATCTGCTCATCTGTACTGAGATACTGATGATACACTGAACATGAAGAGTTCAGCTTCATGAAAAGATCAAACAGATTCATAATTCCTGATTCTGATGTGTTTTATCTCCATCAGATTCCCATCAGCTCACTCTGGATCTGAACACAGTGAATGAATGCCTTCATCTGTCTGAGAACAACAGAGTGATTACTCACATTAACACAGTCCAGTCATATCCTGATCATCCAGACAGATTTGATGTGTATTCTCAGGTGTTGTGTAGAGAGAGTGTGTGTGGACGCTGTTACTGGGAGCTGGAGTGGAGTGGATATGGTTTATATGGTGGTGTGTATATATCAGTGTCCTATAAGAGCATCAGCAGGAAGGGATTGGGTAATGAGTGTTTGTTTGGATCTAATGATCAGTCCTGGAGTTTGATCTGCTCTTCCTCCAGATACTCATTCAGACACAATAACATACGGATCAATCTCCCTTTAAAGTCCATCAGCAGGAGAATAGGAGTGTATGTGGATCACAGTGCAGGAACTCTGTCCTTCTACAGCGTCTCTGACACAATGAGCCTCATCCACACACAACACACCACATTCACTCAGCCGCTTTATCCTGGGTTTATTGTTGATTCTGGATCAGTGAAACTATGTTGATGAATCAGAATAGACTGATGAGAGATTATACCCATAATGCTTTGAGCTGCATGATAAATCAGTAATAGTGAGATGTTACTTCTTGTGTCTCTTCTTGACATTAATACTGCAGCTGAACGTCTGTCTGTGAAATAACATGAATCAGAACTAGATAAGTAAGTTGGTTAATGCATGTTCACAGAAACACAGATGCTGTTTATTCTGTGCTAATCTCAATGTCTTCATGTGAAATAAGACCTTTGTTCACACTTAGTTTAATCAGATCTTTCAGTCCACAGATGGATATTGATGGTCAGTCTGAAGAAAGCATGATAAAAGGAAAAAGTTTGTTCTGGTTTAGTATTAATTTAGTGTCTTCAATATGCATGTATTAGTATGATATGCATTAAACAATCAGAATAAATGAGTTTAAATCTGTGTTGTGATTCATAATTTTAGCTCTGTCAAACATTTCTGTTTTCAAAAGGGTAATAAATACCTGATGAAAATAAAATCTCATGTCATTAGGTAGGATCTCATTCTTCAGGCTGTTTCTCTGTCTGTGTGTGATCATAAAGAGATGCTCAGAATCTGATCTGTTTGATTAATCTTGACTCATTAATGAGGACACATGTCACACTTTCATCTATTCTTGCTCTTTTTACTGATGTTTTCTTCAGCCGTACCAGAAAGTTACAGATGCGTGACTCTGGATCTGTATTTATAAAGATGTTTGTCTCATCACTCACTGTTTACTTCAGGCTTTTGACTTCAATTTGACTTGCGAAGAGTATATTTTAGTAGAGAACAAGGGAAAACTTTCTATAAAGATGTGACTTTTGTTGTTTTGTCATTATTATTAGTTATTAGTTGATTGTCACTGTTCTTCAGGCTTGTGTGTCATATGGCCTACTGTCACGATCGGCAGCTGGAGTGCCAAATAACTCCACTAGAGGGCACTCCACGCTGAACTCCCTGCCCTTGTTTTTTGGACTCAATTTCCCATGTGTCCCTTGCACTTCATGTGATCATGCCATGTGCTACCCTTGTCTGTGTGTCATGTTCTGATTGGTTTGCTAGCCTGATAAGAGGTAACTCGCATACAGTACACAAATTGGTCAGAGTTGGAACACAGATTGAAAGAGACATTGGTGAGTCAAAGAAATACTGGGACCAGATGAATGCGAATGAGCAGAGAAAGAAGAATGTCACCCATCAAGAGTTACAACGTAAACAACCACCATCCAGCACTAGAGTAGTTCAGTGTACAAGAGTAAGTCAGTGTACAATGTAACCCTCGAAATCTTACCATTCCACAGCTTATTCAGGATAAGCAAATGACGGCACTCATTGACATGGGTAGTACTCTGACTTTAATGCAAGAGTCCATTTGGCAGCAGTTGTGCAATGATCAGGTTCTTTTGTCAAGTTGAGAACAAACTTTTCTTCTCGCTAATGGCCGCCATCAGGCAGCTGTGGGGAAGGTAATCTGGACCAGCAAAGTGCATGCCGTTCTCGTGCTGAGTTTTATGTAATGAACGATGCTGACTTCCTAGGAGTGGATTTTCTCTGTAACTCAGGAATGGTATTAGGTTTAGACATGCCCAATATACTCTAACCTCACAAGAGAACGTTGCTATTACACATTATTTCTCCAGCCAGAATACGTTCCCAGTAGTGCCTTTTGTCAATTTATTTCTTGCGTTGTCTCCGGCACAGTACAAAGCAAAGGTTCTTCAGTCCATTCATAATCTTACGGCCAATGCAGATACTGACATACAAGGACAAATTCAACTAGAAGGTTTTTGTGTTGGGTTGCCCCACAGTTTGTACCCAAAACATAGGACATACCATACTGGTCAAGCACTGTATTCTGACTACCGATGAAGTGCCTGTAAGGAAAAGACCATACAGGGTATCCTTTGAGAAGCAAACCTTTATCGACTAACAGACTAAAGAGTTGTTGGACAAAAACATCATATGTCCATCTACATCTGCTTGGGCCGGTGGTCATGGTACCGAAAAAGATGGTGGGTCTTGTTTTTGTGTTGATTATTGTGGATTGAATGCTAAGACCCCTCTAGACTTATATCCCATGCCACAAATACAAGACATTTTAGAGTCCTTGCATGGAGCAAGCATTTGATCTTAATATCAACAGGCATGTGTGTGTATTTATATATACATAATAAATATACACAGTACACAGACATATAGCATGTAAACATAAACTTTTATTTTGGATGTGATTAATCGTTTGACAGCACTATTAGTAACATTTATGTTTTTCAAGTGTAAAATCAACAGTCTTCTCCAAAGGCAAGATCTTTGAGCAGCTGATCGATGTCTCCTTTGTGCAGATATTGCAAACATGGAGGAAAACATACTAGGTAGGGTTGTCGTGTTAAGGATACTATGAGGTCTTTGTGGACCTGTTGTCTTATTTTCATAATTACATACAAGCTCAGGGAAATATGGTAATATCTTTAACAAAGAACAATCATAATGACAATAAACAAAACAAACAACAACCACCACCACCAAAAAAAAAACAAATAAATAAATAAAAAAAAATTGAACGCATAACTATAATGGGTTTGTGCACAATATAGTACAAGATTATATACAGAAAAAATGATTAAATATCTTTAAATACTCATAATATTCATGAAATCATAATGCATGCAAATCATACTGTATGCAAAATGCATTTTTGTTATTTATAAGTCTCAGGGATGAACCTAGAGAGAAAAATAAAGAAGATTTAAGCCAGTTTTGCATGTAGATGAACAATTTTGCACATAAAAAAGAAATGATAATAACATATTCAAGAGTTTTCGTAATTTCAAAAATATCTGCAAGGATTAAACTGTGGGTCATATTAATATTGCATGAAAATTTAAATCAACCCAAATTAAGAAAATTCCATCCACATTAAAATATTTACAGATTAATTAAATCTGTCGCTCATATGAGTTGTTGTGCTTGTTATAACGTCATAGATCACATGATAACGTTGTAGGAATTCGGTTCTGTCAACAAGAGAACCACAGAATCACGATTACAGAACATCTGGAGATTCTCATTCCAACTGGGCTTTGCCATAAAACTTACCGATTGCCCTCACGTGAGCAGCCTAAGAATCATAAAAGCAATCACTCCCCATCTCTGGCGCCGATCGGACCAAATCGCCCCATCTAGCCCCGGAAAGGGGGTGAACTAGTGATAAGATAATCCACTCAGAAAACAGGACTCGTCCTCCATGGGGAGCAATTAAAGCCAAATGTTCGGACACCTCTTCCCAGACAGGATCAAAGGGAAAAAAACGGGACAACCTAATCAACAGAAATTCCTTTTCTGCTTCAGATCAGCCACGGAACAGATGGCCCGTGTCACCACTGAACCACTATTCATAAATTGATAATCAATAGACAAAGACGCAAAACAAGCGCGCAAAACAAGCGCGCAATTCAAACTCCAGAGCCAAGAGAGCTCGTGCAACAGGGTTTCCACTCGTGACACTTATCTGAACTCGGGGCATTCAACTTCCCCTCCCCTCTTTTACGCGTTGATCACTAACGCGGACTCACCTGAAACTAGAGAAAACAATCTATAAGAACAGTTATTCCTATTTTCTTTCAGAGCAAATATACTCGCTAATAGTGTACTATATATCTTTGCTCTATTCTTCTATGTATTTTACGTGAACAGAATTATCTGTGCCTTGTACCTCTTCTGTTGTCTATATGTGGGAATTACCAAAATGTATCTCTATGTAGGTCAAGTATCTGCGTGTTTGATATCAATCTTATCAGAATGATGCATGCTGAATGAATGTATGAATGAAATGTGCGTCCTGTGTCCAATGCAGATATTACAGCTGTTTATTGATATTATTATTGAAAGTTGGAGCAATATCCCTCCCACTAATGGAATGCATGCAAATTAATATATGCACGAAAGAAAGTGACCACGCTGGGTGGGGCTCTCCCCCCTCGGTAATTCATTGGACCACAGCCCCGTGGGATGGGCTCAGAGGACCCGATTAAAACACTGGTACGGATGCAACTCGTTGCTTGAACCGCCGGAACTTCCTGCACAAGATCTCTTGCTAAACAGCTTGACCAATCTTCTTCGTGAAGCGAGCCCATCACGGAACACCCGATAGGCAACGCAGAGCAAGTAACAAAATCTCCCTCTTAATAGCTTGAATTGGTGCCTAAGTCTCTTTAGCAGATCATAACCAGATTCCTGCCTTATGATTATTATCAGGTTGCGATTTATGGACTGGTAGCAAAGACAGAATTTGGGATTCTTTTCAAACTCAGTAACTTTCATCACCCTGAACTTGTATGTGTATGTGTGTGTGTGCGTGAATGCATGTGAATCTCAGTAGTTTAGTTTCTGTATCGTAGAGTAGTTTAATAAACCAGTGTTTCATTTTTAAAGAGCCGTGTCTTGTGTCTTTGATTTCATAAGTTATTGTATGCCCAGATCCAGTTACCTAAGCTTAAAGTATCTAAACCTTTCCTTGTTATATTATGATCTATGGCCAGGAGCGTAATATAAACAACAGAATAGGTACTGAGTTAAACCTTTTGGTGGATAAACAGTTAATGAATGCTAACTGTCCAGTGTGAATTAAATTGATCACATGGTTCCGAATCCTTACGATTCGAATTTCAAACTGAATAAATTAAAATTTGATCTAGTTCCTACAACGTCAACATGGCGGACCACATTCATACTCAACGAGATTTGACTGTTGAGTAGGTACTCTTTTAGTGCTTGTTAAGTAAGTACTTATTGAAATTAAGTACCTACTCTTTGAGTAGGCGGTTTCAGACGCAGCCAGAGTATGATACATCAACTGGACCATACCAGAGAAGTGTCACACAATCATTTCAGTAAATAAAAACACACACAACAATTTTTTTTAATATTTTGATTTTTTATTTCAAATTGCACATTTACAGCTGTAATTGTCATCATCCAACACAGGCACACCATGGTCGTGTTCGGCATAATCATCAGGATGGTACACAGTGACGAAGGGATGTCATTTTTGTCGTCGGTTGCAACACACCACCTTTGTGTGCGACATAATTTCCGTCATCAGGACGGTTCTCAGATAGTGACCGGGGGACGTAATTTTTGCCATCAGACGTCACTTTGCGACCGTAACACAACAGCGTACATGCGAGTCACATGAGAGCTTGAAAACTAAATAGTGCACACAATGAACGTGTCTTTGTGCGCTCAAGTGACAAAATGAAGTATACCTGGGCCTTAACGCTGAGCTGGCATATAATTGATTTGTCATGTTAAGTTGTACACTAAACTGTTATGATATCGTTGTATCCTTGTGTTGCTAAGCCTCTGAATGGTCGAGAATTATTTCTTCTGAATGGTTGAGAACTATATTTTCTTTTTTTTTTTTTAATTTAGATTATAAATAAATATAAATGTTTTAGATATAAATCTAAAATATTTTTCCTTAATATATACATGTATGTGTGTGTATTTATATATACATAATAAATATACACAGTACACAAATATATAGTATGTAAACATGAACTTTTATTTTTTTTTATTTTATTTTATTTTTTTCCCGGCCTGTCAGTAACACAGATAACACATAACAGTGTGTATGTGTAGCTATGCTATCATCATTCACAGCCTTTTTTTTTTTTTTTTTATTAATTTTTATATTTTTATTTATTTAACCATACTATGACCGACAAGACCGGGGGACAGAGAAAACCAGGAGAGGAGAAAGAAGGAAGAAAAGAAAAGAGAAAAAAAAGAGGATAGAGAAAAAGAGAGAGAACAAAAACAGATAATCTGCTTCCATACCTGCTGACAAAGAGAGAAAACAACAAAAGACACAACAGCAGAAAAACTACAATAACATCCAATGTCCGTATGAATCACAGTAAATACTAAATGTTAAATGGTATTGCGCAGCACACATAACTAATATTACAAAATATGTTTGAAGCAACAGCATTTTAGGACAGTGAGTGTCTGTGAGCACCTGTTTTTACACCAATGTGAATGCTTGTGTGTACACCTGTGTACATCTGGGTGGGGGCCGCAGGGATAACCGCGGCCCCCACCCAGAAAAGGGCAGAGGAGAGCCCGGAGGAGGTCATCCGGCAACCACAATGCAGACGCCCCAGGGGGCCACGGCGGCAAGCCCGCAGGCCCCGTTGGCAGTCAGCCACACCAGGGCAGACCGGCCCGGGCCCAGAGAACCAAGGGCCGGTCCAAGATGCATTCCTGTACCTTTCACAAGAACAAACCATTGCGGGAGTCTTGAAAAAGAAGTTGGTCGGTTTACTCTGGCGTTTGATACGGGTATAACGATGGAATGTGTCCCATTCACCTCAGTGATTTCAGGCGAAGCACAAGACATTATGAAGAAAAATCTAGAATTCTAAAGAAAATTTATATTAATTAAAATTAATTCAAACATGCAGATTTTTATTGGCGAGAAAAAAGTCAGGAGATCTGACGTCAAAATCTGTCATGTCAGATCCTGCCCCATGTGCTTGTTTCCTCATTTGGTTCAATTCAGTTCATCTGGTATTGGCATAATTTATCCTATTCATATTCACTTGTTTATCCAAGTGTGCTATTAGTATACACTGCCCTCCAAAAGTTTGGAAATGCTCTAGAAAAGTGGGGTTTTGGACAATATTGGTATGAGTCCTTTTTAATTTGTGATCATTTTGCACTGATAAGTGATAACACAAACCACAAAAACATATTTTATTACATAAACAGTTTATACATAGAAAAAACTTAAATTTTAAATTCATCAAAATATCCACCATTAGCAGCTATTACAGCTCTGCATAATCTGGGCATCCTAGCTGTCAGTTTATTCAAACACTGTCTTATTATATTACTCCAAGCCTCCTGAAGGATTGCCCAAAGATGATTCACACTGGTTGGACACTTCTTACGGACATCACGGTCCAGTTCCTCCCATAGTATCTTAATTGGGGTGAGGTCGGGTGATTGGGGAGGCCATTCCATGACAGACATGATAATGTCAACTTACTTTAATGTGTTTGCACCAAAAAATGATAAGGATTTATGCTGATATTTTCCAAAACCACACTTTGTCTGTCTTTTTTCACAGGGGTGTTTCCAAACTTTTGGAGGGCAGTGTACTTCTTTTAAACTAAAAATAAGAAAGTATACTTTCAAGTCTACTTTTTATATACTTCTCAGAATATACTTAAAATTGCACTTAAGTATACTTGACTTATACTGACAGAAAAGTATACTTGGCCTATACTTGTACTCAATCTTTTGATGGAGATTTACTTTGAGATTTATAGCTGTTTATTTATTTTTTTTGATTGAGTAGCCTATAAAATACTTTTTTCCCCCACATAGTTTTACATACTGTCTTATAAACTTACATTGTTTCAAAATATTGATTTATAAAGAAAACAGACATTTTTTCATCATAATTCTGAGTATCTGAATTTTTGTGTAGGCTAGTCCAGGGGTTTTCAAACCTGTTCTGGAGGAACTGCAAGACCTGAAGTGGTTGTGTCAAATAAGGGAGACATGCAAAATGTGCAGGGCTGGGGGTCCTCCAGGACAGGTTTGAAAACCCCTAGTCCAATTGTAGTGTACATAGGAATTTATCTTCTGAACTCCTCCCCTTCCATTGACTGAATTTTCCAGCTATCAGTGTTTTCACTGTTATTAGGTAGGGGGCGCTCTGAAGCATCTTCTGAAAGAGTACAGTATCTCTCAAAACACAGGAGAAAAAGAAGCTGAAACAATGAATCATCGAACATTAAACAGCATGTAAAAAACTAAAAATTAATAAATGAAATGCCGACCCAGGACGTGCGAAATGTGAAGCTTTGGGGTTGTTGATGGACTCAATCTTGATCATCATTCTGAATCCCATCTGGATGTCGTCATTTTCTCAGCTTTTTGTTTAAAATGTTGCCTTTTTTAATGAAATGTACCCACATTTAAGTGTTGATAAAAAAAAAAAAAAGTATTCATGAGTTTTTAAAATGGAAAGAGTAAAAGTAAAGTGGTATTTCAAGTATAAAGAAAATACCTACATTTTTAGTGCAAATCATTCGTAAAGCTGTTCTCAGTGCCAGCCTGTAGGTTTGTGGGGGCCTAGGCAAGATAATGAAAATGGGCCCCACCAAAGCCCCTTTGAAGGATATTGTTTGGATTTCATTTCTACCACTTCACTTTAATCTCTCTATAGTGCTTTCATTTCTAAAAAAATAAAAATAAAATAGCATTAATGTGTAACAAGACTGACCAGGTGTAAATGGTGCGTAAAATGTTCTGTGTTCTTTTTAGCAAACTGGTGACACTGAATTTTGATGCACTGCTATAATAATTACAAGTTCATTTGCCCTTACCTTCTTTCTGATTTTTCTGAGTACTTACCCAGTCCCAGCTGTAAAAAAAGGACGGGACAAATACCGACCAATCATCCTACTTGTACAACGACTGCCTACAACAATGGAGAAGTCAGTATTACTGGTTACTGCTTTTTTATATTTAGTAAAATTCTTAACAGTGAGATACTAGTACGTTACTCCCGAAAAAATCAAGAAAAGTACATTTAAACAATAAGACTGACTATGTTGAGCTATATAACAATTTGTTTTCTGTCTATAAATGTAACCAAACGGTTGTTCCCTTGTTGCGTTGCAAATAGTCACAACACAACCAAACACAGAACGTGCAACTGCCACAATTAAATGACGAACCTGGCTGGGACATGCTTTTCGTCCTCTGAAAGGTGCGATTTTTTGTTTATTTTAACATCGTGATCATATGATTCCTTAGCTTTTATTATATTATTAGCCTAAATATGCTGACTGTCACAAATCGTGCCGCTGCGGCTCCCTCCTCTCTCCATGAAAGGGAGCCTTCACTGAGACTCTGAACCTACACACTCCATTTCCCATAACCCCGTTCTCATGGACTTCCTGTCACCTTTCACCCACATACCTGTCAGCCATTACACATCATTACGTACCCTATAAAAAGCCCTTCACACCCTGTGCATATTGCAAAGTTGAGTAGTTTCCACTGTCAATTCTGAGCGTTTACTCCTGGTTGTTTTTCCCGTTGCCGACTCCCTTGTTCCCTGGTTCTTGTGACTGCTGAAGAATATCCTGATGCAGCACAGAAGATGCCAAAGGGGGATCCACTGTTGGTACTTGATTTACCATTCTACTACCGACAGCAAATTCAAACTTCTCTGCCATTGGATTCCTTTATCGCATGTGAAAGCATAGTATAAGAGGCTTTAGAACCACTGTGACTTTCAGAGGCCTGTAAAACAGCAAGTTTAGCAGTAGATTCTGCTAACATAGCATTCAACTCCAGTTGCTCCTTTTTCCTCTTTATCATCTGCTCTTGCTGCTCCAAAGCATGTTTTTCCTTTAACATTGCAATACGAGCAAGAAGTGCAGCCTTATTTGCCTCAGCTATAACTCTGGCAGAAGAAAAGCTATTGCATGCACTCACTTTACTTGAAATTTTAGTACCAACATTTGAAATACTTTCATGTGGATCAACACCATCAGCCTTGTCACTTACGACCTCATTAAAAGCAGTTTCCTCATTTTCAGTGCATGATACCCACAGTTTGACTTCAGAAATAAAATCATTATTCACAATCATTTTTGCCTTAAACCATATATCATGTTTTTCTTTTTCACTTTCAGGTAACATCCCCATCAAAGAACCATGAATATATTTTGCTTCATCACACAAATTTAAAAGATCAACCAAAGAACCTTGTACACCTTTTACATTTCTTTGTTGCATCAAACCTTTTTTCTTAAATTAGTAGCTTTAGTTAGTACAGATTTTCTGTCACTCTGCAACTTTTCAACCTTTGCAACAAATGCTTTAGATGTTAATTTCACAACATGTTTTTCTTTGTCCATTTGAACATCAGTGTCACTGAAAACAGTTAACTGTGGTGTTTCCATAATTCCGTGCTCACTTTCAGCTGCCTCCATAATCCACGAAAGGTCAAAATCACGATCGAAATAATAATGAAACTAGTTCGCAACGTTAATTATTTTCTTTGACAACCAATGCATTACGTCCTATATTGTGTGCACACAAAGTTAAATGGCCATTCAACAACAAGTAGCGCTACTAAACATACCTCTTCACGTTGGGCGCCAATGTTTGAACAAAGCTCCTCTGCTGAAGGTTGTAGAACAGCTCCGATGTCTTTCTTTTTGCGCTGATGGACGGTCCGTAACCCAAAAAGAACGACGTGTGCGTGTAATCCACAGGTGCAAACACTGCGGCGTCCTCTAGTAGTAATTGCAGCTGATCTCGAACATCAATAAAGTCGATGCAACGCTCTTCCAATAATCCACTTAATTCCTCTCGACAAATGATGAAGCCCCAACGTCAAATAACTAAACACAGTTCTTTTTAAGTCAATAAACTGTTTTTTGACAAATATAAGCGGCTAAGTCTAAACTTTAAGCTGCTGAGGGATGCTGGACGGTGCTTATATTTGGACGCGTACGCTCAATACAATAAACTAGATTGTCCACACGTTATTTTAAAATGCTTATCATTGTAGATTTTATTTCACAGTTACCGGTCTTCATCTCCACAAGGGCAAGAATCCAAGCAACAGTCAAATCCACCAGTCACCTTTAGCATGGTACAGCATAGTGTAGTGCAACCTAGCGGTCAAAAAACTGTGTGCACCTTCCCTCCAACAACACCTGCTACCTGAGGGAAGGTTCCCACCTATATTGTGTGCACTAACAAACAAGAGTGCCCTCTACTGGACATACACAAACAATACAGACAAAAAATGGCTCTTACAGAAGTGTTTAATTTTGCAAAAGATCTTAGATGTTCTGCTACTTGTGTGTGTAGATGTGTGAATTGTGTGTAGTGTTTTGACAAAATGTTTTCAAAATCGTGCTTAAGCAATTGTAAAAAACTGTAATCCAAGGGTGGATTCACAAGACAATATTTCCCCGATGCCTAGCCCACGAGGACATCGCCTGTGATGTTGACGACGTCTTGTGGCCAGACCCAAACAGAAGGCGGGATCCATAAGGCCCCCCAGCTCCCCACCACACACACACACACACACACACACACACACACACACACACACACGCACACAAAAGTATGTTTTTTTCCCCCAGTAGCAATTTATCCAGTAATTGTTTTTGTTTTTTTTACTTTTGTTTTGTTGCTCAATTTGATTATTTGTGATTCAATTTTAAATGTTAGAATTTTTTTTTTGTAAAAACTCTTGTGTGATTACTGCAGAAATTCTACTTTTGAGTTTTGCAGAAGACTGAGTCTGAGCAAATGACAATAAAAATAGAAACACAAAGACTGCAGTGTTTTATATAAAGCCCATCAGTGTGTTGCTGGTGATATGAAAGAGTAATTCAAATAGTGCTTGTGTGTATGGTTTTGTTGCAAGAATTTCATTTTTAGAAAGGAGTGTGAAGTTTTGATTGCAGTGTTTGATTTTGACAGAAATGTGCGTTGTTAATCTCCAAGTGCTATGTCTAATTGGACTTTGTGAAGAGTTTTGACATAATGAGCCAAATTCAGAAAAAAGTGTGTAAGCAATGGGCAAAAACTGTAATTCAAAAAGCTACACACTTGTTTCTAAATATTTAAATATACAAAATATAAGCCAGTTCAAAGTGCATAGATGGCACAGGTGTATCCAGCTATTTGAGAGATACAAAAGAGTGCAAATATGAGGTGAAGGAAGAGGAGGAAGAAAAAGAGCAAAACCAAGAACAGTCTTTTCAGATGAAATTAGAGCTACTGTAATAGAGCATGTTGTTGTGCATGGAATGACAGAGACAGCACCAAGAGTCTGATATTAGCAGATTGTCTGTGGCCACCAAAATCAGTTGGAAAGTTCAAAAGAAGAATGGAAAAGCACTTTTTTTCCCACTGTATTTTTTATACTGTATTTTGGTCATTTCAATATATTCTTATTTAGAAGATTACCACACCAGAAGTGTGTTTTTTTTTTGGTAATGTACATGCTCTGACCTAGCTCAAAAACACACTCAAAAGAATCTACACCTAAGTTTATTTATTCATTTATTTTTTGTATTCTTTTCCTTTTTTGGGATATTCACCACACTTAGGTGTGATTTCTTTTGAGTGTGTTTATGTTTTTGAGTGTGTGTGTATGATTATGTAAATAATTACTATACACAGTAAACATTCTTTCTTTTTTTTTTTGTAACAACATGCACTGGGCACTGTATTCTCCATTTTTTGATGTAGCGTCTAATGAATGATCTGTAGTGTGTACTGTATTGACTAATGTGTGTAAGATTTGAACACTTTGTTTGATTTTGAGCACAGGTGAAATGGTTTTGAAGCAATTGCTTGATTGTCATGGGTTCAGTGAATTTAGTTTGAGCATTTAGATTTGTTTTTAAGGTTTTGAGAAAATGAGTGATGGTTTCAAAGAATGTGTTTTAGCAATTCAGAAAAACTGTAAAATTAACCTTGTTTTTGATCAGCTTCAGTTGTCCTGGCATGATTCTGCTTGTAAGTTTACTGCAACAAAATCCACCAGAAAAAAAAATATATAATAATAATAATAATAATAATAATATATATATATATATATATATATATATATATATATTAGGGGTGTAACGGTTCACAAAATTTGCGGTTCGATTCGATACGATACAGTGGTGTCACGGTTCGGTACGTTTTCGATACAGCAAAAAAAAAAAAAAAAGGCATAGAAATGTCCTTAATTTTTAAAAGCGAATCTAATGAATTTACCTCACCGTCACAACCCTCCCGGAGTATTGTGTTTTTATTAGACACACAAAATTAAGTTGTTTTGCTACGATAAAACCATAGTTCATTTTGGCAAGGGTTGTAATGTCCACGTTTTTGTTAAATAAATTATAGAGACTGTAGCATTCAAGATTAAGTGATATTTGAATGTTAGGTCAATTTTAAACAAGGATTTGATCGTCCTGTAAGTCTAATAACAGCAATTACCAGCCCTTGACGCTATTGGAAGTCTTTTGTAATATAGCCTATGTATTGTAGGTAATTTTTGTATTACTAGTCCACATTATGAAACCATATAATTATTATTTTCACCAATCGTTATTGCCTCGTTGTTTTTATATAGCCCAATGCATTTAAAGCCATGGAAACTAGAATCTTGATGCGGTAGTGGTAAAATTATGACCGACATTAAATCACGTTATTATAAAGTCAACAGCCAAAGTTTCACAGGATTAACGTAGCCTACCTGAACGTGATATACGGGCTTTTTCTTGGGCTTTTTTGTCTTTTCTCTTCGCCGGACTGCTGCAGTCAGTCGCAAACATGAGAAGTGAGGTGCGGTAAGATGACGGCAGGCGCGGGCGCGAATGCGTCACGTGTGCTTAGCCTACTGTCTACTGCGTTCACAGTTAAAATAAATAAATAAATAAATAAATAAATTGATTAAATGTATAATGACGCGCCATTTCCGCATTCGCGCCTGCCGTCATCATTTAAATATTAGAACGAAAGATATTTATAGGCTCTATGCACGCGTAACTTCCGCGTTTGACATAAGGCCTCCCTCCAGTTTCCGGTTCGGGAGATTTAAAGCGGATGCATACGAGATTATGGCAGAATCCTTGAAGTTTACGCGTTGTTTGCTGGAGTTGCCCAAATTTACAATAAATGATGTACGAAGAATTGTCCGGATGTGCACTACAACACCACAGAGCAAACTTGAGAAAGGTTTCAAGTTTTATGTGTCTTCATACCTCTGCAATTAAGGTAATTTCAGATAACGTTAGCCCGAACTAGTAGGGCTAAAATTGTGCTGTTATTTTCACGGCCCGTCCAGCAGCAGGCACGTTAATAGAAATGCTTATATTTAATGTTTTTTTAATTTTGTCTTAAAGCGTCAGGTAAAAATAGGGCCACAAATGAGATCTCAGTGAGAGCTCGTTGCTACCGCTCTATGAAGAAATCAGAGACGCCACACCAACTGAGAGTAGGACTGATAGCTTAAATGTGAAGTTCTGTTGAACATTACGTTCTGAGGTTACAGTTCTAACGTTACCACTGTTCAGCTTGAATAATCACAGTAACACAGATATTATCTTAGCAAATATGCATGATTATTGTACAAAGTAAAGGATAAATAAATAATACATTGCAGTTCTATCCACGTTAGATGAATAGCACTGTGTAATAACGGCAAATTCTAGCTGAAACAGTGGCAATGCAGATATAGGGTAGTCGAGTGTTGAAGTTGGCATGCTTTCTATTTAGTCTGCAACATTGTAAACTAATGGGATTTTATACGAAATGTAGTTTTACTTGATGTAATGGCTGCAGATGCAGAAAGCATTTCACTTACTTGGCTGCCCTTTAAACTGCTCTTGTTCTGCCTAAACTTTTGTCTTTGCCTGTTCCGAGCATAGACACACATGGTTCCAACGTTGTTGCTGTACTTGATGACTGTACTTTTTAAAAACTCATTAACACTTTTTGTTTCTTTGTATTTCAGATGACATTACATAATTTGGAGCCAATTGTGCTGGTTAACAGCTCCTGTTCTTGTGTGGCTGGGATTGGGATGTGCAACCATTTGGTTGCCTTGCTTTATCAGACAGCCCATTACTTAGAATGCGGAATGTCTGTTGTCCCTCCTGTCCTTTCATGCACCCAAACAGAACAGAAGTGGCATAAACCACGAACAATGGTTTGGATCAGTTGAATATGAATAAAATAAATAATATGAATAAAAATACAATTTTTGTTTTATTTGCAACACCTTCTTGTAGAATTATAACATTACAGTTAAATCACTGTTGTCACATATTCTATTTTAGCGATATCTTTGCTACCTTTCTGGCCCTTGAATGTTTTAGTTGTGTTGCTGTTTATGCTGTCAGAAAGCACCCAGATTTCATCAAAAATATCTGAATTTGCATTCCAAATATGAACAAGGGGTTTGGGATGACATGAGGGTGAGTTATTAATGACAGAATTTTCTTGTTTTGTGAACTAACCTTTTAATGCTATCTAACAAATAGGGAGTGAAGCCGGGACCGGTGGATGCCATGGTGGTAGTGAAGCCCAAACCGGGTGCTACTTCATCAAGTGGAATCAGGTATGCAGAGCTAGTGTAAACAGGTTCGCTATACTATATTGTGTTTCAAAAATGACTATTGTTTAATATTATTCCAGATCTGCACTATACAAGGCCTACAATGGTGAGCTGCCAGTCCCATCAACCCTTGACCCTAAAGCTGCCTATGCTGACTTCAAACCAGACTCTCTTCCCCTTATCTGCACAATGAATCTCTCACCTGACAAGCCACTTCTGGATTCCATCTTTGGAAAGGTACAAGCTGACAGCATCCTGTCTTATCAGCATCCACCACCTACACCTGATGGTGTTGTCACCCATAAGGATGCGCCTCCATTCCCAAAAGTGCTACTAGAAGGCTACCAGTTAAAGCCAACAGATTGTACATGTGTACCAACAAATCAGGAACAACTGCATCTTAAATGCAGTTGTCACAGTCACACCTCATCGAAGAAGCAACAAGATGCCAAAGTGCAGCAACTGAGGGGCATTCATTGAGGAAGGAGAGGGTGACGGCTTCAAATTTTCGGGAGGTTAGCCATGTTAGAGGTCCAAGTGCTGCAGAAAACCTAGCTGAGAGGCTCGTAAGAGGGATACGACAAACAGCGTATATGAAGAGGGGACTGGATATGGAGGCAGGTGCCTTAAAGGACTATGCAACTCTGAAAAACCTGAATCTAAGGAAATGTGGACTTTTGATACATCCAGATGCACCTTGGCTGGGTGCGTGCCCTGATGGGTTGGTATATGACCCACTTGAAAGACCATCATTTGGTCTCGTTGAAGTAAAATGCCCAAATGCAGTAAGCTACATTGACTGCACATACCAAAGAGCTGACCATGGTGTATACAAATTAAAAGAAAGTCATCCTTATTATTGGCAAGTGCAGGGCCAGTTGCTTATAAGTGGTATGGATTGGTGTGACTTTGTCATCTGTGCCCATGAGGACATGTTTGTGCAGCGCATTTACAGAGACACTAGTGTGTTGAGCTCTCTGAAACAGAGGTGTGACACTTTTTTTGTTATACTTACCTGCCGAAATACCTCTGTATGCACAAGTAATTGAGGAGACCGAATCAATATATGCAAGATTTTACAAACATGTCATTGTGTCGAGTCATCTGATTAAAGTATATATTTTTTCACAATTCTACATTTGTTGACTATTTCAAAATAGACAGAAAAGTTCAAGACAAACTTTAATGTTGGCTTGAGAAAGCTAGACCAGAAAGTTTGAAAAGTAAAAAAAAAAAAAAAAAACGTTTTACAAGTGTTACCATTTTAAGTTTAACAGTTTTCAGTATGAAATAGTTTGAGGTTTAAAGTAGTTGTAAAAGCTTAATGATAGAGGGATACATAGTAAGTACAATGACTAAACATATTTACAATGTTTTTCATTTGTCCTGCTACTGGTGTCTCTATTAAATGCATTTTCCCTCAATTTTACCTGTTAATTACTGCCATTCAACATTACAGGATAAATGAAAGATTATTTCTAACAGTGAAATCTAAAGTTAAAACCAAAATGATTAATTTCAAGTGATTGTCACATTTATAAAATAAACATTAATATACATTCATAGTATATACAATATATACATTGGCCTACTTTTGCTTCTCAGATGCTTGGCCACTCTTTCACTAAGGGTCCATTTTGGTAGTTGACCAAGAGACAGGCTACTGTGTACATTTGATTGATGCTGCCTGTAAGTGAAAGAGGGATTACTGTGCCGAAAATCTTGTGCTCCTTCACCCTACGAATCAGCCGCTCAATATGGACTCGCAGTCTTGCAATAGACTGTGTTTTCCTAACTTCTGGCCGGGAAAGTTGTGCTCTCTTTGACAGGAATGTAGGTATGTGGACCTTACAAGGCACACAGTCTTCTGCAAGGAAACCCTTATGTACCATTATAGCCATTGTTGGTTTCAGAAGAGACACAATACCAGACTGCTTTAGGATCTCTCTATCGCTGATCGCACCTTCATAGAGAGATGACACAAAGGTTACAGCACCATGAGGGGCCATCCCAATTAATCCTTTGAAGGTGCAGTGAGATTTGTCGGAAGAGAATACTACACTCTGAAGGAGAAGAGAGCTTGGTGTCTGGCAACGCAGTTCAGTACAGTCCAAAATCACTTGTGTATCAGAGTAATACTGAAAAACATCTGGCATGTTTGCTTTGACAGTCTCCTCATCCAGCCAAATGCCCACAGCTCCAAGTACAGTACAGAGAAAGTTAGCCCATGTGTTAATGATGCGGCTTACAGTTGATTGGTGGATTCTGAATCTGTGGGCCAAATCCTTCTGCATCAGGCCCAGTGACAGATATGTCATAAACAGAAAAAACTCATCAATGGGTTGAAGAGACTGTGAAAAGAAAAAACATATTATTATTATTATTATTATTATTATTATTATTATTACACAAACTGCATAACTGGCACAGTAAGTTTGATTGTAAAACAAACAGATGCACACACATCATATTAAATACTGCTTAATACATTTACCGTTGCACCGGGGTGAGGGACCTCATCTGTCTTGGCTTTAGTCTGTGCTCTTGACACACGCACAATCTTGCCTGTTGCTGGCTCTATCTGCCTCCAAAAGGCCATGAAGTGGGCATGAGTTGCAAACCTGTGGGACATTTTTAATTTATAGTATTTTTAAAGTGTAATTATTGGTCCGAATTTATCAGTATTATTGTTTGTGTGTTGGAGTGGGCTAGCAACGCTTTCTGAGGTAATCTTAATGTCAAAGTAGTAACTAGGGCTGTCAAACAATTAATCGCATCCAAAATAAAATGTTATGTTTACATACTATATGTGTGTTTTCTTTGTATATTTATTATGTACATATAAATACACACACGTCTATATTAAAACAAAATATTTATATGTGTATATATATATATATATATATATATATATATATATATATATTTACACCTGGATACAATTTAGATTATAAATAAATATAAATATTTTAGATATAAATCAAAAATATTTTTCCTTAATATCAACAGGCATGTTTTACATCATAAATACAGAAAAAAAAGGATTAAATATCTTTAAATACTCATAATATTCATGAAATCATAATGCGTGCAAATCATACTGTATGTAAAATGCATTTTTGTTATTTATAAGTCTCAGGGATGAACCTAGAGAGAAAAATAATGAAGATTTAAGCCAGTTTTGCACGTAGATGAACAATTTTGCACATAAAAAAATAAATGATGATAACATATTCAAGAGTTTTCGTAATTTCAAAAATATCTGTAAGGATTAAACTGTGGGTATATTAATATTGCATGAAAACTTAAATCAACCCAAATTAAGCAAATGCCATCCGCATTGAAATATTTACAGATTAATTAAATCTGTCGCTCATATGAGTGCTAAGGTCATAGATCACATGATAACGTCAACATGGCGGACCACATTCATACTCAACGAGATTTGGCTGTTGAGTAGGTACTCTTTTAGTGCTTGTTAAGTAAGTACTTATTGAAATTAAGTACCTACTCATTGAGTAGGCGGTTTCAGACGCAGCCAGAGTGTGATATGTCAACTGGACCACACCAGAGAAGTGTCACACAATCATTTCAGTAAATAAAAACACACACAACAATTTTTTTAATATTTTGATTTTTTATTTCAAATTGCACATTTACAGCTGTAATTGTCATCATCCAACACAGGCACACCATGGTCGTGTTCGGCATAATCATCAGGATGGTACACAGTGACGAAGGGATGTCATTTTTGTCGTCGGTTGCAACACACCACCTTTGTGTGCGACATAATTTCCGTCATCAGGACGGTTCTCAGATAGTGACCGGGGGACGTAATTTTTGCCATCAGACGTCACTTTGCGACCGTAACACAACAGCGTACATGCGAGTCACATGAGAGCTTGAAAACTAAATAGTGCACACAATGAACGTGTCTTTGTGCGCTCAAGTGTGTGAGACGGAGTGGAATGCGGAAAATGAAGTATACCTGGGCCTTAACGCTGAGCTGGCATATAATTGATTTGTCATGTTAAGTTGTACACTAAACTGTTACGATATCGTTGTATCCTTGTGTTGCTAAGCCTCTGAATGGTTGAGAATTATTTCTTCTGAATGGTTGAGAACTATATTTTCTAAGTATCTCAACCAAGTGACTTCCAGCTGAAAATATTTGAAAAACAGCTGAACTGAGTTTTCTCCAGCTAAACACAGTAGAAAACATGCCAGCTAAGTTGAATATAGCTAAATCAAGCCGGTATATCGATGATATGAGCACGTAAGCATTGAAAAGATGCATTCCTGTACCTTTCACAAGGACAAACCATTGCGGGAGTCTTGAAAAAGTAGAAGTTGGTCGGTTTACTCTGGCGTTTGATACAGGTATAACGATGGAATGTGTCCCATTCACCTCAGTGATTTCAGGCAAAGCACAAGACATTATGAGGAAAAATCTAGAATTCTAAAGAAAATTTATATTAATTAAAATTAATTCTGTCTTCTTCAAAATGAGAGAGCAGACGAGAGTGGCTACAGATCAGAGAGTCCATCCAATATGACTCATAGTCACGGGTCAATATAACTTATATACACAGGGTGTGTCTTCAAACATGCAGATTTTTATTGGCGAGAAAAAAGTCAGGAGATCTGACGTCAAAATCTGTCATGTCAGATCCTGCCCCATGTGCTTGTTTCCTCATTTGGTTCAATTCAGTTCATCTGGTATTGGCATAATTTATCCTATTCATATTCACTTGTTTATCCAAGTGTGCTATTAGTATACACTGCCCTCCAAAAGTTTGGAAATGCTCTAGAAAAGTGGGGTTTTGGACAATATTGGTATGAGTCCTTTTTAATTTGTGATCATTTTGCACTGATAAGTGATAACACAAACCACAAAAACATATTTTATTACATAAACAGTTTATACATAGAAAAAACTTAAATTTTAAATTCATCAAAATATCCACCATTAGCAGCTATTACAGCTCTGCATAATCTGGGCATCCTAGCTGTCAGTTTATTCAAACACTGTCTTATTATATTACTCCAAGCCTCCTGAAGGATTGCCCAAAGATGATTCACACTGGTTGGACACTTCTTACGGACATCACGGTCCAGTTCCTCCCATAGTATCTTAATTGGGGTGAGGTCGGGTGATTGGGGAGGCCATTCCATGACAGACATGATAATGTCAACTTACTTTAATGTGTTTGCACCAAAAAATGATAAGGATTTATGCTGATATTTTCCAAAACCACACTTTGTCTGTCTTTTTTCACAGGGGTGTTTCCAAACTTTTGGAGGGCAGTGTACTTCTTTTAAACTAAAAATAAGAAAGTATACTTTCAAGTCTACTTTTTATATACTTCTCAGAATATACTTAAAATTGCACTTAAGTATACTTGACTTATACTGACAGAAAAGTATACTTGGCCTATACTTGTACTCAATCTTTTGATGGAGATTTACTTTGAGATTTATAGCTGTTTATTTATTTTTTTTGATTGAGTAGCCTATAAAATACTTTTTTCCCCCACATAGTTTTACATACTGTCTTATAAACTTACATTGTTTCAAAATATTGATTTATAAAGAAAACAGACATTTTTTCATCATAATTCTGAGTATCTGAATTTTTGTGTAGGCTAGTCCAGGGGTTTTCAAACCTGTTCTGGAGGAACTGCAAGACCTGAAGTGGTTGTGTCAAATAAGGGAGACATGCAAAATGTGCAGGGCTGGGGGTCCTCCAGGACAGGTTTGAAAACCCCTAGTCCAATTGTAGTGTACATAGGAATTTATCTTCTGAACTCCTCCCCTTCCATTGACTGAATTTTCCAGCTATCAGTGTTTTCACTGTTATTAGGTAGGGGGCGCTCTGAAGCATCTTCTGAAAGAGTACAGTATCTCTCAAAACACAGGAGAAAAAGAAGCTGAAACAATGAATCATCGAACATTAAACAGCATGTAAAAAACTAAAAATTAATAAATGAAATGCCGACCCAGGACGTGCGAAATGTGAAGCTTTGGGGTTGTTGATGGACTCAATCTTGATCATCATTCTGAATCCCATCTGGATGTCGTCATTTTCTCAGCTTTTTGTTTAAAATGTTGCCTTTTTTAATGAAATGTACCCATATTTAAGTGTTGATAAAAAAAAAAAAAGTATTCATGAGTTTTTAAAATGGAAAGAGTAAAAGTAAAGTGGTATTTCAAGTATAAAGAAAATACCTACATTTTTAGTGTAAATCATTCGTAAAGCTGTTCTCAGTGCCAGCCTGTAGGTTTGTGGGGGCCTAGGCAAGATAATGAAAATGGGCCGCACTAAAGCCCCTTTGAAGGATATTGTTTGGATTTCATTTCTACCACTTCACTTTAATCTCTCTATAGTGCTTTCATTTCTAAAAAAAAAAAAAAAAATACCATTAATGTGTAACAAGACTGACCAGGTGTAAATGGTGCGTAAAATGTTCTGTGTTCTTTTTAGCAAACTGGTGACACTGAATTTTGATGCACTGCTATAATAATTACAAGTTCATTTGCCCTTACCTTCTTTCTGATTTTTCTGAGTACTTACCCAGTCCCAGCCATAAAAAGAGGAGGGAACGGGACAAATACCGACCAATCATCCTACTTGTACAACGACTGCCTACAACAATGGAGAAGTCAGTATTACTGGTTACTGCTTTTTTATATTTAGTAAAATTCTTAACAGTGAGATACTAGTACGTTACTCCCGAAAAAATCAAGAAAAGTACATTTAAACAATAAGACTGACTATGTTGAGCTATATAACAATTTGTTTTCTGTCTATAAATGTAACCAAACGGTTGTTCCCTTGTTGCGTTGCAAATAGTCACAACACAACCAAACACAGAACGTGCAACTGCCACAATTAAATGACGAACCTGGCTGGGACATGCTTTTCGTCCTCTGAAAGGTGCGATTTTTTGTTTATTTTAACATCGTGATCATATGATTCCTTAGCTTTTATTATATTATTAGCCTAAATATGCTGACTGTCACAAATCGTGCCGCTGCGGCTCCCTCCTCTCTCCATGAAAGGGAGCCTTCACTGAGACTCTGAACCTACACACTCCATTTCCCATAATCCCGTTCTCATGGACTTCCTGTCACCTTTCACCCACATACCTGTCAGCCATTACACATCATTACTTACCCTATAAAAAGCCCTTCACACCCTGTGCATATTGCAAAGTTTTGAGTAGTTTCCACTGTCAATTCTGAGCGTTTACTCCTGGTTGTTTTTCCCGTTGCCGACTCCCTTGTTCCCTGGTTCTTGTGATTGTTCTCTGCCGGCCTTTGACACTCGCCTGTTCTCTGTTTTACGATTGTTTGCTTGTGACCCTTGTGACCATACTGTTCGAACTGTTTATGCTTTGGATTACCCGTGCTATTCCCATTTGTTTCGACCTTGCCTGTTTGACTAAGAGTTTCCTCAATAAAGTTGCGTATGGATCCAGCCTGACTCGCCCATATGTTACAGAAGACCTCGCCAATACCAGATCCAGCAACTTAATCTCCACCACCCCGCTCACTATGGACCCCTTTGACCAACTGCTTCACCTCAGACAAAACGGTATGTCCATTGACCATTATGTGATAACTTTCAGTGACCTTATGTACTGGCTCCCCTTCTATAAAGAGGCTTATTTTATGGACATGTTTCTTTATGGACTTGATGAACCACTAAAGTCAAGGCTGAGATTTGAAGGCCCTTGCTCATGCTATTCAGACATTATTGATTATGCCTTGTGGTGCGGGGGCTCGTTAGATACTGAGGATTTCATGGAGTACAATCATCTAATAGCGGCCTTGCCAATGGCCATTAATAAGTCCCTGTTCCCTCTGCATGCCCCCGTGGGCTTATATCTAGTCTGGAGGATCCTCCAATACTGTCAGTGAAGTCAGCGCTTGCTAGTATCCAGTCTGCCCAGTCTCCCAAGTATGTCAAGATGGCCGCCAAACTACAGTCATGCCCATCCTTCCAGTGTCAAGGCCAGCTGTTGTTCCAGAGCCAAGTCAAGAGTCACGTCCAGTCTCCAGAGTCAAGTCTCGTTACAGCTGTCCTTCTAGTGTCAAGTCCAGTCACAGCTATCCTTCCAGTGTCAAGGCCAGTCACAGCTGTCCTTCCAGAGTTAAGTCCAGTCACAGACGTTTTTTCAGAGTCCAGTCAAGGCACAACTGTCGTTCCAGAGTCACGTCCAGCCTCAAATGTCCTTCTAGTAACAAGTCCTGTCACAGCTGTCCTTCCAGTGTCAGGGCAAGCAGACTCTCCAGAGTCACGTGAGGTCACTGCTGCTCCTCCTGTGTCAGATAATGTCACAGCTGCTCCTTCCGAGTCAAGCCACATCACAGCTGTCGTTCCAGAGTCAAGTGATGTCACGGCTATCGCTCCAAAGTCAAGCCACTTCGCGGCTGCCACTCCAGAGTCAAGTGAGGTTGCAACTGCCGCTCCAGAGTCAAGTGAGGTTGCAACTGCCGCTCCAGAGTCAAGTGATGTCGCAGCTGCCGCTCCAGAGTCAAGTGATGTCACTCCAGAGTCAAGCCCCGTCACAACTGCTCTGCCTCCTGAGTCAAGCCCCATTGCAGCTGCTCTGCCTCCTGAGTCAAGCCCCGTCGCAGCTGCTCTGCCTCCTGAGTCAAGCCTCGTCGCAGCTGCTCTGTCTCCTGAGTCAAGCCCCATCGCAGCTGATCCACCACCTGAGTCAAGCCCCATCGCAGCTGATCCGCCACCTGAGTCAAGCCCCATCGCTGTCTCTCCGCCTGAGTCAAGCCCTGTCACAGTTGCTCCGCCTGAACCCTCTCTCAACACAGCTAGCCTGACTGCAGACCTGTCTGCTCTGCCCTGGGGGGATTCTGCTTCGCCCTGGAGGGCTCTGTCTCGCTTGCTCTGCCCTGGTGGGCACCTGATCTGCCCTGGAGTGCTCCCGTCCTGTCTGCTCCGCCCTGGGAGGATTCCGCTACACCCTGGAGGGCTCCTGTCCTGTCTGCTCTGCCCTGGGGGGATTCTGCTTCGCCCTGGAGAGCTCCTGTCTCTCTTGCTCTGCCCTGGTGGGCACCTGATCTGCCCTGGAGGACCCCTGTCCTGTCTGCTCTGCCCTAGTGGGCACCTGATCCGCCCTGAAGGTTTCCTGTCCTGTCTGCTCTGCCCTGGAGGGCGTCTGATTCGCCTGCTCTGCCCTAGAGGGCGTCTGTTTTGCCTGCTCCATCTGATTCGCCCGCTCCGCCTGATCCAACCTGGAGGGCGTCTGATTCGCCTGCTCCTCTGTAAGTCATTTATATGTGATTAGTTAATGATGAAATAATCTTTTACAAAACATTCACAAATGATTAATAACTGATATGCTAACAATTTGTGTATGTTTTGTTAATTCATTTGCAAGTCAATTACAATGTCATGAACTGTGCCGTTATGGCTCCCTCCTTCACCCCTTGAGGGAGCCTTCATTTCATTATGGACCATTTGCCCACTACATTTCCCATAACCCCATTCTCGTGCACTTCCTGTGACCTCTCACCCCTGTCGGCCATCTTGCTTTTTTTCTGTATAAATAGATTGGTTTGTTCACTGTTTGGTTGCGAAGTTTTGAATAGTTTTCACTGTCAATTCCGAGCGTTATTTCCTGGTTGCCCTCCTGTTGCCGAGCTCCTTTGTTCCTGGTTCCTCTGACTGTTCTCCGCCCGCCTATCGACCCCTAGCCTGTCCCTTGGATTACCCTGCTCGCTGCCGGCCCCAGACTTTCACGCTCGGATACTGACGCTTCTTTGTCTTGTCCTACGTTGCCCATGTTTGTTCCTGTCTGACTCCTGCTTGTTCACTACGATTTCTGTCATTAAAGCTTTGCATTTGGATCCACCTGTCCACGTCCCATCATTGTTACAGAAAACTGAGCCCTACCTGGATCCAGCAGCTTTATGTCACCCACCAGCTCAACCATGGGCCCCATCGACCAGCTACTCACTCTCAAACAGAACGGTATGCCCATTGAGGACTTTATTTCACGTTTTTGCAATCAGATGTACAAACTGTCATTCTATGATGAACAATATTTCATGGACATTTTCCGTTTGGCTCTCGATGAGCCTCTCAAATCGAAGCTGCGATTTGAGTGCCCCCGCACCTGTTTTTCTGATTATGTGGACTTTGCATTGTGGTGTGGGTGTTCAATCTCTGTTCCTGTGGCAGTCGCAGAGGGGGAACGCGACTACAGAGAGGAGGCTTATGATTACATCTTGCCACGCTCCTGTTTTTCTGACTCTTTGGATTATGCACTGCAATACAGGGACTTGTTAGACTCGGTGGATTTCGCGGAGGAGGATCGCGAAACCACAGAAATGGCGGCCGCGCCGAACCACGATCACAAGTTGGCGGACTTCCCAGCACACTTTTTCAGCCCAATTAGTTACAATAGACTTATTTCTTGTCTGGAAGACCCACCAATCCTGTCTGTCAAGTCCACGCTCACTAGTATCCAGTCTGCCCAAAACCCCAAGTCAGTCAAGCTGCCAAACCACAGCTTTCTCAAGTCAAGATGGCAGCCATTTCAGAGCCAAATCCAGAGTCAAGTCCAGCCACAGCTGTCCATCCAGTGTCAAGCCCAGCCGTTGTTCCAGTGTCAAGTCCAGCGGCAGCTGTTGTTCCAAGTCAAGTTACAGCCGTCGTTTCAAGGCCAAGTCAAGTCACAGCTGTTCCTCCAGAGCTAAGTCAAGTCACAGCTGTTCCTCAAGAGTCATGTCTAACCACAACTGCCTGTTCAGTGTCAAGTCCTGTCACAGCCATGGTTCCAGTGTCAAGATCAACTGATGTTCCAGAGTCAAGTCCAGACACAGCCGTTCCTAAACAGTCTAGTCAGTTTTCTCATTTCACTACAACACTCGACCGGTTGGATAACATCCTTGCTGCACTCCGCGAATTACAACAGGCCGCAGCTCCTCCCATGCCAAGTCAAGCCGCAGCAGTCCCCTCAGGGCTAAATCATGTTGCAATTGTCACTCCAGAGCCAAGTGCTGTCACTCCAGAGTCAAGTGATGTAGCAGCTGTTTCTCCAGAGTCAAGCCCCGTCGCCACAGCAGCTCCGCCTCCTGAGTCCAGCGTCTTCGCATCTGCTCCACCTCCTGAGTCAAGCGTCTTCGCATCTGCTCCGCCTCCTGAGTCTAGCGTCGTTGTCGCAGCTCCTCCACCCCCAGAGTCAAGCCAAGTCGTTGCAGCTGTTTCCCCAGAGTTAAGTGACGTCTCAGCTGCTTCATCCCCTGAGTCAAGCATCATTGTCACAGTTGCAACTCCCTCTGAATCAAGCCTCATCGCTGCCGCTCCTCCAGAGTCAAGCCTCGTCGCCACTCCTCCTGAATCCAGTCTCAACACAGCTGCACACACACCAAGCCAAGCCACAGCCACTGCTCCGGCACCCAGTCAAGTCTCAGCTATTGCTCCAGTACCAAGCCAAGTCACAGCAGTTGTTCCTGAGCCCAGCCCCATCACTGGCACCACTCCTGTACTGACCTTCACTGAGGCCATGCTCCTCCTGAGAACTGCTCTTTGGGTTGTCTGGGCCGCGTGTACCACCACCGAGTCCTCAGAGGTGGCGGCTCTCTCCACAGAACCTCTGAGGGTGACCTCCCCTGAGGAGGTGGCCAAGGCCACGGATCCTCAAGCCGAGGGGGAGATCGCACCTGCTCCCTGCACGGTGGTAGCGTCCAGCAACCCACACCACTCTGAGCTTTCACCCAGTCCCAATTTGGCTGCTGAGGCCCTCTTTATGCTGGGTATCCAGCCCAACCTGGCCAGGAGCTTGGGCTCAGAACCTCTGTGTCTCTGTGTGTGTGTGTGTGTGTGTGTGTGTGTGTGTGTCCGTCTATGCTTTATGTTACAGACCTGTCTGCTCCACCCTGGGGGAACTCCGTTCCGCCCTGGAGGGCTCCTGTCCTGTCTGCTCCGCCCTGGGGGGCTTCTGTGCCACTCTGGAGGGTCCCTGTCCTGTCTGCTCCGCCCTGGGGAGATTCCGCTCTGCCCTGGAGGGCTCCTGTCCTGTCTGATCCGCCTTGGAGGGCATCTGATTCTCTCTCTCTGTGTGTGTGTGTGTGTATCTGTCTATGCTCTGTGTTACAGACCCATCTGCTCTGCCCTGGGGGATCCCGTTCCGCCCTGGAGGGCTCCTGTCCTGTCTGTTCTGCCCTCGAGGAATCCTGTTCTGCCCTGGAGGGTTCCTGTCCTGTCTGCTCCGCCCTGGGGGGATCCCGTTCCGCCCTGGAGGGCTCCTGTCCTGTCTGCTCCGCCCTCGGGGAATCCCGTTCTGCCCTGGAAGGTTCCTGACCTGTCTGTTCCACCCTGGGGGGCTTTGGTGCCGCCCTGGAGGGTTCTAGTCCTGCCTGATCCACCCTGGAGGGCGTCTGATTCGCATGATCCGCCCTGGTGGGCTTCTGTTCCGCTCTGGAGGATTCCTGTTATGTCTGCGCCACCCTGGTGGGTTCCTGTCCTGTCTGCATCACCCTGGGGGGTTTCTGTTCTGCCCTGGAGGACTTCTGCCCTGTCTGCTCTGCCCTGGGGGGCTTCTGTTCCGCTCTGGAGGACTTCTGCCCTGTCTGCTCCACCCTGGTGGGCTTCTGTTCCGCTCTGGAGGGTTCCTGTTCCGTCTGCTCCACCCTGGTGGGTTCCTGTCCTGTCTGCGCCACCCTGGAGGACTTCTGCCCTGTCTGCTCCGTCCTGGTGGGCTTCTGTTCCGCTCTGGAGGGTTCCTGTTCTGTCTGCTCCACCCTGGTGGGTTCCTGTCCTGTCTGCGCCACTCTGGGGGGCTTCTGTTCTGCCCTGGAGGGCCCCCGTCTTGTCTGGTCCACCCTGGAGGGCGTCTGCTCCTACTCCACCCTGGAGGGCTTTTGCTTCAACTGCATCTTCCTGGTGGTCTTCTGCCCTTCGCTGACTCCCTCGTTACAGAAATTGTTGTCACTTGAAGGGAACCATTTTAAATCCTGGACACAAGCTCATTGACTCTCCTGCTCCTGCAGTACTGGTTACCGTCACAGTCACCTTTTTTCTTTTATGAGCTAATAAAATTTTGACCAGTAATTTTGTGTCCTTTGTGTGTTGCTTTCCTAGAGCCAGGGTTGTAACAATACGTGTGTGTTTGTGTGTGTGTGCTAAACACACCTGAATCAATTAAACAAGGTATTTGCATTTACTTTAAAAACAGTTAGATGTGTTAAAACTAAACTCAGCAGGAATGAGAACCTGCTTTACAAACTCACAGACAAACCTGTTTTACTCACGTCACTCAAACACAGAACCAGGAAACAGGAATCACATGAGTTCAGGGAAAGAGAAACTGAAGTGTAGTTGTGTTGTGTATAGAGCTGTTGTGTGTTTGTGTTTCTGTATTCATGCAGTAAAATGTCAGAAGCCAGATTTTCTCAGGATGAGTTCTTGTGTGCAGTGTGTCTGGATCTCCTAAAGGATCCAGTGGCCATTCCCTGTGGACACAGTTACTGTAAGAGCTGTATTACAGGCTTCTGGGATCAGGAGGATCAGATGAGAGTCTACAGCTGCCCTCAGTGCAGACAGACCTTCAGTCCAAGACCTGCTTTAGCTAGAAACACCATCTTGGCTGAAATGGTGGAGAAACTGAAGAAGGCCAAACTTACTGCTGACTGTTACGCTGGAGCTGGAGATGTGCAGTGTGACGTCTGCACTGGAAGAAAATACAAAGCCGTCAAGTCCTGTCTGGTGTGTCTGAACTCTTACTGTCAGAATCACCTTGAACAACATGAGAGTTTCTTTAAAGGAAAGAGACACAATTTGACTGATGCCACTGGACGACTGCAGGAGATGATCTGCCAGAAACATGAGAAGATCCTTGAGGTTTTCTGTCGCACTGACCAGAAATGTATATGTGTGCTGTGTTTGGATGAACATAAAAACCACGACACTGTGTCAGCTGCAGAACAGAGGACAGAGAAACAGGTATTTAAAACTAGACACTGATGAAATATTGCTGACACTCGTTTCATATGTGTTTATACTGGCACAATATTAACAGCTTACAGCATTCACAGTAAAGGAAAGGCACAAAACAACGAGATTTAAAACACAAAGTTCTTTAATATAATCCACAAAGGTATCCACAGACAGGCAGGGTAGAGACACACATGCACACATCAGGTAACGTTATTGCCGGACCAGGAAACATGAACTATACATGAATTATAAAGACAGTAATTAATTACACACAGGTGAAGGGGATGACTATAATGACAGGATAAACTAAAACAGACAGTTCACATGGGTGTGACACATACCTTCTAGACTTTGAATCTACAGTCATTAGTTATCAGTTCTACTTTTACTGCATTCATCTGTTCACATGATGATTTAGTGTCAGTAGTTTTCTGTGACATTCACTATCATCCGTTTGTCCTGCAGAAGCAGCTGAAGGAGACGCAGAAGACGTTCCAGCAGAGAATCCAGCAGAGAGAGAAAGATGTTCAGCAGCTGAGAGAGACTGTGAAGTTTCATAAGGTGAGTCTGGAGAAGAAGAGAAGTTTGTCTCAGTCTCAGTTCAGACTCTCTTGTCTCTTTCAGTCCCACTGAAGCCTGAATCACTATGTGTCTATCTAACAGCGCTCTGCACAGACAGCAGTGAAGGACAGTGAGAGGATCTTTACTGAGCTCATCCGCTCCATTGAGAGAAGCCGCTCTGAGCTGATACGGCTGATCAGAGATCAGGAAAAGGCTGCAGTGAGTCGAGCTGAAGGACGACTGGAGCGACTAAAGCAGGAGATCAATGATCTGAGGAGGAGAGACGCTGAGCTGGAGCAGCTTTCACACACACAGGATCACATCCAGTTCCTGCAGGTAACAGAGATCAAGAACAACACCATCATAGTGGACTTGAGCCAGAGACTCACAGAGAAACAGTTCAACCCTACAGTGAGACTCCATTGATGTGCTTGAGCTGTTAGATGGACATTTATGTTCTTAGCAGATGTTTTATCATCCAAACTATTTCCTAGAAAGTTCACATATAGTGTAAGTGTCAAATACTATAATCTGTAGCTCTAATGTGATATAATGAATATGAGAAGAATGAAGTTGATGCTGTGAAAGTGCTGGATTGAGTTACTAAAGATCAGTCAAATCTGATGTTGGTGCAGGTTATTGGGTGAAGTGTGGAGCTGATGAGATTTGATTTCTGTTTTCTGTAGAGTTTCCAGTCTCTCTCAGCACCTCCTGAATCTACAGATGTAAATTACGATCCCTTCAGTTCTCTCATCATTTCTGATGGTCTGAGAGAATCTGTCCATCAGCTGAGAGACAAACTGGAGGATTTCTGCAAAGAGGAGCTCAAGAAGATCTCAGACAGAGGTAAAGTCCTGTGGCCTGTTACATGAAGCTAGTTTGAGAGTAGGTTTAGAGTTGACCAAAAACAAATCCAATCAGGTTTAGATCAGGTTCAGCAGGCTCACAAAGCTTGATATAAACGTTCTCTTTTAACTCTCAGATCCAGATCTTGTTCCAGAGTTTTGATTAACTCTAGAGCAAAAGTTTGACACGTGCAGCAAACAGTCAATCACAGTTTGATTTGCTTCTCACAAGAGTCAGTGTAATTCACTTCTCTGCTGAACATTAAAAAAATCTCACTATTTAAAATATTTAAATGCATTTACAAGTCAGGGCAGGAATAAACACTGTGTTGATTAATCAGCTTAATTTAATAAATGATACAGATTCACAAAAAACTCAAAAGAAAACACAAGTTCAGTCATTTTAAAAGCTTTATATATGAAGACTTATTTTTATGTAAATATTTAAATTAATTTAAATAGAAAGTTTAGCATTAGTTGCCAATTCATCAATAATTATTTGAATATATTAAATGAATTATAAATAATTATAATTTATATAATATGAATATAGTTAATAATTTGCTGCAATAGACAATTGTGGCAATTGTGTCTTTAAAGTTCTTTCACTGTAAACTGCTTTTATTTTCAGTGAGAGATAATGAGGAGTGGCTTAACTGCATCACATGTATGTCACTTTGCTCACAGCTGATTGGTCCAGTTTGAATTTGTGATCTCTAACCCAGAATAAATTCGGCTCTGGAGTAGAGTAGCGTGTAGCGTAAGTTACCATGATGACAAAACCAACCCACTTTCTTCAGACCGAAAATGTAGAGTTTGCTCAAACTAAATGCAAACTTAGCTGCGTAAAAACTGAAACTGGCTTTGTGCAACAGGCCTCTGGAGATTCATCTGCTCTCAGAAACAAGTCCATCATCATCATCTCATATCGTGGTGAACATCATATTAGAAATGTCTTAGGAATGGATGCAGGATCATGAGAATCACACTGTTCATGTCTGTTGATTTCCACAGTTGCATTCATCAGGACCAGGAAGGACTTCCTACAATGTAAGTCAGTAAGAAAACAAGCAGAACTGAGTGTGTTCATGTTCTTCCTGTAGAAGGTGAAAGAAGAGTTTTATAATTGATGATGTAAATGATGATTTGCACAGGATATCTGCTCATCTGTACTGAGACACTGATGATACACTGAACATGAAGAGTTCAGCTTCATGAAAAGATCAAACAGATTCATAATTCCTGATTCTGATGTGTTTTATCTCCATCAGATTCCCATCAGCTCACTCTGGATCTGAACACAGTGAATAAACTCCTCCATCTGTCTGAGAACAACAGAGTGATTACTCGCACTCACACAGATCAGTCATATCCTGATCATCCAGACAGATTTGAGGGTTATGCTCAGGTGTTGTGTAGAGAGAGTGTGTGTGGACGCTGTTACTGGGAGCTGGAGTGGAGTGGAAATGTGGATATATCAGTGTCATATAAGAGCATCAGCAGGAAGGGATGGGGTAATGAGTGTTTGTTTGGATCCAATGATCAGTCCTGGAGTTTGATCTGCTCTTCCTCCAGATACTCATTCAGACACAATAACATACAGACTGATCTCCCTGTAAAGCCTATCAGCAGTAGAATAGGAGTGTATGTGGATCACAGTGCAGGAACTCTGTCCTTCTACAGCGTCTCTGACACAATGAGCCTCATCCACACAATCCACACCACATTCACTCAGCCACTCTATCCTGGGTTTTGGGTTGGGTTTAGGTCTGGATTGTATTCACATTTATTAAAAGTTGGATCATCAGTGAAACTGTGTTGATGAATCAGAATAGACTGATGAGAGATTCTACCCATAATGCGTTGAGCTGCATGATAAATCAGTAACAGTGAGATGTTATAGAGTCTCTTCTTTTTTCGTAATGACATTAGTACTGCAGCTGAACGTCTGTCAGTGAAATAATGTCAGATAGAAAGTTTGATTCTAGTGTGTTGCTAAACTGTTGCTGAGATACTTAGGGTGTTTGCTAGCATGTTTTTAAATGTTACATTTAATTTAAGTTTAAATTTTCTGGGTGGTTGCTATACTGTTGCTATGCAGTTGTTAGGTTACCTATGGCAGTTGCTAGGGAATTTCTACATGGTCGCTAAGGTACTTGGGGTTGTTTCAAGGATGTTGCTGTGTGGTTCCTATGGTACTAAGGGTGGTTGCTAGGGAGTTTCTAGGTGGTTGCTAAGGTCATTGAGGAGGTTGCTGTGCAGTTGCTTAGTACCTGGGCTAGTTGCTAGGGTGTTGGTGTGAAGTTCCTGGTATCGATAGATAGATGGTCTCATCAATAACTATAGGTTTAAACAGTATTTCAGTAAGTTGGTTAATGCAGGTTCACAGAAACACAGATGCAGTTTATTCTGTTTTGACCTCAAAGTCTTCATGTGAAATAAAGCCTTTGTTCATACTCACGGTTTTATCAGATCTTTCAGACCACAGATGGATGCTGATGGTCAACTATTTAGACTATACAATAAAACTGTGTTTGAATGATTTACAAAACAAATCTGTTTTTGCTTTCAGTCCAGAGAAAGCATGAGCAAGGAAAACGTTCTGGTTTAATATTAATTTAGTGTATAAAGATGTTTGTCTCATCACTCACTGTTTGCTGCAGGCTTTTGACTTCAATTTGACTTGCTAAGAGTATATTTCACTAGAGAACATGGGAAAACTTGCTATAAAGATGTGACAGATGTGTTTGTTTTTTTTTTTTGTCATGATTATTAGTTATTTCTTTTGTTGTGATGCAAAAAGCCTATCTTCCCTTTGTAGGATCATTGATGCTTTACAAACAAAGAGAGTTCACTGAACATTATAAAAGGAGTAGTTCACTTCCAGAACAAAAATGTACAGATAATTTACTGACCCCCTTGTCATCCAAGATATTTATGTCTTTCTTTCTTCAGTTGATAAGAAATTATGTTTTTTGAGGAACACATTTAAAATGCAGTTTAAATGCAGCTTCAAAGGGCTCTAAATGATCCCAGCCGATGAATAAGGGTCTTATCTAGCGAAACGATCTGTCATTTCCTTAAAAAAAAATTACAATTTATATATTTTTTAATCTCATTTTCTCCTCCAACTTCAAAATCGTCCTACATCACTGCAGAAGTACCGACCCAATGTTTACAAAGTGAATGATTAACTGAATGTAACTGATGTAATTGAATAATCACAGAAATTAATTACAGATGAAATTACATGCAGCTATTTAGAAAATTTAAGTACAATGAAAAAACGCGTATGTACATAATAAGTGCATTGTATCAAATTATTATTTTAAATGTAAGTAAATACTAGTTAAGGCTACATTTTAGAAGTTCAAACTCACAGGCACCATAGAAGTCCACTATATGGAGAGAAATCCTGAAATATTTTCCTCAAAAAACATAATTTCTTTACGACTGAAGAATGAAAGACATGAAGATCTTGGGTGACAAGGGGGTGAGTACATTATCTGTACATTTTTGTTCTGGAGGTGAACTTCTCCTTTAAGTGATCTACAAGACTATGTGCAGCTATAAAAACAATACATTGCTTTATTGTGTTTCTAAATTAAATTTTGTTGAATTTATTGGCTGAATTAAACATTTTGCATTTAGTGAACAAACTAAGTCAAACGGACATATCAAAGTAGTGTTACATTGTCAAAATATTAAGACAATAGATAAGATAAAAATCTGAATGCATGTCATAACTCTGTCCCAAGATCAGCACAATATGTTTCCCAGAATCCCTCCAGGCTCACACCCACCTCATCAGCTACGCCAGCCTCAATTTCCCGCACATACTTCTACTCACCTCATGCAATATATATCCACTCAGCTCACTCCATCGATGACTAGTCTTAAGGTTTCAAGCTTCTTCACCTACATGTCTTCCCCTCCTGCACCTGGATTTTCTGTCATCCTGTGGATACCTGCAAGGAAATCATATAAGAGATGGTTATGCTTTATTTTGACCAAGCTTCCTGCCACCTCTTGTGTTTATACTTACCTATCTTTTGTTGAGTTTCAATAAAGATAATTTTAAAGTTAACCCCATCCTGTCTGCCTCTTACCGTGTTCTGACCGCACTGGATTTTTAACTATTCTCAAGAATTTATTTTTTACAATGTAGTGAAAATGTCAGTCAGACTACAAAATAAAGGATAAGTAAGTTCTGCATTCCAGGTCTATTCTCGTATATTCAGAAGATATGAAATACAGCACACATATCACATGAACTAGTGCTGTGATTCTCTCATGATCTCTGCTGGTTTTGTCCTTTCTGGAGGTCAGCAGTCAATTAACTCTTATTGCATGGAAAAGAGTCGTGGAGATTCTTCAGATCTGCTCATTTCACCTTGCACAGAAAAAGGTCACAGGTTTGTAATGAGTAAATGATGACAGGACTTTCATTTTGATGTACAGTGTTGTTTAAATACTGTGCACCAGCGGTTCCACACATCATTTATATGTGAATATGACTGTTTCGACAGAAGCATGGGCTCTGACTCAACCAGACCCATGGAGTCTGCAAGAGCCAGAAGTCTGGAGAAATGTTGCTCCTTAGAGCAAACACTTCACAAAAACACCTCACAATCAGACCCACTCCGCAGAGGGGTGATTATAAATCCACTATATTAAGGCTTGGAGAGAGCCCCTCTGTTCCTACTCAAGAGGGGGGTCTTCCTCACCCAAATGCATGAAAATAGGGTGGATAGCTAGAACAGGAAGCACCTCAGGGCGAGTTCTTAGTAAACAAGCCTTTAAGGCAGGGTGTCCTACCAGCGATGTCCAAGTGCACCCTGTGAAGAAAAACTTCCAGAGAGCTCATCTGGAGGAAGGACTATGAGTCCTAAGATACCATGCTGTAATATGAGGACCTGAAAGCCAGGAAGTTCCACAGGGATCTAAGGCAGGTGAAGGCAGATCCAAAGTAGACAAGCAAGGTCATAACCGTAATCAGTAGACCAGAGGGGGATACTCCTTGAGGCCCTACCGAGAGATAATAAAGTCCGAAGAAAGGTCCCCGAAACACAGCAAAGGAGGCAGGACACAAATAGCAGAATCATGTTCACCCATCCAGTTCAGGAAGCTCCTCAGAGCAACGTCAAAACAAAGCGCTTACCTGCATAGAGGGACCACAGGGTCCAGGGGGTTGCAGTCATGTACCAAGGGCCCAGCAACCAAGGAGGCTATCTCCAAGCTCTTTAGCTGCAGACTCCGGTGGCATGAGGCCAAGCAGGGCTAACATTCAGACAGATCAGAAAAGGATCTGAGATCATCTTACCAAAATGGAGACAAGGATCCCATGTCCCACACAGAGAGAGACTGACCGAGGCTCTAATCCTGAAATATAGGAAGAACACAACAAACTGCCATACATACATACTTCAACAAGCTAGCTTGAAGAAACCCCAGTAAACCCTCCCAAGAAGCTGTCCAGACCACAGAGTAAGCTATCTACTTACAACCCTAGCAGGGGAGATAGCACTGCCTGGACAAGGACTCTACTTAAGCAGTCGCTGAGCTTAACACATAGATATCCTCAGGTAGCCATGTGTGTATGAAGGGCTTACCCGAGTTGGAACTGATAGACTTACCCAGACTGCAGAGAGTGGGCTGTCTACTTACACCCCCGAGAGGTGAGACAGCCCTGACTAAGAAAAAGCTAAGGGGATGGCTACTTAAAATCTAGAAATTCACCAAGCTAGCACAAGCTGCCCTCAGGTAGCTAGGCTCTAGGAAAGGGAACCACTGCAACTGCCAAGACCACCAGTAGTGGGCTGTCTAATTATAAACCCTGAAGGGGGAGACAGCACTTATCCAGGCAGAGCTCAAGGAGACCACTACTTAAAACCCTAAAGACGGGAGCAATCCCTGAGCTAGCACATAGTTATCCTCACATAGCTATACAACCAGGAAAGGCCTAGTTAACACACAGCTAGCCTCAGATAGCTGTATTCAAGCAGCTCATCCTGCAATAACAATAGCAGAAATATAACCATCCATAGATGGCTATACTAGGAAGGTCCCCAAACATGTCAGTTCCACAGTAGGCTAGTGAGTGCTGCTCAGGGCCACCTCTGGAGAGGTTCCCGCAGGAAACACCTCCTAAGCTTCTCCTAGTGAAACTCATCAGCCAGTTTCATCAGGGATCCCCGCAAATTTAACCCGCTTCGTGCCTCAGCAACGGCAAGCTGCGAATCGCGGAGAGCAGATAGTTTGCCTTCCTTCCTCAAAAGGAGAGAGAAGCTACTTCACAGCAATATGCTCAAATTGCATGCAACAGCCCCCCTGGGGATATCGCATACATGCTGACATAATGTCAAAGAGAGTGTGTATCATCGAGTGTCAAAATGAGAAGACACAGATTAAAACACACTTTTAAAACATCTGGCTAGTGCTTGCCAAAAAGAGGTAAGAATAGATACAGCTCACCAAAGACGCATGCCTTCAAACAAAACAGTCATTGAAGATGAAGAAGAGAATGTTGTGTTCTGCTGGCACCCTTTTATACTATGGTCGCTCCGGTAGTGATGCACCGGCGACGAGTGACGCGGAAGTGACATCATAGGCTGTCGCCGGCCAGTAGTGTTGTAGTTTTTGTATGTATACTTCAGACACAAGTCACGCTGACGGTGTTTCCCATAGTGAAACCTAGAGGACGCGGTTCAATGTTCCCTCGAGAGGGAACATGATTTTTGGAGGTAACTTCTGGATCCAACCCAAGACAAATCTAATGTGCCACCACAATTTAAACCATGGCAGTCTACATAAACCATTAAACAATACATGACTGATGTTGGTGATAGCTGGAGATTGACAAACCAGAATTAAAGAGAATACACTTATCTTATACACACATACTGATTATTTCTTAACAAGCAACTCTCTCATCCCAAACATTTTAAGTACAACAATTAATCCTATCATCATATCTGACCATGCTCCTGTCACCATAACTATCAGTAATACAGATGTCGCAAAAAAAAAAAAAAAAAAAATCATTTAGATGAAGGATGAGTACATCACTACTCAAAGACAGAGACTTTAATGCATATTTTAAACAAGAATGGACATTTTTCATGAAAACAAATAACATACCAGGCACTTCTGCAATAACTCTCTGGGAGACAGCTAAAGTTTTATTAAGAGGAAAAAATATATCATATTCTACATTTAAACACAAAAAAAGAGCAAAAATCTGAAAAAAAAAGACTTATACAGTGTGTTTCGTATGTAAATCACTACCAGTGTTCCTCATGTAGAGGAGCTGTACTGGATGTTCACTGCAGTGCTGTGTTTCTTCACTTCATCTGCTTGATTCATGTGGGATAATAAGCAACATAATATTAGAGTTTACACAGAGATGTGTCTGCCGTGTGTGTTCGTGTGTGTATTGTGTGTGTGGATGAAAAGCCACTAGAAAATCGGCAGTGACATCCAGCAGCGTTTGTCTTCATATCATTCCAGCAGTTTCAGCAATAAATACCAATGAATAGTGTTTTTCACTGACTTTGTCTGGATTCATGATGTTCAGTCAGTGTTGTATCTGTGGCTCCTGTAACAAGATGGGACGAAGACAGGAGGATCCAAATGCAAGCTTTATTTACAAGAATCGTGGTCGTACAGGCAGGGTCAAAACAGGAGAGGACAGGGACAACGAAGGACCAACAAAGAGGCGTCAATATCCGAGCGTGGGGGTCTGGGGCCAGTAGCGAGCTAAGAGTAATCCAAGGGCAGGCAAGGGGTCGATAGGCAGGCGGAGAACAGTCTCAGCAACCAGGAACAAAGGAGCTCGGCAATGGGAGGACAACCAGGAAATAACGCTTGGAATTGACAGAATAATCCATACAAAACTTCGCAACAAAACAGTGGGTGAACCGGTCTATTTATACTGTGAGAATGTGAACTAAGACGGCCGACTAAGGTGAAAGGTGAAAATGGGATTATGGGAAATGTAGTGTAAGGTGGTTAATAATACATTGAAGGCTCCCTCTAAAGGCGGACGGAGGGAGCCATAGCAGCACAGTTTGTGACAGCTCCTCCTGCACACTCACATTTATAAAATATATAAAAACTTTCTTCCTCAATAACATATTTACAAGGAACTATTAGACTATTACATTTCTATAATGCAGTGGTTTTCAAACCTGTCCTGAAGGCACCCCTGCCCTACACATTTTGCATGTCTCGCTTATCTAACACACCTGATTCAAATCATCACGTCATTAGTGGAGACTCCAAGACTTGATTTGGGTGTGTCTAATAAGGGAGACATACAAAATGTGCAGGGCAGGGGTGCCTCCAGGACAGGTTTGAAAACCACTGCTATAATGGATGCATCAATATGTAAGATTTATACACTACTATTCAAAAGTTATTCTGCATTAAATTAATCAAAAATTACAGTGAAGACATTTATAATGTTCCAAAACATTTCTATTTCAAATCAGTGCTGTTCTCCAGTTTGATGCATGCATTTATAAAAGGGAAATATATTTTACTGTGTCAGTAAAAAATGTGTTCATCTGAATTATCTATTTTTTGTTCATCAGACATGTTTTTATGTAAAAGCATCAGTTGACTTTAGTCACTCTTTAGTCTCACAGCCGCTTTGCTAGCGTCCTTCGACAAACTATCCGTGGCCTCATTAGATGCGTTTCCATTACAAATTTGCGCAAGACTTTTGCGATATTGTCTAAATGTCGATAAAAAACTGTTGCAAAATGACGTGTTTCCATTAACCATATCATGCGACTAAAACTCGTAATAAGTCATTAAAAAAATGGTGACAGATATAGGTACGCTAACTTATATCGCAGCCAAGGCACTAGCCGTTTTTACTTTTAATCAGAGACGTAGGTGCGTTACAAAAGCAGTAATGACAAGGCTTGTTCTGGGAAGTATTAGTGCGCGATTTCATGGAGGAACTGTGGATTCAGAATTTCTGGATGAATACATCCACTTTTTGTAGCACCTGTAGCATCATGCCCAAGGCAGCCAGTTTCTACAAATAAACGAATAAAGGATGATCATATGACTGTTCATATGTATATCATGTGACCTGGAAATGTGAAAAAAAAAAAAAAAAAATGTTTCCATTGCCGTTTTGCGAATTATTCCTTTTTCGAATTGTCTGAAAACCACCTCATGCGAGCGTAAAAACTTTTTTGCAATTATATGGATGTTTTTGCGAATTTGACGCATTTCCATTAGGCGTATTTTCAATTTGCAATTTCAATTTGCGCATTTTGAAGGGTAATGGAAACGCGCCCAGTGGCTCACCCTCGCCTCGTCTTCGGCTGTCTCCAAGTATATATAACTACAGACCAGAGCTCTCCAAAATGGGCAGCACCTCCAAAATGGGGCGGGGTCTAGTCTCGCAAATGCTTTCACCATTGGATCTGGCTTTAGCCAATTGTTACTGACTTACATTTCAAAATATAATTTTAGAAATTAAACATTGTTTCTAGTTGATCTAAAGTGAAATAAAATATGCTATATAAATAGCCTAAATATGCTCAGAGAGAGCAGACTCAAAGCTCGTGGTGATCTCATATCACATAATCTTATTAACTGTCTGTTTATCTACCACGCTATTCAGCACCAATCCCGCCCTGCAGTCAATTTCACTGGTTAAGGTAAGGGTAAGGTGTGGGGTAGGTTTAGGGGTTAGCATTTGCAATCACAACACTGTGATTGACTCAACCAATAAAGTCTGTAAAATCAGGTGTGGGGTGGAGTTTGCGCTGAAGTGGATTGGGCGAAAAATTTTAACATGCGTGTCATATGCCATGTCTCTATATGTCAATAGAGACAGAGCGACACACGTCATCATCTGAAAACCACGCCCACCGGGGGGAAAACAATCCAAAAGCTCTCCATTGACTTTGTATTGGGGGATGCTGCCTCCTTGTCATTTCTGAAGTAAAACAAAAACACAGAACAATGTCTAAAAGCTGCTATGTGACGAGGTGTACAGTAAACAAGCTAAAAAACACAGAACTACATTTTTATAAGCTGTCGATCCCAAAAAACAAGCTTTTAGAGAGACAAAAATAGAGCGCAACGTGCCATATTACTAGAGAACTATGCCCACTGGCGGGAAACTTAATCTGCGACAGTCAATGCTCATTATTTTGAACCATGTCAAAGGATTATTTCACCACCTTATGTAAACCTGAGAGGAGGAGATATATTGAGAAACTAAATTTTATTGGTCTGTGTCAGTGCTCCTTTTCTTTACCTTCCATTTGTTGGAGAAATGATCCAACTGATTGGCCTATCATGAAATTCCATGACATCTACAACTATTTGTGTCCTTAAATGCTCGTTTTTGGGGTCAACAGCTTATAAAAACGTAGTTCTATGTTTTTTAGCTTGTTTACTGTACACCTTGTCACACATCAGCTTTTAGACATTGTTCTGTTTTTTGTTATAAGTCAGAAATGACAAGAAGGCAGCTTCCTGCAATACAAAGTCAATGGGGAGCCGTGGGCGTGGCCTAAATGTGCTGTCTCTATGGAAGGAAGCCATGCCCAATTATGGAGCGCCCACCCCGTTTTGGAGTTTCCACCCCCATTTGGAGATCTTCAGGCTGCAGTTTCTCGCTGTCTGAGCACTCTGCGACTCTCCGTCGCCCCCTGCTGGATCTGTGTGAACTCTTCAGACTACCTGCCTGATTGTATTCAGTGCTGATTTATTTTCATAAAAATGTGTTTGTGCCTGCAAACTGAATCCTGAAGTGTCTCAAACACTTTTCTTTCCTCACTTTGAAATACGGCCCGTGGATGTCACGCTTACACGGTAACTACAGGTAACAAGGGTAACAAGACTTCACTTTAAATTACAGCTTACACTTACACAATAATTACATATACCACGGGTGTATATTTGCACAGTAGTTGTGTATTATGATATATTTATGTTATATCATGGGAGCAGCTGGAAATAGGTAATCTAGTTTTCCAGTGTATTGCACCTCAACAGTATAATGCTGCACAGGTGACTCGCTGCTGAGATGACCATATGCAATACTCTTTCATCAGGTAAATTTTTATATGGACATTTCTAAATCAAATACTTGCAGAAACTCATAATTTTCCCCTACTTTCAGCTGTGTTGTTCAGTAATCTCCATGATCACACATAAAGAAACACTAGTAAGTACTAGTACTAGCACATATTCTTAAGTAAACTGTTTTAACATTTTATAAAGACTAGGGTGGTTTTTCGTTTTACAAATGACTAAATTATAATATAGTATACTGCAGTTTACCATTTGTATCAATATCATGTAAGATATGTTGTAATAACACAGTAAGTATCCAGTACATAGTGTAAAAATATACTGCATCATATATTTTGCATTTCATGTGTGTTATAATAAGGCAACTTGTTGTAAATCATAGCCTATTTGTTGTCTAACACAGTAGGTCATGCATACCACGTAACACCTTACATATGAATTAACAGTATAAATACATTGAATTTTCCAAATTATTACCCCCTTATTCCCCAAACGTTGCTAACTGTTTCTGTTTACCTATATGTACGTTCAGCTATAAGTTATACTTAACGCGGAAACCTAAAATCTGTGTGTCATGAATACCACGTAATTTCAGAATAGGTACCCTTTAGTTATAAAATACTTACTGTATAAATGCTTTAGAATTGTAAAGGTTATTACCCCCTTATTTCGTAAACATTTCATGGAGATGGAGCCTTCGTTGTTCCATTGATCGGCTGATCGGATGGTTACAAAGGGGGCTGAGTTGTAGATGCCAGGATAGAGAGAGAGAGAGAGAGTCCGGCCTCATGCTCGGGCCCCCCATGGCGGGGTTTTTTCCCCAGAAGGGGAGCATAGAGTTTTGACCCAAGGAGAAAGAAACTGAACTGAACGGAGGTGTGTCTGGCAACTTTTAAGTTCAGGCAAAAGTAAACACCCATCCCGGCGATCTGACGAATAACAGTGCGAGGGTCTTTTGGCGGGAGAAGTTCCTTTGTGTCCCCAGACCGCCTGATTTGCATCTTGATAGTTTATTAATATTACCACATTATTATTAATATTAATAGTACAGTTTTGCCTACACACAAACTCAGGAATACGCTATTTACAGTCTGACTATGGTTTTTCTAGCTTGAATGTAAATGTCCTTTTAGGAATGGAGTCCATGTGTGTCTGTGTGTGTGTGTGTGTGTGTGTGTTCATGGGTGAAAGTGGGGCTGCACCTCCCCCCCTTTCCTTAGTGCAGCCTTTGAAGCAGATAAGGACAAGGGGATGTTCAGCATCTTTTGGGGCCTAAAACTGCCAGGATAGCAGACTCGTTGGAGCCATAAGCAATAAACTAGTGGGGGAGGTTGACCAAGTTTCTCAACTGATCATCTTCTACCACAAATACTCTACACTAATAAACCTTATTTTGATCAGTAATTTTGTGTCCTTTGTGTGTTGCTTCCCTAGAACCATGGGTTGTAACAATAAGTGTGTGTATGTGTGTGTTAAACACACCTGAATCAATTAATCAAGGTCTTTGCATTTATCTTAAAAATGTTCAGATGTGTCAAACTAAACAGGAATGAGGAACCTGCTTTACAGACTCACAGACACACCTATTTTACACACGTCACTCAAACACAGAACCAGGAAACAGGAATCACAAGAGTTCAGGGAAAGAGAAACTGAAACTGAAGTGTAGCTGAGCTGTTGTGTGTTTGTGTTTCTGTATTCATGCAGTAAAATGGCAGAAGCCAGATTTTCTCAGGATGAGTTCTTGTGTCCAGTGTGTCTGGATCTCCTGAAGGATCCAGTGGCCATTCCCTGTGGACACAGTTACTGTAAGAGCTGTATTACAGGCTGCTGGGATCAGGAGGATCAGATGAGAGTCTACAGCTGCCCTCAGTGCAGACAGACCTTCAGTCCAAGACCTGCTTTAGCTAGAAACACCATCTTGGCTGAAATGGTGGAGAAACTGAAGAAGACCAAACTTACTGCTGACTGTTACGCTGGAGCTGGAGATGTGCAGTGTGACGTCTGCACTGGAAGAAAATACAAAGCCGTCAAGTCCTGTCTGGTGTGTCTGAACTCTTACTGTCAGAATCACCTTGAACAACATGAGAGTTTCTTTAAAGGAAAGAGACACAATTTGACTGATGCCACTGGACGACTGCAGGAGATGATCTGCCAGAAACATGAGAAGATCCTTGAGGTTTTCTGTCGCACTGACCAGAAATGTATATGTGTGCTGTGTTTGATGGATGAACATAAAAACCATGACACTGTATCAGCTGCGGAACAGAGGACAGAGAAACAGGTATTTAAAACTAGACACTGATGAAATATTGCTGACACTCGTTTCATACGTGTTTATATCTGCCCCATATTAACAGTTTACGGCATTCACAGTAAAGGAAAGGCGCAAAACAACAAGATTCAAAACACAAAGTTCTTTAATATAATCCACAAAGGTATCCATAGACAGGCAGGGTAGACACACACACACACACACACAGACACACACACACACACACACACACAGACACACACACACACACACAGACACACACACACACACACACACACACACACACACACACAGACACACACACACACACACACACAGACACACACACACACACACACACAGACACACACACACACACACACACACACACAGACACACACACACACACACACACACACACACACACAGACACACACACACACACACACACACAGACACACACACACAGACACACACACACACACACACACACATCAGGTAACATTATTGCCGGACCAGGAAACATGAACAGAACCAAACTTATAAAGACAGTAATTAATTACACACAGGTGAAGGGGATGACTATAATGACAGGATAAACTAAAGCAGACAGTTCACATGGGTGTGACACATACCTTCTGGAGTTTGAATCTACAGTCATTAGTTATCAGTTCTGCTTTTACTGGATTCATCTGTTCACATGATGATTTAGTGTCAGTAGTTTTCTGTGACATTCACTATCATCCATTTGTCCTGCAGAAGCAGCTGAAGGAGACGCAGAAGACGTTCCAGCAGAGAATCCAGCAGAGAGAGAAAGATGTTCAGCAGCTGAGAGAGACTGTGGGGTCTCATAAGGTGAGTCTGGAGAAGAAGAGAAGTTTGTCTCAGTCTCAGTTCAGACTCTCTTGTCTCTTTCAGTCCCACTGAAGCCTGAATCACTGTGTGTCTATCTAACAGTGCTCTGCACAGACAGAAGTGGAGGACAGTGAGAGGATCTTTACTGAGCTCATCCGCTCCATTGAGAGAAGCCGCTCTGAGCTGATACGGCTGATCAGAGATCAGGAAAAGGCTGCAGTGAGTCGAGCTGAAGGACGACTGGAGCGACTGGAGCAGGAGATCAATGATCTGAGGAGGAGAGACGCTGAGCTGGAGCAGCTTTCACACACACAGGATCACATCCAGTTCCTGCAGGTAACAGACATCTAGAACAACACCATCATAGTGGACTTGAGACAGAGACTCACAGAGAAACATTTCAACCCTACAATGAGACTCCATTGATGTGCTTGAGCTGTTAGATGGACATTTATGTTCTTAGCAGATGTTTTATCATCCAAACTATTTCCTAGAAAGTTCACATATAGTGTAAGTGTCAAATACTAGAATCTGTAGCTCTAATGTGATATAATGAATATAATGAATATGAGAAGAAAGAAGCTGATGCTGTGAAAGTGCTGGATTGAGTTACTAAAGATCAGTCAAATCTGATGTTGGTGCAGGTTATTGGGTGAAGTGTGGAGCTGATGAGATTTGATTTCTGTTTTCTGTAGAGTTTCCAGTCTCTCTCAGCACCTCCTGAATTTACAGACGGAAATGACGATCTCTTCATTTCTCTCATCACTTCTGATGGTCTGAGAGAATCTGTCCATCAGCTGAGAGACAAATTGGAGGATTTCTTCAAAGAGGAGCTCAAGAAGATCTCAGACAGAGGTAAAGTCCTGTGGCCTGTTACATGAAGCTAGTTTGAGAGTAGGTTTAGAGTTGACCAAAAACAAATCTAATCAGGTTTAGATCAGGTTCAGCAGGCTCACAAAGCTTGATATAAATATTCTCTGTTAACTGTCAGATCCAGATCTTGTTCCAGAGTTTGTGATTAACTCTAGAGCAAAAGTGTGACATGTGCAGCAAACAGTCAATCAGAGTTTGATTTGCTTCTCACAAGAGTCAGTGTAATTCACTTCTCTGCTGAACATTAAAAAATCTCACTATTTAAAATATTAAAATGCATTTACAAGTCAGGGCAGGAATAAACACTGTTGTGTTGATTATAATTTATATAATATGAATATAGTTAATAATTTGCTGCAATAGACAAATGTGGCAATTAAGCCGTGGCCTAATGGTTAGGGAGTTGGACTTGTAACTGAAAGGTTGCAGGTTCGAGTCCCAGGTCTGGCAGGGATTAATCAGTGCTCTCTCCACTCTCAATACCACAATTGAGGTAAGACAGGCACCTTGAGCAAGGTACCGAACCTAACCTTTGTGCAACAGGCCTCTGGAGATTCATCTGCTCTCAGAAACCATCATCATCATCATCCTCATCTCATATCATGGATAATATCATATTAGAAATGTCTTAGGAATGGATGCAGGATCATGAGAATCACGCTGTTCATGTCTGTTGATTTCCACAGTCACATTCATCAGGACCAGGAACGACTTCCTACAATGTAAGTCAGTAAGAAAACAAGCAGAAAAAGGTGAAAGAAGAGTTTTATAATTGATGATGTAAATGATGATTTGCACAGGATATCTGCTCATCTGTACTGAGACACTGATGATACACTGAACATGAAGTGTTCAGCTGCATGAAAAGATCAAACAGATTCATAATTCCTGATTCTGATGTGTTTTATCTCCATCAGATTCCCATCAGCTCACTCTGGATCTGAACACAGTGAATAAACGCCTCCATCTGTCTGAGAACAACAGATTGATTACTCGCACTCACACAGATCAGTCATATCCTGATCATCCAGACAGATTTGAGGGTTATGCTCAGGTGTTGTGTAGAGAGAGTGTGTGTGGACGCTGTTACTGGGAGCTGGAGTGGAGTGGAGATGTGTCTATATCAGTGTCATATAAGAGCATCAACAGGAAGGGATCAGGTAATGAGTGTGAGTTTGGATCTAATGATCAGTCCTGGAGTTTGATCTGCTCTTCCTCTAGATACTCATTCAGACACAATAACATAAAGACTGTTCTCCCTGTAGAGTCCTTCAGCAGTAGAATAGGAGTGTATGTGGATCACAGTGCAGGAACTCTGTCCTTCTACAGCGTCTCTGACACAATGAGCCTCATCCACACACAACACACCACATTCACTCAGCCACTCTATCCTGGGATTTGGGTTGGGTTTAGGTCTGGATTGTATTCACATTTATTAAAAGTTGGATCATCAGTGAAACTGTGTTGATGAATCAGAATAGACTGACGAGAGATTCTACCCATAATGCTTTGAGCTGCATGTTAAATCAGTAACAGTGAGATGTTATAGAGTCTCTTCTTTTTTCTTAATGACATTAATACTGCAGCTGAACTTCTGTCAGTGAAATAATGTCAGATAGAAAGTTTGATTCTAGTGTGTTACTAAACTGTTGCTGAGATACTTAGGGTGTTTGCTAGCATGTTTTTAAATTTTAAATTTAATTTAAATTTACATTTTCTCGGTAGTTGCTATACTGTTGTTATGCATTTGTTAGGTTACCTATGGCAGTTGCTAGGGAATTTCTACATGGTTGCTAAGGTACTTGGGATTGTTTCAAGGATCCTTTCAAGGATGTTGCTGTGTGGTACTAAGGGTGGTTGCTAGGGAGTTTCTAGGTGGTTGCTAAGGTAATTGAGGAGGTTGCTGTGCAGTTGCTTAGTACCTGGGCTAGTTGCTAGGTTGTTGGTATGAAGTTTCTGGTATCGATAGATAGATGGTCTCATCAATAACTATAGGTTTAAACAGTATTTCAGTAAGTTGGTTAATGCAGGTTTACAGAAACACATATGCAGTTTATTCTGTTCTGACCTCAAAGTCTTCATGTGAAATAAAACCTTTGTTCATACTCATGGTTTTATCAGATCTTTCAGACCACAGATGGATGTTGGTTGTCAACTATTCAGCCTATACAATAAAACTGTGTTTGAATGATTTACAAAACGAATCTGTTTTTGCTTTCAGTCCAGAGAAAGCATGAGCAAGGAAAACGTTCTGGTTTAATATTAATTTAGTGTCTTCATTATGCATGTATTAATATGATATGAATAAAGCATTAGGACAATCAGAATAAATGGGATTAAATCCTGTTGTGTTGTGATTCATCATTTTAGCTCTGTCAAACATTTCTGTTTCAAAAGGGTAATAAATGCCTGATGAAAATAAAATCTCATGTCATGATGCAGGATCTCATTCTTCAGGCTGTTTCTCTGTATGTGTGTGATCATAAAGAGATGTTCAGTATCTGTTTGAAAATCTGCACTCATTAATGAGGATTTATGTCACACTTCCATCTATTCTTGCTCTTTGTTATGTCCTTGAACGTATTTTTCATTATTATATACCTTTGTGGGCGTGGTGTTATGCCTGGAAGATGTGTTGTGCTTGGTGTGCCTCTCTCTCCCTCTCTTTCTCTCACTCTCTCTGCTCCTCACAGGCAGAATCACCTCCACCTGTAGCTCGTTACCTCAGCTTGGCTGAGGCTGAGAGTGGAGTTTATAGACTCATTTGGGTGTGTGCTGCAAGGGAACACACTTCTCCCCTGAACATTTTGGTGAACTGTTGTTTAAGATCTTCAGGTTTTCCTGTTGTGAACTAGCAAGAGGCTAATTGTGCCTTGTGATGAACTATGTATGGTGAGTGTAGTGCTAGATAAATTGGCCTTGAATATCATCATCTTAATTGTTTCTTGTTAAAGAATTGTGTAACTTTAAAGGGAAGCGTAGGGAGAGAGTGCCTTTTTCTTTGACATCCATTTTATCCCTGTTTTTGGTACAGTTAGGAAGTTAAGGGAAGATTTATGTTTTTTTTTTTTTTTTTTTCTCTTTTTGTTTTTGGGTATTTGAGGTAAGTTAGCCGTTTCAAAATTTAGTTAGTAAAACGTTTTGTTTGTTGTTTTAGGCCTTGCTCTCCCCTGAGCCATTGCTCCCACATTACTGTTCTGTTAAGTTTACTGTTACTTTTGTAAATAAATCTCTACTTTTTCTTATAATTAAGCAGACTTTGGTCAATTTCTTTTAAGTGTGTTGCCATTTTATTTATTATCTACACTTTTTCCTTTTTTTTTTTTTTTGTTTTGTTTTGTTTTCCCCTCACAAACCCCTAGACAAAGACGGGGTCGTAACAAGTGGGGGCTCGTCCGTCCATTTATTTATTTATTTTTTTTTAGAAAAGACTACACTGATTTGGTGAGTACAATTTCTCTTTTCTCTCTTAAAAAGTCTGTTCTCGTTGTCTTTGCTTTAGGTGAAGAGGAGTCTCTGTGGTATTAGAAATAGAGTTTGATTTATTGGCATTTACTCTTTCGCCTACCACAGAGGTCTTCCAAAAATGTAGGAAGAAGGATCTGATTTAAATTGCAGAGTTTTTTTTTAATATAGAAATTCCAAAAAAAGAAAGAAAGCAGGTAATTAAAGATTCTCTGTTTGAGCAGCTCGTGCACAATGGTATCTTACCAGAGGTTGAAGAGCAACCTTCAGTTATGACAAAAACCATGACTGAAGAGGTTGTTTCTGGTTTTGATGCCACTGAAAGTACTAACTTTGATCCCGCCTTAGCCATCCATCTAAAAGAATTAGATCTCCGCGTAAAGCAACAAGAAAATGAAAATCTACGTTTAAAGCACAGAGTAGTAGAGGCAGAAACGGATAGAGGTTAAAATCCACACTTTGACATTACAGTCTGAGGATAGGAGACAACCTATTCCTCCTCCGCGCTCTAGACCTCCCTCTACTTGTGTTTCTTCTCCTATGTCTACTCCTGCTACTCCTACTACCTTGAACGTAGAAGGAGATGCTCAAGCGTTTGATGTCAGTTAATAGATCAAACTTGTGCCTCCCTTTCGCGAGTCGGAGGTCGACACATACTTTGTTGCCTTTGAACGCGTCGCAGGTAAGCTTAAATGGCCAACTGATATGTGGGCACTGTTACTCCGGTGTAGTTCAACCGGCAAGGCTCAAGAAATCTGTGCATCACTGCCAATTGATCAGTCCCTCGATTATGAAATTGTCAAAGCCACTGTTCTACGCGCATACAAGCTAGTCCCTGAAGCGTATCGCCAAAAGTTCAGAGGACTAGCAAAGTCAGAGAGACAGACTCATGTAGAGTTTTCCAGAGAGAAAAGAGTATTGTTTGACAAGTGGTGTTTCTCCAGTAAGGTTACTACTTTTGAGCAAATGCAAGAGTTAATCTTACTGAAGGATTTTAAAAGTAGTCTTCCAGAGGGTATCGTCGTTCACTTAAATGAGCACAAAGTAACTGCGTTGTTAGATGCTGCTGTATTAGCAGACAAACTTGTTTTGACGCACCGCAACGTATTTCCATTTAGCCGATCATTGTTCATTCCGTCTACTGGTAAAAATACTGTGCGAGGTTTTTCACGTGTGCCTTTGCACATGTCGAAAAATAACGGTAGTCGAGATGGGAAATCTTCCTCTTCAGGGGGAGGAGACGGACGTTCCTGTTTTAGGACATTTGATAGCTGAGTGTCAGGCCTGGAAAAAAAAAATGCAGAAGGCATTCTATGCAACCTTTTCTCCTTTCTGGCTCTGTTTCCTTGTCTGACACCGCATATCAGCCTGTTGTGATTTTGCGAAATACCGGCTCGGCGCAAGTCCTTCATTTCAAAAGAGTTACTACCGTTCTCACAAAATTCGTACACGGGCACAAATGTTTTAATTTGTGGTATCGAGATGGGGTGTGATAGTGTTCCTCTCCATCAGGTCCACCTAAAGTCTGATCTTGTGACTGGATTAGTTCATCTGGGAGTCCACGAGCAGTTGCCATTTGATGGAGTGGGTCTCGTGTTGGGAAATGATTTGGCAGGTGGTCAAGTTTTCCCCAGACCTGTTGTGACCAATAATGAAAACTGATGAAACTTCTAGTCTCTCCCAAGAGTTCCCTTCTACATTTCCCGTGTGTGCTGTCACTCGAGCACAGTCTAAAAAGTTTGAAGATGTTGTAAGTCTTACCGACTCATTCTTAAAAGTCCCCTCTGGACCTCTCAAATGTGACTTAACCATAAAGCCTGAGCTTGAAGATGGGATGGAGGCAAATGACCCCCATGAAACTCTTGGTGTTGATGGAGAGCAGTTAATTGCTGCACAAAAAAGAGACCTATCCCTTGCTCCCTGTCTTGATGCAGGCCTCAACTGTAAACCAGTCCCTGACATGAGAATTGGCTACTACTACAATAAGGGAGTATTGATGCGGAAGTGGAAACCAGAAGATGATGATGCTGGTTGCCATGAAGTTCATCAAATAGTTCTTCCCACTGCTTACCATCCACAGGTGCTGAAGCTGGCCCACGAGAATGCACTTGCTGGATATTTAGGCATCAACAAAACCTTTCGCCGACTAACCAAGTATTTCTTCTGGCCCAGTTGTAAGTCTTCCGTAGCAGAGTTTTGCAGAACTTGTGAAATGTCAAAGGTCTGGCAAACCAAATCAGAAGATCCCTGTTGCTCCTCTGCCTCCCGTGCCTGTAATGGCTGAACCATTCGAGTGTTTAGTATTAGACTGTGTAGGCCCCCTGCCTAAAACCAAAAGTGGTTACCAGTATGTACTGACCATCATGTGCACCGCGACTAGGTTCCCTGAGGCAGTTCCCTTGCGTGCAATTAAGTCCCCAGCTGTGATCAAAGCTCTTGTAAAGTTCTGTACCACATTTGGATTGCCCAAAGAGATCCAAACAGACCAAGGGTCAAACTTTACTTTGAAGAAATTCACACAAACTTTGGCTGCATTGGGAGTGTCACACCGTACATCAACAGCATACCATCCTGAATCGCAAGGCTGTCTGGAATGCTATCATCAGACCTTAAAAGCCATGATACGTGCATACTGTGTTGAAACTGGACTTAACCGGGTTTAGTCCTGCTGACCTTATGTTTGGCCACACGGTTTGCGGCCCTTTGAAGATGCTGAGCGAACAGCTGCTATCTGTGAATCATTCACCTGTACCAGTAGCAGAATATGTCAGTTCTTTCAGAAAGCGTCTAGCCTTTGGGATGCGGAATGCTCCAGCCACCTTCCAACGCCTGATGCAGAAAGTCCTGGCAGGTGTCTCCAATTGTGAGATCTACATAGATGATGTTGTCTATTCAAGTTCATGTGAAGAGCATGTGAACGTACTTGGAAAATTTGTTCAGTAAGTTGGCTACAGCCTCACTAACTTTTGAATGCTGCCGAATGTGAATTTGGAAAAGCTGTCGTCACGTATCTGGGAAAACAAGTGGGACAGGGATGTGTGAGACCTGTTGATGCCAAAGTGGAGGCGATCCTACTTTTGAGGCAACAAAAGACTTACTGTGCAATGCTCCTGTACTTGCTGCCCCTAATTTTGAAAAACCGTTCAAACTCCAAGTGGATGCCAGTGCCACGGGGCAGGTGCCGTGTTACTTCAAGAGGATAAACATGGTGTTGACCATCTCGTCTCCTATTATTCAAAGAAGTTCACACCCTACCAGAAATGCTACAGTACTGTTGAGAAGGAGACTCTTGCTCTCGTACTTGCACTTCAGCACTTTGAAGTTTATGTAGGAGGTCATTCAGCTCCTTTTCTACTATACACTGATCACAACCCCTTAACATTTCTGGCCCAGATGTCGAACTCAAACCAACGTTTGATGCGGTGGGCGTTAATTATACAGGAGTATGCCCTCGATATTCGTCATCTAAGAGGGTCTGAAAATGTCATTGCTGATGCTCTGTCAAGGGCCAATAATGCTTAAATTAAGCAGAGAGGTGTGTTTAGTTTTTTTTTCTTTTACATTGGGGTGAAGTTCAAAAGAATAATAATAAAAAAAAAAACTTAGTGGTGGGGGTGTTACGTCCTTGGACATATTTTTCATTATTACATACCTTTGTGGGTGTGGTGTTAGGCCTGGAAGATGTGTTGTGCTTGGTGTGCCCCTCTCTTTCTCTCACTCTCTCTGCTCCTCACAGGCAGAATCACCTCCACCTGTAGCTCGTTACCTCAGCTTGGCTGAGGCTGAGAGTGGAGCTTATAGACTCAGTCGGGTGTGTGCTGCAAGGGAACACACTTCTCCCCTGAACATTTTGGTGAACTGTTGTTTAAGATCTTCAGGTTTTCCTGTTGTGAACTAGCAAGAGGCTAATTGTGCCTTGTGATGAACTATGTATGGTGAGTGTAGTGCTAGAGAAATTGGCCTTGAATATCATCTTCTTAATTGTTTCTTGTTAAAGAATTGTGTAACTTTAAAGGGAAGCGTAGGGGGAGAGTGCCTTTTTCTTTGACATCCATTTTATTCCTGTTTTTGGTACAGTTAGGAAGTTAAGGGAAGACTTATGTTTTTTTTTTTTTTTTTTTTTTTTTTGTTTTTGGGTATTTGAGGTAAGTTAGCTGTTTCAACATTTAGTTAGTAAAATGTTTTGTTTGTTGTTTTAGGCCTTGCTCTCCCCTGAGCCACTGCTCCCACATTACTGTTCTGTTAAGTTTACTGTTGCTTTTGTAAATAAATTTCTACTTTTTCTTATTTGATTAGATTTTTCTTATTTATTATCTACACTTTTTTTTTTTTTTTTTTTTTTTTTTTGTTACCTCACCTCACAAACCCCTAGACAAAGATGGGGTCGTAACATCTTTTTAGTGAATTATTATTATTATTATTATTATTATTATTATTATTATTATTATTATTTATTTTTATTATTTTTTTTTTTCTTCAGCCGTATCAGAAAGTTACAGATGTGACTCTGGATCTGTATTTATAAAGACGTTTGTGTCATCACTCACTGCAGGCTTTTTGAAGACTTCAGTTTGACTTGCTAAGAGTATATTTCACTAGAGAACATGGGAAACCTTGCTATAAAGATGTGACATTTGTTTTGTCATGATTATTAGTTATTTTTTTTTTGTTGTGATGCAAAAAGCCTATCTTCCCTTTGTAGGATCATTGATGCTTTACAAACACAGAGAGTTCACTGAACATTATAAAAGGAGTAGTTCACTTCCAGAACAAAAATTTACAGATAATTTACTCACCCCCTTGTCATCCAAGATGGTCATGTCTTTCTTTCTTCAGTTGATAAGAAATTGTTTTTTGAGGAAAACATTTGAAATGTAGTTTAAATGCAGCTTCAAAGGGCTCTAAATGATCCCAGCCGATGAATAAGGGTCTTATCTAGCGAAACAATGTCATTTCCTTAAAAAAAAAAAATGACAATTTTTTTTTATATATATATATATATATATATATATATATATATATATATTTTAATCTCATTTTCTCCTCCAACTTCAAAATCGTCCTACATTACTGCAGAAGTACCGACCCAATGTTTACAAAGTGAATGATCAACTGAATGTAACTGATGTAATTGAATAATTACAGAAATTAATTACAGATGAAATTACATGCAGCTATTTAGAAAATTTAAGTACAATGTAAAAACGTGTATGTACATAATAAGTGCATTGTATCAAATTATTAATTTAAATGTAAGTAAATACTAGTTAAGGCCGCATTTTAGAAGTTCAAACTAACAGGCACCATAGAAGTCCACTATATGGAGAGAAATCCTGAAATATTTTCCTCAAAAAACATAATTTCTTTACGACTGAAGAAAGAAAGACATTAAGATCTTGAATGACAAGGGGGTGAGTACATTCTGTACATTTTTGTTCTGGAGGTGAACTTCTTTAAGTGTCCTACAAGACTATGTGCAGCTATAAAAACAATAAATTACTTTGTGTTTCTAAATTAAATTTTGTTGAATTTATTGGCTGAATTAAACATTTTGCATTTAGTGAACAAACTAAGTCAAACGGACAAAAAGTATTGTTACATTGTAAAAATATTAAGACAATAGATAAGATAAAAATTTGAACGCATGTGTCACAACTCTGTCCCAAGGTCAGCGCACTACATTTCCCAGAATCCCTCCAGGCTCACACCCACCTCACCAGCCATGCCAGCCTCAATCACTTGCACCTGCTTCCACTCACCTCACGCTATATATACACACACACACACATATATAATATATATATATATATATATATATATATATATATATATATGTATGTATATATATATATACACACATATATATATATATATATATATATATACATATATATATATATATGTATGTATATATATATATACACACATATATATATATATATATATATATATATACATATATATACACATATATACATATATGTATATATGTATATATATATGTATATATGTATGTATATATATATATACACACATATATATATATATATATATATACATATATATACACATATATACATATATGTATATATGTATATATGTATGTATGTATATATATATATATACACATATATACATATATGTATATATGTATGTATGTGTATATATATATATATATATATATATATATATATGTGTATATATATAATATATATATATATATGTGTGTGTGTATATATATATATACATATATACATACATATATACATATATGTGTATATATATATATGTGTGTATATATGTGTGTGTGTGTGTGTGTGTGTGTGTATATATATATATATATATATCCACTCACCTCATTTCACTGTTGGCTGGTCTCAAGGTTGCAAGCACCTTCACCTACATGTCTTCACCTCTTGCGCCGTGTGGATTCTCTGTCATCCTGTGGATACCTGCAAGGTATGCTTTATGCTTTAAGACGGTTATGCTTTATTTTGACCAAGCTTCCTGGCACCTCTTGTGTTTTTACTTACCTGATGGAAGCTATCTTTTGTTGAGTTTCAATAAAGAGAATTGAAGTACTTACTGTGTTGTGACTGCACTAAATTTTTAACTTTTCTCAAGAATTAATTTTTTTACAATATAGTGAAAATGTCAGTCAGACTACAAAATAAAGGATAAGTAAGTTCTGCATTCCAGGTATATTCTCACATATTCAGAAGATGTGACATACAGCACACATATCACATGAACTAGTGATGAACTCTGCTGGTTTTGCCTTTCTGGAGGTCAGCAGTCAATGAACTCTTATTGCATGGAAAAGAGTTGTGGAGATTCTTCAGATCTGCTCATTTCACCTTCCACAGAAAAAGATCACAGGTTTGTAATGAGTAAATGATGACAGGACTTTCATTTTGATATGAAGTATTGTTTAAATACTGTGCACCAGTGGTTCCACACATCAGTCATATGTGAATATGACTGTCTCAACAGAAGCATGGGCTCTGACTCGACCAGACCTGCAGAGTCTGCAAGAGCCAGAAGTCTGGAGAAATGTTGCTCCTTAGAGCAAACACTTCCAGAGGGGTTTTCGCAAAAACACCTTACAATCAGACTCACTCCGCAGAGAGGTGATTATAAATCCACTATATTAAGGCTTGGAGAGAGCCACTCTATTCCTACTCAAGAGGCCCAGCAACCAAGGAGGCTATCTCCAAGCTCTTTAGCTGCAGACTCCGGTGGCATGAGGCCAAGCAGGGCTTACATTCATACAGATCAGAAAATGATCAGAGATCATCTTACCAAAATGGAGACAAAGATCCCATGTCCCACAGAGAGAGACTGACCAAGGCTCTAATCCTGAAACATAGGAAGAACACAACAAAAAGCCGTACATACATACTGCAACAAGCTATCTTGAAGAAACCACAGTAAACCCTCCCAAGAAGCTGTCCAGACCACAGAGTGAGCTATCTACTTACAATGCTAGCAGGGGAGATAGCACTGTCTGGACAAGGACTCTACTTAAGCAGTCGCTGAGCTTAACACATAGATATCCTCAGATAGCCATGTGTGTAGGAAGGGCTTACCAGAGTTGGAACTGATAGAATTTCCCAGACTGCAGAGAGTGGGCTGTCTACTTACACCCCCGAGAGGTGAGACAGCCCTGACTAGGAAAAAGCTAAGGAGATGGCTACTTAAACCCTAGAAAAGAGGAGCGATCACCATAGCTGCCCTCAGGTAGATAGGCTGTAGGAAAGGGGACCACTGCAACTGCCAAGACCACCAGTAGTGGGCTGTCTAATAATAAACCCTGAAGGGGAAGACAGTACTTATCCAGGCAGAGCTCAAGGAGACCACTACTTAAAACCCTAAAGAGGGGAGCAATCCCTGAGCTAGCACATAGTTATCCTCAGAAAGCTATAAACACAGGAAAGGGCTAGTTAACACACAGCTAGCCGCAGATAGCTGTATTTAAGCAGCCTGCACGCAATAACAATGGCAGAAATATAACCATCCTTAGATGGCTATACTACGAAGGTCCCCAATCAAGTTAGTTCCACAGTAGGCTAGTGAGTGCTTCTCAGGGGCAGCTCTGGAGAGACTCCTGCAGGAAACACCTCCTAAGCCTCCCCTAGAGAACTCATCAGCCAGCTTCATCAGCTTTTTGTTATATATATATATGTATATATCTCCGCAAATACAACCCACTTCGTGCTTCAGCAATGGCAAGCTGCAAATGCAGGGAGAAGATAGCTGCCCTTCCTTCCTCAAAAGGAGAGAGAAGCTACTTCACAGGAAAATACTCAAAATGCATGCAACAGCCCCCCGGGGATATTGCGTGCATGTTGACATAACGTCTAAGAGAGTGTGTATCATCAAGTGTCAAAAAATAAGAAGGCACGGATTAAAACACACTTCTAAAAACGTCTGGCTAGTGCTTGCCAAAAAGAGGTAAGAATAGATAAAGCTTACCAAAGACGCATGCCTTCAAACTAAACAGTCACTGAAGACGAAGAAGAGAATGTTGTGTTCTACCAGCGTTCTTTTATACTATGGTCGCTCCGGTAGTGACGCACCGGCAGTGACGAGGCCACCGCTTGTAGTTTTGTATGTATGCTTCAGACACGAGTCATGCTGACGGCGTTCCCCTAGCACCCCCTAGAGGATGCAGTTCGATGTTAAATTTTATTGGTCTGTGTCAGTGCTCCTTTTCCTTACCTTCCGTTTGTTGGAGAAATGATCCAACTGAATGGCCCATCATGAAATTCCCTGACATCTACAAATATTTGTGTCCTTAAATGCTCGTTTTTGGGGTCGGCAGCTGATAAAAACATAGTTCTGTGTTTTTTAAAATTGTTTACTGTGCACCTTGTCACACATCAGCTTTTAGACATTGTTCTGTTTTTTGTTATAAGTCAGACATGACAAGAAGGCAGCTTCCCGCAATACAAAGTCAATGGAAAGCATTGGACTGTTCCCCCCTGGTGTGGGCATGGCCTAAATGCACTCTGTCTCTATGGGAGGAAGCCACGCCCAATTTTGGAGCGCCCACCCCGTTTTGGAGTTTCCACCCCATTTGGAGATCTTCAGGCTGCAGTTATACCCTTCTCGCTGTCTGAGCACTCTGTGACTCTCCGTTGCCCCCTGCTGGATCTGTGTGAACTCTTCAGACGACCTGCCTGACTGTATTCAGTGCTAATTTATTTTCAATAAAAAATTTGTTTGTGCCTGGAAACTGAATCCCGTCCCAGTTCCTGACACAAGTGTCTCAAACGCTTTTCTTTCCTCACTTTGAAATGCATTTAAACTGATGCTGTTTTAAATAAGCAAACACAATAGTGCATGAACAAGGTAATTTTAATGACTGTGCTCAAATGCTGCTTATCTTGTTTTTGGGGTTCATTGTGTTTGTTTGTGCTAATGCTGTATATGAGGCTCAGATGTGAGCATCTCATGTCTATCAAACAGACTTTACTGTCAGAGTAGAGCTTATGTAGGTGCTGCTATTTATAGAAAGTATCAATCTGCCTGTCTCTCAGTGATTCACTGCAGCGCTAGCTGATCTCACACATTGGGTTTCCATGTTTTATGGGGACATTCCATAGGAGAAATGGTTTTTATACTGTATAAACTGTTTTCTATCACCCTACACCTAAACCTAACCCTTACAGAAAACTTAATGCAGTTTTAGAATTTCACAAAAAACTAATTTTGTATGATTTATAAGCTTGATTCCTCATAGGGACAAAACAAATTTAGTGTTAGTTAGGATTTGTTAGGATTTCAGATATTGCTATCTTTGTGGGGGCCTTTTGTGCCCATAATGTAGGGTTTTCCAGGGCCACACACACACACACACACACACACACACACAGACTCGTCCCCATTTGTATCTGTGCCACAGAAGCCAGCGGAGTGTATTTGTGTGTCTCAGATCTTTCTACACACACTGACAGTCACAGCAGCCTCTAGTTTCCTGTGAATCACTGACTGAGACTGAAATCATCCACTGAACACACGTTAAACACGCTGTTAAATATTATTGTGATTTATTGATCATTTATCATCATCAATATGAGTTGCCAACTTGGAAGCTGCTGCAGACTGATAAACTGACTTTTGCTGATAAACCTTCCAATGCTGCTCATGTGGTGGTCAAAATAAACTTTTATAAATGTATTTCAATGAAATAATATACTGTATTTTAGTTTGATAATGTATATTTCCTGTTGAGCATAGAATAATGTATTTTAAGTTTACTTAAGTTTGCATTTAATCATTTAGCAGACACTTTTATAGCTGATGCATGCATTTATAAAGTTTGGTCTCTTTTTAAAGAAACACTCCACTTTTTTGCAAATAGGCTAATTTTCCAACTCCCCCAGAGTTAAACAGATGAGTTTTACCGTTTTCGAATCCATCCACCCGATCTCCGGTTCTCCCGGTAGCCCTTTTAGCATAGCTTAACATAAATCATTGAATCGAATTAGACCATTAGCATCACGCTCAAAAATTACCAAAGACTTTCGATATTTTTCCTATTTAAATATTGGCTCTTCTGTAGTTACATTGTGTACTAAGACCGGCAGAAAAATAAAAGTTGCGATTTTCTAGGCTGATATTACTAGGAACTATACTCTCGTTCTGGCGTAATAATCAAGAAAATTTGCTGCCGTACTATGGGTGCACAGGCGCAATGATACTACGCAGCGCCTGAAAATAGGCTAACTTTCGTCAACATAAACAACGTGACCACCAGCTTGCATAGGGAGCGTGCCTCGCAACCATGGAAGCATTTGTGAGAGACAATTCAGAAGATATTTACTTTGGTGCAGATCCTGAACCATATCTATTTCCAGAGATCGGCTGGATGGATTAGAAAACGGTAAAACTCATCTGTTTAACTCGGGGGGAGTTGGAAAATGAGCCTATTTGCAAAAAAAAAGTGGAGCATTCCTTTAAAGAATACATTTGGCAAATTATTGCTGAAAAAAAATAGTACAAATAAAGTTGTAGAAGTTTAAGTTTGAGACTGTCCTCAAAGAAATGGGTCGTATTAGGTCAATACAAAAACGTACAACTGGCTCGTGTTTTAAAGTTAAGCGCCCTCTAGCGGTCGTAAAAATAATGACAGTGTCGCGTTGGATCGGACGTCAGTAGTTACACCGAACTACTAGGTGTAATTCGTATAAATGACCACACCTAACCCCACCCTAAACCTACCCCTTACATAAATAGTGCAAAATCATGATTTATAGTGCATATTCCAAAAAAAAAAACACACACAATGAGAACATGTGCGCTTTTTGGTATCGAACCTACATTCTTACGATTATACCACTTCGCAGTGCAACGCGCTACCAATTGACCTACACGTAAGTTACTGAAAAGGGAGCAAATGTTGAATACGCTCTACAGAGACGTATTTGAGGATTTGTGAAAACGACTTACGTCGGGCGTATAAATTGGAGGAAATGTTGGAATTTGAGGCTGAAAAAAGCGTTCATTGTCTGTGGGAGCAGTAACAAACATCTCCACTAGACGAAATTTACTTCCCATACTTTTTTGTCACCTTTTTTTTTTCATCAAAGGACATCACTTTTTAAATTTTTCTTTAGATTTTTTTCTTTAGCAATTTCTTTATTCTTTTGAATCACTTTGGCGGTACTTTGATCTGTGCAGTGCAAACAGCCAAAACCTGGTTATTTTAGGTCATACAATCTGCGGAGCTGATGTTATTTGTTATCACTAATAAGTTTGCTTGTGATTACATGCAGGGTAACGTACTTGGCCATGTGTCTCCAGCAGGAGCAAAAGTGTGAATTTTTCCTGAACCATCATCTCAGAGGGAGTAAAAACTCCTCTATAGGAGTTGTTATAGGAGTTTTTGCAAATTTACTACACTGTTGCTGCACCTTTAACTAATGGGGTCTTAGACAATCTGAAAGTGATGTTTGGTGATGGTGCTGCTGTTCTCCAAGATGATGCAGCAGGAACTGAGCATTCTGTGTGCTATTTTTCAAAAAAAAAAAAAAAATTATATCCACCAAAAGCATTATTACAAAAGAAAAAAAGCTTTTAGCCCTGATACTTGCTCTGAATCATTTTAAACTGTACATCTCATCCAGTGTTCACAAGCTCATTCTCTCTCTCTGGTCCTGCAGTGCTGGTTACCATCACAGTCACCTTTTTCCTTTTATAATCTAATAAACCTTATTTTGATCAGTAATTTTGTGTCCTTTGTGTGTTGCTTCCCTAGAACCAGGATTGTAACAATAAGTGTGTGTATGTCTGTGGTAAACAAACCTGAATCAATTAATCAAGGTTTTGCATTTACGTTAAAAATGTTCAGATGTGTCAAAGTAATCAGGAATGAGAAACCTGCTTTACAGACTCATAGACACACCTGTTTTACACACGTCACTCAAACACAGAACCAGGAAACAGGAATCACATGAGTTCAGAGAAAGAGAAACTGAAGTGTAGTTGAGCTGTTGTGCGTTTGTATCTCTGTATGCATGCAGTAAAATGTCAGAAGCCAGATTTTCTCAGGATGAGTTCTTGTGTCCAGTGTGTCAGGATCTCCTGAAAGATCCAGTGGCCATTCCCTGTGGACACAGTTACTGTAAGAGCTGTATTACAGGCTGCTGGGATCAGGAGGATCAGATGAGAGTCTACAGCTGCCCTCAGTGCAGACAGTCCTTCAGTCCAAGACCTGCTTTAGCTAGAAACACCATCTTGGCTGAAATGGAAGAAAATACAAAGCCGTCAAGTCCTGTCTGGTGTGTCTGGAGTCTTACTGTCAAACTCATTATGAGCGTCATGAGGAGTTTCATTCACGTAAACCACACAAAGTGACTGATGCCACTGGACGACTGCAGGAGATGATCTGCCAGAAACATGAGGAGATCCTTAAGGTTTTCTGTCGCACTGACCAGAAATGTATATGTATGCTGTGTTTGATGGATGAACATAAAAACCATGACACTGTATCGGCTGCAGCACAGAGGACAGAGAAACAGGTATTTAAAACTAGACACTGATGAAATATTGCTGACACTCGTTTCATATGTGTTTATATCGACACCATATTAACAGCTTACAGCATTCACACTCTTAATAAATGATCAATCATCCCTTCTGAACTTTAAATCTACAACCATTGGTTATCAGCTCCACTTTTATTGCATTCATAATAATTCACCTGTTCTTTGACAAAACATTATCTGTATCAGTCAAAATACAAGTTAAATGCAGTGACAGATGCTTTTCTGTTCATTAAATCGGACAGAATCCAGATTTCAGTCTTTTATAGCTTCACTTTATTAATTTTGTCTAGAGCTGCAGCTTAATTACTCAGAACATAGAAACACTGTCAGTGTGATGCTCTGTTTCACTTATGATTTTTGGAGTTTGAGCCTACAGCCATTAGTTATCATCTGAGATAAGTAACCCTTAAATTGCCTCACCCTAATTTTACTGGACTCATCTGTTCACATGATGATTTAGTGTCAGTAGTTTTCTGTGACATTCACAATCATCTGTTTGTCCTGCAGAAGCAGCTGAAGGAGACACAGAAGACGTTCCAGCAGAGAATCCAGCAGAGAGAGAAAGATGTTCAGCAGCTGAGAGAGACTGTGGAGTCTCATAAGGTGAGTCTGGAGAAGAAGAGAAGTTTGTCTCAGTCTCAGTTCAGACTCTCTTGTCTCTTTCAGTCCCACTGAAGCCTGAATCACTGTGTGTCTATCTAACAGCGCTCTGCACAGACAGCAGTGGAGGACAGTGAGAGGATCTTTACTGAGCTCATCCGCTCCATTGAGAGAAGCCGCTCTGAGCTGATACGGCTGATCAGAGATCAGGAAAAGGCTGCAGTGAGTCGAGCTGAAGGACGACTGGAGCGACTGGAGCAGGAGATCAATGATCTGAGGAGGAGAGACGCTGAGCTGGAGCAGCTTTCACACACACAGGATCACATCCAGTTCCTGCAGGTAACAGAGATCTAGAAGAACACCATCATAGTGGACTTGAGACAGAGACTCACAGAGAAACATTTCAACCCTACAATGAGACTCCATTGATGTGCTTGAGCTGTTAGATGGACATTTCTGTTCTTAGCAGATGTTTATCATCCAAACGATTTCCTAGAAAGTTCACATCTAGTGTAAGTGTCAAATACTAGAATCTGTAGCTCTAATGTGATATAATGAATATGAGAAGAATGAAGCTGATGCTGTGAAAGTGCTGGATTGAGTTACTAAAGATCAGTCAAATCTGATGTTGGTGCAGGTTATTGGGTGAAGTGTGGAGCTGATGAGTTTTGATTTCTGTTTTCTGTAGAGTTTCCAGTCTCTCTCAGCACCTCCTGAATCTACAGACGTAAATGACAACCCTTCAGTTCTCTCACTTTTGATGGTCTGAGAGAATCTGTCCATCAGCTGAGAGACAAACTGGAGGATTTCTGCAAAGAGGAGCTCAAGAAGATCTCAGACAGAGGTAAAGTCCTGTGGCCTGTTACAAAAGACTTATTTATTTGTTTATATTTAAATTAATTTAAATGCAAAGTTTAGTATTAGTTGTCAGTTCATCAATAATTATTTTATATATTATATGAATTATAAATAATTATAATTCATATAATATGAATATATTAAATAATTTTTATTGAGATATAAGGGGGAGTGGCTTAATTGCATCAGATGTATGTCAGTTTGTTCACAGCTGATTGGTCTAGTTTGGGTTTGTGATCTCTAACCCAGAATAAATCCTGCTCTGGAGTAGATCAGCGTGTAGCGTAAGTTACCATGAGGACAAAACCCACTCAAAACTAACCCACCTTCTTCAGACCGAAAACTTAATTGAAAGACTCAAAACTAAATGGAAAGTTAGCTGGGTAAAAACTGAAACTGGCTTTGTGCAACAGGCCTCTGGAGATTCATCTGCTCTCAGAAACAAGTCCATCATCATCATCATTTCATATCATGGAGAACATCATATTAGAAATGTCTTAGGAATGGATGCAGGATCATGAGAATCACACTGTTCATGTCTGTTGATTTCCACAGTCACATTCACCAACATTGTTCCCAGGACCAGGAAGGACTTCCTACAATGTAAGTCAGTAAGAAAACAAGCAGAAAACCTCACTGAGTGTGTTCATGTTCTTCCTGTAGAAGGTGAAAGAAGAGTTTTATAACTGATGATGTAAATGATGATTTGCACAGGATATCTGCTCATCTGTACTGAGACACTGATGATACACTGAACATGAAGAGTTCAGCTACATGAAAAGATCAAACAGATTCATAATTCCTGATTCTGATGTGTTTTATCTCCATCAGATTCCCATCAGCTCACTCTGGATCTGAACACAACGAATAAACACCTCCGTCTGTCTGAGAACAACAGAGTGATTACTTACACTGACACAGTCCAGTCATATCCTAATCATCCAGACAGATTTGATTATTGGTCTCAGGTGTTGTGTAGAGAGAGTGTGTGTGGACGCTGTTACTGGGAGCTGGAGTGGAGTGGAGATATGTCTATATCAGTGTCATATAAGAGCATCAGCAGGAAGGGATGGGGTAGAGAGTGTTGGTTTGGACGTAATGATCAGTCCTGGAGTTTGATCTGCTCTTCCTCCAGATACTCATTCAGACACAATAACATAGTGACTGTTCTCCCTGTTGTGTCCATCAGCAGGAGAATAGGAGTGTATGTGGATCACAGTGCAGGAACTCTGTCCTTCTACAGCGTCTCTGACACAATGAGCCTCATCCACACACAACACACCACATTCACTCAGCCGCTCTATCCTGGGTTTACTGTTTCTGGATCAGTGAAACTGTGTTGATGAATCAGAATAGACTGACGAGAGATTCTACCCATAATGCTTTGAGCTGATGATAAATCAGTAACAGTGAGATGTTATAGAGTCTCTTGTTTTCTCTTCATGACATTAATACTGCAGCTGAACTTCAGTTAGACAGTTTGATTCTAGTGTGTTGCTAAGCTGTTGCTAAGATACTCAGGGTGTTTGCTGGGATGTTTCTGTACGGTTGTTAAGGTATTCTGGGTGGTTGCTAGACTGTTGCTACGCAGTTGCTAGACCCCAGGGTGGATGCTATGCGGTTGTTAGGTCAATTGTGGCAGTTGCTAGGGAATTTCTACATGTTTGCTAAGGTTCTTGGGGTTGTTGCTAGGGTACCCAGGATGCTAGGCTATCAGGACAGTTTGCTAGGGATTTCTATGGGATTCCTAAGGTACTCAGGCTGGTTGCAATGCAGTTGCTAGGGTAGTCATAGTGGTTGATTTGAATGGTTGCTAGAATGTTGCTATAAAGTTGCTGGTATCATCACATTGATATAGATAGACAGATAGATAGATAGATAGATAGATAGATAGATAGATAGATAGATAGAGCATTAAGACAATAAATGAGAATAAATGAGATTAAATCCTGTTGTGTTGTGATTCATCATTTTAGCTCTGTCAAACATTTCTGCTTTCAAAAAGCAATAAATACCTTCTTAAAAAATCTTGGGTCATGATGCAGGATCTCATTCTTCAGGCTGTTTCTCTTGAATTGCTAAGAGTATATTTTACTGGAGAACATGGGAAACCTTACTATAAAGATGTGACATTTGGTTAAGGACAGGTTTGGTGGTATGGGTAAGTTTAAGGGTGGGTTTAGGTGTAAGGGATGAGTCAACAGTGTAATTATAAATGTAATTACAGAAATTAATTGCGGATGAAATTACATGCAGCTATTTTGAAAATATAAGTACAATGTAAAAATGCATATGTACATAATAAGTGCATTGTTTCAAATGATAAATTTAAATGTAAGTACATACTATTTTAGGCCACCTAATATAAAGTGGGACCCCCAAAAATGTAAAACAGCAGTGTAGGAGGAATTTAAAGTTAGAGGAGAAAATGAGTGGGAGTTTTTCAACCTACTCTAACTGTCTTGAACCAGAATACACAGTTCACGCAGAGCTAGACAAAACAAGCATTTGAGGTTAAAAAGTATATATAAATATTTTTTAGAAAATGACAGATGGTTTTGCTATACGACCTTTCTTCCTCAGCGGGGATCATTTAGAGCCCTTTGAAGCTGCATTTAAACTGCATTTTGGAAGTTCAAACTTGCAGGCACCATAGAAGTCCACTATATGGAGAGAAATCCTGAAATATTTTCCTCAAAAAAAATCTTTACGACTGAAGAAAGAAAGACATGAACATCTCAGATGACAAAGCGCTGAGTACCTTTTTGTTCTGGAGGTGAACTAATCGTTTAAGTGTTCTACAAGACTATGTGCATCTATAAAAATAAAAAATTGCTTCATTGTGTTTCTAAATGAAAATTTGCTGAATTTATTGAATTAAACATTTTTCATTAAGTGAACAAACTCATTCAAACGGACAAAATAAAGTAGCATTACATTGTAAAAATATTAATTCCTACAGAAAAACAAAGGGTCATGGGTTTGTAATGAGTAAATGATGACAGGACTTTCATTTTGGTGTGAAGTATTGTTTAAAATCATCATCAGGATTGCTGTGGTTTGTGGAGTACAGTCGGTCGGTTGTTCATCTGATCTGTGTGTTTGTGCTGAAGCTGTCGAGGGAATCACTAATCCTCAGCTGTTCAGAGGAAACAGCACAAATGATTTAGAGCAGTAAAGCTCAGGCTATTTTTAGCAGTTATAAGCTCTTCAGTGTGTCAGTGTTTGCAGTGCATAGCAAACATTGCTGTCAAATAAAGCAGCAGAAACACATCAACTCATGTGAACTCAAAAACACACTGAGGATCACATCTGAACAAGCGGTTGGGTCATTCCTGGGATTCAGTAATATTTCAGTCCCCCAGAGTTTCAAAGTGAAATTAATTGTTAGAAGCTTTTCACAAAACTTTGGGATGCCCATTATAATGAATAAAAATAATTATTGCATTTGAATATTTTTTGCATAAAATAATGTTTGTGTTCCTTTCTTGTAAAAATAATTTTTCAAAAAAAAAAAAAAAACTGACTTTAAAGTTATGTCCCTCACTATGAACTCAACTCTGTCCCACTAACAATTTTGCACCTGTAATAATTTAGACTTCATATTGTGACATCATTTATCATTCAGGTCTCTTTAATAATAGTGAGTAGAATCATACTTTTTCTTCATATTTTTGAGGCATGTTATAGTCAGGGAGGGAAGTGTCAAGCTTAACAATTCAAGCATGTCACATAAAATTAAGATGGAAAATGATTACTATTTCAACATTTTATTTTAACTCATAAGTGTATGCAATATACTTATTTTATTGCTGCCATATATAGTCTACTCTGCTACACTACATGAGGAGCAGAAAAACCACAACCCCGTCACAAATATATGTATTTCTCATTGTTACGGGGTTTAGTTATTTGCTTAATTTATTAAAAAATGAGAAAAAATATAAAATAGTCATGGTTTCAGTAAAAGTAAATGTGTATATATATATATATATATATACTTCAAAATCATGACAACACATATTTTTGCGTTAAATATAATTTTTGATGTAGTATGTCCACTTAAACATTGATGAGCATCATTCATCAGAAATTGCATCCACATTTACAGCAGACAGACAGTGTTGGCCATGCAGATATGTTGACCCACAAACAAGGGGACAATTTGAGAGAGAAACAAAACCAAAAATGTAAATTTGATGCAATGTATCCCTTCAAATGTTGAAGGGCTAAAATTATACAAGTGTGGTTTTAGTTGAAACTTAAAAACAAAACAAAAACAAAACATAAATATATATATATAGCAAAAAAAGAGACTGTAGGCACACAATTTGTATATTTTAGCTTCAGTCCTACAAAAATGTGAAAATTATGATAAATGCTATATTTTTTAACATTAAGACACACAGTAGATACATGTTTGTTTTATAGCAATTTCTGTTTAAAATCCTTTTTAAATCAATTTGTCCATTACGGTGTTGAGGAAAAAAAGGTGTCTAAAGCTGAAAACAACTTAAAACAATAAAAGGATTTTAATGCCTGAGGTGGAAAAAAATATGATTTTTTGGAGGTTTGATATGTGCCTAATGATGTGGGGTATTTAGAAGTTAATCAGTGTAGTTGAAAAAACATGCATATTCCAAGTTGAAAATGAACCGAATCCCAGGAATGACCCAGTTCTCATGATGGCAACTGTTGAGATTTTCCATTCTAAGAAAACGCTTTATGTGTTTGATCTTTATATCAAATGTCTCCTACTTTTTTGTTTTATTTACATTTACAAAATACCTGCATTTAATAACATAATGATAAAACATGGCATAACTTACTAGCATTAATACCAGCTTTAATAACCATTTATTTTGTTCACTGAAAATGTACATTTTTGCCAATAAAGCAAGAATTGTACATTGTAAACAGAGCTGACACAAAACCTCAAACCAGGGTTATTATAGTTAACTAAAATTAAAATTTAAACAAAACTAAATGACAAACAAACAAAATAAAATAAAATAAAATAAAATATTTAAAAACATATTTGTAGTTACCAGTGCAACATTTCTCATTTTCATTTAGTTTAACTTGATGTAATTACTAAAACTGAAATAAAAATAAATAAAAAGCATATGTTACAATGAGGGGAGATGAGGCAGAGAGTGAGAATTCAATTGTAAGCAGCAGAGATCTAAACACAGATAGTCCAGGCTAAGCAATGGGCAAAATAATTCCACAAGAACACAAAGGACAAAAACAAGAACAACAGCAAACCGCAAAAACGTATAAAACATGACTGAAACATGGCTTATATAACAGAGGACACAAGATAATTAAATACAGGTGTCTAATAATGGTATCCTCTACCTCCTCTGAACATCAGGGCCTGTATTCACAAAACATTTTAGCTAAGAGTTTTCTCTTAAAACCTGTTCACAAAGCTGATGAAACAAACTTTTACTAAGGAATAGAGAGAAGTCTTAAGCTGAGAGTAGGGGCGGGGTTGACCTTGTTGCTATGGGTGATGTCAGCATGCTCATTAACTATGCACACAGTGATTGGCTGATGTCAGAGATTTGAACTAAACTCCTGTGAGCCTCATTTTTTTTTTTTTTTTTTTACTCCTGTTTTATTATGAATAGACTGAAATAATTTAGAAATGCCTGTTGTGATTATATACTGTATATCATGCAGGCAAACATGTCAGATGTTCAGATGTGTTAATATATATGAAGAGTTCAGATGCAAAACCAGCTAAAAGCCATCTCAGTCAAAAATGAGATAATGATAGTGAGTGAATGCTCTGGACACATATTATACATCCATCAAATAATTTTACTTCAAACTCACTAAAATCCCAGCCTCAGCCCAATCAGAAGAACCAGTACTTACATAGAAACCTATACATCGGAGCCTGATAAAAATGCATTTTTTAAAGAAAGATGTCAGATGGATTTAGAGGCTTTTGCATCTGGACTCTTCATGTGGTCTTGATGACAGGATCATGAATATCTGCTTCCACTGTAAAAATCATTATGAGCATAAAACATCAAAAATACTGAACTGATTTCTATGCATGTGTTAATAATAAGTCTATCTAATTGAGCATGAGCAGTATATATAGCGCATGACAGCAACAATCACACAACAGGATGGAAGAGCAACATAAGAATCATGCGAGCTTTGAAATCACTGCCATTTTCACTTATGAAGCTACATAATATTAACCCATCTATAATATTTTGTATTTTTAAATATGATTATTTGTAATTAAATTTAACTTATGCAATTATTTTTATTTCTCTGAAACACAGTAGAAGATTTTGAAAAATGTTTAAATGTTTACAGTATTGGACCTTCAAAACATCTCTTGTTTTCTGCAGGTCAGGTTCAGGTTTGGAGCGACATGAGGGTCAGTAAATGATGACAGGATGATCATTTGTGGCTGCATTAACCCTTTACATCTGGGGTGATTTATGCCTTTATCTCAGACTCATATTGACATGTGAACTCATAAGCTGATGTTTACACAGCTGCATGTTATTTCATTTTTTGTGGATAATGATGCATTGTCATGAAATGTATAATCTGTATGAAAACACACACAGAGAAATGGTAGAGATGCATTTATGTTCCTGTCAGGGTTATTTTGGAATAGAAATTCTTTTTTTCTGTTACAATTTGTTATATAATATATTTGCTTTCTATATTTGTGATAATTGTGAGTTGCAGTGTAAGTGAGCTGCAGCACTAATGAAGATCAGCAGAATAAACAAAGACTCACTTTGATTTCATGTCATGTTTTCTACATCAGCTGTTCTCAGATAATCATGTTATTGCTCTCAGTATATCTGTCCAATAAAATCACTGACTGACATGACAAAAAGCTTTAAATATATTGCAAAATGTAACTTAGCTGGCCAAAAGAAAAATACATTTCCATTCTACAAATATTTGACTGGTGCACAGATCATTCTGCAGTTTCTGTTTAGCACCAGAAATCATCCATATGCAACAGAGAGAATAAAAACAGACTCGTCTGCGTTCATGTCACGTATTTCACACTGCTGCAGTGACAGCTCTATTTATAGCATTTCTTAAGTGCATCACTTGAACCTGTTGAGGTGGGTTTTCAGGCAAGATGAGGCAGGTGTAAGAACAGGTGACAGTGTTCTCATTCACCTGAACACATATCAATATCACATTATCAGAGATGAGTGATAAAGCCTCTGGATCATAAGTGCAGAAAAAACACCTGAAAGCTTCTGCTTGAACACAATGGGTTTATAGACAAATAACAAAATAGTCTGGATCTCAATACAAAGCTGACATTATGTCCTAGTTTTAATGAACTCATCGTTCATGAAGTAAAGCTGCTCAGATTCCTCTTAATTGTGTGATTCTCACATGATTGCACTATTACACCAACATGTGGAAAAGAGTCTTAGTGCACAATTATTTCCAGCGTTCAACAGGTGTGGCTTCATAGTTTAATAACAAAATATGTTGACAAAGATACAACAGGTAACACTTTATTTTAAAGCGACATTACATGCACTTTCTATATTAATAACAATAAATGATGCATAATCACATAATCACCTTAAAATTAACTGTAACCTGTGATGATATAGATGTTATTATAAATCATTCATCTGCTCTTAAGTTATTACCTGACATATACTGGCAAGTTGAATTATTGATATATATATATATATAGATTTTTTTGTCTTGTTTCCAGACAAAATATCTAAAAGTTCTTAAATCAAGAAGGATTTCTAGACAAGCAAAAAATATTGTCTTGTTGCCAGAGTCAAAATTAAGTGAGTTTTTGCTTAAAACTAGCAAAATAATCTGCCAACGGGGTAAGAAAAATAATTTTATTTCAAGCAGAAAGATAGATTATTTTGCTTACCCCATTGGCAGATTATTTTGCAAAAATGAACTTAATTTTAATTTTAATTTTATTTTTAATTTCCAAAACAAGACAATAATTTTTACTTGTCTAGAAAATCCTTCTTGATTTAAGAATCTTTAAATATTTTAGCTGGAAACAAGACAAAAATCCAAGTAAGAAAAGCATTTTATGCAGTATATATGTGTATATATGTATATGCATGTTCCGATGCAAAACCCTCTAAAAGCCATCTCGGTCAAAAATGAGATAAGTGGATGCTCTGGACACATATTATACATCCATCAAATACTTTTACTCGCCAAAATCCCAGCCTCAGCTCAATCAGAAGAACCAGTACTTACATGGAAACCTATATATATATATATATATATATATATATTGGTACACTTTACATGAAAATCTTGATTTATCGTCATTCTTTGGGTCAAGGATGCGACTGAAATCATGTAGGTCATAAATTCTGAATGCATTTGGTTTCCGATTGGCATGCAGTGGTTTACACTCTCCACGTGTCTGTCTTTCTGAAGCTCAGCGCGTGAGGCGCGCGCTCCTCTGAGATCCGCGCTCGTGTCAATCAGCAGAACTGTCGAGGCGCGCACCGCGCAGGCGTGATCCAGTCTGAGCCGCGCGAGCTCGAGGCCAGTCGCTCGTGTAGCGCGTCTCCTTCCGTCTCCTCGGCTCTGCCTCTCCCGCCGGACATGCCCGCCGGCCCCCGGCGACCCTCCGCGTCTCAGCCGCATCTGTGGACCGAGCGTCTGTCCGGCGCCGCGTGAATGGCCCTCCCGCCATGGACGAAATGCCGTTCCAGAAAGTCAAGACCCGGCGCAGGAGGAGCCACTGCCCGCCCGGGGTCATCGCCTGCGAGGACGAGTTCGACTGCAAGGAGCTCGAGTCGCTCTTCCACAACTACAACCTGAAGCTCGACCAGACCTGCACGCTGAAGGCGCTGTCCGTGCTCATCCTGCTGTCCTCCAGCCTCAGCCTGCTGGAGCTGCTGCTGTCCGGCGCCAGCCTCACCATCGCCAAGGGCTCGTACCCGGTGCACTTCGTCGTCTTCATCTCGCTCTTCATCGTCACCAACGTCAAGTACCTGCAGGTGAGCCAGCTGCAGCAGATCGCGCACCTGAGCCTGCTCTTCTGCTTCACCTTCTCGGTGCTGTGCTGCCCGTTCCCGCACGTGTCGGGCGCCGCGGGTCCGGAGCAGGGCGTGTGGCAGCTGCTGCTGCTGACGTTCGTGGCGTACGCGCTGCTGCCGGTGCGGACGCTGCTGGCGGTGCTGTTCGGGCTGCTGGTGTCCCTGTCGCACACCATCGTCACGGCGACGTCGGTAACGGCCAAGACGCAGCGGCTGTGGAGAGCGGTGAGTTCAGCACTGGACAGCGACCAGACAGATCACACACCTTCAGAGTGCATTTACAACTGTGTGCTTTTTTACCATTCCGAGTCTGTCATAGCATGCTTTTTAAAACTAAAAAGCTCATATGTGATCCTGGACCACGAAACCAGTCATAAGTGTCAATGTTTCAAAATTGAGATTTATATATCATCTGAACGTTGAATAAATAAGCTTTCCATTGATGTATGGTTTGTTAGCATAGGACACTATTTGGCCGAGATACAACTATTTGAAATCTGGATTCTGAGGGTGCAAATAATACAAATATTGATAAAATCACCTTTAAAGTTGTCAAAATTTAGTTCTTAGCTATGCATATTACTTGATACATTTACGTTACAAAATTTACAAAATATTCTTAATATCCTAATGATTTTTGGCATCATTTATTTATTTATTTTTTATTTTATTTTATTTATTTATTTATTTATTTTAATTTATTAATTTTTTTGGCTATTGCTACAAATACACCCCAGCGACTTAAGACTTTAGTTTTGTGGTTCAGGGTCACAAATTTGATAAGCAACTTCCCATTAATGAGCGCATGCACAAAACAGTTATTACTTCTCTTTTATTATTAATTAAAAAACAAATTCTCTGACGTTTCAGATTACACATGAACCACAAAACCACACACAGGTGCACACTGATTTTCATGTTTTATGAGGACATTGCATAGATGTTAAAGATTTTTATTTAACTTTGTTTATCAAACTGCATCAAAACAACAAATATATTACTCTGAAAAGTCAAACTAAATAAATTAATTTTACTTGCATAAACTTTCACTTTCAGACAAACAGTTGTTGTAGCTCCACCGACTCTAGGCCACATATTCATGTTTATTAACACAATTCAACTCCAAAAGTGTGTGAGGTATGGGGAAAATGTTAAACATACATATTACAAAAGTTTTCTTTTTTGATGGTACTATAACTTCGTCGCTAATTGGACAAAAGCATTTTGACACCTAATGGTGCTCCATACACTGCAAAAAATGCTTTTCATACTTTGATTTTTTGTCTTGTTTCCAGCCAAAATATCTAAAAATTCTTAAATCAAGAAGGATTTTCTAGACAAGCAAAAATGATTGTCTTGTTTTCAGAAAAAAATAATTCAAATTTAAGTGAGTTTTTGCTTAAAACAAGCAAAATAATCTTATTTCAAACAGAAAACAAGAGTATTTTGCTTACCCCATTGGCAGATGTATCAAGCAAAAACACACTTAATTTTGACTTTTTTTTTTTTTTTTTTCTGAAATCAAGACAACAATTTTGACTTATCTTGGAAATCCTTCTTGTTTTAATTTTTTAGATATTTTGGCTTGAGTAAGAAAAGCTTTTTTTGCAGTGTACATAGCCAGGTCAAAATGACCCAATGTAACATGTTTTTAAATGGTTATTTTAAAAAAGGCATATTTATTTTTTTTATTTTTTATTTTTATTTATATTACATATTTATTTTTTTTAAATCATTTGCAAAAGTTGCATATCCTTACTTAAATCTATGCTTTATTTATTTATTTATTTATTTAACTGAAATGTGTATGTATCTCTTCTGGGTCAAAATGTACCTGAATGCATTATGAGGACAGAGATGTGCCTCATGTCACTAGTAAAATGACTTGAACTGTTTAATTCAAGCTGATGTTACTGAATTATAACTCAGATTAATAAGTGCTAAAATTACTATGACTAAAGAGATTAAAAGAAGTAAAGCTATCTGAACAACAGTAAAGTAGAATAGAATACAATAAAAACTGCTCTAAAGAACAGGACATTAGATATCATTAATGCTTTCCAGAAACTTTACAAATAATCCAGAATGTTTGTTTGTCATAAAGTGTGCTATCTTTTCTAAAATGTGACCCTGGAGCACAAAACCAGTCATAAGTCGCTGGGGTATATTTGTAGCAGTAGTCAAAAATACATTGTATGGGTCAAAATTATAGATTTTTCTTTTATGACAAAAATCATTAGGAAATTAAGTAAAGATCATGTTCCATGAAGATATTTTGTAAATGTTCTACCGTAAATATATCAAACTTAATTTTTGATTAGCAATATGCATTCCTAATAATTTAATTTGGACAACTTTAAAGATGATTTTCTCAATATTTTTATTCTTTTGCATCAAATACTGGTATCTCGACCAAATATAGTCGGATCCTAACAAACTATACATCGATGGAAAGCTTATTTATTCAGTTTTCAGAAGATGCATAAATCTTAATTTCGAAAAATGTACTCTTATGACTGGTTTTGTGGTCCAGGGTCACAAATGCAGCAATTTGATCCAATGAGGAACCTCAGGTTAACACTTAATTTTTTTTTTTTTTTTTTAAGTTGTAAATGAAACAAAGATTACTGGAGTACAAGAAAATGCTATTTCAGACTTTATACTGTACTTCAAAATGTCATGTGACATTTCTGAGTTCAAAATTGATTACAAAAAACACCAGGATATTTCATTGTACTTCCATTGTGAGAAGTGGTTAGGAACGAGATGATGTTTCTCCATCAGTCAAGAGGTGAATCACTCCATGCAGTCAAGCTGTATCAGGTTTAATTAACTTAAACTTGAGTTTATTAACTAATTACCTGCTGTGTGCTTGTGTTTGTCTGGTTGTGGTCAGGCTGATTTTAAACAGAAATAGTGCTATTGTAAATCTCCTAATAATATCTGCTGAGTGTGTTTGATTCTGGTGCAGGACAGAATGAGGAGGGAAAGGAGCAGGTCAGTTTATCATTAGCATTAATGCAGAGTATAGAGCTCAAATACAGTTTATGACAATAAAAATGCATAACAGTGATTTTACACTTTATCAAGTCAATATCGAACTCATTCATTTACATACAGAACAACAGGAGAGAGAAGTGTGTCTTCACTTCAAAACTCTGAACGATTATTTGAATGAAAAACTGCAGTAAGACACACAGAACACATGATGTTCATCAGTATAGTCTTCAGCAGTGGTTCTGACAGATGGACGCTCGTCACACGTTCTCCTGCTTCGTCCAGAGTGTGTTTGAGGTCCAGAGCCGCTCCAGAGACCAGCAGCAGAGCGGCTCTATGTAGGACGCCTCTGATCAGAGACCAGACACACTTCTGAAGTTATTTTAGCACAGAAACGAACAAGACGCTCCGTACAGATGATTCGCAGACTGTGTTCGGTGTGGAGTTAGAGTTAGTGACCAACAGTGAAGATCATGTGTTCGTCCTCCTGCATGCGGGACACACTCAAATATTAATAAATGTTAGTGAATCTATGGCAAGCCGTTTGGACTTTTATTCATTTGCAGGATATGAATTCCTGATATCAACAACTAAATTTTCACTAGTTAAAATTATAATTCTTGATATCATAAATTTGATTTTTACTAGTGACAATGGCAATTTGTGATATCAGCAATTACATTTCCACTAGTAAAAAGGTTAATTATTGATATCAACAATTGCATTTCAACTAGTTAAAACTATAATTGCTGATATCAAGAATTGTATTTTCACTAGTTAAATGTCACCATAGACTCCCATTCAAATGTAACTGTTAATTGTTAGTTAAAATGTCAATTTCACATATCAGAAATACAATTCTCACTAGTAAAAACATTTATTTTTGATATCAATAATTACATTGTTTCTAGTGCAAATGCCAGTTCCTGATATCAAGATTTCAACTGTCACTATAGTTGAAATGTCAATTGTTGATATCCGTAAATGTATTTCAGCATGTTACATTTCTTATTTCTGATATCTCAAAATATATTTGTGTTATCAATAATTAGGAGAGTAATTTCAGATATCTAAAATGCATTCTTACTAGTAACAATCGCATTCATGATATCAGAAATGAACATTGTCACTAGCAGCAATTGAATTGTTGATATCAAGAATGGACATTTGCACTAGTAACAATGTCATTATTGATATAAAAAATAGGTTTTTACTAGTGAGAATTATTTCTGATATGTGAAATTGAATTTTAAAAGTTAAGAAATCAATTATTGATATCAACAATTAAATTTGAATGGGAGTCTATGGTGATATTTAACTAGTGAAAATACAATTCTTCATATCAACAATTATAGCTTTACTAGTTGAAATTCAATTGTTGATATCAATAAATAACCTTTTTACTAGTGAAAATGTAATTCCTGATATCAAATATTGCCATTGTTACTAGTAAAAATCCAATTTCTGATATCAAGAATTTCAATTTTAACTAGTGAAAGCTGAATTGTTGATATCAAGAATTCGTATCCTGCAAATGAATAAAAGTCAAAATGGCTTGCCATATGAGTCAACCTAAATGCATCCATTTACACTGACAAAACTCATTTTGATGGGTAGAAATGAGTAGAAATAGATCTTCAAGGTAGCAGTTGAGGGTCAGATCTCTTTGAAGTGTTTGTATGTCAGTGTAATGCTGCAGCGGCACTCAGTACTCAACACTGATGTTTCATTTCTCTATAATCTGAATCACACTCAGGTTCACCATTATGAAATGTTTCAGAGCACAGTTAATGACAGACAAACAGACATGAACATGTGTGTTAAGTTGGTCAGCAAAATGCATTAATTTTGGAATTTCACATGAGGGCAAAAGCTTTCCACACTCCGATTTTGTCTCAAATTTAGTTGGTCATGTACATTTGCTGCACTGACCAATGGAAAGCTGCTTCACACACTGTCCACAGTAACACTTTTGGTTACCCTTTTTTGGTAGTCCACTTTAGACATTCTACTAAGTGTAAGTAACTTTGTAGCTACATGTCAACTACTTGTCAACTACATATCAACTAAATCTCATTATTTGCAACTACATGTCCACTAACTCTCAGAGTAGACTCTAGGGTTAGTTTAGGGTAGGTTTAGGGTTAGTTGAATAAGTTGACAAAGAAAGTGTTAGAAGATATTAAAAGATATTAAGAAGATATTAAGCAGACAGTCTACTAATACTCTATTAACTGCTAGTTGACATTTTGTTGCAAAGTTAATTACTGTTAGTAGAATATCTAAAGTGGACTATCAAAATAAAGTGTTACCACACTTTTGTTTAGGGAGCAGTTCACACAAGTAGCATGCATATATTACTACATCTATTCACTTCCAGAAAAAAAGTACAGATACTTTACTCAGCCCCTTGTCATCCAAAATGTTTAAGTCTTTCTCTCTTCAGTTGTAAAGACATTATATGAGTAGGGTCATGCTTTAAATGGGGACCAATTCTAACTACTTGTTTTTTGCTGTAGTAAACTCTAATTTGCTGCTTATTAGTAGTTAGTAAGGTAGTTGTTCAGTTTAGGTATGGGGTGGATTAAAGGAGAACTTCACCTCTAGAACAAAAATGTACAGATAATTTACTCCGCTTTTCATCCAAGATGCTCATGTCTTCCCTCTTCAGTCATAAAGAAATTATGTTTTTTGATGAAAACATTTCAGGAATGTTCTCCATATAGTGGACTTCTATGGTGCCCTGAGTTTGAACTTCCAAAATGCAGTTTAAATGCAGCTTCAGAGGGCTCTAAACAATCCCAGACGATTATCTAGCGAAATCATCAGTTATTTTCTAAAAAAAAATGCAATTTATATACTTTTTAAACTTAAATGCTTGTCTAGTTATGCAATACATGTGTACTGTGTGTACTCCCATGTAATGTTCTCCTCCAACTTCAAAATCATCCTACATCGCTGTTTTTCTTTCTTTTTTTTCTTTTTTTTTGTAAAGGCCGTTTGACCTTCTTTGCACTTTGTAAACACTGAGTTGGTACTTCTGGGTTGGCAATTTTTAAAGTTGGAGGAGATAAAGAGTTGGGAGTTTTTGACATACCCTAACTACTTGAACAGGAATACAAGCATTTGAGGTTAAAAAGTATATGCATTGTCTTTTTTTTTAGACAATGACAGTTCATTTCGCTAGATAAGACCTTCTTCCTCGGTTGAGATTGTTTCGAGCCCTTTGAAGCTGCATTTAAACTGCATTTTGGAAGATCAAACTACTAATAAGCAGCAAATTAAGTTAGTTACTTAGTTAACAATTAGAACTGGTCCCCATTTAAAGCATGACCCTATTTGTAATATGCAATCCTTTTTTTTGCCTGCCCAGTTGTCTCTTATGTGAGCATATTTAGATTGTCTTACAGGTGTTCAGTTTGTTCTCTCAGATCATCATGAAACACTGGAACAGCAGTGAAAGAGAATCTTCCAGAGCTAGTTACTTACAATAATTGACATGTTTGCATCAGCTATAGCTGAACAATAACACACCTGCTATAGATCACTGTTAGTTGCTATTTTTATTCTAAAATGAGAGCAAATTGAGTATGTGGGACTTCATGCCAAATCTTCATCCGTGTGCATGTATACTTGTGTGAAGTATGCTTTTGTTCTTATCCTGATGCCTTCACAAAAAACACAGAAACTCATTGCACTTCATATAGAATGAGTTTTGCTTGAAAAACACCAGACACAAGCCAGTGTAATGGGCAGAAGTTGAACTTCTTTTCATTTGAGCACCATGTTTTTAAAATGTGAGACACTGCGAAAGACGTGTTAACATCTAAGAGCAATGGAAAAGCAGCGCAGTGGAATATTTGAATATGACCCATGTGAAGACAGTTCTCTCTCGTGTTGGTCTGTATGTGAACGAGTGAGTCTCCAGCATGTGAGAGAGAGTAAGGCCGGCTAAATAAAGGCTCTGCATGAGCGTGTGTCCTCTGGCCGATCTAATCCAATAAAGAGCAGATAGACTCACGTCCCTGAACTGTCCGACCTGCGGCGACACAAAACCAGCTCTGACCTCACTGAGGAGGACAAACACATGTCCAAAGAGTGACCAGACAAACCACACCACACCGAGCTCACTTACACAAGCAGCGTGCTGTTGTTTGTGTTTTTCAGCTGGTTGCGAACACGCTGCTCTTCACCAGTGTGAATCTGTCGGGTCTGTTCGTTCGGATCCTGACGGAGAGAGCGCAGCGCAAAGCCTTCCTACAGGCCCGAAACTGCATCGAGGAGAGACTGCACATGGAGGATGAGAACGAGAAACAGGTCACAATCACAAGATACATATGCGAGAAACACAATCAAAAATCTAATTGGAAAATCATAGAATTGCAAAGTTACTTTTTTCTAGTAACTAATAAAGTAACGCATTACTTTTTAATTTACAAGAAAATATCAGAGGTATTTTTTAAAAAAAGTAAAACACCAGTTTTTCACTTTTTGGTGTGAAAGGGCAACAAGCAAACCCTGCTCAGATTTAAAAAAGTAACACAAAAATAATGTAACGCATTACTTTCTGTAAAAACTAACTAAGTGACATAACTAGTTACTTTTTTAGGGAGTAATGCAATATTGTAATGCATTACTTTTAAAAGTAACTTTCAACAACTCTGATACATTGCAAAAAATTATTTTCTTACTTAGATTTTATTTTGTCTTGTTTGCAGCCAAAATATCTAAAAAACTCAAACTCAAAAAAAAAAAAATAATAAAAAAAAAAAAATGCAGCAGTTTGCATCAGTCTTTTTGAGTTGTGACAGCTTTAATGAAATTATGTTCAAGAATCAAACTACACAAAGTTAGTTAGAACTTATTCTGTAGCATAAACAAATTTTTCACTTTATTACTCATTATTATGTTGGCATTAGAATTAATTAATTAATTAATTAGTTACTTTTTTAGGAAGTAATGCAATATTGTAATGCATTGCTTTTAAAAGTAACTTTCAACAACTCTGATACACTGCAAAACATGCTGTTCTTACCTAGATTTTTTTTGTCTTGTTTCCAGCCAAAATATCTAAAAAACACTAAAAAATGCAGCAGTTTGCATCAATCTTTTTCAGTTGTGACAGCTTTAATGAAATTATGTTGAAGGAACAAATTACACAAAGTTAGTTAGAACTTATTCTGTAGCATAAACACATTTTTCATTTTATTACTCATAATTATGTTGCCATTAGAACTAATTAATTAAATATTTACTTTTTTAGGGAGTAAAGCAATATTGTAATGCATTACTTTTAAAAGTAACTTTCAACAACTATGATACACTGCACAAAAATGCTTTTCTTACTGAGATTTTTTTGAGTTGTGACAACTTTAATGAAATTATGTTCAATAAACTAATTACACAAAGTTAGAACTTTGATAGAAATTCTGTAGCATAAACACATTTTTCACTTTATTACTCATTATTATGTTGGCATTAGAACTAATTAATCTGACATAGTTCTGTTAAATTGTCAATTTGTCAAATATCTTTCCCTTCACTAAATAATATATCAAATAACAAGTAATTATTCTCCTTATCCAGTCCTAATGCTAAGCTTGCTGGGAACTAGAAATCCACTGCATGATTTCCAGTTATCAAGAAAATTTGATTAAGATACTAACTTTTTATTACTATTATTATTATTAAAAGCTGTTAGGGCAGAAAGAGTTTGAATCACACATAATACTAAGTTAATGTAATGATCAACATGGAACTGCAAGGTAAAATGATTAATTAAATCAGTGAATTATAATTTGTAACCATGCATTTAGCTAAGTTATGATAACAGGTCTCCTGAATATCACATGATGTATAATATTGATTTTATTTCCTGAGAAGGGTTTGTTTTGATGTTGTTGCTGTCTCATGTGTCTGATGATGATGATGATGATGAAGATGATGATTGCACATGCGCAGGAGCGTCTGCTGATGAGTCTGCTGCCCAGAAACGTGGCCATGGAGATGAAGGAGGACTTCCTGAAACCTCCAGAGAGGATCTTCCACAAGATTTACATCCAGCGGCACGACAACGTCAGGTAACACAGACTGATCCATGCTTTATGTAAATGTGAAACAAACTGCGGCTGTTAAAGTGACTGTAATGATGACTGATGCTGTTTGAACAGGAATCTTGATCAGGAGTGTTTTCTGACCACTTTCGTTTTGCTCTTTCACATTAGTCAATCTATAAATCTCTCTGATCCCCACACTGATCATTCACTTGCAATACACTAAAGCTATTCATCAGTACACAGTCAAACAGGTGCATTGTTATATTTTCTATTTGAATTATTATTTTATTCATTTTTTTGTAATGTGAAGTCATGTCACAATTATATACAGTGATTTATATGGTAGATTAATTAGCAGCTTTACAGTGATTAACAGGAAAATAACAGAAAAGATAATGCTTATTTAAGAAAACATCACAATGGCATCACAACATTGAAGTTGTCTTCATTAGTAGGAAAACTGAACATTGACTAACGAAATGTTGTAGTTTTATATTAAGTGAAAATTTGATCAAACTAGTTTTTTGGTTTGTTTGTTTTGTTTTGTTTTAAACTTGGTCCAAAACACTAGTTTTTGTCAGAAGCACAGGACAGCTCTCCAGTCTGGTGTTTTGTTTTGTTAGTGTCTGGCTGTGTCTCTTTTACTCATCAGCTCTAGAGTGTTTGTAGCTGTCCTCTTTGTTTCTCATTGTGTCTTTAGTGTTTTCTATTCAGTGAGTTTATTGCCCGTGTTCTTGGAATGATCTTGTCTGATCTTGTTCTGGATTGCTTGAGCCTTGAGCTCAGATTGAGTTTGATCTGGTTGAAGTAATGAGTGAGTAATGAGGAGTAATGAGGAGTAATGAGTGGACATGTGACAGTAAACAGTGTTGGGGTAATGCATTACAAGAAACGTGAGTTACGTAATCAGATTTGTTTTAAGTAACTAGTAAAGTAATACATTCATTTTTCATTTGCAAGAAAATATCTGAGTTACATTTTTTCAAAAAAAAAAAAAAAAAAGTCACACCATTTACTGTTTGTTTCCTTTATGTGTTTAATCCCATTTTATTAAGCAATGTCTTTGTTGCTGTTCTTTGTTGATCCAATTCAAACATACTAATAAGCAAAACTTACTTTAGATTACCTAACACTTGTGCTTCATTTTTCTCATTGCTGAAGAGTGTTGAACTTTTTTCTCCTACAGTTCTACTGTACAGACTTCAATTTACTGTTCCTTCAGCCCTAGGCTTATTTATTTCACTTTTTGGTGTGAAAGGGCTTTTACATTTGCTAAAAATCGAACTTTTTATATTAAAAACAAACAAGGAAACCCTGCCTAGATTTCGCAAGTAACGCAAAAGTAACACAAAAATAACATAACATGCTACTTTCCATAAAAATCAACTAAGTAACGTAACTAGTTACTTTTTTGGGGAGTAGCGCAATATTGTAATGCATTACTTTTAAAAGTAACTTTCAACAACTCTGATATGCTGCAAAAACATGCTTTTCTTACTTAGATTTGTTGTCTTGTTTCCAGCCAAATTATTTAAAAATTCTTAAATCACAAAGGGTTTTTCTTGTGTTCAGAAAAAAAAAAAAAAAAGTTAAAATTAAGTGAGTTTTGCTTGAAACAAGCAACATAATCTAGTTTTCTGCTTGAAATAAGATTATTTTGCTTACCCCACTGGCAGCTTGTTTTAAGCAAAAACTCACTTAGTTTTGACTCGTTTTTTCTGAAAACAAGACAATAATTTTTACTTGTCTAGAAAATCCTTCTTAATTTAAGAATTTTTAGATATTTTGGCTGGAAGCAAGACAAAAAAAATCTTAGTAAGAAAAGTATTTTTTCAGTGTAGTAAATGTGACTGTACTGCTGAACTCATGAGACATTATGAACTAAACCCAAAACCACGGACGTCAGCTCAAACATTGTGTGACACTTTCCCCTTTCACTGACCTGATGTGAGTTTTTTTTTTTTTTTGGCTTTTAAACACTCATGACTGGTGTAACAACTCGTCCCTCTTTTTAAAAGGGTTTAGTTATTATCACAGGGGAACTTTGTTTGATTTGTTTCATTTTACTTATGGAATAGGCAGTAATATCAATCACAACCAAACCTGTTGAATCTCATAAATGCAAAAAGAAATAGTCCAAAACATAAAGTCCATGAATAGCCTCATTGGCTGCAATCCCTTAGTCCCTTAGTCCATAGAAACAAAGGAAATGGCACAGATAATACTCATCAGTCTGTTGGTTTAGTCCCTCTGGGGTAGGCCGCAAATTGAAAATCCAACTGAAAAGATCAAATGTCCCCAGGAAAAAATATGATCCACTGGTTCCAGGCCCCCACAAAAACAGGTAATCCTCCAGCTGAAAAAAGGTGCTCGGACTGTTGACCATATATGTGTATCCCAGACTAGTGCATGCACTTAAAACAGTTCCCAAGTCTAATACACCATCTCTCTCTCTCTTTTTTTCTAAGAGATAATTTTTAGTCCATTGCCCTGGACAAAGCAACAATAGCATGCCACCATGCCAAACACACCTCCATTTCAAAATGGCCGCCCTTCCTCCTTTATAGGCAGGCCCAACACAATAAGAGTCTTTAGCAGCCAACAAAAATCCCCATAATTCCCCTTCATGCATACGAGAATGTCCAAAAACAAACATACCAGGCAAGTAAGTCAAATGAAAAGAACAAAAATACATATTTATTTCTAGTGAGCAACCCTTAAACAGGCTTTACCTGTGGCAGTATTACACTGGACTGTTGGACCTTTGACCTACATGAAATCTGACCGATATATCAGTTTCTCTGTGCTTATAGTTGCTTTTTGAGCTACTGGTTATCAGGAAAAATCAATGGCAACACTTGCTGATAGTTTGTCTTATTCCTCTTCTTTCTCAGTCGCTGAAAGATCGTATAAAAGTCAGCAGACACAGTGATGCATATCTGTTTTTATTTCTTTGCTTTTGTAGTTACAAAGCATTCATGGTCAAGTCATTGTTGTGAATTTTTAATGTTCAACATTTTTTTTTACAATGAGTGGAAAGTTTTAATTCACATTATGGATTTCAGAACTCTTTTTCCCATCTTACTTATCAGTTTTGTCAAAATCCTCTATACTGCCTACTTCAGTAGATGTTCTGCTCTTACTGTCAATGACGGTGATCCAAAGAAATGCATGTCTTCATAATCACTCAACAAACTTGTTCTGATGCTAAAACAACTGGACTTTTCATTTCAGACAGCAGTGACAAAAGTGTAGAAGTAAGAATGAGATTTGAGAGTTTTTCAAGATTTTTAAGATTATTCATATTTTCTCATGGACTGTGAGGATGAGTAAATCGTGACATGATCAGTGCAGGTTTATACTGTGCTGTGTGTGAGTTCTGGTATTTCAGTGTTTTGCAGACTGAATTAATTAATTAATTAATTTATTTATTTATTTATTTATTTATTTATTTATTTATTTTATTTTATTTTAGTTGTGATATAGTGTCTCAGTCTAAATTACAAATAATAATAATAATAATAATAATAATAATAATAATAATTTATCCCATAACAGTAATAGCCATACATTGTAAAACAATTGCACTGTAAAATAAATGAAAAAGAGTATTTCATATATATGAGTATATTATTTTACCTTATTTTACAGTAGGAAAATTACAGCACATTTGTCCAAATTTCTACACTTTCAAGCAGGGCCTAAAACTTACTTTTTGCCAATGGCTGGTGATTTGAGAAAATTTACCAGCCATAAATATGTTTTTTTTTTTCTTCTGGCCATAAAACAGCTGCTTCTACTACAAAAACTAAACATATTTAATAATAAAAAAATGCAATTTGAAATGAAAACCAACCAGTGAAGCAAAAACAGAAGGGTCTGACTTTAGCTGTGAAATTATGCAAAAACCTGCATAAAACAAAAACAGCAGACAGGCTGAATGCACTTCTCTGACAGCAGGTGGCGCTTTTGGAACAGAGGAAAAAATGGCATCAGTTCCCTGTCAATTTATGTTTTTCTTCCAATACATAGTGAGCTTGCTCTGCCTGTGCAGTATTTTGTTTGTGTGCGACTGTTAATTGTAGTCCTTGCTTGCAAGAGATAAACCTATGAGCTTTTATTTTGGCGGAAAACTCCAGCTTCAGGTAAAACAGGTTTACAAAAGCATCTCATTGCAAATCTAGTGAAATACTGTACACATTTGGCCATTGAAATGTTGAAAATGATGCTAATGTGAAAACAAAGCATAACTGGTGGCTGTGCATTCAAAAACTATATCACTACATTCACTGTCAAGAGCCGCTCTGATTCTGAGATGGGGACAAAAACCAGATCATGAACTGATCGCCTGATTGAGGTGCGTGGCTCACTTTGAAACAGACTTGATGGGGGATTAAGACATATTAAGTTTAGTTCTTTTGAAAAACACTTTGCCAAAGCAATGGCACAAAACAAGGTTTAAGAACTTTTATGTTACAATCAGGAGTATGATTTTATTTTCGGTTTATTATGAAACAGTGGCAGGACAGATTAGACTGTGGTGGGCTGCCACACTGTAGTTAATGAATGGGAAACACTGAGTATTTCTTATTTTATTGGGACCAAATGTCCCCACAAGTATAGCAATACAAATAAATCTTGACATTGTGAGGAAATTTTTTGGTCTTTATGAGAAAACAAGCTTATAAAAAGTGTTTGTAGATTGTAAAAATGCCTGTAGTTTTGTGTGAGGGGTTGGTTTAGGGTAAGGAGATAGAAAGTACAGTTTGTGCAGTAAAAAAAATGAACCCATGATGAATGTAATACCAGTGTGACTGTGTGTTGAGACGTTACTGAGACTCTGGCTGCCTTCAGCGGTCCTCAGATTAAACTTGTGCAGGATTTACTGCGATGGACACTAAAGAGTGTTGCGTAACGCTCGCGCTGAGAGGGATCTGCTCCTGCTGAGGAGATATTTCTGGAGCAGATCAGAGACGCTCCTGCTGCAATATGGGACGCTGGATATATGACGGGTGCTCTCCATCAGGTTCTGTACCTGTGATCAGAGCAGACTGAGCATTGAAAAACCATAAACAAATATTTCACAGTGTTATGTACACTATATATATTAATTTTGCACTGCACTCATTTATTGTAAGGAACTAACATCAGAAGTCATTTTTGACATCTACATCATGAGTCTTCATTGCAAACCTTTTAGACATTATTGAACACTTACACTAAGGGTGTTTTCACACTTGAGTTCTCTTTAAAAGAACCGAACCCAGACTGCTTTAAGTGGACCATGTGAAAAAGGAGCCAGTTTTCTTTGTAAACACTGTCACTGTTCCTGAATGGTCCACATAAGCAGCAATGGTGTCTCAGACCTCTTTGTGTTCAAACTGTTGCTTTTTGGACCTAGTACAGTTCAGTGTTTGATGGCTGACATTATGGCCTCCAAAATTGCATATTTTTATATTTTGCACAAAAATATAAGTTAAACCTTTGTAATATTTATTTTGAATTGTTTCCCTTGTTAACCATGTTTACTTCATAGCACACAGGCTTCTGTGGGATTTTTAAGCTCAAATGTAAGACTTTTTAAGACCTGCATATTAATGCCATATGAGAGTAACATCTACGGTAACAAATTTTAAATTTTAAATTGTTTTAAATGTTTCAGGTACATTATAAATAGTCCTACCCTTAAAAGCAGCATTTAAATAAGAGATTTAAAAAATATTATGATTATTATTATTATTATTACGTCCCAAGATGCTCGCTTCTGATGGGTCTGAGATCGTTTGGAGTGTTCACATCTGTGACCCTGGAGCACAAAACCAGTCATAAGTCGCTGGGGTATATTTGTAGCAATAGCCAAAAATACATTGTATGGGTCAAAATTATCCAAAAAAAATGTATGGCAAAAATCATTAGGATGTTATGTAAAAATCATGTTCCATTAAGATTTTTCTTAAATTTTGTATCGTAAATGTATCAAAACTTAATTTTTGATTAGTAATATGCATTACTAAGAACTTCATTTGGACAACTTTAAAGGCGATTTTCTCAATATTTACATTTTTTGGCACCTTCAGATTCCAGATCTCAAATAGTTGTATCTCGATCAAATATTGTCAGATCCTAACAAACCATACATCAATGGAAAGCTTATTTAATCATCTTTCAGATGGTATATAAATCTCAATTTTGAAAAATTGACACTTATGACTGGTTTTGTGGTCCAGGGTCATATATGGGCCAAAAATTAGACAACTGAAAAGGACTAAGTGTGAAAACACCCTAAGTGATCAGACACACTCATAAGACCATAGCAATTGCTTAACAATCAGTCAAAAACTTTAGTGATCACATGATCTGTCACTCAGCATCCTGATGGACTGAAGTGTTCTGTATCTTGTGTCACAGATGGACTCGCATTCAGACATTCACAGCGATCTGAATTCATGGCACTGTGGTTATTTTGACATCTGCGCTATGACAGCGTCTCAGTGTTCACACGCGCCCACACACACACGCCTCGCTCTCAGCCCGTGTGTTTCACAGCTCAGATGTACTGGACGTCAGTGTCCATGTGTGTGTGTGTGTGTGTGTGTGTGTATCATCATGACAAACTCTCATTAGACCTGCTTCATGTGTGGCTTTACTGAAGCTTCATCTTTCATTACTGTGGTGTGTCCTCCAGATCTGAACATTCACATGTCTTATCAGCTCACACTTTTGCTAAATATGATGTTCTTACTCTGTATTCTTGTCACTTTGAAACAGCTTTGATCAACTGACATAATTCCAAGTGGAAAAAAAAAGTAGACACGTGGGGGTGGGGCTTGATCTGATCGTGGTTGTTGATTGGACGGTGAAGTGAGCATATATGCTGGAACAGAGGCAGATCTGAATGTACACTGCAAAAAATGCTTTTCTTACTTAGATTTTCTGTCTTGTTTCCAGCCAAAATATCTAAAAATTCTTAAATCAAGAAGGATTTTCTAGACAAGTAAAAATTATTGTCTTGTTTTGAGATGAAAGAAGTCATAATTAAGTCATAATTTGCTTAAAACAAGCAAAATAATCTGCCAATGGGGTAAGAAAAATAATCTTATATCAAGCAGAAAGCTAGATTATTTTGCTCACCCCATTGGCAGATTATTTTGCTTGTTTCAAGCAAAAACTCTCTTAATTTTAAGTTATTTTTTCTGAAAACAAGACAATAATTTTTACTTGTCTAGAAAATCCTTCTTGATTTAAGAATTTTTAGATATTTGGGCTGGAAACAAGACAAAAAATCTAAGTAAGAAAAGCATTTTTTGCAGTGTGATTGGCTGAACAGCAGCAGGAAATATACAGGGTCGGTTTTTGCTCACCTCCTCTAACATCATCATCATCATCAACTTGACAGTTGTGTTTGTTCAGTGTTGTTTCTGTGAGTTTTCTGTACTCTACTGTGACCAAGCCGTTATCTTCTCTGAGGGAATTTAATATTTGCTTTATATTTATAGTTTAAACTGCACTTAATATCAGTAATATCAATTTGACCATATCAGTGTTGGGGGTAACACATTACAAGTAACGCAAGTTACATAATAATATTACCTTTAGTAACGCATTACTTTTTAATTTCCAAGGAAACATTTAAAAAAAAAAAAAAACACCAGTTACTTTTTGTTTCAATTGTGTATTTAATCCCAATTTTATTAACCAACAACTTTGCTGCTGACCTTTGTTGGTCCAATTCAAACATACACTGCAAAAATACTATTCCCCCTCAGTCGTTCTCTACGACGTTACGTCAATGACGTAATATTGGGGATCGGCAACGAGACCCTATCACCTCTGAGCTTAAGAGAAAAAGCCAATGAAATTGGCGAGTGGAATTTGCATGCCGCGCCACTCCCCCGGACATACGGGTATATAAGATGGCGGCGTGCATCCACTCATTCAGATTTCTGCTTCGGAGCCTCGCCTGTGTGAGCGGCTGCTAAGAAGAGAAAATACTACGGAGAGAACGTCTACACTGTTCCTGCTCCTACTTACCCCTGCTCGATCGTGTTACCGGCGCTGCCGGCATCTGTGCTGTACCAGCGAATCCTGCCCACTGTGCTTTCCCTGGGGCACGCCGATCTAAAAGAGCAAATTTCTTACACGGTCGTTGATAGCATCTTCCGAGATGACTGTCCGACCGTGTGCTTCTGGATGTGGTGGCGTTTTGTCCTCCAATGACGGCCACGAACGCTGCCTCTCGTGCCTGGGCCGAGAACACGCTGAGGCGGCGTTTGTGGATGGTTCATGCGTTCATTGCGAGCGCATGACCATGGCCACGCTGAGATCGCGCCTCTCGTTCGCGAGGTGGCGCCCCTCATCCTCTACCCCTTCCAGTTCGGCGGGCCGTCCTGGCTCCTCGGCTGCATTGGTTAGAGGTGAGGGCGATCTGAGGGTGACAGTGCCGAACCTTCCGTCGGGTTTAAAACCCCCGCGGAAGTCCTGTCCCTCAAAGCGTGGCTCCGTGGAGATGCCAAAGCTCAGCACTCGCTCGTCTGAAACCGAGCCTAGTGTTACTTTTGGCGCTCCCGAGGAGGATAGAATGTCTATCACAGCATCAGAGGGGGGGCTTATGCCGGCTGAGGCGGAAACTTCCACTGAGCAGCCCCCCGCCGCGGTGGCTGCTCAATCGGAGGCGGACGCCGAACTGGCAGCCATGCTCCATCGGGCAGCCGTGAGCATCGGCCTGGAGGTGTCGAAAGCACCTTCACCCGAGCGCTCGCGGCTTGATGATTGGTATCTGGGTGCGCGTAGTGACGTTCAACCTCGCTCCGCCCCAGTACCTTTCTTTCCCGAGGTGCATGAGGAGCTCACTAAGACGTGGAAGGCCCCCTATTCGGCTCGTACACGTCAGGGCTCCTCCCTCCTCACTACCCTCGATGGCGGGGCAGCCAGGGGGTACGTGGATGTCCCCCAGGTGGAGCGTGCGGTTGCGGTGCACCTATGCCCGCAAAACGCCGCCACCTGGCGGGATCGTCCGCGTCTCCCGTCCAAGGCGTGTAAGCTTTCGTCGGCTCTCGTCGCGAAGGCTTACAATGCCGTGGGCCAGGCTGCCTCTGCCTTGCATGCGATGGCCACCCTGCAAGTATATCAGGCCAAAGCACTGAAAGAACTGCACGAGGGTAGTTCTGACCGCAGGTTGATGCAGGAGCTGCGTTCGGCTACCGACTTCGCCCTACGGGCGACCAAGGTAACGGCGCGGTCCCTCAGTCAGGTGATGTCTACCATGGTAGTCCAGGAGCGCCATCTCTGGCTGAACCTGGCGCAGATGGCTGACGTCGACAAAGCTCGCTTTCTCGACGCACCCGTCTCCCAGGTCGGCCTCTTCGGCGACACTGTCGAGGACTTTGCCCAGCAGTTCTCGGCAGTCCAGAAGCAGTCGGAGGCCATAAGCCACATCTTGCCTCGACGGGGTTCCACCAAGCCGTCGAGTGCCAAGCCTCCGGCTGCTCGTCGCCGAGGGCGCCCCCCTGCGGCTGCGGCTTCTGCTCCGCCCCCTGCACCATCGGCTGAGGTGAGATCGCCTCAGCCTGGGCGTAGAGCCACCCGCAGGAAGGCGGTGCAGCCCGTCCCTCAGCGGCCCGCCAAAACCACCCGCAAGACTGCGAAGCGGCCCTGACACGGGCAACCCAGAGATGAGGACATTTGCTCTTCGGGGGACAACTACATCAGTCCCCCCAGCCCCGGGGGAGGGCCGGGGCCGGAAGCCATCGCTGCTGCCCACATGGTACCCACATATTCACAAAAAGAGCAATTTCCTTCATCTCTGGGCCCAGTGCCCCGAGTCTCGTTCCTGAGCGACGCCCTGCCTCCTCGGACTCGGACTCGGAGCCTGAATTCGCCAGCGCGGGAACCCGGGAAGGTAAGAGCTGCCCCGTGCAGCACCACTCTTCTCCAGAACGCCCCGCCTTCTGGGTTGAGTCCCCTTCCCCTTCCCCCCCCCCGGCTGCCCCACCTCTGGCACGCCAGTTACTGTTCCCCTGGTCCCACTGGCACGCAGGCTGGGAGCCTGGTTAGCGCTCCCCAGACCGTCCCCTTGGTTGATCCGAACAGTACGGCTCGGCTACGCGATTCAGTTCGTGAGGCGACCGCCCAAGTTCAGAGGCATCCGTTCCACCTCTGTCCACTCGGACACCCATGCCTCTGTTCTTCGGGCGGAGATTGCGGTCCTCCTGGCGAAGGACGCGATCGAGCCTGTCCCTCCAGCCGAGATGAAATCGGGGTTTTACAGCCCTTATTTCATCGTGCCCAAGAAAGGAGGTGGGTTGCGACCGATCCTGGACCTTCGAGTGCTGAACCGGTCCCTTCACAGGCTACCGTTCAAGATGCTTACCTCGAAGCGCATACTGTCATGCGTACGACACCAGGATTGGTTTGCAGCCATCGACCTGAAGGACGCGTACTTTCATGTCTCGATTTTACCTCGACACAGACCGTTTCTTCGGTTTGCTTTCGAGGGTCGGGCGTATCAGTACAAAATCCTCCCCTTTGGCCTGTCCCTGTCCCCTCGCGTCTTCACCAAGGTCGCGGAAGGTGCCCTGTCTCCCCTATGGCGGAAGGGCATCCGAATCCTCAACTATCTCGACGACTGGCTCATTCTGGCTCACTCGCGAGATCTGTTGTGCGAACACAGGGACCTGGTGTTACAGCACCTCAGCCATTTGGGGCTTTGGGTCAACTGGGAGAAGAGCAAGCTCTCCCCCGTGCAGAGCATCTCTTTTCTCGGTATGGAGTTGGACTCGGTCACCATGACAGCACGCCTCACCAACGAGCGCGTCCAGTCGGTGCTGAACTGTCTGAAACTTTTCAGGCACAAGACGGCGGTCCCTCTCAAAACTTTTCAGAGGCTCCTGGGGCATATGACAGCCGCAGCCGCAGTTACGCCGCTCGGGCTGCTTCATATGAGACCGCTTCAGCGCTGGCTACACGACCGAGTCCCGAGATGGACATGGCACCGCGGCACGTTCCGGGTCGGCGTTACCCCGGAGTGTCGCCGCCTCTTCAGCCCTTGGTCAGACCCTGCTTTCCTACGGGCCGGCGTGCCCTTGGGACAGGTGTCGAGGCATGTTGTAGTCAACACAGATGCCTCCTCGACGGGCTGGGGTGCCGTGTGCAACGGGCAGACAGCCTCAGGCTCCTGGACAGGACCTCGACTGCAGTGGCACATCAATTGCCTCGAGTTGCTAGCCGTGTTTCTGGCGCTCCGGCGGTTTCTGCCGCTGCTGCGCCACAAGCACGTGCTTGTCCGCACGGACAATACAGCGACCGTAGCGTACATCAACCGTCAGGGTGGTCTGCGCTCCCGTCGTCTGTCGCAGCTCGCCCGCCATCTCCTCCTCTGGAGTCACACGCGGCTCAAATCGCTGCGGGCCGTTCACATTCCAGGAGAACTGAATCGTGCAGCCAATGTGCTCTCACGACAGCTCACTCTCCCTGGAGAATGGCGACTCCATCCCCAGACGGTCCAGCTCATCTGGAGTCGATTTGGGGAGGCTCAGGTAGACCTGTTCGCCTCCCCAGAATCCTCCCACTGCCAGCTCTTCTTCTCCCTGACTCAGGCCCCCCTCGGCAGGGACGCTCTGGCACACAGCTGGCCGCGGGGCCTCCTCAAGTACGCCTTTCCCCCAGTGAGCCTCCTTGCACAGACCCTGTGCAAGATCAGGGAGGACGAGGAGCAGGTCCTGCTGGTTGCGCCGTTCTGGCCCACCCGGACCTGGTTCTCCGACCTCATGCTCCTCGCGACAGTCCCTCCCTGGAAGATTCCCCTGAGGAAGGACCTTCTTTCTCAGGGGGACGGCACGATTTGGCACCCGCGTCCCGACCTATGGAACCTACACGTGTGGCTTCTGGACGGGACACGAAAGACCTCGCCGGTCTCCCCCAGGCCGTGATAGACACTATCACTCAGGCTAGAGCCCCCTCCACGAGGCAGGCCTATGCCCTGAGGTGGGGTCTCTTCGTTGATTGGTGTTCCTCTCGCCGAGAGGACCCACGGAAGTGCTCGGTCGGAGTGGTGCTTTCCTTCCTGCAAGAGAAGTTGGAAGGGAGACTGTCCCCTTCCACTTTGAAAGTGTATGTCGCAGCCATTGCGGCATACCACGATGCAGTAGATGGGTCATCTCTGGGAAAGCATCACCTGATCATCAGGTTCCTTCGAGGTGCGAGAAGGATTAACCCTCCTAGACCGCACCTCGTGCCCTCTTGGGATCTCTCCGTGGTCCTTCAGGGCCTTCGGGGAGCTCCCTTCGAGCCGCTCAGTTCAGTCGAGCTGAAGTTCTTGTCACTCAAGACTTCACTCCTGACTGCGCTGGCCTCCATCAAGAGGGTAGGGGACCTGCATGCATTTTCGGTCAACGAAGCGTGCTTAGAGTTCGGGCCAGGTTACTCTCACGTCATCCTGAGACCCCGGCCCGGCTACGTGCCCAAGGTTCCCACCACTCCCTTCCGAGATCAGGTGGTGAACCTGCAAGCTCTGCCCCAGGAGGAGGCAGACCCGGCCTTGGAGTTGCTGTGTCCCGTCTGTGCCCTGCACGTTTACGTGGACCACACCCGGAGCTTCAGACGCTCTGAGCAGCTCTTTGTCTGCTTCGGGGGACAGCAGAAGGGGAATGCTGTCTCCAAACAGAGGTTGGCTCACTGGGTAGCTGATGCCATCACCTTGGCGTATGAAGCCCAAGGTGAGCCGTGCCCCCTAGGAGTGCGAGCCCACTCCACTCGGAGTGTTGCTTCCTCCTATGCGCTGGCGCACGGCGCCTCTCTAGCAGACATCTGTAGAGCTGCGGGCTGGGCGACACCCAATACCTTTGCGCGGTTCTACAACCTCCGCGTTGAGCCGGTGTCCTCCCGTGTGTTGGGTAACATCAGGTAATTTGCGGGAGGACAGCTCAGGTGTCGGCTTGCTGCGCCACTCCTCTCGGATCCGTGCGCTATTTTCCCCAGTTGTTCCCATGGTTGAACTCTGGGTCCTCCATGCCCCGCAGTACTGGACTAGACGGAGTAGTCCATACTGTGCTCCGGGGCGGGGCCTCCTTCACCCCCCTCCGGTTGTGGCATCATGTCTCAGTATCTCCACGGAACCTTCCGTGTTTCCCCAGTCTAGTTGACTCGTTTTAGAAAATTCCACATGACTTAACCATCATCGTGCTCCGCCCCCCAACGGTTGCCTCAGAACTAGCACCCCTGGTGGGCCACCACGTGGTCTACAGGGCGTTGGGACGGTTACGCATTGAGCCCCTTGCTCCGACACGCTTGCCTGCCGGCATTGGGTCTCGACTGCGTAACGCAGTTCAGGATTGTGGCGTTTTCCAGAGGTCCCCAATATTACGTCATTGACGTAACGTCGTAGAGAACGACTGAGGGGGAACGTCTCGGTTACGAAGGTAACCCTCGTTCCCCGAAGGAGGGAACGGAGACGTTACGTCCTCTTGCCACAATCCTGGACTGCGCTGAAGCCGGGTTGCGGCTCGGCTCCTCAGCAAATCTGAATGAGTGGATGCACGCCGCCATCTTATATACCCGTATGTCCGGGGGAGTGGCGCGGCATGCAAATTCCACTCGCCAATTTCATTGGCTTTTTCTCTTTAGCTCAGAGGTGATAGGGTGTCGTAGCCGATCCCCAATATTACGTCATTGACGTAACGTCTCCGTTCCCTCCTTCGGGGAACGAGGGTTACCTTCGTAACCGAGACGTTCTTACTTACATTTTTTTTGTCTTGTTTCCAGCCAAAATATAAAAAAAAAAAAAAAAACATTCTTAAATCAAGATTTTCTAGACCAGTAAATAATTATTGTCTTGTTTTTAGAAAAAACAAGTCAATATTAAATGAGTTTTAAGTGAGTTTAAAACAAGCTAAATAATGCCAATGGGGTAAGAAAATAATATTATTTCAAACAGAAAACAAGATTATTTTGCTTACCCCATTGGGAGATTATTTTGCTTGTTTCAAGCAAAAACACACTTAATTTTGACTTGTTTTCAGAAAAAAAAGTCAATAATTTTTACTTGTCTAGAAAATCCTTCTTGTTTTAAGAATTTAGAAACAAGACAAACAATCTAAGTAAGAAAAGCATTTTCTTCAGTGTGCTAATAAGCAAAACTTACTTTATATTAACTTTTTTATATTAAAAACAAACAAGCAAGCCCTGCCCAGATTTGAAAGTAACGCAAAAGTAACAACAATAATGTAACACATTACTTTCCATAAAAAGTAACGTAATTAGTTACTTTTTTAGGGAGTAACACAATATTGTAATGCATTACTTTTTCCCCAACACCGGACAGTACTGACACTATCAGATGAAAAAAAAAAATGAACTGGCTGGATTTGAGTAATGACTATTGCTATTTTTGGTTTACTTCTGTGAAGATGCTTTTAAACTATTTCTGTTGTTTAAATCCCTATAGAAATACATGTGACACACAGGGTTTGTTTTGATGGATGTGATCTCTCCGTCAGCCAGCTCTCACTCACACCTTACACCTGTGAAGAACATGCTGCTAATGGAAGGACTGATATAACTGCTGTTTGCTACATCAGAAAAACAACTCTGTCTGCCAAATGACAATATTAATCACAACACTCAAACCGGTTGAGAACTTAACAAATCAAACACATTTAAGAACAGCTCATTATGCAAGAAGCAGCACTAAAATAAACAGATTTCAATTATGCTCATAGATGATATATTTAGGAAAAATGCTTGCAGAATAATTTGGTTTGATCACAGAGGAGTTGTGAGTAAAAACAGCAAGTGTGAGCCAGGGTTGTTCTAGTTAAACTGAAATTAACTTAAATTGACTCTTAAATGTTAACTATTTTAAAAATTCAGCTATTCAACATTTCTTATTTAATATTAGTTTAACTTGGTGTACTAGAACTAAACCCAAAAGTAAAATAACATTTAATATAATCTGTAAAATGAAACCAAATGATTACCAAAAAAAAAAAAAAAAAAAAACTAAGAAAATTAAAAATAAGAAAACCAAAAATAAATAATACAATGTTAATACAAACTATAACTGTATCTCAGTGATACAAAAATAACAGTGACTTGAGAACAAACAGCAGTTTGATTTTATTGTGAATTTTAAGTCAGTCTCACTGACCGGATTACACTTAAAAATGTAAAGCAAATACTGAAGTCAATAGGGATGTAACGGTATTATTAATATCATGGTATCACAATAGCAAAACTGTCTCGATATTATCATGGTCACATGACGATATGAAATTATATAGGTCTTTCCTTTTGCAAAAAGTGTAGATTTTTAAATCGGAGTGTCTATTTACACTAAGTGCAAATAGCCCGTCTTGTTGGCAGTGGCTATTTACACTAACCCTGCCCACCAGTGTGTAATGGGGCTAGTCAATACTGCAAAAGATAGATGTCAATCATCAGATCCAGTGGCAAAGTGGTTAAAGTGTGTGGATAAACCTTTTCGACACGGATGACCCGGGTTCAATTCCACCTTATGGCGATCTTTTTTTCATCCTTTTTAAATCTCATATAATATCGGAAAAAGCATTGATTTTCAATAAAAATGAAGGAAATAATTGTAAAATAAAGTCTCGGTTAGGGTTAGAGTAGGTGTGTAGGGAGGGCTTATTGTCCCACTATAAGGCTGCATCCATTTAATAAATTGAATTAATACATTGAATTAAAACGATAACTTACGCTCAATGCATAACTGAATACTTTTTTTTAATATAATACAATAGTAATAATTGCATCTATTTGCAATAAGTATTATAAATAGCAGAAAATCCTTAAGTGTAAATAGAACCCATTGCTATGAGTGTAAATAGCAACTATCGTTGAGAAAATATGCTATTTACACTTAGAGCAAATAGCCGCTGTGTTATATTCTAACATAAAAGTGTATTCTGTGCTATTATGCTTTGACACAGTATCTGTCAAAAGAAGTAAAACCGAAAGCACAATATGGCTTAATCCTTTCATCAAATTGCATTTTCTCTGCGTGTTTCAAAGGCAAAGTGCATGTCGTTCAGGCGATCAGCTCGTGATCCAGTGTTTTCTACGCCTCAGAACAGCTCTGTTTACAGTAAATGAATGCAGTGAACTTGTTTGAGATGATTACAGCATTTCACTAGATTTGTAGTGATGCCTGGAGCTGGAGATTTCAGACAAAATAAAAGCTCTACCGTCATTTCTGTCAGAATAAAAACTTAAAAGTGCAGTATGAATTGCTGACAGCTAGTGGTTTAAATATCTCTAAGTGGAAAGAAGTGTTGTAATTTCCCTGCTGTAGTGGAAAGCAAAAATAATATACCTATGAAATATTAATTTTCATTTATTTTACGGTGCAATTGTTTTACGATATATGGCTATTACTGTCATAGGATAACAATAATAAAAAAAATGTTGTTGATGTTCTTCTTATTATTATATTCTAATTAGTTTGGCTTCCTGAAACAGTGTGAATGTAATTTAGACTGACACAGTATAAAAGATAAAAGATTGAGTCCCCTTTAAAGCTACAAGTGCAAGTCAAATTGAAGTTTTCCTAGTTACAAACATGGGTTAGAGCTCTTAATGTTGAACTCTCAAAGTGCATTAGATAGAATAATTTAACTTTGAAATGTACTAAATTAAAATTATTTTCCTTAAGGCTTTCTTTTTTTTTGTCTTTTTTTTTTTTTTAAATCACAATAAACATTATATTGTGGACTTTATGTTGCATTATTATGGTGTCATGAGATTTTGATATCGTTACATCCCTAGAAATCAATAATGAATATGTGATGTGATCTGGGAAAACCCTGTTTGATGTCACATCCGTTTCAGGAAATTTGAAAAATAGGTTGAAGGTCAATTTTTTGGTCAAATTTAGGTTTTCAGTAATTTATTATTCTATAACATCTTGTCTATCATCTCTGAAAATATCTTGCCAAAATTCACTTGTTTAGTGCAGTAAAATAGCGTTTTATTGCAGCAAGCAGAAATGAAAGTGTCTTTCTCTAATGTTAAGAACGTGATTTAAGAAAGTGCTTTTTCTAAACACCACAAAAACAGTTAACCTATCAAAATAAACCACATAACATATTTAATAAAGGTGTCTCAATGCACATTTCCCACCAGTCCTGTGTAAACAATGGCATGCAAAGTTGTATTTATTTATTTATGTTTTAATATGGTGAGATGGAGAAGCGAAAGAGATCAACGTTGCTCTCTCAAATGATCTTACTCGCCTAAATCTGCTCAATCCTGCTGATGTCAGTGGCCTAAACCATGTTGTAATGGAGTATTTCACATCCAGAGATGAAGGATTGGATGATGAAGTTACTAAAGAGGAGGAGTCTGATGTCAGTCTGTTATATAAACAGTGAACAGTTGTGCTGCGCTCGCGTTTCTACATCTAAACTACAACTACAAGGTACATTTAAACATACAAGTGGTGATCAAATGTTTGCAGACTATGCCCATGATAAACAATGGAAAACAGATGTTTGTTTGTGTAATAATGCAGTATAGCGCTCCTGACAGCTCTCCTTAAACCCATGAAGTGAAAGTAAAACACATCTCACTTTAAACCCGTTTTTCTGAAAATTCCATTCCTGAAAATCAGCTATCAGACAACTTCAGATAGACATCACTTTTGTCACGTTCAAGCTATGGACAAAATAAAAACCGTTTTGGAAAGGGCTTTTATATGGTATCCAAACCTAAAAAAGGTAAAATGTCACCATGTGTTGGGTTTTCCCAGATCGCATCACATATTAAGGTGTATATTTAGTTTCATCACAGAAATCATTGGGGGCTTCAGTCTGGTCTGTGTCTCTGTCTTTTCATGATATTAAATCACGTTAGACGAACAGATATGGGTCAAACCCTCTGGGACTGAACCATCAGACAGACCTGAGCTGATGTTTCCTGTCAGTTTACATCTTACTGTGAATAACTGAATGAAATCTCAATCAGATGGAGCAATCAATACAACTGACACCCATTTTCTGTGTTTTTTTTTTCTTCCTCCAGTATCTTGTTTGCGGATATCGTGGGCTTCACGAGTCTGGCGTCTCAGTGCACAGCGCAGGAACTCGTCAAACTCCTCAACGAGCTCTTCGGCAAGTTTGACGAGCTCGCCACGGTGAGTCGCTCTCATTGGTTCACACCTGTTGCCATGGTGACTTCACACCCCGGCAACAGCAACAGGAGGACAGGTGTGAGCGCAGGGGAAGCTATGCAGAATCAGACAGTTATATGTGATAAAAATGATCCCGCAGGAGTTACATCAAACCTAAGAGTTGAAGCGTGCGAAAGAGCTTCACAAACATCTTGTCAAGTGCATAGCAGTGTTAATTTTGACGGCAAATTTTGATTTAGTTTTAGTCATAGTCTTTTGACTAAAATGCCATTTAGTTTTAGTCATATTTTAGTCATCTGAATTGTTTTTAGTTTTAGTCTAGTTTTAGTCGACTAAATATCATACGATTTTAGTCGACTAAATCTACAGTAAATTTAGTCTGCTAAAATGTAATGGCTTTAGTTACAGTGCAATGCATTTATTAAGAATTTCTTTAACATTTCCAAACTCATTATATAGGTTTGATATTAAGGTTTAATCATGAAAAACACACAATTTAACTGCAGTGATACACAGCATGCCTTAATATTAAAATTAAATAAAACCACTTTTCATAAAGAACATGGTCTTCTTCTGAATGAAATATCAATGGTTATATCGGCTAATGATGCATTCTTTATAGTCACTTGTTTACCATATTCTTCATTCTTTCAAACAGACATGTTTATTTCTATAAATTAATTTAGATTCATCTTTAGGGCTCCGTAAGTGATTCAGTCAAGTGCAGTGAGTGGTTTTCTGTCTGTCTTTTGTTGCTTGATGAACATCAGTGACTCGGACAATAGACACTAAATGCGGCTGCTGTCCCTTTAAAACCCAATGCAATGGATGCAATGCACTGATACACTTTCTCTCTACTGTTTACATTCATTTAAGACATAATTGGCTGTGTTTACGTGAATACTGAACAAAACGGACAATTCCAGATAATTTTGTGTGTATTTCTCAGTTCATGAACGTGAAAGAGTGTGATGTGTTTTCTGTGTGTTTGCTTCAGTGTCTGCGCTCAGAAAACAAGACCCAATTGAGTTCTCTCTTGCGTCGTCAAATTTATCCACATGTCTGCACTTCTCCCACATATTGACATTTTTGAATGTTTTATAAGATGTGCAGCAAGTGTATTTTAGCTTGTGTCCCACCGGTTTGTACATCTAAACTCCTACTACACAACAGATTATTCTGAATGAATCTCTTTCCAAATCGTCCCTCCCTAACATTTTCTTCTCGTTTTTATCCGTTGACGAAAATGCCAGTAGATTTGTCATAGTTTTTGTCATTCAGGAAGAATTTTAGTCCGTTATTGTCTTTTCGTCTGTGAAAAAATAAAAAAAATTAACACTGGTGCACAGTATCTTTATCTATTTTTAAATTCACAGTAAAAAAAAAAAAAACGCACCTCTGAGCTTTGAGTAAAAGTTCAATCAGAGTAGCTTCTCTGTCTTCATTATGGTTAAAGTGTTAATGTGAAGGCATGTGTCTGTACAAGTAAACATGTAGATGCATCTCGATGTAATCTAGACACTAGAATTGCTTACATTCACATGTGCCTACATCAAATCCTTTAATCCATGGATTACACAGACATGTTTCTGTCAGCGTCAGAAGGTCTTTGAGCAGGTCTGTGCTCACTGTTTCAGTGTGATTGTCGATCTGTGGTGTGAGTTTGTCTCATTGCAAGGTCCGTTTGTTCACACATTTCATTTGATGCACTCATGCTCCTTCTGTTTGTTTTTTTAATGCTGGATCTCACACATACTCGTCCATAACCTCCATTCTTATGCTGTGCCTGAAGTATGTGCACTGGGTTTGTTGTGAAATTAGATAACAACCAGATAAAATTTTGTTTGTTTGTTTTTCCACCCTCTGGTGAAAGAAATACATAAAATGAAGGGAAATGTCATGAATATGTGTTCAGTTTAGCCATTTATTCTTGGAGTCATACTGAGATCCCCAAATATCTGTAAATGAAAAAAAAAAAAATTATAAATCTCTGTGTAAAAATAACATAATGATGCTGCCATCTTTCTTAGGTAATTTAGCCCTTCTGTAATTTGGCTCCAAATGAAAATTGTCATTGCTCTACAAAATACTATTTATGTTTATCCTCCTTCAGGCAAAAAAAAAAAAAAGTTAATCAAACAGTTTAGACAGGGAAGTTTCTGAAATATGGTTGATTTGACATGGAATGTTAGTCTATAGTGCTATTTAAGTGTTTCTTTAAGTATAAAACTTTTTTGTTTGTTTAAATGAAGAAAAATGTACCTTAAAAACACACTTATGAATGATAAAAAGCAGAAGTGCTTTATTATGAAGGTATCAAAAACAGAACCCTATCCCAAAACCCCAAAACATCTTAATGCTAAAACTGATTTAGGAGAAACTCTTAAAAATAATGGGTGTTTTAGTATTAATTTTAGGACTCCTAAAATTTAGCATATTTCCCAAAGAGTTTCAACACTAAAATCAGCTGCTAAACCTGTGAAAAGTAAAAAGGTAGTCAAGACGACTCCTAAGTCACTCGGACAAAACCACAACCCATCTAAAAAAATAAAAAGGCTTTTTTTCTGTCAATCTGCCTTAGAAGCTTCCTGCAACACACCAGCAAAAGAAGAGATTATGAATTTGTCAGATAATAGCTGTTAAAATACATATTTAAAAAGACATTTGAATTATTTATTAATAAACTAATGTTTTCTGAGCCAGTGTCCACTGCAAAGATGAAGCTGACGACCCTTAAAATCTCCAGAGTCCTTTAAAGAGAAATGCACCTTTAATATGGATTACACAATCAAAAAGTAATTGTTTTTCAGTTTAAATTGGTTTGTTTTAATGTAGATGTACATGTATTTCTCATGTCTGTGATGCAAGTATCACACTGAGTTTCGGTTAATTTTTGTGCCGCCCTCCAGTCCACAAAGACAGAGATGACAGAAAGCACATCCTGTTTGTTTTCTTTCTTTTTACAAAAGTGCAATATTTTGGTAATAGTAGACCCTTTACAATTTCTGATGATGTATTACTCTTATTTGCATAAGCAAATACAACAGCAAATTTTATGATGTATCCACAGTTATTAAGAAAAGAAAATAGTGATCACAAACACTTGGCACATTTATCTAGTTTAGCGTTAGAGTGAGTGACTGGAAAAGTTGAAACCACTTCCATGTCTTAATTGTCAAATGATATACTTGAAGTTGATAAATGATATGTGAACATTTGCATTATTCTACAATGTTTCTATAAGATTAAATGACTGACAAAGAGACCCGTTCCCTCTCAGCCAATCACTGTGGGCATAGTTAATAAGCTTGATGACATCATCCATAGCAACGAGGTCACTCATTGACCTTACTCTTAGCTTAAGATTTCTCCCAGTTCCTTAGTGAAAGTTGGTCTCAGCAGCTTTGTGATTAGGTTTTAAGAGCAAACTCTTAGCTAAGAACTTTTACTGCTATTTAGGAGAACTCTCAGTGCCAAGATCAAATGTTTTGAGAATACAACCCCAGATCTAGAGCAGAAGAGAATAGAAAATATGAAATATAAAATATGAACATGAGCGGTGCCTGTATTTTTGGTGATTGTGGTTGAATTAAGTGCGAAAGAAGAGTGTATTCAGCTGATTTTTGAATGTTGTGATGGTCTAAGCAGATCTTTTGGAACAAAGTGTTGTGCAATTAGGCTTTTAAATTGTTTTTGTGAATTTTTGTCATGGAATTTGTGTTGTTTTGTGTTTGATTTGTGAAATGTGTTTTCTGATTCTAGCTACATCCAAATTGCCCGTAAGGGACTTTAAGAAAGTTTGACTTGATAAAGTTTGACTTGATATTATATGTGTAGCAATAGCAAAAAAATACATTGTATGGGTCAAAATCATTGATTTTACTTTTATACCAAAAATCATTAGGACATTAAGTAAAGATCATGTTCCATGAAGATATTTTGTAAATTTCCTACTGTAAATATATCAAAACTTAATTTTTGATAAGTAATATGCATTGCTAAGAACTTCATTTGGACAACTTTAAAGGCAATTTTCTCAATATTTATTTATTTATTTTATTTTTTTTTTTTTCACCCTCAGATTCCAAATATCCAAATAGTTGTATCTCGGCCAAATATTGTCCTATCATAACAAACCATACATCAATGGAAAGCATATTTATTCAGCTTTCAGATGATGCATAAATCTCAATTTCGAAAAATTGACCCTTATGACTGGTTTTGTGGTCCAGAGTCACATTTGGAGTGAATTTATGCCAGTTACAGACCGACATTTTCCTTCTTTCCTCCTCTCCTGAATGTCTTAGGAAAGAAAAGAGAGAGGGCTGACTAAACACAGCTCTGACAGGAGAGGAGCCGGTCCATAGGTGTCTATTACTGTAGGGTTAAGTATTGTTTCTTTGAGCTGTCGGGTAAATCGAGTGGTGGGAAAGATGTCAGTCATAAGACATGTAAGAGGATTGTGGAGTGCAACGCTCTTCATTGGGCAAAAGCACTTCAGAAGCACTTCAGTTTGATCCAATTAAGTGTTTATATGGTGTGACGTGGACACTCACTGGCTTGGCATTGGGGGAAAGTAGCTGACACAGGATCAGTTGTGCTTTCATAGTTATGCTGGTTTGAGATTACAGTGATAATGTGTTTCATTGGACTTGTTAAGGATGCATGAACAAGACCTGTGATGTTTCAAATCAGATTTTTCTCAGGGAAGACAAATATGAATGGTTCATTATTTATTTGTGAATTAAAATACTAAAAAGACTAGACATAATTATCAGATGGCATGTGTTGGGGAAAGTTACTTTTAAAAGTTACTAACTAAAAAGTAGCTAAAAAAGTAATGCGTTATGTTACTTTTGCATTACTTTTTAAATCTGGGCAGGGCTTGCTTGTTTGTTTTTAACTCTTTAACTGGCATATTTTTGAACATAGACTTGACAATACACTATCCAAACTTACATTTTTATAATTCATGAACGAAAATATTTTGTAATATGATTTTGATGTTCATTTTTCATGTTAATGCAATCTCTGATTTTAAAATGGTTTTCATTTTTTTTTCATGCATTTTGCGATTTTAAGTTTTCAGTTGATATATGATTTCTTATTCTAAAGCGTGATAGAGAAAAAGCCAACAAAGACAGTCTTTTGTGACGAGGGTCAGAACTCCTGTTATAATTGTAGATTTTTGAGGTGCACTTTTGTCATAAATGAATCTATTATTTTTCCTACATAATTTGTAACACAAAACACTGGGGAAATGTCTATTTAGGACTCCTTGACCTTTCCAACAATATATAGTTTGTCATGATTAGATTTAATATAAGGTTTAATATAAAAAGTTATATTTTTGGCAAATGTAAAAAGCCTTTTCACACCAAATGCCTCAGGCTTAGAGAAAAGTGATTCACGTCTATACAGTAGACTGCAGAAGAAAAAAAATCTCTTCAGCAATAAAAAAATAAAAAAAATGATTTGTACTTTTTTATATATATTCTTTAACATATTTAATTATTGCAGGTTTGTGTCATATTTTGAGTTTAATTTCACTGTTTTTATTCATTTTGAGGAATATTGAATCATTTTTTTTTTTTTTTTTTGGAGGTGAGATGAATTAATGCAATTTATTCTAGAACTAAAGATGAATTAATGAATTTATGAATTATGATGAATTAATGAATTTATTCTAGAACTAAAGTAACATCTTACTCCTGATTTCTGTTAACATCGGGAGAGGAAAGCTTTCAATAAATGGGACGGTACTTATTTGAAAAAGTAACTCCGATATTTTCTTGTCAATTAAAAAGTAATACGTTACTTTACTAGTTACTTGGAAAAAGTAATATTATTACGTAACTTGTAATGTGTTACCCCCAACACTGTCAGACAGAGTGTACATGAAAACCAGGATGACATTAAGTACATACATACAGCTTTATCCATGTCAAAGCTGTTGTGGCTTCTATTCAGATTTTCTTTATTCCTGATGATGTGCACTGACAGAAACACATTGCACAATGCTAATATTACTCTGAATTTATGTGCACTAGTTGCATGTATTTTTATAGGCTATTAAATGGATAAAAGATGTAACCAGTCTGAAGTGGATAAAAAAAAGCATTGCTGTTGCAGTCATATCTGTCATGTTGCATGTTGCAGTCATGCCATATCGGTGTTGCATTACCATGGCTCTTTGGTGATGTGCAAAGTCTGACCCAGAAGACTAACTGGTCTTGGGTTTCTATTGGGAATTACCCATGTGTTTCTAGAACTGTGTTCTCATTAATTCTGAGGTGAACATTACTTTTGGATCTACAACATCAATTACACACAATTAAACCTCAAATGTGAGACTTGAAGTCGCTGTGTTTACAGTTTGAATCCCTAATGAGCCGCTATATGATGATGAAGATGATGATGATGAAGATGAGAACAAACGTCCTTCTGCTGTAGCAACTCACTATATGTTTCTAAAAAGCACCAACATTCACGTTTAAGCTTTGACTGGGTGTAAATGATGTAGTAGAAACATCAAGGACAAAACATAACCGAAGTTAACTAAAAAGCTCCTAAATGTGAAACCCTTGGACATTTGTCTGGGTCTTCTGGGTTTAGGGTTATAGTATATTCTGAGCAGCTCCGCTCACATTCACTGTCTCAGATGGCTTACTGCTTTATTTTGCCCTCATTTCTCCTCATTTAGATTTAAATTAAGAGGCTAAATTGGCACAGATTTGTCCGTGTGAGATCTAATAATCTCTCGTTCCTGAAGGGTGAAGAACAGACGTTGTGGCTCCTGAAGGGCTCTTGCCTAAATGATGCAAATGAATGCAGTGTTTGTGATGATGCTGATGATGATGATGCACTTTAATCTTACTCTTCTTTTTCTGCTCCTCTGTTTCCATGGCAGACGCACACGCTTGTGTTTCACCTGCACACTCACAGAGCTTAAGTGTTTGACTCGCTTCACTGAATCCTGACTGAAAGAGCAACACTCCAGATTTTGTTTTCTTTATTTTCATAACATTCTACTAACTGTATGGTAACTATATGTGACCCTGGAGCACAAAACCAGTCTTAAATTGCTGGGGTATATTTGTAGCAATAGCCAAAAATACATCATATGGGTCAAAATTATTGATTTTTCTTTTATGCCAAAAATCATTAGGATATTAAATAAAGATCATGTTCCTTGAAGACATTTTCTAAATGTTCTACTGTAAATGTATCAAAACTTATTTTTTGATAAATAATATGCATTGCTAGAACTTCATTTGGACAACTTCAAAGGTGATTTTCTCAATATTGTTATTTTTTTGCACTGTTTTTCAAATAGTTGTATTTCAACCAAATATTGTCCTATCCATACAAACCACAGATCAATGAAAATCTTATTTATTTAGCTTTCAGATGATGCATAAATCTCCAAAATCTCCAAATATTCCAAAAATGGACCCTTATGAGTGGTTTTGTGGTCCTGGGTCACATATATCAACTAACTCTCATTAGAGTGTCTTTCTATGTATGCCACATATAGTCTGACTCCTCAGAGCAGGTCTTTAGTAGACAGGTTAGTTTGGTACATTTACATATTAATTAGGCACATTTTGCTCTGATTTTTTTTTTAGTCTTTGAATTCATTGCCCAGATTATTCTTGAGAAATGTGACAGGCCATTGGCAGCAGAAGCACTGTTTCTATCATCCAAATGCTGAAAGCACAGAAAGCACCTCAAATAGCCATGAAGCATTTTTATGTGACCTATTTTGTGCATTTCTGTCAACTTGAGCACTTTTGAGGAAGGTCTGTAATCTGTGATGATAGAGTACAGTATGAGTGCTTTGTGTCCATGAACACAAATAACGTTAATTCAACAGTAACTCAATTTTGGTTGCAAGACCATTTTTTAAGGTCTTGGTCTCAGACTAAAGGACTCAAAATTTAATTTCCACACTGCTGATAACACTAAATTGTCCGTGCATTGTCTGATTTATTTGTTAACATCATTACTGTGACTAGATATACAATTATTTTTTGTCCTTGGTCAGAAATGAATGGGGATTGTTTTAAAAATGTCACCGAAATGAATACAAATGCCCATTAAATCTGAGATTTTATTGCAAAAAGCAGGTATGAGATCTTGTTTTTTGTTATAGCATGTAATTAAGACATATCACAAGTGCAAGAGAGCTGTTTTTGTGAATATGAGCATGATTGCAAATGTGGTATAGACTTGAAACAAATGTTCATTAAGCTAGAAGTTAATAGTTATTGGCTTACATTTTAAACAAAGACGTTTTCTCAGTTTCACCAGTGTAAATACAACTATTGTGTGTTTCTGAACACAGTGGTGTTGCATTATTGAATGAATCAACTCTTTTGAGCCAATCAGTTAAATAAGTTGCTGCCACCTACTGCTGGGTTTAGCTTATTATTTAAAAGTATCAATATATTTTACTATATTCAAAATGTTAAATTGAAAATATTTATAACATTCTCATAACATTGTGGTCTTGGTCTTGTCTTAGTCTTGGCACAGTCTGGTCTGAGTCTGGGTTTATACTGTGACACTAGTGTGATTTGAAGAGCTGTAGGAGTATAATACTCCATTTGTCAGATGCACATGATGAACCCCGTGTGTAGCACAGATAGAGCGGCTCAAGGCTTGTAGAGTCTGTCAGGAAATCAGTAAATCTAGTATGCGGTCCTCATCCGTTACACCTGACACATATTGATCTGTGGCTTTGCATTATATGTTGTGTTACTGCTGAATGGAGATACAGGGTTATTCAATGTATCACAATGCAAGTACTGAATTAATAATTAGAGTGTCATTCGTTACACATACCTCATGTACTTCCATAGAATTAACATGATTCACAAGCATTTATTACTAAATATGTTTTAGTTTCACCATATTAAAGGAACACAATCTCTAATCTCCGGATCTGGCATTAGCACATTTAGCATAGCTTAGCACAAATCATTGAATCTAATTAGACCATTAGCATCTTGCTCAAAATATCAATTTTTTTTTATATTTTTCCTATTTAAAACTTGACTCTTCTGTATAGTTATGTTGTGTACTAAGACAGACAGAAAATGAAAAGTTGTGATTTCCCAGGCTGATATGGATAGGAACTATACTCTTATTCTGCCGTAATAATCAGGGAACTTTGCTGTCGTACCATGAGTGCAGCAGATGCAATGATATTTTGTAGATTTTCTAAGTAGATTTTCTCAATAATAAGGACACGATAAAAATATGTGAAATAGTTATTAATTTTATTATTATTATTTTTTTTTTTATCTTTTTGGAGCTGGGGGTCTGGTTAGGGGGACCCCCCAAGAACTTTGACACAATTCGAACACTGCACAACTCAAATTTTATAAAAGTGAAAGTCAGGCATTGTTTCCATTTTCCAAGTGAGTCTCTCTTAAACTTAACAGACGGCTCTAAAGAATGTGCACACGTGTAAATAATTATGACTAAATATTTATTTCCACTGATATTTGTGCTACCTGGTCTCATGACAAAAATGAGACCACATTTTTTTTTTTTTTTTTTTTTTGCGAAACGCAAAATATGTACCAGTAAGTACATATCACAGCAGTTTCCAAAAAAAAACACTAGAGGCAGTAAAGCTCTGACACCTTTTATTCCTTTTCACACAAAGTATGATTTACAAAGTTTGATAAAGCATAATTTTCACACAGTTACTTGAAGAATATTATATTATGACTTAAAAATAATATTAATATGAAACCTAATGTTGAAAACTAATGTTTTTGAATGTTAGCATGATATATCTATCTTCATATCTATGGGTTTTCATAATCAATAGGTTTGTTTGGTAGCTCACGCAGTACGAAGATGTACTTGAGAGTTGAAGAGCTCTGGTTTGAATCCTGTGTAACTATGTTTCAACAAAACAGTTCAAATCTACTCACAAGGAAGATTCAAATGGCGTCAACAAATGTGTTTTTATAATGTGTTTTGCATTTGTAGGTTTAGGGTTGGGCTTGGTGTAGGCCATATTTCCAACATGACAGAGCATTAATTTTAGCAACAGTCCCTGGATATTTGAACTTTGAACCGCCGCAATACGCACCTGAAGCAGCGTAATACAAACACAGCAATATGTACCTGTATCAACGTATAAATACGTGCCAGGGTTCACATATTGAACCTGTGTTTTAGCGCCACTCAGTGGACATTTATTTTTGAAACTGCTGTGAAACGCACAGTAAGGTACGTAAAAAGGCCGCCGCTAAAAAGTACCCAGAGGTATGTAGGAGACTGGGTTGTATTTGTTGGTTGTAAAATTTATCTTTAAAATGTGACATATGACACAAATATCTGTATGAGAAGTAACTGTAAAGAGATTGCAGACAACCTGAAGTGGGATATAAATATAAGACGTCTCTCTGACTGGTGCATCATCCTCATCCTGTGAGTGTGTGTGTGTGTGTGTGCATTGCAAAAAGTACAATCAGTGATTGGCACTGGTACATCATCCTCATCCTCACAGAAGGAGAAGAAACGATCATAAAGATTTGATATTTTCCCTACTGTAAAGCTGTGCATTTTCCTGCAGTAATGACACTTGGTTGATCTAATGAACACAGTGTGTTTGCAGAGATGTGAGGTTGGTTTTGTTGTGTGTGTATTTGAGTGGCAGATGTAGGTCTGTGTGTCCTCAGAGATGTGTGTTTGCCTCAACTGATATCACATCAGTCACAGTAGATAAGAGCTGGATTCTGGAGTGTTGCTATGCAGTTTCTAGATTTTTCTAGGTGTTTCTTTCTTCTGGTCTGTAGAAGTCTGATTTTTCAGTTGCATTGTGGTCCAGCAGCACTCTCTCATTAACCACACACATGATTTGATAGACACACATCTGGTGTTGAACTGTGTTGAGCTCATTACCGTGTTTGTGTGCGTGACTTGAGTTATGTAACAAAAAGTACAATCAGTGATTACGCTCATATAAAGTGGTTTAAGTGCATTTGATTGACATTTAACGTTGATGTTATTATTGTTTACATTTAAAGAAACATTTTTTAACTGCACACTCGCTTAAGAAACTTGTTTTATTTGAATGTCAACGTTTCGGCATAGGAGCCTTCGTCAGGATAAAACCATTATAAGTAGAGCTGATAATCATTTCCAGGTGGAGATCCCAATTAGGTAGAAAAAAGGAGGAGGAAACAATTCACAAAACAATATCCAAAATATTATATACCTAAAGAAAGCACGTTCATAAAAAACAGCTCAAATCAAAATCCACATTCAGACCGTATGGAACAAGAGTATTCAATTAATATATATCCAAAAAGCCTCACGCTTCAATAAAATTCGATCAAAGTCAACCCCTCTGCTTGCTAAATGTATATTCTCTATTCCTATATATCTTAACGAAGTAATTGGATGATTAAACTCCAATTGGGTAATTCATATTTTTGCATCTTATTGTGCTACGATGTTCTGCAATTCGTGTTTTAAGTTCTCTCTTTGTTTTTCCTACATAAGATTTTCCACAGGGGCACGTAATAAGATAAATCACCGCTTTTGTTTTGCAAGTTATTATCCCTTTAAATAAAAAAAAATATATATATATATATATATATATATATATATATATCAGAACAGAAAATCCAGGACCAGTCACGTTAAGATTTATTAAGGAAAAAAGAAAGAAATTCAAAAAGATTGTCGGTTATTTTGTTTTTTATGAACATGCTTTCTTTAAGCATATAATGTTTTGGATACTGAATGTGTTGTGAATTGTTTCCTCCTCCTTTTTTCTACCTAATTGGGATCTCCACCTGGAAATGATTATCAGCTCTACTTATAATGGTCTCCATGTTGTAATGTGTTATCCAGACGAAGGCTCCTATGCCAAAACGTTGACATTCAAATAAAACGAGTGTTTCTTATTCAAATAAATTCAATAAAAATGTTTCTTAAGTGAGTGTGCAGTTAAAAATTGTTTCTTTAAGTATGTTCTTCTAACTGGCACCTCTATAGGTGTGCGCTTGTTTCCTTGTTTAAAATATATATATATATATATATATATATATATATATATTGTTTAAATTAGCATTGAAACTAAATTTCCATCAATATCCAGTAACTGAGAGCCACTGTTAAGAGTTTGTTTTGAAACACTGGGTTAGATTCTTCCCTGCATTTCTTCTCTTCTCAAGCTTGCTTTCTAATCTAGTCCTCTTATAAACCTGCCATTTTTTATTACGACTGTTGTTTATTAAGATTTTTTGGTGAGCTGCTTTGTTCCTCTTTTGTAAGTCACCTTGGATAAAAGCATCTGCTAAATGCATAAATTTAAATGTGACAAAGAATTTTGTGAATGTGGGCAATAATGTTTCTAAGTTCAACACATCAAACCAGTGTCAGATATCAAGAGCAGATGCAGAATTTAACAAATCAGTCTATAGCATTTTCAATAATGAAAATCTGTCCAAGAGTATAAAAACGAAAACTTCATCAAGCAAGAAGCGCTGGGTTTATTTTGAACTGGATTGTAATGTAGATTGTGTAACACCTAATAAACACTTGAAGTGAAAGAACAGAGCTAGAGCTCTTCCGCTATAATCAACAAGTTCCAGACACGCTGTGAATGAGAGATTTACTGAGCTTCACTGATTTAGACCTGATCTGAGAGACTGTACGGCTGTCAAAAATAGTGATTTTTAGATACAAATACTGAAATATTTTAAATGGATCAATAGCACTTTTCCACAGGATCGATGCACTGATTTTTTTTTTCTTCTTTTTTTTGTATTGTATGTTGTCACAGAAACATAAATGTTTCTCTGCAGCTTTCTGCCACAATTAAAGGATTTACCTCTTGCAGATGAAGAAATCAAGACATAAGTACTGTATTTTTTTCTACTGTAAGTCAAAATAATGAAATTAAAGTGCAGTTGTATTACAGTATTAAACATTTGTGTCTTATTAGAGTTGATCATAGCAATAGCAACAATGTAAGATTATTATTATTATTATTATTATTATTTTAAATGATTTGGCTTCCTAAAATCAGTAATGTGAATGTGATGTGGACTGAGAGACTGAGATCCCATCAAACTGCACCAGATTGGACTGCATTTAACTTTAAAATGTACAAAAATGACTCAGATACTTTTCAGATTTTATGCCTATAAATTGATGAAGTTTCTTGGGCACTTTTCCATTGAGAATGGCCAACAATTGTCTATCTGGATACTTTAAATGAGCCCTGTGTCTCTCCTGTGACGCTTTTATCCAAAGCCACTTACAAATGAGGACAGTGGAAGCAATCCAAATCAACAAAAGAGTAATGCTCTGACAAGTGCTATGACTAAGTTTCAGATTATCTTAATGCAGTATATGTAGCAAGTTTTTTTTTTTTTTTTTTTTTATCTTTATTTTTATTATTATTATTATTATTATTATATAGTAAATAAAAAGAAAACAGATAGAATAGAAAAAGAACAGAGCAAGATTGATTTTTTTTGACAAAAATAATATTTTTTTTAGAAAAGAAAAAAAATAGAAAAGATAGATGACAAAAATAATAGAGTAGATTTTTTTTTAAGAATAGAAATAGAAATAGAATATAGAGTATTCTACACAAAGGTATTGAAAATGATATTGAATATTATTTTTTGTGAGCTCACTAGACTGTGTTAAACTTGTACTGCAGGACTCAAAGCAACAGTCAAACTACACTCATATGAACCAGAATTAATGAATTAATTTCCAATGGTTGCCGCAGACCAGAGTGTGAATGCACACTGATACTCAAGTCGCATCAAATCAGCAAAGACAGTCCTTATATTTTCTGACACTCACTGTGTGAAACAGACTTTGTATACTTCATGTGGAGCTCTGGTTTTAAAGCTTTTCTTTCTTCTGTGTTCATGTGCAGGAGAATCACTGCCGGCGGATCAAGATTCTGGGCGACTGCTATTATTGTGTGTCTGGCCTGACGCAGCCCAAGACGGATCACGCTCACTGCTGTGTGGAGATGGGTCTGGACATGATCGACACCATCACGTGAGTGAGAGCTGCTCTTGACGTTCACCACACGCTGATGATGAACGCTCCTTCTCAAGGACAGCCGGATGATGAGTTTCCTCCGTAAATCTAGTGTTTAATCAAAGCGTCCTGAGCTCATCACACACACACACACACACACACACACACACACACACCACGCTTCACTGCAGTATGTACTATGGTCAGTATCCAGTCACTCCTGTGAGGATATGTGCTGAATCTTCAGCATACTCTCCAGATAGCTCTGGCTTGTTTCAGTGACATTCATCTAAATTCTGAGTATGAATGTTATGAACAGCACTTTTTCCTAGCGTGATCACTGAAAAGCATTCACCAGTGGATATGGATAAAAACTGTGGAAAAACTGTTATCTTAGCTGTTCTTTGTAACCTTTTTTTAATTAAAACCTCACCAATATGTTTATGTGCACTAGCAGTCAAAAGTTTGGACACCCTCTCATTTAATGTTTTTAAAGAAGTCTCTTCTGCTTGTCAAGGCTGCATTTATTTGATCAAAAATACAGGAAAAAACAGTAATATTGCAAAATGTTATTACAATATAAAATAATGTTTTTTATTTTAATATACTGTACAATGTAATTTATTCCTGTGATGCAAAGCTGAATTTTCTTCAGCTGTTACTCCAGTCTTAAGTGATTCTTCAGAAATCATTCTAATATGCGGATTTATTATTAGAGTTAGCAATGTTGGAAACAAATATGTTTTTGCAACCTGTGATTGTTTTTTCAGGATGCTTTGGTAAAAAGTTAAAAATAACAGCATTTATTCAAAATATAAATCTTTTCTAACAATGTAAATCTATGCTATCACTTTTTATTAATTTAACACATCCTTGGTGAATAAAAGTATTCATTTCTTTAAAAAAAAAAAAAGAAAGAATAAAAATGTACTGACCCCAGACTTTTGAACAGTAGTGTATATTGTTAGAAAACCTTTCTGTTTTAAATAAATGCTGTTATTTTTAACCTTTTATTGATCAAAAAAAATAAATAAATAAATAAAATAAATAAATAAATAAATAAGCAGCACAGTTGTTTCCAGCTCTGATAATAAATCAGTATATTAGAATGATTTTTGAAGGATCATGTGACACTGAAGACTGGAGTAATGATGCTGGAAATTCAGCTTTACATCACAGGAATAAATTACATTGTAATGTATATTAATATAGAAAAACATTGATTTACATCGGAATAATATTTCACAATAGAAAACTCAGAAACTTCTTTAAAAAACATTAAATGAGAGGATGTGTACATCATGGGAACAGTGACATCTAAACGTAAAACTTTTGGCCTATAAAAACTTTAAGGGATCTTTCACTCAAAAATTATCATTCTGTCATCAATTATTCTCCCTCATGTGGCTCCAAACATGAACTACATGTTCTTTCACATATATCGGTTTGATGACAGCACCACCTACTGGTTACAGTCAGTTAGACACTAATGTATTACAGTATACACTGTTAATCTGAAGTGTGGAATAATTAATTTTTTTTAGATGTTTCTTCTGCTCATCAAGAATGCATTTATTTGATTAAAAGTACAGCAAATACATTAATATTGTGAAATATTATTACAATTTTAAATAGCTGTTTTCAGATTTTATTTATTTATTTATTTTTTTAACGTGTTTTTGAAAGAAGTCTTTTCTGCTCTTCATGGCTGCATTTATGTGATTAATATAGAGTAAAAACAGTAAAATGTGAAATATTATTACAATTTCAAATAGCTGTTTTATATGTGAATCTACGTTAAAATGTAATTTATTTCTGTGATCAAAGCTGTGTTTTCAGCATCATTACTCCAGTCTTCAGTGTCACGTGATCCTTCAGAAATCATTCTAATAAACTGATTTGCTGCTTAAAAACATTTCAGATTATTATCAATGTTGAAAACGGTTGTGTTGCCCAATATTTTTGTGAAAACCATGATCAATTGTATTTTTCAGGAATTACAGATGAATAGAAAGTAAAAAAAAAAAAAAAAAAACAGTACTTATTTGAAGTAGAAATCATTGATAATAATCAGAAATGTTTTTTGAGCAGCAAATCAGCATATTAGAATGATTTCTCTAATGATGAAGGATCATGTGACAGTGAAGACTAGAGTAATGATGCAGAAAACACAGCTTTGATCACAAAATCAATTACATTTTAACATAGATTTACATAGAAAACAGCTATTTGAAATTGTAATATTTCACATTTTACTGTTTTTACTCAATTCAATTTTTTTAAATCATTTTAAATGTTTTTATTGTTGTGATTATTACTTTATAATTATTTTAACTCATCTATGATGTTATTATTTCCGTTTATGTAAAGCACTTTGAATCACCATTGTGTATGAAATGTGCTATATAAATAAACTTGCCTTGCCTTGCCTTATTGTATATTGTTCTTTCAAAACACGTAAAAAAAAAAAATGGATTTATTCCAGACTTTTGACTTCTAGTGTAAATAGTTTCATGGGTGTTTAAACCGCGTGAGTCTTCATTAACATTATGCTGATCTATCTGGTGATTGCTGAGCTGTTGAATGTCATTGTGTCCTTCAGTTCGGTGGCTGAAGCTACAGAGGTGGACCTGAACATGCGTGTGGGTCTGCACACGGGACGCGTGCTCTGCGGCGTGTTGGGTCTCAGGAAGTGGCAGTATGATGTGTGGTCCAATGACGTGACGCTGGCCAACGTGATGGAGGCTGGAGGACTGCCCGGGTGAGGATCTAGACTGGTGAAGACGCACTCCTCTCCAGAACCACGAGCTGTTTGAGAGCACTGCTGAGCACTTCTGGTTGTTTTACAGGAAGGTGCACATCACTCGCTCCACACTGGAGTGTCTGAATGGAGATTACGAGGTGGAGCAGGGAAACGGCCGCGAGAGACACTCGTTCCTGCTCAAACACGACATCGAGACCTTCTTCATAGTGCCATCTCACCGCAGGAAGGTGTGTGCAGATATCAGAGAACATTCCCACAAATTTATATATATATATACACTACCGTTCAAAAGTTTGGGGTCTGTAAGACTTGCAATTTTTTTTAATGAAGTCAAGGCTGCATTTATTTTATCAAAAATACAGAAAATAAACTGTAATATTACAAAATGTTATTACAATAGAAAATAATGGTTTTTATTTTCATATACTTTAAAATATAATTTATTCCTGTGATGCAATGCTGATTTTTCATCAGCTGTTACTCAGTTTCCCAGCTTAAGTGTCACATGATCTCTCAGAAATCATTCTGATATTCTCAATCATTAGTAGAATTATCAGTTTTGGAAACAGTTAGAAACAATGTTTTTTTTTTTTTTTTTCAAGAACAACATTTCTTCAAACTATAAATCTTTTCTAGCAAAGTAAATCTATTATGTCACTTTTTATTAATGTAACAATTTCTTAATTTATGAATGGTAGTGTACATATATACATTTGATATACAACGTTCTCAAAATGTCCTTATGATTTTATTTGTAGTTAATTAATTAACGTTCTAAAAGTTGAGAGAAAACACTCTTAGAATATATATACACTAGCAGTCAAAGGTTTGGACACATCCTCTCATTTAATGCTTTTTGAAGAAGTTTCTTATGCTTATCAAGGCTGTTTTCACTTTGATCAAAAATACAGAAAAAAATTTTATATTGTGAAATATTAGTAGGAAGTAAATCAATGTTTTTCTATATTAATATACATTACAATTTTATTTATATCTGTAAATAAAGTTGAATTTTCAGCATCATTACTCCAGTCTTCAGTGTCACATGATCCTTCAAAAATCATTCTAATATACTGATTTATTATCAGAGCTGGAAACTTTTTTTTTTTTTTTTTAATCAATAAAAGGTTAAACAAGAAGAGCATTTATTTAAAATAGAAAGATTTTCTAACAATATACACTAATGTTCAAAAGTTTGGGGTCTGTACATTTTTATTCTTTCTTTTTTTGAAAGAAATTCATACTTTTATTCAAAAAGTGATAGCATCGATTTACAGTTAGAAAAGATTTATATTTTGAATAAATTCAGTTCTTTTTAACTAGTTATTCATCAAAGAATCCTGAAAAAAACAATCACAGATTGCAAAAAAATATTTGTCAGCACAACTGTTTCCAACATTGATAATTCTAATAATAAATCAGCATATTAAATTTAATTTAATTCAATCAATTTAATGTAATTCAATTTATTATTATTATTATTATTTTTTTTTTATTATTGAAATTATATAATCAGTATATTAGAATGATTTCTGAAGGACTAGAGTAACAGCTGATGAAAATTCAGCTTTGCATCACAGGAATAAATTATATTTTAAAGTATATTCAAATAAATACCACTATTTTATATTGTAACAACATTTTGCAATATTACTGTTTTTTTTCTATATTTCTGATCAAATAAATGCAGCCTTGATGAGCAGAAGAGACTTCTTTAAAAAACATTAAATGAGAGAGTGTGTCCAAAATTTTGACTGCTAGTGTATAAAAAAGTTTTTTTGTAACTTTGTTTTAGTAACATTAAAAACAATGTTCCCACTTTTTTTTTTTTTTTGTGTCACTTGCATTTATTCGTACCATAGTATATGACCACAGTCATCAACAAACTACTCAACTATAGGCTACATAAACTACAAAAATGACTAAATGAATAGTTTCAATGTATTTGTTGTCTTGTTTCAAGCCAAAATATCAAACAAATTCTTAGATCAAGAAGGATTTTCTAGACAATTAAAAAATATTGTCTTGTTTTTTTTCTGAAAACAAGTCAGAATTAAATGTGTTTTTGCTTGAAACAAGCAAAATAATCTCCAAATGGGGTAAGCAAAATACTGTTTTCTGTTTGAAATAAGATTATTTATCTTGTTCTAAGCAAAAACACACTTAATTCTGACTCTTTTTTTTTCAGAAAAAAAAAGACAAAAATTGTTACTTTTCTAGAAAATCCTTCTAGATTTAAGAATTTTTTCAGATTTTGTCTGGAAACAAGACAAAAAATGTAAGTAAGAAAAGTATTTTTGCAGTGTATGGTTGAATTGGATCAACAAAGGTCAGCAGCAAAGTCAGTGGTTAATAAAATGGGATTACATACATAAAGGAAACAAAAAGTATCTCTTGTAAATGAAAAAGTAATGTGTTACTTTGCTAGTTACTTGAAAAAAGTAATGTTATTACGTAACTTGGATTACTTGTAATGCGTTACTCCCAACACTGCTCACAGGTGACTCACCGATAGATTGATTGAGTGTTTTGTGTGTGTTTTTTCCAGATTTTTCCTGGTCTGATCCTGTCAGACATCAAACCTGCCAAAAAGATGAAGTTTAAGACGGTGTGTTACCTGCTGGTGCAGCTCATGCACTGCCGCAAGATGTTCAAGGCTGAGATTCCCTTCTCCAACGTCATGAACTGTGAGGACGGAGACAAGGTCTGATGCTTACCACCAGAAACATAACATATATGTGATGCGATCTGGGAAAACCCGTCGGATGTGGCGCTGGGACATTTTCGGGAAATTTGAAAAATAGGTCGAATGTTGATTTTTGTTTTCATTTTTTTATTATTCTATAGCATCTTGTCTACCATCTCTGTAAATATCTTGTCAAAATTCACTTGTTTAGTGCAGTAAAATAGCGTTTTATTGCAGCAAGCAGAAATGAAAGTGTCTTTCTCTAATGTTAAGAACGTGATTTAAGAAAGTGCTTTTTCTAAACACCACAAAAACAGTTAACCAATCAAAATAAACCACATAACATATTTAATAAAGGTGTCTCAATGCACATTTCCCACCAGTCCTGTGTAAACTATGGCACGCAAAGTTATATTTATTTATTTATGTTTTAATATGGTGAGATGGAGGAGCGCAAGAAATCAACGCAGCTCTCTCAAATGATCTTACTCGCCTAAATCTGCTCAATCCTGCTGTCAGTGCCCTAAATGATGTTATAATGGAGTATTTCACATCCAGAGATGAAGATCAGATGATGAAGTTACTAAAGAGGAGGAGTCTGATGTCAGTCTGTTATATAAACGGTGAACAGTTGTGCTGCGCTCGCGTTTCTACATCTAAACTACAACTACAAGCACATTATTGGTGGTATTTAAACACACAAGGGCTGATCAAAAGTTCTGAGACTATGCCCACGATAAACAACGGAAAACAGACATTTGTTTGTGTAATAATGCAGAATAGCGCTCCTGACAGCTCTCCTTAAACTCGGAAAGTGAAAGTAAAACGCGTCTCACTTTAAACCTGTTTTTCTCAAAATTCCATTCCTGAAAATCAGCTATCAGCCAACTTCAGATAGACATCACTTTTGTTACGTTCAAGCTATGGACAACATAAAAACAGTTTTGGAAAGGGCTTGAACCCAGCTTTCATATGCTATCAAAACCTAAAAAAATAATCAATTTCAGCACATATTGGGTTTTCCCAGATCGCATCACGTGCTGAATGATGTCAAATTAATCCAGAGTGGTTTTCCTGTGTCTGATACTGATGTGTCTGAGATCTCATCATGTGATCGTGTGATCCTGTCTGTGATTGGCAGAGGAGGGTTTTGCGCTCAGCACCGGAGAAGCTCAGGAACCGCACCCCTGTGACGGCCAACGCGGCTCAGAGCAGCCCAGGGACACGCGTCAACCGCTACATCAGCCGTCTGATCGAGGCCCGGCAGACGGAGTCCGACACGGCAGACCTGCACTACCTCACGCTCATGTACAGAGACTCGGAGCGAGAGCGCAGGGTGAGAGCCGCTGTCACTGCCTCGTGTGCTGAGGCTAAACTATAAGATTCTAGTGACACGCAGTTTGTCTGTCCACACCAGACATGACAAAATCAATCAAAAATGACAGCCAATCAGACGAGCATGTGGGCGGAGTCTATGCAAGTGCACTGCACTCACAACTAAGTACAAACCATTTTGACGTTATTAAAGAATAATGAATGATTCCATTGTCATGGAATACACCATTTTGTTTACACTAAGTTTAAATGTACCAATTTTCTAGAATTTTGTTTTCAAGATCTGAGGTAAATTTTCCACTGTCACATTCAGAATGGCTATAAAGATGCTGGAAAAAAAAAAAAAAAAACCTCACATTAGACTCTTTTAACATTAAATAAACCCTATGTGACCCTGGAGCACCAGTCTTAAGTCGCTGGGGTATATTTGTAGCAGTAGCCAAAAATACATTGTATGGGTCAAAATTATTAATTTTTCTTTTATGCCAAAAATCATTAGGATATTAAGTAAAGTTCTATGAAGATATTTTGTAAATTTCCTACCGTAAATAGATCAAAAATTAATTTTTGATTAGTAATATGCATTGCTAAGAACATCATTTGGACAACTTTAAAGGCGATTTTCTCAATATTTTTATTTTTTGCACCCTCAGATTTAAGATATTATAATAGTTGTATCTCTGCCAAATATTGCCCTGCCATAACAAACCATACATCAAAGGTACAAATATACCTCAGTGACTTATGACTGGTTTTGTGGTCCAGGGTCCAGGGTATCTGAGATCGTCATAACATGTATGCTATTTTTCAGTCGCAACCTTTCAGAAATAGAGACTGTTTCTAAAATATAATCTCTGTCTCTCATTGCGTATCACCATTACAGCTGGTTAGGACAAAAGCTTTAACACAGAAAAGCTTTTATCAGGTGTCATGTTGTGGTGTTGTGTCACGTCTGATAAGGAAAGTGTAAACTTCTGTCATTCCCCAAATTTTGGTTCACAGAATGTTCTGGGAATGTTCCCAAAACATGCTTAATTAAAGTTTTGGAAATGTACCTATCTGCAGCATTTTAATTGCTGGCATGGCTATAACAATATATTGTAAAAATAACCATTAGAGAATGTTCTGTTTGTGTTCACTTGCAACATTCTGGAAAGGTTTTTGACTGTCCCAGAACATTCCTGTTTGGTTCCTAAAAAATAACAAAACTGCAAACAAATTATGGTAACACTTTCTATGAAGCCTGTATTTATAATACATTATAAGGGTATTCTTAAGGCATTATAATGAATGCATAATACATTATAAAGAACAAACTTATAACATGTCATGAGTATTCATAAGAACCATTGTAATGTATTATAATATTTACTTATTTGTGGCTATAGCTATTAAGAGCATGATGATTATAACACACAATGAACACATCCACTTAAGTTACCATGAATTATACTTCTCACAGTTATAATGTATTATAAGTCTAATTTCTTGCCATTTCACTTATGTTACTTTACTTAAAGCAGACAAAGACAACTTATAAGTAGTATTAAAAACAATAATAATAATAAAACAGCCATAAGATCATGTATCAGAACAGATGAATGTGTAATATGACACATTTGCTTCCAACTATTTTTATTGTAATTTCAGTTTGATTATTTTGATCGTACCATTTCGACAGCTATTAAGTAGCTCTGCAACTACATGTCAACTATCAGTGTTTATAATTAGTAGTATGCTAAATGTATGTTTATATTATTTATACACATTATTTTGATGGTTACGTAACTTTGACCTAAGTCTAGTAATAATCTAAGGAGTGTTAGTTGACATGCAGCTGCAAAGTTGCTTATAGTCAACAGACTAAGGGGACCATCAAAATAATATATATATATATATATATATATATATATATAAAAGTAATTTAATATGGTGTTCATTGTGTGTTATAAATAATTATAAATAAAAATTATAACCTCAAATATGTAAATATTATAATGTCTTATAATTGTTGTTGTGATTATTCATGAGCTGATGTAACATATTATAATGTTTTTTATGATGCATTACGCATTCATTATAATGCCTTAAGAATACCCTTATAATGTATTATAAATACAGGCTTCATAGAAAGTGTTACCAGGATTTTCTAGACAAGTATAAACCAGTGTCTTGTTTTCAGAAAAAGAGAAGTCAAAACTAAGTGAGTTTTTCCTTGAAACAAGCTAAATAATCTGCCAGTGGGGTAGGCAAAGTAATCTTGTTTTCTACTTGAAATAAGATTATTTTGCTAATTTTTACTTGTCTAGAAAATCCTTCTTGATTTAAGAATTTTTTGATATTTGGACTGGAAACAAGAAAAAAAATAAAGGGAACATTCTAAGTTTGCTTGGAAGAGTGTGTGTGTTTCAGCTGATTTCTGTTGTTTTCAGCATGTGTAAGCTGTGGATATGTGATTGCGTGAGCGTGACGTGTGCTGTGTTTCTCCAGTATCATCAGCTGAATGACAAGTACTTCACCGGCGCTGTGGTTCTGTCTCTCATCCTCACGGCTCTGATGGGCATCCTCTACCTGCTCATCATGCCACAGTACGTACAGTAGAGCATCACTCCATCACACACTCATGATCTAAGACAGACATACAGCAAAAGAACTGAAACACTCCTTTCTAGTTACAGGTTTGGTTATTCCAGTGAAAGAAAACAACAGTGAGGGAGAATAAAAAAAAGGCACAAAACACAAACACAATGTGACACACATACAGTGATATTCTAGAGAATGCAGCGTTTCAGACATTTGTTTATTAATTAATTTATTTATTTTTGTGGTGAAGGAAAACACAGAATTGCAAGATGTAAACTCAAATATCAGATAAAAAAAAAGAATTACATGTTTAAAAAGTTGCAGTTACTTTTTAAATTATGTATTTATTTATTTATTATTATTTATTTATTTATTGTGGTGGTGGAGGAAAAGACAGAATTGTAAGATGTAAAAAAGAGATCAATTCTGAAGTGTGAGATAAAAAGTCACAATTGTATTTTTTATTCCATGGTGGGGTGGAAAAAAATAAAAACAGAATTGCATCATGTAAACTCAAAATTCAGAGGAAAAAAAGTCAGAACTGTGTTATGTCATGTAAACTAAGGCTTAGCAGAAACATTTTCAGAAATTTAAGATAAAAAGTTATTAAGAAGTTATTAGTGAGGTATTACCTTTAATTAATTAATTAATTAATTAATTAATTTATTTATTTTTGTGGTGGAGGAAAACACAGAATTGCAAGATGTAAACTCAAATATCAGATAAAAAATAGAATTACATGTTAAAAAAGTTGTAGTTACTTTTTAAATTATTTATTTATTTATTTTTATTTTTTTTTTTTTTTTGTGGTGGTGGTGGTGGACTAAAACAGAATTGCAAGATGTAAACTCAAATATCAGATAAAAAAAAAAATAGAATTACATGTTAAAAAAGTTGCAGTTACTTTTAAATTTATTTATTTATTTATTTATTTTTGTGGTGGTGGAGGAAAACAGAATTGCAAGATGAAAACTCAAATATCAGATAAAAAAATAGATGTTAAAAAAATGTTAAAAATTCACAATTACTTTTTAAATTATTCATTTATTTATGTTTTATTTTATTTTATTTTATTTTTATTTCTATTTTATTTTTGTGGTGGTGGAGAAAAACACAGAATTGCAAGATGTAAACTCAAATATCAGTCGCAGTTACTTTTTAAATTATTAGTATTATTTATTTATTTATTTATTTATTTTATTCTGTGACAGAAACAAGCTTTAAATTGCATAGTGATAGTGAAGTCTCCACATTCAAACAAATGAAGGAAAAGTGCTCATGTTGAGGTGTGAAAGCAGTTATTGAGTTTCACAGAAAGTGACTGTAGATTTTGACTGAGATGTGGAGTCAGAGCTGTAGATGAGAAGCAGGTGTCCTCACTCTTCTGTGTGTTCACTGTTATTTCTTTCGTCTTGTGTTTGTTGTTCTCAGAGGGATGGTCGTGTTGGTGTTGCTGGTCCTCTGCATCTGTTTTCTGGTGGTGTGTATCATGTATCTGCACATCACTAGAGTCCAGGTAAAAACTCACTCCATGCCATTATCACCGGTCCAGCTCAACCGTAACATGTCGTTTTTAACATTTTATGGGCCAGATTTACTAAACAGAACAAATAAGCATTAGATTTCAGTCCTAAAAAAGTGTGAGCGGAAAGTTCTGCTGATCTGCTGACAATGAACAAACTAAAGTGAAGCAGATAATTTCCATGATGACTAATGTTTTAGGGCTTTTGTGTATTAGGGCTTTAAATCATTGTGCAAATCCCAGGAAACTGATGAGCACGAACCAAATCAGCTTGATCATGACTAATGCTCTGTCTGAAAGGAAAACTCCTACACATGCAACCATTTCAGTGTCTGTCTTTACACTGTGTGCATTATTTTTAGGGACGTTGATATTCTGCTCTTTTTTTTTTTCCAAGCACATTTTACCAATTCCAAACCACATCAATCTTAATAACTGCGATTAATTTTGTATTTAATTATTTAAAAGTTATAAATAATTGTCCATGGAGGCTGGAAGTGAAAAACTCCTTATATTCAGGTGTGCAGAATTATCAGATACATTTTCCTTTGCAGATAAAATGAGCCAAAAAGAGATTTAACTCAGACTGAAAAGTCCAAAAAAAAAAAAAAAAAAAAAAAATGAAATGGCCACGAGAATGATGCAATACTAATGCAATACCAGAATTTGCAAAGTGAAATGCTCATTGGGTCTGCATGCTCAGAGAAAACAGGTGGAGAAAAAAAGACATATATTAACTGCAAAAGAATGAAGAATTAAGAATCAGGAACCATTTAGTCTCCAGTGCCACCATTTTCCAGAACTGCAACCTACCGAGTCTCCAGATGTGCAATGTGTCAGATTCTCAGAGAGGGTAAAAAAATATCCAAAAATATGTCCCTCACTTAATAAGAATAACATGCTGATGTGTTGTGGAATCTCCTATCCTGAAAAGTCTGTCTTACAGAGATGGACTTAAATGAACTCCCAAAACCTACTGCCAGATTCTGGAAGATAAATTATTGAAAGTGTTGTGTAAGAGGATCTGATGGCGGTCCTGCAAGAGTCACTCTTAAATTTCTGTCTATAATGCCTATAAAAAACAGCGCTCATGTATTTCACAACACTTCAGCATGTTGTTCTTATTAAGTAAGGGTAATTTTTTAGGATTTTTTCTCAAGAAAACTCTTTGAGAACCTGACACCTTGCACTTCTGGAGACTCCAGGTAGAGACTCTAGAAAATGAAGGCGCTGATGGTTTCACACCTAATTCTTCACCTTAATTCGTAATTATTTTGCAGTTAACGTGTATTTTCTTCTCCACCTGTTTTTTTTGTTTGTTTGTTTTTTTCTCACTGTGCTGACCCAACAAGCACTTTGCTATCTAATGGTCATGCCTTTGCAAATTCTAGTATTGCATCAGTATTGCATCCCTCTCATGGCCATTTAATAATTTTTGATTTTTCAGTCTGAGTTAATTCTCTTTTTTGGCTCCTTTTATCTGTAAAGGAAAACCTAAATGAAGGAGTTTTTTTTTTTTTTTTACTTCCAGCCTTCATGGACAATTATATATCACGTATAAATGATTAAATACAAAATAAATAGTAGTGATTAAGATTGATATTGTTTGGAATTAGTAAAATGTGCTTGAAGAAAAAAAAAAAAAAAGACCAGAATATCAACGTTTAATAATTAAGCACACAGTGTAGTAAATCCTCACAGTAATGCCAAATGAGTAATCTGGCCCTAAATATGTTAATGTTTGTAAATATATTAAGGTATTTTTTTCAGAAAGTGACTAATTCATATCCGTAAGCTGATCTTCCACTATGTGAGTGTTTATTGATCTGTGTTCTGTTTAGTGTTTTCCAGGATGCCTCACCATACAGATCCGGACCGTCCTGTGTGTGTTCATAGTGCTCTTAATATACGCTGTGGCCCAGGCCTGTGTGGTAAATCACTCTAACATCACATTACTTACTGCTCATCGCAAATTAGTCACAGACATTCAAAAAATAAGTGTGCCTCGGGAGCACAAAACCAGTCTTAAGTCGGCAAAGCCAAAAATACAGTTTATGGGTCCAAATTATTATTATTAAAATCATTAGGATATTAACAGTGTTGGGGAAAGTTACTTTTAAAAGTAATGCGTTACAATATTGCGTTACTCCCTAAAAAAGTAACTAATTACGTTACTTAGTTACTTTTTATGGAAAGTAATGCGTTACAATACTTTGGTGTTACTTTTTAAATCTGGGAAGGGCTTGCTTGTTTGTTTTATATATATAAAAAAGTTTGATTCTTAGCAAATGTAAAAGCCCTTTCACACCGAAATGAAATTAAGTGAATAAGGCTAAGACTAAAGGAAAATTAAATTGACGTCTGTACAGTAGAACTGTAGGAAAAGAAAGTTCAACACTCTTCAGCAATGAGAAAAAAAAGCACAAATGTTAGTTCATCTAAAGTAAGTTTTGCTTATTAGTACACTGCAAAAAATGTTTTTCTTACTTACTGATTTTTTGTCTTGTTTCCAGCCAAAATATCAAAAAATTCATAAAGTAAAAATTATTGTCTTGTTTTTTTTTTTGTTTAAAAAAAAAAAAAATTCAAAGTCAAAATTAAGTGTGTTTTTGCTTGAAACAAGCAAACTAATCTCCCAATGGTGTAAGCAAAATAATCTTGTTTTCTGTTTGAAATAATATTTTTTTGCTCACTCCATTGGCAGATTATTGAGCTTGTTCTTAGCAAAAACTCTTTTTTTTTTTTTTAAGTCAAAACAAATTTTGACTTTTTCTGAAAAAAAGGAATCCTTCTTGATTTAAGAATTTTTGGATATTTTTGGCTGGAAACAAGACAAAAAATCGAAGCAAGAAAAGTATTTTTGCAGTGTATGGTTGAATTGGATCAAAAAAAGGTCAGCAGCAAAGTCATTGGTTAATAAAATGGGATTAAATACATAAAGGAAACAAAAAGTAACTGACGTTAGTTTTTTTGAAAAAGTAACTCAGATATTTTCTTGGAAATGAAAAAGTAATGCGTTACTTTACTAGTTACTTGAAAAAAGTCATATTATTACGTAACTTGAGTTACTTGTAACGCGTTAACACTGGATATTAAGTAAATTTCCAACCTAAATATATGGAAACTGAATGCTTTTGATGCAATAACTTAATTTGGACAACTTTAAAGGTGATTTTCTCGATATTTTTTGCACCCTCAAATTCCAGATTTTCAAATAGTTGTATCTCGATCAAATGGAAAGCTTATTTAGTCAGCTTTCAGTTGATGTATAATCTCAGTTTTAAAAAATTGACACTTATGACTGGTTTTGTGGTCTAGGGTCACAAATGCATGTGCGCTTGAAGAGCGCAGTTTTCTCTCATTTACCCAAAAAGAAACATTCTTAGTGCATTTAAACCCTTCCCTTCTCCGTCTGCATCAGGTGGGCTGCATGCCTTGGCTTTGGCCGACTAACTCCACGCGCTCCATCGTGATCATCGACGTGTCCGGAGGACTGAACCGCACCATGGCCGAGCTGCCGTGTGAAGGAGCGCAGTACGCTTTCCTGTCCTGCATGCTGGGGACGCTGACCATGGCGCTGTTCCTGCGAGTGTCCTGGCTGTCCAAAATCCTGCTGCTGCTGCTGCTGCTGGTGCTGTATATCACCGTTCTGGAGCTCAGCGGATTCAGACGCTCCTCGGGGTAAGAGACGTGTATGACGGCATTTTAATGCCATTAGTGCACAACTAATGCCGGCGCGCACAGCAAATCACTTCCACGAGAGGACAACAGATCTACACGCGAGGAAACAGGAGCTCGCAAGCTCATTTTAAACCTGCGCGCAAATCAAGTCCTCACGCGCTCGGACACAACTCGCAGCACACACCTCATCATTTCCCACACTCTCGCGCTCCATCGTCGATCCCTAGGGTGACCACCCGTCCCGCTTTGCGTTGTACCGCACAGCATTTTCACCCCTTGTCCCGCATGTCACAATCTGAAGAAATGTCCTGCATTTTCATGAGTCTGTTGATTTTTTAAATTATCATATTTAGAAAACATGTATGAATGCTTTTTTAAGAAAGCTTTTTATTTATTTATTTTTTTTTTTTGCAGCGTAGTTTCCACGCAAAAGATGTACAGACCTCATGTGATCTAGCACCGCCGACAGAAATGGTCGATCGCAGACGGAAAAACACAATATTCTTTGTCAATTTTAACAAATAAAAAAAAATCGATGCAACTGTCAGATGTTACTTTCTTCTTATTTTAATAGTTCATTTGAGGCGGCTCTGTGGAGTTATTGTAATTACAAATGTCAAGAGCGCATTATTGTAATGCCAGGGCACAATTCTCTCGCAGGTGGATTCTTTCACTTTCACATAAAACAGACGTGTTTTCTCTCGGTTACATGTGCATGCTCAGAAACATAAATAAGCGCATATGACAGCGGATGTATATCAGTATTTATATAGCATAGCAATGGAAAATGTATCTGTCTTGCATGTGTCCCACATTGTCCCGCAAAATCACAAATATGTCCCGCAACAGAACTATTACCAGGTGGTCACCCTATCTATCCCGCTTGTGCAAACACTTGGGAACACTATTTTGGCAGTCGTGGGGCGGGGCTTAATATATATATATATATATATATATATATATATTTCTGCGATACACGATTCGATTCGATTTGATTATTTTATCGGTATTTTGATGTTACATGGCCAGTTTACACAAGCAGTTACATTTTTAGTAACGCACAAATGCAACCAAAATATATAACATGAACGTTTAATTAAACTCTTTTTTTTAATTGCATACTCTCTATCCCAATAGGAACATTTACAACAACAAGATAACCAAAACATTTTTTTTTATTAAAAAAAGTAAACAAAAAGTTCGTAATGGGGGATGACAGAGGCGGGTTTTCGTCTGACAAAGTACCTTCTTCAAGTCCATGTTTCCTTTTCAGATGCGATTTGTTTGTCATTTTTCCGCAGTGTTTCAGCTGGTGCTGGCCAAGTTTGCAGACAACAAGGTTTTTCTTTGTCCGTCCATCTGTTTTGGCAAATGCAAAATATTGCCAAACCCACGATTTGCGTCCGACAGCAGCCACAATGTTTTCTGCACCTGATCTTTCACTGCTACAGCCGCTTTGTTGCTGCATCGCATTCGCATTCTTAGCAGACAGCGTCAGGAGCAGATTAAAATACGCGCTTTGGCAGAAATGCGTAGACGGACCGTAACGTTACGTGAGGATGTGGAGAGCGTCAAAATAAAGGTACCGCAAATCGATATTTGACACTTGGCATCGTTAGAAATGTAATCGATAAATCGATCCATATCGATGTATTGTTACACCCCTAATCTACAGACTAAATTATATTAATATAATAAATATTATACTAAGTCATAAATAAATAAATAAATAAATAAATACACACACAAGTATTTTTAAATTAAATATTATACTAATAGATAATACTAGATAATATATAAATATAAATGCATAGATTTGATAAAACTTAAACTATATTTAGATTTTTATTTAATGCCAAAATACAATTTATTTATTATTTGTGTTTTTATTATTTAACAATATTTATAAAGGTACTTATATATGTATGTGTATGTGTGTATTTTAGATACAATACATTAAAGTCTATATTTATGTATATTATAAATACTTATTTAATAAATAAAAACCTAAATAAAACGTTACAATTGTATAAAATATATGCATTTGCGTTAAAATGATATTATATATAATATATATATATATATATATATATATATATATATATATATAATTTAACGTAACACTGCTACTCAAAAGTTTAGAATCAGTATGGTTTTTTAAGACATTTCTTATCAAGGCTGCATTTATTTGACCAAAAATTATCAAAAATACTGTGAATATAATTTCAATTTGAAATATCGGATTTCTATGTGAATATATTTTAAAATGTCATTTGTTCCTGTGATCCAAAGCTGAATTTTCAGCATTATTACTCAGAAATTACAATTACTTTCAGAAATCATTCTAACATGCTGATTTATGTTGGAAACAGTTGTGCTGCTTAATATTTTGTTGACAGCTGTGTTTTTTTTTTTTTGTTTTTTTTTCAGGATTCTTTAACAAAAAGTTGAAAAGAACAGCGTTTATTTAAAATAGAAGTCTTGGATTTAGATTTTTATTTTTTTGGCATTTAATAAAAATCTAAATAAAGTTTAAGTTTGATAAAATCTATGCATTAATATATTATCTAATAGTATAATATTTAATTTATTTTTATTTATTTAAAAATACTTGTGTGTGTATTTATTTATTTAGTACTTAGTTAGTTAGTATAATATTTATTATATTAGTATAATTTAGTCTGTACATTTATATTAAAGTAAGCCCCGCCCCACGACTGTCAAAAAAAATCTCCTGTTTCCTCACGTTTAGATCTGTTTTCTTCTCGCGGAAGTGATTTACTGCGCGCGCTGGCATTAGTTGTGCGCTCGGCTATTAAAGACGCTCCACGCCAGATCACTGGATACACAGAAACACAATCAGAAACCATCAGCAAGAGCTACTGATCAATCAAATCTAAACTCAGAATGCACAACCTGATTCTCTGCAGCTTCTGTCCATTACAAGCTTGTCGTCTGCTGAGCTGAGTGTGTTTGTGTGTGTTTGGATTGCAGGACGGTGTTGTTGAGCGCTCGCGGCCTGGAGCCCATCCTCTCTCTGCTGCTGTTCTTCACCGCACTCGCCCTTCACTCCAGACAGATGGACCTCAAACTGCGCATGGACTTCCTCTGGGCCACTCAGGTACATGAGAACATCACAGACTGGGGTCAAACCTACAGATATTGCAGTCACAAAAAAAGCTGCTGTACCCTGACTAATGTTTTTCCATCCATCCATCCATTCTTGGCACCGCTCATCCTCTAAAGACTGGAGTTGTTCAAATATTTAAATGCTTTGAAATAAGTCTCTTCTGCTTATCAAGGCCAAATTGGTTTGATTAAAAAAATTGCAGTACAAAATAAAATAAAATAAAAAATGACTTGACATAACATTTGTGTTAACTGAAATTGAAAAAAAAAAAAAAAATTCAGCTAGTTTTTATTTTAATATTTCTCATTTTTAAACTTGATGTACTAAAATTATGGATGGTTGTTTCTGCCACTGAAAAAGAAAATTGCAGCATTTTAAGTGAGAACAATATTCTGACTTTTTTTCAGAATTCTGACATATAAATGTGCAATTCTGACTTTTTTTTTCCTCAGAATTGCATGGTATAAACTTACAATTGCAAGTTACAGATACAGTCAGAATTATGAGGCATAAACTAAAATAAAGAAATAAAGTCAGAATTGTGAGATATAAATTATGTATTTTTTCTCAGAATTATGAGTTTATATTTTGCATTTCTGACTTTTTAACACGCTATTATGAGTTATAAAGTCTGAATTGTGAGGTATAAACTCGTAATTCTGAGAACATATCAGTCTTTTTCCCCTCAAAATTTCATCATGCAATTTTGAAGAAAAAAGTCAGAATTGTGAGAGAAAAGTCAAACAATAGCCTTTTAAAAAAATAAATAAATAATGGGCAAAAATTGGCTTCTATACTAAAATAGCTCAAACTTAAATATTAATAAAACTAATATCTATAAAATATCTATTAATAAAACTATATATATATATAAAACTACTAAACAGACAATGACACAAAACAAAATTCTTAAAACTTTAAAGTTAAAATGAAAACAGATAACACATAAAAACTGATTTAAAATATACATTTTAGTACTGTTGAATATTAATACAAACTAAAATAGCTGTTTTCTGAGTGAATATCTGTTAAAATGTAATTGGTTGCTGTGATCAAAGCTAAATGTTCAGTGTCACATGATCCTTCAGAAATCATCTGCTTACAGTATGACTTAAATAAAAAATTGGAAAAAAAAATGACATGATGGTATAAAACTAGGTGATGAACCAATTCACTATAAATATCTCACTGAAAGAGCTTTAGTCATTATTATTCTGCAATAAAAGGTGTTTTAAGCTGACTCTCATTCAACAAATTTTCTTGCATTTACTGGAAACTCCGGACTTTAAAAAGCCATTAAAAGCCATTTGAGTCACAAAATGGAACCAGTTAGTTATTCTGTTTCAGAAAAGAGAGAGAAGATGGTGATACAAGAGGGACAAAATAAGCACTGATGCTGACAATGGTTCATTTTACACTTTATCATTATTTAATAATATTTGACTGCTCATTGTTGCAATTGACTAACAATAATCAAGTGTTCCAGATGATATGATGTCCTATGTACTGTTACAACCAGAGCTGGGTAGTGAGTGATTAGATGTAATGTGGATTTTGTAATCAGATTCCACAAATGAAGTACTTGTAATCAGAGTAAGTTACATTTTAAAATACTCCTAATCAGACTACAGTTACTTTTTCATGGATTACATGATTACATATTATTCACACAATAGCAATAATCATCAATTCATAATTTCCCCCTAATTTCTCTTTTTTATCTTTTCAGTTTTCATTTCTAAAACAGCCTATCAATTATAGGCCTATACATTCAGAAAGTCCAGTTTTGTGGACATTCACAGCACTATCGGTGCTGACACAGCATTTGACCCCTGGATTTCAGGTTTCTTTTCAGGTTTAATAAGGGTTTCAACATTGCAGCAATAATCCTGAACACATTCATTTGAACAGGTTTTTAACCATGTATTATTATGTCTTTGGGAGGCTTTTACAGTTTTTATCATGCAATTTGGAGGAAAAAAAGTCAGAATTGTGAGATAAAAAATGATTTTTTAAATCATTGGCGGAAAACTAAAACTTAAATATTAATAAAACTAAAACATATACAAATATATAAAACTACTAAACAAACAATAACACAAAACAAAATGCTTAAAACTGCTAAAGTTAAAATAAAAACTGATTTACAAAAATCTTTTCAGGTTTAATAAGGGTTTCAACATTGAACACATTAATTTTAACAGGTTTTTAACCATGTATTATTATGTCTTTGGAAGGCATTTGTCTTCCCAACTCATTAAAAATAGTTTTATTTGCGTTACAATTACATTATTTCTTATTTACATTCATGCAGGCACTTCAGAACTGTTTGTCGTCTAAACCTTAAATGCCAAATATCTCAATGCATTAGAATGTTGTGGAAAAGTTAATTTATTTTAGTAATTCAACTTAAATTGTGATGATTTTGGCTTACATTTAACACAATAAATGAATAATTCTAATTAATTGAGATGCACCTGTGTTTATTATAACTACCCCTATTTTTTTTTTTACCCCTGAGACCCCTGAAAAATAAGCTTTTTAATTGCTATTTGAGCATAAGAAACTACATTCAGGGGGCTATTCATTTTTAGTTTTATTGCTGATTTGACATGCAATTTAATTGTGAGTTCAGCAGGTTTTGAGATTTCAGGATTCACCCATTTATTAAGACTTGGTCGTGTATGAGCTGACAAATGTAGTGTACAGACTATCTTTGAAAGGGGCTTTGTTTTAAAATGATTTATTTTAATTTCTTTTTTTTATGATGTAATTAATTGTTAGCTTTCATTAAACTCACAAACCCCCTGCGGTTCCTTTACGAACCCTAGTTTGGGAAACCTTGATGTAATATAGTGTTTAATGCGCTTCATGTTGTAAATGACAAAGAATGGAACATGTTTTCTTACTCTTTGCATTTTTTTACATTATTATGGTACAAGATAATCCTATTTAAATCAATGTGATAAATTAAGGTTAAAAGTAATCTAAAAGTAATCTGATTGGATTACCTAAAATATGCAATGTAACGGATTACAGACTACAATTTTTGCCATGGAATCTGGAATCAGTAACTGATTACAATTTGTAAGTAATCTACCCAGCTCTGGTTACAACATGCCTTCATCTGTGTGTGTTTTCAGGCAGAGGAGGAAAGAGACGGCATGGAGAAAGTCAAACTGGACAACAAAAGGATCCTCTTCAACCTGCTGCCGGTTCATGTGGCTCAACATTTCCTGCTGTCCAACCCCAGAAACATGGTGACAGACACTTATCCTCAGCTGCTGAGAGCTTTGATGTGATGTTTGTGTCATAAAAACAGAGCTGACGGTGTGCTTCTGCTGTGACAGGATCTGTATTACCAGTCCTACGCTCAGGTCGGGGTTCTGTTCGCTTCCATTCCCAACTTTAACGACTTCTACATCGAGCTGGATGGAAACAACATGGGCGTCGAGTGTCTGCGGCTGCTCAACGAGATCATCGCAGACTTTGACGAGGTCATTTCCCATACTGTTATTTCAGAATCAACATGCTATTATAGCTGCATTGATTTTTCTTTTTAATTCTAGTTGGAGTTTTAGTTTTTTTGTTTGTTTGTTTGTTTTTGTAGATTTTATTTATTTATTTTATTTATTTGTTTTTTTAGAACAGTAAAAAAAAAAAATATATATATATATATATATAATTGATATATAATTTATAATGTATATATTAAAATGAGAATGTATTCATTAATTTAAGTTCAGTTAAGTAAAACTAAAATCATAACACATTTTTTTGTTAACTGAAATAAAATATAAAAACACTTTTTTTTTTTTTACACCTAGTGAGCAAGGCTAAAATAAATAAATAAAGAAATAAAACTGGAATAAAAATTCATAAAGAATGTACATTTAAAAATATATTTACACATTTAAAAACAACAACGACAAAAATAAAAAAAATAAAACAAAGAACAACATTACTAAAACTAAAACTGACATGAAGAAAATATAAAAATATTATCTTATTCAAAATATCATGATACATTAGTATCTCAATAATAATAAACCAATACACTGCAAAATAAATGCTTTTCTTACTTAGATATTTTGTCCTGTTTCCAGCCAAAATATCTGAAACTTAAAAATTATTATATTATATAATTATTAATTATTATATTAAAATCTTGTTTTCCATAAAAAAAAAAAAAAAACTCTCTTAATTTTAACTTATTTTTGAAAACAAAACAATATTTTTTGCCTGTCTAGAAAATCCTCCTTGATTTAAGAATTTTTAGATATTTTGGCTAGAAACAAGTTAAAAAAACCTAAGAAAGAAAAGCATTTTTGCAGTGCAGTTTCAGTCCATGTTTATTTTATCTCAAGCAATGATTTATTTTTCTTCAACCCTGCTGTGAATCCATTTCATCTCGTATTTCTGCCGTTTTGCAGCTCATGGACAAAGAGTGTTATAAAGACATTGAGAAGATCAAGACCATCGGCAGCACATACATGGCAGCGGTGGGTTTGGTGCCCACCATCGGAACCAAGGTCACTTATCCATCTACACAGGAAATAATGCTAACGATGAACAACAGTGTTTGTGAACATGATTCATTTACTGCTTCACAGGCAAAGAAATCCACAGCAGAGCACCTGAGCATCATAGGAGACTTTGCCATTGAGATGTTTGACGTTCTGGATGAAATCAACTATCAGTCATATAATGACTTTGTCTTGAGAGTGGGTGAGTTTTCACACGTGTGCACTGCTGTGTTCGACTCAGATCCTTAAGCAAATCTGCAACTTTTCTACCATTTGTAAAGAAAATGGTAGCAGTGTTGTAGTCAAGACCACCTAAACCAAGACCAAGACCAAGATCAACCAGCACTCCTCAAATTAATTTGAAAGATCCACATTTACTGTGAAATGTCTTGAAAAAATAATAAAAAGTCATTGCAGTGCTGAATTGTATTATTTATTGTATTATAGGAATGTTCCTTTTAAATTGGCAAACATATACATGTACAAGCTAAAAACAACTTAACCATCTTTATTCAACGCTTATTGTCTGTTTTATCATAAGACTAACATTTTACTGTTTTGCTGAAAGATAAAAAGCAAAACATTCAAAATTTAAAATGTAGAAAATTGTAAATACCCAAGACATACACTGGGTGTCAAATGTTTAGAATAATTAAGATTTTTAGTGTTTTTGAACATTTCTTTTGCTCACCAAAACAACATTTATTCAATAAAAATACAGTAAGACAGCAATACTGTACAATTTTATTACAATTTAAAATAATTCTAAATTATTCAGTAATAATAATTAAGTATTTAATAATAATTGAGCTCTAAATCAGCATATTTCTGACTGGAGTTATGATGCTTTGATAACAGCAATAAATTAGATTTTAAAATGTATTAAAAGAGAAACCATTTATTTAAATTGTAATAATGTGTCACAATAATACAATTTTTACTCTATTCCTGATCAAATAAATACAGCCTTGGTGAGCAAGAGACTCCTTTCAGAAATATGAAAAATCTTGATTATTCTAAACGTTTGACCCCCAGTGTATAGAAATACCCCAAGAACTCCTTCAACAAAACAATAGAATAATTAGACTTTATGTGAAATATGTTGGCTCATGAACAGTCACTGAAAGTCTGAACTGCATACAAGTGTTTTAACTTCATTTAGTGATGTAACTGCATGTGACTCAGTCATAAAAAAATCTCATTTGTTTCATTGGGAGCTGTTTAAACAAACTGCAGTGACAAAACATTCACACATTACATTTTTTTGTAACATTTGAGAAAAGTTTTTTCTCCCTGTATTGTCACGTTCTCATTGTCAGTGAATGCGGAAGCCTTTGTGGATGTTTTCTGATGGTTTATTTGTGAATGCTCAGGTATTAATGTGGGTCCGGTGGTGGCTGGCGTCATCGGGGCTCGCAGGCCGCAGTATGATATCTGGGGAAACACGGTGAACGTGGCCAGCCGCATGGACAGCACTGGAATGCCTGGAAAGATTCAGGTAATCACGCAAAAATAATTCTGTGACTCTCTGAATGTCACAATAATACATACATTCTCTGCATATCATCTGCACGACATACCAATATAAACGCCCGACGTGGCATTGCCTGAATTTCAACGTGATCGGCACTAAGCCGCTAAGCTAATAGTAAAATAGCTGGGAACTATTTTCAGGCGCTGCCTAATATCATTGCTCCTGCTGCACTCATGATACAGCAGCAAAGTTCCCTGATTATTACGCCAGAATGAGAGTATAGTTACGTTTATTAAATTGCGAAAATGTATTGTTTTCTGAATTGTGGAGTGACAAAATGAAATACCCAAAATTCCCTCTGTAAAAACATTTGACTCTAATATGTCAAAAAAAGAAAAAATAAACAAATTTTGAAACTGACTTCATCTAGGGTTTTCGATTTTTGCACTAGAAATGTATGCAAATTAGTGTATATTTTATTAAATAATGTCTAATTTGCATATTTAAATCTAATTTAAGAAAACTTGTAATGCAAAAAAATGTTTGCAATTATCAATGTAATCAATTAATTGGGTAAGGCAATAACTATTAGTTTTTTGGGTTTTTTTTACCCTAAACACCTGTTGTGTCTCACCTTAAGTGTAAAAATGTTTCACCAAAAATTGAGTACATTATAGTTTTTAGAGTGTGTATGATATATGAAACATATATTTATGGGTGAATAAAAAAAAAAAAAAAAAAAAAACACGTCCATGTCACGTGTCAAAATAAAAATGATAGTAAAAAAAAATTCATTAAAAAAAGTAAAGTCTGTTTTTATGACTATTTACATTTTCACATTGTGATGTTGTTTAGAAAATAAAATATTTTCCCCAAAAATGGTCATTATTGTAATGCACATTTATTTATTTTTAATGAAATCTATAAATGATGTAGCATTTGTTGTACTTCCTTTAATTTGTAGGAATATAACACCAATAGGAATTATGAACAACTTCAGTAAAATATATGACTCTGCATAAATAATGCCACTGCAAACATCTCAATTGTCCTGAACTGGCTTCATTTTCTTCATGCAACACACTTGTGTACATTAAACATGCCCACATAATGACACATGCATGCACAAATATAAAAAATATAAATATAAATATAAAAAAATACGTCCCTTTCTTTCGGAACATACTTCATAACTCCTTGTTCAAGCTCTTATTGTGTCCAGGCTGGACTATTGCAATGCTCTTTTGACAGGTCTTCCAGCCAGTTCTATCAAACCTTTACAATTAATCCAGAATGCAGTGGCAAGACTAGTTTTAATGAGCCGAGAAGGACGTACGTCAAACCTCTCTTCATCAATCTGCATTGGCTACCAGTAGCTGCTCGCATTAAATTCAAGGCATTAATGTTTGCCTACAGAACCACCACTGGCTCTGCACCCCTTTACCTAAATTCACTACTTAAATAACTCCCGTCAGCGAACAAGTAGCCTATAAAACACTACAATAAATGTGAAAGAAATTATACATTTAAATAAGAAAGTAGCCATTATAAGATAACATTTGTAAAATAAACATTTGCTGCAAAGATTTGTAACAACCTCGCCCGGCCTTTGTCAAAATTACTGGCCTGAGTTCGACTGGAGGCCGTGTCTTTTCTCCCTCTCTTCCCCATTATACTGTTGCATCCATTAAAATAGTTTTGTTTTTTAAATGGACGCGTTTATATTTATTTCCGTTTCTTGATAAAGTTGAAACACGTTTGGAACAATTTTTCCTTATCAAATCATCACGACTTGCATTAAAATTAATTTTGCAAGCATATCACAAAATTGTTGTAAACATTTTGGATAAATGCGCGCAGTTATGTGCATACAGTCGTTTGTTGGAGGGTGGAAGCTAATTGCGCTTTGTAAGACATAGAGGCGCCAGCGCAATCACTTGCAAACTAATCGAAATGCGCCGTATGCTTTACTAATAAAGGTAAACGTAATTTATCATCCGGAATGGTAAAGGGTCTAATTTTATTAGCGTGCACTTATCAACGAAATGGAATGCTTTGTAAAAATAAAGAAAACAAACAAGATGCACTTTCTGATGGCTCGATGCTGAACAGAAGTGCTTCAATGAAATGAAACGAAACGAAACTATTAATTATTATAAAATCCATATGCAATTTTCTCTATAGACGCATCCAGTGATCAGATGGCGAGTCAGGATCGTCAACTTCATCTTCGCGACACTGGCTCAGAAAACACTAGTTTATTAAGGGTGTGTTCACACTTGTAGTTCGGTTCGTTTGGTTAATTTGGTCCGGACCAAAAACGAAAATGATACATTTGGTCCTGGTCCACGTAGCGTTCACACTGGTATTTTGACAACGAACCAAAAGATACCGAACCTAAAGCCACAGTGATACGTTCGCGAACTGGTTGGTCACGTTGAATGACGTATATTTCGTGAAGGAACCACTGATCTATAATAGAGAATATATAGATCAGTGGACGGAACTCACCGACACTCCAAACAAAAGGAAAAGCTGATTTCGACTTAAAGCGGTGCTGCGGGTGTATGACATCAAAGTACACATTCACGGATCGGTCTGATGATTGCCGCTTTAAGTCGGATTTACGCAATTCCGTCTGCTGGACTAAGCACGCTCATTTTTACGTGCATATGTTTTATTTTCACCATCAACGAACTCACAAAGAGCTCATACAAGGTACTTTACCTCCTCGTTGCTCTACGTTTGCCCTCTGCTCGTTTTGTTTTGGGTACCACTTGTTCTCTTTGTGAAATTATGTCGCATAGCGTCACATCTTGTCATTACTTCCTGGTTTTGGTTCGTTTAGAATTATTTGGTCCGTGTTGCCTTCATATACCATTCGAACCGCACCAGAGTTCGCTTGGAAGCGGACCGAGACCTATCTTTTTAGCGGCCTCGTTCCGCTTGTTTGGTGCGCACCAGGGTTCGGATGGCAGCGTTCACACTTACTCAAACCAACCGCACTAACAGAGCAATCGCACCAGAGTTCGTTTTAATCGAACCAAACATGACAAGTGTGAACGCACCCTAATAATTCATTCAAGTGTCTCCTTTTTTCCCCCCGACGCATTAATGGTAAATTACTTTTCTCGGAGCTTTGCAAGCTTTGGCCAATAATTGCATGCGTTTGAACAGCTGCGAAGGCACCTGCGCTCACTGCTGTGGCTGCTGCTGCCGCCGGCGGGGACACTAAACACCGCAACAGCAGAATGAATGTTGCAGAAACACTGTATTTAATACTTGCTATAGATTGTGTGACGTCACGTGCATTACCGCCGGTGGAAATAGACGGCCGCGGTGGCGCAGTTGTCATTGAGACCGTCACAGCCCTAGTCTAAATGTAATGTAAATGTAATGTAAATAAAGCGTGTCGATCTGATCTTCCAGGTGACGGAGGAAGTGTACCGTCTGCTTCAGAGCGACTATGATCTGGTGTGTCGCGGCAATGTCAGCGTGAAGGGCAAAGGCCAGATGCTCACGTATTTCCTGGAGGGCAAAGCGCAGGACGCGGGGAACAGAGCGCCTCATCGCACCGGCGGGCTGGAGCGCAGGGTTCACGCCATCGCCCGCTCCAGCAGCACGCACACCAAAGCCGACAGCACCGCGTCCGTGGCCTCGGGATTCGCCGCTCGGGTCGGCGTGAGCAGCGGCGCTCATGGGACGCGTGGCGCCGCCGCTAATGTGCCTACGCTTGGAGAAGAGCAGGACGATATGTAGGAGCGAACGCACACTACAGCATTAGAGACACGAGTATAACATCTGCAGGTGGAAAGAATGAAGCGTCTTCCCTTTGTAGGCATTAAGATTGTCATCTGACCAACGTGACACTGATTCAGCTTCTCCAAACACATTCCTGCTCGTCTAAAGACTAGTTTTTGTTGACTTTTCACCATCGCATCAGTTCCTTCCGGATAAATTCAGGTCTGGATTTCTTTTCCGTGTGAATCATGGAATTAGTCAATAATGACATTTGCAGATTCACAAAGGTGAATCTTTGAAATGTGAAGGATTCTGTCGCACTGCAGGGACATTCAGAGCCTCCTCCAGTGATCTTCAGCAATGCATCGTTTCTCAGTTTTTATGCCAACTTCTTATAAGAGCTGTACAGAGTAGATGTTCTTACGATCAGAGTTTGTGTATTTTTTTGTATTAAACTCTCCAGTGCATTTGAATGAATGTATTAGTGTGTGTATGCGATGCGTTTATAATATAAAGAGCAGCAATAGAAGCAGGACATGCTCTGCGTCAATGCACTAGATTTTATTCTCACACTCTTCAGTCTTCAGAGTCCCGCTTACGTTTCAAGCTGAGACAGGAGAAATCAGAGATCTCAGATGTTTCTAGCTGCACTCTGGTTTCAGAAAAATCAAGTTGACACATGAGAATACAAAAGGATCATATATCACTACACTGTAAAAAACAAAAAACAATTTGTTGAGTCAGCTTAAAATAATCTGTGACCCTGGATGACAAAACCAGTCTTAAATTGCATGTAAGGGTCAAAATTATTGATTTTACTTTTATGCCAAAAATCATTAGGATATTAAGTAAAGATCATGTTCCATTAAGATATTTCTAAATTTCCTACTCTAAATATATCAAAACTCTAATATGCATTGCTAATAACTTCATTTGGACAACTTTAAAGGCAATTTTCTAAATATTTAGATGTTTTTGCATCCTCAGATTACAGATTTTCAAATAGTTGTATCTCAGCCAAATATTGTCCTATCATAACAAACCAAACATCAATGGAAAGTCTATTTATTCAACTTTCAGATGATGTATAAATCTAAATTTCGAAAAAAATTGACACTTAAGACTGGTTTTGTGGTCCAGGGTCACATTTGTTACCCTCCTGCCTTAACATTTTAAATTCAGTCAACTCAAATAAGTTTATTCAAGTTGAAATGTTAAGTTGTACTAAGTGACAAATTAGATATTGGAGTTGACTAAACTAACAAATTGTTTGTTAAACTTAACAGTTGTGTTTGTTACTCGGCTGCCTTAATATTTTAAGTTGAATAAACTCAAATATCTAAAATGTAACATTTCAAGTTGACTAAACTTTTTTTCAAGTTGACTGAACTTAAACTTTTTTAAGGCAGCTAGGTAGCTAATTATTTTAAGTTGACTCAACAAATTGTTTTTTACAGTGTACATATTGTTTAAAAGCAGCGTATGTAGAACAAAAGAAATCAGGAAGTTTAATAACATCGACTGTTCTGAACCTACAAACTACAATCCGATATTTATGATATTTATATTCATACATACAGTGAAGTCCAAAACATCTGACACTGCATTGAAAAAGCTTTAGTTTCACATTTGTGTCATTTAATTTAATGAGTGCGTGAGTGAGTTATATTGGAGTGAAAGTATGAATGTGAAAATGCCACACGATCAGTGGCACTTACATTAACAGAACATTTGTTATCTCTTGTTTACTGATGCTTTCAAAACATTAGCACAAAAACAGTATTCATTATTCATGGAATGTTTTATTTCTCAACAGTTTTACTTGGACATTAATCTAACATTCTTTAAATCTTACTACTAAATTCATACTACTTAAAATATCCAAAGAGCATTAAAAAATAACAGTCCCATGATGTTTTCAAAATTTTAAATAAGAATGTTTATTTTTAAGTGTGTATAGCCAATAATAATAAATTAATTAATGTTTTTAAAACATTAAAAAACATTTTAGAATGTTCAGAAATCACATTTTCATAATTGAAAGGGAATAGCAAAACATTTGCAGAGCCTATTTTTGTCGTCTGGCTATTTATTAAATGTCATAATTTAAATGATTTTTCTATCTTAGGGTTAGGTTTTGTACCTCAGGCTGATTGTCAGTGTGGTGTCAGGCGTTTGGACCAGCGCTGTGTGTGTGTGTGTGTGTGTGTGTGTAGTGATAAAGTGTGTGATTAGCAGGGACAAACCTCCACATGTTGAATATGTGCCAATTCTATCAAATCTCAAAGTGAAGTGTAATGACTGGACACGATTCTGTCATCAGCATTGACTGTAATAATATCAGTGTGACATTCACATGCAGAGGGGCAAAGACCAAAACTATCAAATACTGTTTTATACAGAACTACAGTGTATGCGTGAGACGTTTTCGGTCATAGATGTGATGTTACTGAGGCTTCTGCCTGAGTGAGGCGGATGGTTTGATGTTAAAGAGGTCAGTTTGGTTTATGTGGACTCAAGGGTGCAGTGACCATCTACTGACACGAAGGTCAACAACCCGTCCGTGAAGAACACTGCGTCACACAAAAACACACACGTATGCACATATACACACAGCGCATAGATCTCTGTAGACCGGTGCGTGTTTACAAGCACAAAACTCTGATTCTGTACATTTCTAAGACTGTTTGCGAGGAGAAACAATGATTCTTTCTATATTTCTATGGCAAATGTCTATTTTCATGCTGATGTTTTGAATCATGACGCTTTTCTTCTTCAGGGTATGAATCGATCTCTCAGTCGCTGTCTGTGCTGTCGACACAGTATTCTTGCCTTATTTGACACGCTTGCGGTGGTTGAAGTCTTTTGCCTTCTAGCTCTTTGATATACAGAAGTGCATTTTGTAAATACAGCGATGTATGATATGCTGTCCTTTGTACAGTGTAAACCTGAGCAATACACGAGTTTTGTAATAAAGAAAGTATTGAAGTACAACGGGTCATTTTTTCCTGATTGATGGCTGTGCAATGCTTTTAAGTCATAAATATGTCCTTGCACTTTTGTTTTGTAGTCTTTCAGTTGTCCCTGATTGCTTGTTTTCCTTGTGCATATAAGCCCTAACATTTCCTGTGTTTATTAGCATCTTGTCTTTCTGGTTTGTTCTGCCATGTTTCCCAGTTCCCATGTTATCTTTTTAATTTATTTATGAATTATTATCTGCATTAATTCTTTCTTGCTTGTTGTCCCCAGCATTACAGAAGATCCAGTCATGATGGTTCCAGTAGATGTTTGCTTTTTTCTGACATTTGCCCTTGATTGACTATTGTTTTGATTTTTTGGTCAGGACTTAAAGGATCTGTGAAGATAAATGTAGTTTAATATGATATACAGGTCCTTCTCAAAAAATTAGCATATTGTGATAAAGTTCATTATTTTCTGTAATGTACTGATAAACATTAGACTTTCATATATTTTAGATTCATTACACACAACTGAAGTAGTTCAAGCCTTTTATTGTTTTAATATTGATGATTTTGGCATACAGCTCATGAAAACCCAAAATTCCTATCTCAAAAAATTAGCATATCATGAAAAGGTTCTCTAAACGAGCTATTAACCTAATCATCTGAATCAACTAATTAACTCTAAACACCTGCAAAAAATTCCTGAGGCTTTTAAAAACTCCCAGCCCGGTTCATTACTCAAAACCGCAATCATGGGTAAGACTGCCGACCCGACTGCTGTCCAGAAGGCCATCATTGACACCCTCAAGCAAGAGGTCTGTGGGAAGGAAAAAGTGTGGCAGAAAACGCTGCACAACGAGAAGAGGTGACCGGACCCTGAGGAAGATTGTGGAGAAGGACCGATTCCAGACCTTGGGGGACCTGCGGAAGCAGTGGACTGAGTCTGGAGTAGAAACATCCAGAGCCACCGTGTACAGGCGTGTGCAGGAAATGGGCTACAGGTGCCGCATTCCCCAGGTCAAGCCACTTTTGAACCAGAAACGGCGGCAGAAGCACCTGACCTGGGCTACAGAGAAGCAGCGCTGGACTGTTGCTCAGTGGTCCAAAGTACTTTTTTCGGATGAAAGCAAATTTTGCATGTCATTCGGAAATCAAGGTGCCAGAGTCTGGAGGAAGACTGGGGAGAGGGAAATGCCAAAATGCCTGAAGTCCAGTGTCAAGTACCCACAGTCAGTGATGGTCTGGGGTGCCATGTCAGCTGCTGGTGTTGGTCCACTGTGTTTTATCAAGGGCAGGGTCAATGCAGCTAGCTATCAGGAGATTTTGGAGCACTTCATGCTTCCATCTGCTGAAAAGCTTTATGGAGATGAAGATTTCATTTTTCAGCACGACCTGGCACCTGCTCACAGTGCCAAAACCACTGGTAAATGGTTTACTGACCATGGTATTACTGTGCTCAATTGGCCTGCCAACTCTCCTGACCTGAACCCCATAGAGAATCTGTGGGATATTGTGAAGAGAAAGTTGAGAGACGCAAGACCCAACACTCTGGATGAGCTTAAGGCCGCTATCGAAGCATCCTGGGCCTCCATAACACCTCAGCAGTGCCACAGGCTGATTGCCTCCATGCCACGCCGCATTGAAGCAGTCATTTCTGCAAAAGGATTCCCGACCAAGTATTGAGTGCATAACTGAACATAATTATTTGAAGGTTGACTTTTTTTGTATTAAAAACACTTTTCTTTTATTGGTCGGATGAAATATGCTAATTTTTTGAGATAGGAATTTTGGGTTTTCGTGAGCTGTTTGCCAAAATCATCAATATTAAAACAATAAAAAGGCTTGAACTACTTCAGTTGTGTGTAATGAATCTAAAATATATGAAAGTCTAATGTTTATCAGTACATTACAGAAAATAATGAACTTTATCACAATATGCTAATTTTTTGAGAAGGACCTGTATATCTGTGGCAGTATACAGTGCCACATACTGCTCTGGCATCGTTTTGTAACTGTTTTGTGGTTTTGTGTGGACATAGATATTTTTTGAGACAAGGATAAAAAAAATCAGTGTTTTTTACTCCTGGTCCTGGGGAGATTTTTTTTTTTATGTCTCCTTTATTTCAGACACTCAGATGCTGATGATCTGAATCAGGTGTGGCAAATAAGGGAGACACGCAAAATGTGAAAATCACTGCACTAAATGGATTCAATAATGAATCACTCTGTGAGGTTGTAGATATTTGATAAGATTTTAAATGCATTATTAAATGTGAAATAAATACAGAAAAAATGGCTGTTTGTAAATGTATCTTGTATCAGTCATCAAAAACATATACACATTACTGATTCGTTTGTAGGTGTGTTTTCATTCATCCAGTGGATGCAGTGTTTCTTATTCATCTTGATGACTGATGATGTCCACAATCATCAGGATGGATCTGTGTGTTTGTAGCAGATGAGATACAGAAGGTACTGAGGATCTGTTGGGAAAGTCTTTCTGGATTATCTCAACTATTTCTTCTAGATCAGTGTTTCTCAACCCTGGTTATTGGCGCCCCCAACACTGCATGTTTTGTGTGTCTCACTAATCAAACACACCTGATTCAACTTATGAGCTCATTAGAAGAAACTCCAAAACCTGAAATAGGTGTTTCAGATAAGGGAGACATACAAAATGTGCCCAAGACCAGGGTTGAGAAACACTGTTCTAAACAGAAACAAAGAGGAATCAGGTCAGTGATTTATAAGAGCCTCTATGCTAAAGAAAAAGAGCATTCTTTCATGTGCACTTTTCGTTTTCATGTTGTTTTGAAACATTTGCATACCATTTTTTTAAGAAATTGTTCTTGTGATATTGTTAGCAACACTGGAGCAGTTGCCCAACATGACATGTTACAATCAAAACTGTACTAACTTTGTTTGATCATAATGAGTCAAAGGGTCAGATATTTGAAGAGACAGTCCTGAGGATCAGCATGGCTTCTCTTTATCAAAACACTTTTTGTTCATGCCATATTTCAGTATTTGCAGCACATTTGATTCTGTAAGCAGATTTTTTTTTTTTAATATTAATAAACACTAAAGCAGTTTTTTTTTTTTTTTTTTTTCCAAATATATATCACAAACCCCCAACCCTCACCAACAATTCTTTAGAGTAGCATTCATGCTTTACATTATTTCAGATAAAAAAAAAAAAATAAAAATAACAGGCATATATCAACCTCTATAAACACATACATACATGCATACAGAACATGCACCTATACAGTACATATATATGTGTATATACCCAAAAATAAATAAATAAATAAAATAATAATAATATTTAATAAATAAATAAATAAGCAAGCAAATAAAGTAAATTAATAGCAATCAATAATAGGGCCTTATTTAAGATGGTCAACATATTCAATGAAAGGATGCCAAGTCTTGAGGAACTGTTTTGCAAAATGTTTGGTCAAAAAAATAAAATTAAATAAAATAAAAATAAATAAATAAATAAATAAAATAGAATAAACCTTTATGCCAAACTACTTACTTTTCAGAAATGTAACTTTTATTTATTTTTATTTTTTTCTTCATTATACGCTGACATTTTTGACTTTATCCAAATGTTGTTTTAGCTCAAAGCATCCATTCAGTGGCTGAAGGGCATTCTTGTTGAAGAACAGACTCGCTGTGTCCTTCATGAGTTCCCTGCACACCATCTCAGAGCACGCCGAGCCTGACGAGTCTCTGGAGCTCGCTTGTGGAGCTCAGGGCGACAGTCTGAGCAGCAAGAAATGGAGGTCAATCCTCAAAGGGCTTCGGGCCACTAGACACCGTGATCGACGGACAACTAAACAGATAAGAAAGTCACGGTCCATCTCAGCAGATCGTTCAGCTCTGAAAACGTCTCGTAAGGTGCGTCAGTGTTCAACCAACCACACTTAAACCGACGAGTCAACAGCTTTCACATCTCAAGTTAAATTTTTTTGCGATTGCTTAGGCACAATTTTGAAAACAAGCCTTATTTTGTCAAAACACTACACACAATTCACACATCTACACACACAAGTAGCAGAACATCTAAGATCTTTTGCAAAATGAAACACTTTATTCAAAACTTTAGAAAAATATAACAAAAGCCAGTTTTGGTAGCATATGGCACACACATTGTTCAGTCAGATTCTGTGTGAAGTCACACTGCAAAAAAATGCTTTTCTTACTTAGATTTTTTGTCTTGTTTCCAAAAATTCTTAAATCAAGAAGGATTTTCTAGACAAGTTAAACTTATTGTCTTGTTTTCAGACAAAATATGTTAAAATTAAGTGAGTTTTTGCTTGAAACAAGCAAAATTATCTGCCAATGGGGTAAGAAAAATTATCTATCTTTCATCTTGAAATAAGAATATTTTTCTCACCCCATTGGCAGATTATTTTGCTCGTTTTAAGCAAAAACTCACTTAATTTTGACTTTTTTTCTGAAAACAAGACAATCATTTTTACTTGTCTAGAAAATCCTCCTTGATTTAAGATTTTTTTAGATATTTTGGCTGGAAACAAGACAACAAATCTAAGTAAGAAAAGCATTTTTTGCAGTGCAAGTCAAGTCAGCTTTATTTATATAGTGCTTTTTACAATACAAATTGTGTCAAAGCAACTTTACAGTATCAAATGGGAAAGTAATATATCAATAATTGTAAGTGAACCACTTACACTCTGCTGTGCTCAATCTTAAACACTTGTAACATTTTCAGCTTTCTGATGATACAGTCTGGGTTTGATTTTTCTTCTTATTTTTTACAATTTCTGCCTATTGCTTACACACTCATTATGTCAAAACTCTACACACAAGCCAATCAGACATAGCACTTGCAGATGAACAACTCGCATCTATGGCAAAATGAAACACTGCAATCAAAACTTAACACTCCTTTCTAAAAATGAAATTCTTGCAACAAAACCATACACACAAGCACCATTTAAACACACTGATGGGCCTTATATAAAACACTGCAGTCTTTGTGTTTCTATTTTTATTGTCATTTGCTCAGACACAAGGGCTTTTACAAAAAACAAACATTCTTCCAGAAATAAAGAAACATTTGATCACAGGCGATGTCCTCTCAAGCTAGGCATCGGGGAAAACATTGCCTTGTGTGCCGAATCCACCATTGGATTGATCTCACCTCAGTGTCTCTGCATGCCTCTTTCAATGTTCTCAAAATGGCTCACCTGAGGCCTATCTGTGGTGCTAAGGCTCAGACCGACTGGTGTTGTGTTTTCTGTGCAAGTGATTTTGGATGTGTATGTAAGTGCCAAAATTGCCAGATTAGTTTTGTCTTTTTAAAAAGAGTGTTTCCCCAATGATTTTTGTTTTTGAACAAAGTGTCTAATGTAAGAAAACGTGTGTAGTGCAGATACAGAATTGTACACAAAGTGCAAAGTGGACAATGTGTTTAAGCTCTGGTTACACTGTGTTTAAGGTATGCTACAAGAAGTTTAGGTATTGAGGCTTTGGTCTAAGCATTCAGTTTTAGTGTGTAAGCAATAGGCAAAAACTGTAAGATTTTAAAGCATTATCACACAGGCCTTCTCTATAGCTTGAATGAGGGGTATAACATGGGGATCATTGTAAAAAAAAAAAGAAAAAGAAAAAGATAATTTAACCAGTTTCTGGTTGTATTACTTTTTTTTTTTTTTTTTTTTACAATTGCTTACACACTAAAATTAAAAAAAATAACACACAGTGAAACCTGACACCCAAGGAGCAAAACCTCAGCCCAAATCTACACAAATATAAGCACATTCTCATCCTCATACTACACATATTGTTTTGCAATTAGACAGAAATCTAACATGATGTCACTTTTTGGTCATTTTAAGGCACTTCTTTCCAAAATACTACACATGAACCAATTGATCAAACGCGGCCATCAGGTGTGCAGACACTCAGGTGCCTATCTGTGAACTCAACCATCAAGCTGTAAGCACTATACAAAGGCAACAGGTGGATTTTTGTAAATATAAATGAAAGGCAGTGTTGCAGTAAGAGGAATGGGGAGAAACATCTTTGGTCACAGAGCTATTTTGAATGTGAGCATGGTGATAACATCACAATATATACTACATTTATGCAGAATAAGGTCATAAACCAGCAAGACAAAATAGGTCCAACGCAGACCACATACTCACATTTGGACAGACTAGATGTTAGACTAATGAAACCAGAAACTGCTTAAATTATTCCAGTACCTCCCACAATACTCTATCTTCCTTTCATTTTATTTATGTATTTCATGTTTTCTTTTTACAGTTTTTGCCCATTGCTTACACACTAAAACTGAATGCTTAGAGCAAAGCCTCAGTACCTAAACTTCTTGTAGCATACCTTAAACACAGTGTAACCAGAGCTTAAACACACTGTCAACTTTGCACTTTGTTTACCATTCTGGAACACACTTATTGCAAAGCACTACACACATTTTCTTATGTTAGACACTTTGTTCAAAAATGAAATCACCTGTTATCATTGGGAAAACACTGTTCAAAAAGCAAAACTCATCTGGCTTTGTAGGCACTTACATACACACCTGAAAACACTTGCACAGTAAACACAACACCAATTGGTCTGAGCCTTAGCACTACAGATAGGCCTCAGGTGAGCCATTTTGAGAACTTTGGAAGAGGCATGCAGAGATATTCCAAGGGTGAATTCACAAGGCGATATTTTGATGATTTGTACAATATTTCTACAATTTTGAATGTTTGTTTTTTGTAAAAACTCTTGTTTGATTACTGCAGAAAGTCTACTTTTGAGTTTTGCAGAAGAAACACAAATACTGCAGCGTTTTATATGAAGCCCATCAGTGTGTTGCTGGTGATATGAAAGAGTATAGTGCTTGTGTGTATGGTTTTGTTGCAAGAATTTCATTTTTAGAAAGGAGTGTTAAGTTTTGATTGCAGTGTTTCATTTTGGCATAGATGTGAGTTGTTCATCTCCAAGTGCTATGTCTGATTGGCTTGTGTGTAGAGTTTTGACATAATGAGCCAAAATCAGCAAAAAGTGTGTAAGCAATAGGCAAAAACTGTATGATCTCTATTTTATACCCCTCATTCAAGCTATAGAGAAGGCCTGTGTGATAATGCAAAATGTGAAATGCAGCCTAACTGCAATGATGTACTGAAGGATTTTACAATGTGGTGAGAAATAAATACTTGTTATGTGTGTTGTGTTTGGTCAATATATTCATGTGCTTTAAAATCTTAAAAAATATAAATAAATCAAACCCAGACTGTATCATCAGAAAGGTGAAAATGTTACAAGTGTTTCAAATTGAGCACATCAGTGTAAGTGGTTCACACAGAATCTGACTGTATGAACCATGTGTGTGCCATATGCTACCAAAACTGGCTTTTGTTACATTTTTGTAAAGTTTTGAATGAAGTGTTTACAGTTTTTGCCTATTGCTTATACACTTTTTGCAGAATTTGGCTCATTATGTCAAAACTCTACACACAAGTCAATCAGACATAGCACTTGGAGATTAACAACTCGCATCTATGGCAAAATGAAACACTGCAATCAAAACTTAACACTCCTTTCTAAAAATGAAATTCTTGCAACAAAACCATACACACACAAGCACTATTTGAATTACTCTTTCATATCATCAGCAACACAGTAGGCGTGTTTCCATTACAAATGTGTAAATAAAAACCTGTTGCGAAATGACGGTGTTTCCATTAACCATATCATGCGACTAAAACTCGTCCTCTCGCTATAAGTCATTCAAAACGCACTAGCCGTTTTATATTTTTAATCGGATACAAGGCAAGTATGCGCTTGTTCTGGGAAGTAGGCTAATAATAGTGCGCGATTTCACGGAGGAACTGTGGATTCAGAATTTCTGGATGAACGCATTCACTTTTTTTTTTTTTAGCTGTGCAGTGCAATGAGGCCTCTTGTAACACCTGCAGCATCATGCACAAGCCAGTTTCTTTTTTACAGTCTATGGCCAGTTTCCACAAATAAACGAATAAAGAATGATCATATGACTGTTCACGTAGCTACATCAGGTGACCTGGAAATGCGAAAAAAGCGTTTCCATCGCCGTTTTGCGAATTATTACTTTTTACTGAAAAACCACCTCATGCGAGCGTAAAAACTTTTTTGCGATATATGGGTGTTTTTGCAAATTTGATGCGTTTCCATTAGGCGTATTTTCAATTCGCAATTTCAATTAGCGCATTTTGAAGGGTAATGGAAATGCGCCTACTGATGGGCTTTATGTAAAACATTGCAGTCTTTGTGTTTCTATTTTTATTGTCATTTGCTCATTTTTATTGTCTTCTGTAAAACTCAAAAGTAGAATTTCTGAATTTCAAACAAGAGTTTTTACCAAAAAAAAACAAACAAACAAAAAAAAAAACATTCAGAATTGAATCACAAATCATCAAATTTAGCAGCAAAACAAAAGTAAAAAAACAAACAAACAAACAATTACTGGAAAAATTGCTATTGGGGGAAAAACATATACTTGTTTTGTGTGTGTGTGTGTGGGGGCCTTATGGATCCTGTCTTTTGTTTGGGTCTGGCCACAAGATGTCTTCAACATCACAGGTGATGTCCTCGTGGGCTAGGCATCGGGGAAAATAATGCCTTGTGAATCCACCCTTGGATTGATTCCACCTCAGTGTCTCTGCATGCCTCTTCCAAAGTTCTCAAAATGGTTTACCTGAGGCCTATCTGTAGTGCTAAGGCTCAGAGCGATTGGTGTTGTGTTTACTGTGCAAGTGTTTTCAGGTGTGTATGTAAGTGCCTATAATTGCCAGATGAGTTTTGCTTTTTGAACAGTGTTTTCCCAATGATAACAGGTGATTTCTTTTTCGTTTTTTGTGTCTAATGTAAGAAAACGTGTAGTGTTTTGCAATAAGTGTGTTCCAGAATTGTAAACAAAGTGCAAAGTTGACAATGTGTTTAAGCTATGGTTACACTGTGTTTAAGGTATGCTACAAGAAGTTTAGGTACTGAGGCTTTGCTCTAAACATTCGGTTTTAGTGTGTAAGCAATAGGCAAAAACTGTAATTTTGCAAAAGATATTAGATGTTCTGCTACTTGTGTGTGTAGATGTGTGAATCATGTAGTCTTTTGACAAAATAAGGCTTGTTTTCAAAATTGTGCCTAAGCAATCGCAAAAAACTGTAGTCTAATACCTAGTCTGTCCAAATGTGAGTATGTGGTCTGCGTTGTAAGGACCTATTTTGTCTTGCTGGTTTATGACCCCATTCTGCATAAATGTAGTATATATTGTGATGTTATCACCATGTTCACATTCAAAATAGCTCTGTGACCAAAGATGTTTCTCCCCATTCCTCTTACTGCAACACTGCCTTTCATTTATATTTACAAAAATCCACCTGTTGCCTTTGTATAGTGCTTACAGCTTGATGGTTGAGTTCACAGATAGGCACCTGAGTGTCTGCACACCTGATGGCCGCGTTTGATCAATTGGTTTGTGTGTAATATTTTGGAAAGAAGTGCCTTAAAATAGCAAAAAAAAAGTGACAATGTTAGATTTCTGTGTCTAATGTAGAGAAGTGTGTTTAGTGTTTTGCAAAAAGTGTGAGGTTGAGAATGTGCTTATAGTTGTGTAGATTTTAGCTGAGGTTTTGCTCCTTGGGGGTCAGGTTTCACTAACTGTGTGTTATTTTTAATTTTGGTGTGCAAGCAATTGTAAAAAACAAACAAACAAACACAAAAAAAAAACGTTAATGTGTAGACTGTACAGAGCGACATCTAGGTGGCTTCCAGGTAAAAGCAAAACAAAAAAGGTATAAAAACGCTTTGGAAAAGGCCCTGGTTTGGCATCACTGGTGTAATCTGTGTTTCAGCAGGTGGATCTGCCGCAGTGGCTGGTGAATCTGATGCATAACATTGAGGAGGCCACCACACATGAGCTGACCATTGAATGAAGATCCCAGAGATGCTTTACAGTGGACACAGCCAATGCATTTGCTGGACTTTTTGTCTCTCTTGACACCTGAGGTCATCATATGCATTTCCATTTCCATTCTCCATCTCCAGCGCTCTGTTTTCATAGCTCTTGCACAATCTATGGCTGAACTCGTGTGGGTGGGATGTAAATGATTTGCTCGTGGCGTGTGTGTGTGTGTGTGTGTGTGTGTGTGTGTGTGTGTGTGTGTGTATAGGCACCCATGGACCTACAGCAATCCTGAGCTGGCAAACAAAGCTTGAACTCCTAAGATGTGCTCACCATTAAAGCTTGACTTGGACTCACAAATCTATAGCGTCTGATGTCTTTAAACTGACTTTGAACTATTGGCTGACCCTAATGCGTCTTGTGATGTTAGTGTCTAATGTTGGACTAATACTACACCAGGAACTCTTAATTACTGTTCAAGTGACAAACATGTTATGATGACTGCAGACCTCAGGTTAACCCGTCCTCTTATGCAATGACCACATGACCTTGTTTTTTGACCCAGCTCAAAGCGTGGTCAAAAACACATTATTGAGATACGCTCGCATAACTGCCAAATATGTGTTTTGATCTCTAATTATATGCTGCATTATTGTTATACACACACTCTGTTGCTTTTCAAAAGAAGTACCTTTGAGCCTTATCCCAAAAGGTACATATTAATGTCTTAAAGGTACATTTCACACTCCTAACCAGAAGCGATGCAACAACGCAATGCCACAGAATCATTTAAACATCACAGCTGTTCAAAAGCGAGAAGCACGCTGTACTCACAACGAAATGGACAAATTTGTTCTAATTAATAAATATTAAACCTATAGAAATGGCTATTTAAATATTTAACATTATTAAAACTACATACTGAGTGACTGATACCTTCTTTGTCATGGAAAACACTTGGTTTGCATTAAGTTTCGCAGTTTTAATGTTTGTTTTATTTTTAGATCTGATGTAATCTGTTGTTGCTTTCAGTATGGCTATAAATGTCACGCAATGTGATATTCAAACTCACATTAGACTATTTTAACAATGAATAAAGCATGTAATCAATACCTGGGATTATCAGTGTCATAGTTTGTATGTTGCTCCAGCCGCGACTTCACGGAAATTGAAACCATTTCGAAAAATAAAATCCCTTTCGCTCGTCACTGCGCACATGGTTAGGACAAAAACTACATGGAAAAGCCTTTTATGGTGTCACGTCTGGTTGGGACACAGTGACCCACAGTTTGATCCCCTAAAAATTAATGCTGATAGATCTAATAATTACATTTGCAATTAGGGAAAGTGCAGACCCAGTGTGAGCAGGAACAGCTGACATGGAAATCAGGATTTTTTTGTTTGTTCCTTTGTTTTTAATATTCAACCGGGAAAGTTATTTAGTTTTCTGTATCTGAATACAAAAATGTTCATAATGAATCACAAATCATCAAAAAATGTTCGACTTCTGTGAAAGAAAACAAACAAACAAAAAAAACGTATAATTATATAAGCATATTTATCTTCTGACTCTTTTAACAAAAAAACAATAAAAACAAAAACGGCAGCGACAACAAGAGCAAGAGCAAACATTTTGGTCATAACATGGTTGGTGGCCCTCAGCTTGGTATTGTTGGCCCTCAGTGAAAACTAATTGTGACCCTGGACGACAAAACCAGTCTTAAGTCGCTGGGGTATATTTGTAGCAATAGCCAAAAATACATTGAATGGGTCAAAATTATTGATTTTACTTTTATGCCAAAAATCATTAGGATGTTAAGTAAAGATCATGTTCCATAATGATATTTTGTAAATTTTGTACTTTAAATATGTCAAAACTTAATTTTTGATTAATATGCATTGCTAGGAACTTCATTTAGACAACTTTAAAGGTAATTTTCTCAATATTTAGAATTAATTGTTTTTTTTGTTTTTTTTTTTGTGCACTCAGATTCCAGATATTCAAATAGTTATATCTCAGCCAAATATTGTCCTATCCTAACAAACCATACATCCATGCAAAGCTTATTTACTCATCTTTCAGATGATGTATAAATCTCAATTTCGAAAAATTGACACTTAAGGCTGGTTTTGTGGTCCAGGGTCACAATTGATGATAAACAGCAGCATCATGAACCTGTTATTGGTGAATCAGGTCACAGATGTTGCATCGCTCCATACCGCACAGTTTGTCCTCTTAGAGTAAATATTGACATCTGTGCAACCAGAGTAAACCTGTGCACTGAAAACAGTGTAATTAATACAGACGGGCGGCGTGTCAATGATTAACTCCTCTGAGGTCATCGTGCCACTGTATAAAAGGACGGCACACATGCACAGAGAGCAGATCTGACATACAGCAGCAGATACTGACTTGTTCTGCTATGAGAAGGCCGTGTGTGTTTGTGTTGTTGGTGAGCGTCCTCGTGTCTCCGGCGGATCTTTCTCCGGTGATCGGGCCTGAACCCATCCGCTGCAGCCCATGCTCTCAAGAGCAGCTCAGCGCCTGTCCCGCCGTGTCTTCGTCCTGTCCGGAGGTCCTGCGAGAGCCGGGATGCGGATGCTGCATGTCCTGCGCGCTGAAGAAAGGAGACTCCTGCGGCGTTTATACGGCTCCCTGCGGCAGCGGCCTGCACTGCGTCCCGAAACCCGGCGACCCTCGGCCGCTCCACGCGCTGACCCGCGGACAGGCCGTCTGCACCGAATATGACCAGATGGAAGGTGTGTTTCTGATTACTGAGTGTGTGCTTCCAGCTTTTCCAACAGGTTATTGGTCACAGGACTTGAGGTATTCTCTGATTGTGTTTGTAGATGAGCCAGACTTCACGTCTGACCAGGGCTCCCTGCATTACCTGCTGGGACTCAACAGGCCGCTGGATGCCCAGGACGCAGCGGAGGCTCAGGAGAGCATCAAGGCCAAGGTCAACGCCATCAGGAAGAAACTGATCCAACAGGTACTCAAACCAGCAGATAATGCTTCAGGAAACAGCATCACTTTTACTGTCTGAAGCTGTTGAATTTCCAAGCTTTTTAAGCGCTTTGCATTTTGTGAAAATAAATATTTCACCCGAAATCGATCCTCTAAAATTAGGCCTTAACCCCTTAATTGTCACCTGTCCCTAAGTTTTTACAATTTTACAAATAAATCCTAATTTAATCATGACAAACTATATATCGTGGAAAATGTCTAAGACTCCTAAATAGATATTTTACTTTTTTTTTTTTTTTTTTTTAAGTAATAGATTAATTTATGACAAGTTCGCACCTCAAAAACCTACTTCATAACAGTTCTGACCTTTGTCACAAAAAGACTTTCTTCGTTGCCTTTTTTTCTCTATCACGCTTTAGAAATCATAAGAAATTATGTATCACTTGAAAACTTAAAATGTCAAAATTCATTATTTGAAAATCATTTTAAAATCAGACATTGCATAACCATGGAAAATGTACATCAAAATCGTATTACAAAATATTTTCGTTAGAAAATAAGTTTAAATACTGCATTTTCACATCTTTGTTCAAAAATGGCAGTGACAGTTATAGGGTTAATAAGATTGTTTTTGAATTCCGTACAAAACTTTGGACTAATAAACTTAAATGTTGCACATATTTGTCATTGAGTTATTACAGTTACCAAACAACAACTATATATGTAACCCTGATCCACAAAACCAGTCATAAGCGTCAATTTTATGAAATTGAGATTAATTTATCATCTGAAAGCTGAATAAATAAACTGTCCGCTGATGTATGGTTTGTTAGGATACTATGAGCTATTTGAAAATCTGCAGGGTGCAAAAAAATCGAAATATTGAGAAAATCGCTTTTAAAGTTGTCCAAGTTCTTAGCAATGCATATTACTAATAAAAAATGAAGTTTCGATAAATTTAGGGTAGGAAATTTATAAAATATCTTCATGGAACATGATCTTTACTTAATATCCTAATGATTTTTGGGATAAAAAAAAATTAAATACCCAAAATGTATCATCTACACTCAACAACAAATTAGGTCTTATTTAAGATTTTGTGTTTTGAGTTTTAGTCTAATAAACTTAAATGTTACACACATTTGTCACTGACTTATTAGTTACCAAACAACAACTATATGTGACCCTGGACCACAAAACCAGGCAAGGGTCAAAACAAGGGTCAATTTTCTGAAATTGAATACAATGTATAGCTACTATCCAAAGTACACTTTAAACAGATATGTTTTAACTGATTCTTGAAATCAGACAGAGATGAGAATTGAGAAAATTGCCTTTAAAGCTGTCCAACTTAAGATCTTAGCCATGCATATTTCTAATCAAAAATGAAGTTTTGATCAATTTAGGGTAGGAAATGTATAAAATATCTTCATGGAACATGATCTCTACTTAATATCCTAATGATTTTTGGCATAAAAGAAAATTTACCCAAAATGTATCATCTACACCTGGACCCTGGACCACAAAACCAGGCAAGGGTCAAAACAAGGGTCAATTTTCTGAAATTGAGATTTATACATAATCTGAAAGCTGAATAAATGTACTTTCCACTGATGTATGGTTTTATGTATGTAATGGTTAGGATCGGACAGTATTTGCCTGAGATGCAACTATTTGAAATCTGGAATCTGAGGGCGCAAAAAAATCCAAATATTGAAGAAGAAGAAGATTTTGTATTTATATAGCGCCTTTCAATAGCTCAAGGTCACTTTACATATTTTAGGTAGATATCCACACAAGCAATATAGACACAAATACAATATAAACACATACACAATGTATAGCTACTATCCAAAGTACATTTTAAACAGATATGAAATCAGACAGAGATGAGCACTGAGAAAATTGCCTTTAAAGTTGTTCAAATTAAGATCTTAGCAATGCATATTACTAATCAAAAATGAAGTTTTGATCAATTTACGGTAGGAAACTTACAAAATATTTTCATGGAACATGATCTTTACTTAATATCCTAATGATTTTTGGCATACAATTGTTGACATGTATTATTGGTTATTGCTACAAATATACCTGTGCTGCAGATATTTAAAAATATATATATTTTAAATGAAATGTTATCTGAAATAAAACAATGTATTTTTGGTTGATTTTTAGGGTCCGTGTCACACTGAGCTGCACGCATCTCTGGACATCATTGCTGAATCACAGCAGGCGTTAGGAGAAAAGTTCACTAGCTTTTATTTGCCCAACTGTGACAAGCATGGATTCTACAAGGCCAAACAGGTGAGTCTAAGCCAATGCAACCTGACCCTGAAAAAGCACCCTAACTCCTTCTGTCACACTAACTCTTGTCTGTCTGTCAGTGTGAGACGTCTCTGATCGGCCAGCCTCCGCGCTGCTGGTGTGTGTCGTCCTGGAACGGGAAGAGAATCGGAGATGATCTAGCGTCTGATTCCCAGTGTCATCAGGAGCTCACACACTGAACCGTCACACAGCTACAGCTTCAGCTCACTTCGCACCATATTTATTCTTATGGCTCTTATGTGGTTAATATTTATGAACTGGTTTTTGACACAATTTTAGCAGAATTGTGAACTAGAAACAAACACTGGAAGACATGGTGTTTATCAAACTCCTCCTCAGCAAGATCCACATCTGGGTCTTTAAAAGCTCAAAGATGAAATCGCTCCACAACGACGTTTGTTCAACATTAACGTGAATTATTTATGATGAAGCTGTGATTCTGCTTCAGTCTTGTTTTTTCTGACCGCTTTAATTCATTATAACCACTTTTGCACACCAAATGTCCAAGGTAAACCTGTCTGGATGTTGATATTAGTCTGTTAACAGTTTCATTTGTATTCTGTAAGCTCAGTTTTGATTTGTTGATGTTATTTGACTATGTATTTATACCAAATGTCTACCTCACTTTAGACCTCTTTTTCAGACGTCTTTATGGACTGAATGCATTTAACGTATTTAAGAGTGCTGCTGTATTTATTCTGGAACTATTATTTTATTGAATATTAATGTAATGTGTATATAACCTCAAGAGTTTATTTCAATAAAGTGTTAGAGACTGTACGACTTGCACAGGCATCTTCTCTTGAGCTATGTTCACTCTGAAATTCATGTGAGATGATCTAATAGATACAGCGGGGAAAATAAGTATTTGACACATCAGCATTTTTATCAGTAAGGGGATTTCTAAGTGGGCTATTGACACAAAATTTCCACCAGATGTAGCCATCAAGCCAAATATTGAATTCATACAAAGAAATCAGAACATTTAAGTATACAAGTTGAGTCATAATAAATAAAGCGAAATGACACAGGGAATAAGTATTGAACACATGAAGATAACAAGGTGCAAAATGGCATAGAAAGCCAGGAGATCACCTGAAATCTGTCAGTATTGAGAGAGAAACCCTATATAAAAAAGGCTTATAAACCCAGGAGGCACACAGGAAAGACTTCATGATGGGTAAAACAAAGAACTCTCTCAAGATCTTCGTAATCTTACCGTTGAAAAGCATTTTGATGGGAATGGTTATAGGCGCATTTCCAGAATGCTGAATGTTCCTGTGAGCACTGTGGGGGCCATTATCCGGAAATGGAAAGAGCATCAGTTCACCATAAACCAGCCACGATCAGGTGCTCCACGTAAGATCCCTGTCCGAGGAGTCCAAAGAATAATCAGGAGAGTTCTCCAAGAGCCAAGAACCACTCGGGCAGAACTTCAGGAAGACCTTGCATCAGCAGGTACTGTTGTTTCAAAGAAAACTATAAGCAATGCACTGAACCGCCATGGCATCCATGCAGCTCACCACACAAGACTCTGTTGCCGAACAAAAAGCGTGTTGAGGCTCGGTTAAAGTTTGCGAAACAGCGTTTGGAGAAGCCTGTGGATTATTGGGAGACTATAGTATGGTCAGATGGAAGCAAAATTTAACTTTTTGGCAGTCATTCTACACACCATGTTTGGAGAAGAAATGGCACTGCCCACCACCCCAACAACACCATACCAACAGTTAAGTTTGGGGTGGAAGCATCATGGTTTGGGGCTGCTTTTCAGCAAGAGGTACTGGCAGACTTATTATTGATAGACTTATACATATTATTGAAGGCAGGATGAATGGAGAAATGTACCGGGACATTCCGGATAAAAATCTGCTGCCATCTACCAGAAAGCTGAATGATCCCAAACACAAGGCAAAGGAAACAATGAAGTGGTTAAGGAACCAATTCTATTCCCATGACTCTTCATCAGTGTGGAAAGGTCTGAAAGAAATCACCAGCTACAAGACACCATCCCCCCAGCACTGTGGACAATCAACATCTGGCAGACGAACTGAATGAGTTCTACTGCAGGTTTGAAAAAACACCATTTACACCTCCAACAACCCCCTTCTCCCTCACCCCTCCTTTACAAATCAGCGAGGAAGACGTCTGCAAAGTCTTCAAAAAGAACAAAAGAAAAAAAGCTCCATGTCCTGATGGCATGACTCCAGCCTGTCTGAAAACCTGTGCTGATCAGCTGGCCCCCATATTTCAACTAATCTTCAATAAATCGCTACAGTTATGTGAAGTCCCTGCCTGCTTCAAACGCTCCACCATCATCCCCGTTCCAAAAAAAAACAAGATAACAGGACTTAATGACTACAGACCTGTGGCGCTAACGTCTGTCGTCATGAAGTCGTTTGAAAAACTGGTTCTGGCTTATCTGAAGGACATCACCAGACCCTTACTGGACCGCCTGCAGTTTGCTTACCGAGCAAACAGGTCTGTGGATGATGCTGTAAACATGGGTTTGCATTTCACCCTGCAGCATCTGGATAAATCAGGGACTTATGTAAGGATCCTGTTTGTGGACTTCAGCTCAGCCTTTAACACTATCATCCCAAACCTCCTCCTGCCCAAACTAACTCAGCTCTCTGTGCCCACCTCTGTCTGTCAGTGGATTACCAGCTTCCTGACAGACAGCAGCTAGTGAGGCTGGGAAAATACTCATCTAGCACCCGCACCATCAGCACTGGCGCCCCTCAGGGTTGTGTTCTCTCCCCACTGCTCTTCTCCCTGTACACCAACGACTGCATCTCTAAAGACCCCTCTGTCAAGCTCCTGAAGTTTGCGGATGACACCACACTCATCGGTCTCATTCAGAATGGTGATGAGTCTGCTTACAGACAGGAAGTTAAAGAGCTGGCTGAATGGTGCAGTCACAACAACCTGGAGCTCAACACGCTCAAAACAGTGGAAATGATCGTGGACATCAGGAGGAAGCCCCCTGCTTCTCCCCCCACTCACCATCATGAACAGCACTGTAAAAACAGTGGAGTCATTCAGGTTCCTCAGCAACACCATTTCCCAGGACCTGAAGTGGGACACTCACATTGACTCCATTGTGAAAAAGGCCCAGCAGAGGCCGTCAACTGAGGAAGTTCAACCTGCCACAAGATCTGCTGAAACAGTTCTACTCTGCCATCATCAAATCCATCCTGTGCAGTTCAATTACTTCTGACCTCAGAAGACTACGCCGGATAGTCCGGTGTGCTGAGCGAATCATTGGTACAACCCTCCCCACTCTTCAAGATCTGTACCTGTCCAGAGTGCGCAAAAGGGCTCATCTCATGAACACTTGAAAAATAACATGGAACAACAACACTATTATACATACATTCATTCATTTATTTATTTAATACACATACTTGTTTACATTTCTCATTTCTAATGTGTACCTGTACATAGTAAATTGTTTACATTTGTCCATTTTAGTTTATTTTAAATTGTATATTGTATTTGCTTCTTTGCACTTTTTCTGTATATTTGTATATTGTTCTTTTTATTATCTGTGTCTTGTCATTGTCATTCTGTTGCACTGTGGAGCTTCTGTCACTAAAACAAATTCCTAGTATATGCAAACATACCTGGCAATAAAGCTCATTCTGATTCTGATTCTGATTCTGAAGTGGTTTCAAAGAAAGAAAATCAAGTTGCTTGAATGGCCCAGTCAATCACCTGACCTAAATCCCATAGAAAATCTATGGAGAGAAAGTTCAGGAAGGAACCTTCAAGATTTAAAGAGCGTTTGTGTGGAAGAATGGGCCAGAATCACTCCTGAGCAATGCAGGCGACTGGTCTCTCCATACATCTTGGTAGACCAAGATGGCGGCGCGTGCACAACGCGAGGCTCAGCGTCTCTCCAGTTTTTGCAGTTTTGCGGTAATTCTCCTGCTCATATCGGGTCTGTTCGTGCAGAACAGTTGTGCATTAACATCGTACACCCGACAGGAGCTTTTGGATATAAGTTTGCACATTTCCGACAGTTTTATCAGCAATCTTCGTCTCGCCCCTGAGATCGCCAAAACAATCGAGGCTGCGCACCCTACTCGGCCGGGCGGAAGTGCTCGAAGGCGGCGGCGCGACCGTAAACAAAGGAGGGGGAAACGCGGAGGACTGAGAGCTAAGCTAAAGCTAACACCACACCGGCTCTCTCTCCCCAGCATTTTCCTCGCCAATGTGAGGTCTATGGTGAACAAAATGGACGAGATTCGACTCCGCATTAGCCACAGCAAGAGGCTTTTGAACTGCAATGTCATGATTTTCACCGAAACATGGCTAAACAGCGGCATACCGGATAACGCTATTGACATAGCTGGACACCAAACATTCCGAGCAGATAGATCGGCTGATGACACCGGTAAGACCAGAGGCGGAGGATTGTGCATTTATGTTAACAAAGCTTGGTGCACGAACTCTGTTAGTGTTGTCAAACACTGCTCAGCTAACCTAGAGTTTCTCATGGTTAAGTGCAGACCGTTTTATCTGCCGCGGGAGTTTACATCAGTCATTATAACCGCTGCTTACATTCCTCCCGACGCTGATGCCAAGCTCGCAATGAACGAACTTCATGCGGCCATCAGTAAACAACAGACTATTCACCCGGAGGCTGCATTTATTGTTGCGGGGGATTTTAATCACTCCAACTTAAAGACAGTGCTCCCAAAATTTCATCAGAACGTTTCCTGTCACACCAGAGGCAACAAAACTTTGGACCATGTCTATACAAACATGGCTGAAGCCTACACTGTGACCCCCCTCCCCCACCTGGGACAATCAGATCACCTTTCTTTGTCCCTCATCCCCAAATATTCACCCCTCATCAACTGTGTGAAGCCATCAGTGAAGACCATCAAAGTGTGGCCAGCGGGGGCAGACCTCACACTCCAGGACAGGTTTCAAAATACTGACTGGAGTATGTTTGCTTCTCAGGCCACATGTGGCTTTCACACGGACATAAACAGCTATACTTCCTCTGTTCTGGATTACATTAACACCACCGCAGACAGTGTCACAACTCAGAAGCAGATCACCACATACCCAAATCAGAAGCCATGGATGAACAAGGAGGTGCGCCTCCTGCTGAAGGCACGCAACACAGCCTTCAGATCAGGAGATGCACAGGCCTACAGCACATCCAGGGCAGATCTGAAGAGGGGCATCAAAAAGGCCAAGCACTGCTACAAGCTAAAGATAGAGGATCACTTTTCCAACTCTGACCCTCGACGCATGTGGCAGGGCATCCAGGCCATCAGTGACTACAAACCCAGCCATTCCACCCCAACAGACACAAATGCCTCTTTCCTGAACGAGCTCAATGACTTTTATGCTCGCTTTGAGAGAGACAATAGAGGATCTGCCACCAAGCTTACATCTACAAATAATCACCAGTCCATCACACTGACCTCCACAGATGTGTATACTGCACTGAGCCGGATCAACACGCGCAAGGCTGCTGGACCAGACGGCATCCCTGGACGCGTACTTAGGGCATGTGCGGAGCAGCTTGCTGGGGTTTTTACAGACATTTTTAACATGTCCCTCGCTCAAGCGGCTGTGCCTACTTGCTTTAAATCCACCTCCATTGTGCCAGTGCCAAAACACTCTAAACCATCATGCCTGAATGACTACCGTCCTGTAGCACTCACACCCATCATCATGAAGTGCTTTGAACGGCTGGTCCTGGAACACCTGAAAAACTGTCTCCCGTCTACACTGGACCCACTCCAGTTTGCATACCGGACCAATAGGAGCACAGAGGATGCAGTCTCCATAGCATTGCACTCTGTACTCGCACACTTGGACAATAAGAACACTCATGCACGTATACTGTTTGTCGACTTCAGCTCGGCATTCAACACCGTCATCCCCTCCAAGCTAATCACTAAACTTGGAGATCTGGGCATTAACACCTCACTCTGCAATTGGATTATGGACTTTCTGACCAACAGACCTCAGCATGTTAGGTCAGGCCTCACTTGCTCTACCACCATCATGCTCAACACTGGTGTACCACAAGGCTGTGTGCTGAGCCCTTTCCTCTACTCCCTCTTCACCCACGACTGCAGAGCTTTGAATGGATCAAACACCATCATCAAGTTTGCAGACGATACTACGGTGATCGGTCTCATCAGCAACAACGATGAGACTGCCTACAGGGAGGAGGTCCAGCACTTGGCTACATGGTGCACAGAAAATAACCTGCTCCTTAACACCACCAAAACTAAGGAGCTGATTATAGACTTCAGGAAGGAGAGAGGAAGCAAACATGATCCCATCCAGATTAACGGGATGGCTGTTGAGCGTGTCTCCTGCTTCAAGTTCCTGGGGACCCACATCTCAGAAGACCTGTCCTGGACCACCAACACCTCCAGCCTGGTCAAGAAGGCCCATCAGCGACTCTTCTTCTTGAGGACACTGAAGAAAAATCAGATGTCCCCAGCCATCCTGGTGAACTTTTACCGCTGCACAATAGAGAGCATACTAACCAACTGTGTCACAGTCTGGTATGGAAGCTGCTCTGTTGCGGAGCAAAAAGCACTGCAGCGGGTGGTGAAAACTGCCCAACGCATCACTGGGACTCCACTCCCTGCCATCAAAGACTTGCAGAGGAAAAACTGCCTGCGTCGTGCACGCAGTATTCTTAAGGACTCCTCTCACCCCGCCCACGGACTGTTTTCTCTCCTGCCTTCCGGCAGGCGCTTCAGGAGCCTCCGGACTAGAACCAGCAGACTGAGGAACAGCTTCTTTCCTAGAGCTGTCTCCTTACTGAACTCTGCCCCTCATTGATTCCACTGCATCTCCTTCACACCTTCACTTCCCTCATCCTCCTCATACCTCTTTAATCAACCATAACCTTTGTATTTGCACTATTAACTTGTATTTGCACTACATGATCACTCACATGCACTAAGGGACTGAAAAACCACTATTCTAATGCTCATTTGCACTACCTGTCTGTCTTCACTCTCAATCATTGTATAATTGCAGCATATATTATACTGCAATTCACTACTCAATCCACTGCACTGATACCTCGGATGAACATCTGATCAAAATTTCACCTGCAGTATTTAATATTCTATTCAGTATTTAATATACACTGCACTTCATTGCACATTTTACTACATTGTAAATATCCCATCTGTAAATATCCCATCTGTAATTCCTGCCTATAGTACATAACCATCTGTATATTATGTTCATAGTATGTATCCATCTGTAATTATTACCATAGAACGCTTTATCTACATTTAAATTATTTAACTTATATCCTGCACTTTACTTCTTATTGCACTTCTGGTTAGACCTAAACTGCATTTCGTTGCATTGTACTTGTACATGTGTAATGACAATAAAGTTGAATCTAATCTAATCTAATCTAATCTAGAAGCTGTAATCACCAACAAAGGCTTTTCTACAAAGTATTAAATAAAGTGTGTTCAATACTTATTCCCTGTGTCATTTCACTTTATTTATTATGACTCAACTTGTATACTTAAATGTTCTGATTTCTTTGTATGAATTCAATATTTGGTTTGATGGCTACATCTGGTGGAAATTTTGTGTCAATAGCCCACTTAGAAATCCCCTTACTGATAAAAATGCCGCTGTGTCAAATACTTATTTTCCCCACTGTATGCTGTGTTCATAACACAAATATAGCCTACTGTACCAGTGAAATTACCATCAAAAGTATCACAAGTCATCACGTCCCCTAAATTCACCTGTCCACCAATGAAAACTGACAACAATTGTCTCATGTTGTTTCTTTTGCTCAAATAGTGTTGAAAAGACATTTTTCAGGTGAGATCAGTCAGTGCACATTTGTATTCATAAACACGTCTCAGAATGCTGACTGTTTGACTTTTGGCTCTTTTATTCAGAAGTTGAGTCTTTCTTCGATAGAGTGGCCATCTTTAGCATTGCAAGCATAGCATGCAAAATTATAGGAGTGACATGTCTTGGGTTTTCTATAGTCTTTGAGTGTACACAGAGTATGTGTAATCGCAAATAATGAAAGTAGTGAAAGTAGCATTCAAAAGCGGTTTCAATGTCCCGCATATTAATAGTGGCTTCCTGATGCCCTCAATTTTTATGCGGTATAATCACCCATTGATATTGTAACAACCATTCCACATTAAGGGCAATATGTAACAGAATAAAATAATAGGGAAGGGACACTATCCAATTATTTTGCATGGAGCATAATTGCCTACCAAACAGTTACACATCATGGAACCTATATAGCAGGGGTCTCCAACCTTTTTTCATTCAAGAGCTACTTTTTAAAAATGAAAATGGCTAAGAGCTACCCATGTTATAAATTGGTCTGATTGTACATATCCAAACTGTTATGCGTGGTATAACATGCTATAACACATGTTAAAATGGGCTGGAAGTGTACAACAAGAGTAGCAGCATTATGCACTTTTGCTTTGCATAAACATTCAAATAAAAACATTAAAAACACTGACCCAAAAAAAAAAAAAAAAAAAAAAAAAAAAGTAAATAATTTTGTATAAAATAATTTTTAAATTATATTTTATCTGGTCCAAACAGTTCTACAGAAGACAATATGCTTTCTAAAAATCAAAACACTATAATAAGAAATTGTAGATGCATTTATTAGCACTGCTTTATTGCACATTACACTGGAAAAAAATAAATAAATAAATAACCCCAAAAAATGGCCCAAAAGGCTCAACCCAGCATTTGGGTTTAAAAAAAAAACAGGATTGTTTAGTGTAATGATCTACTTTGATTAAGTCATCCAAAGTTTGATTAATTCCGTGACACTGTGCATTAAATTCTAAACTGTAACATTTTATGAATGAATGGATGCTGAAATAAATGTAAAAAACTGTAATCCAGCGACAAATGATATCTGATTGTCCATGCACAAAAAATGTCAAATCAGTTTGCTACCACTGTGAAAAAAAACAAACAAAACAAAACATTTAAATGGAAGAAAATAACATAATCCAAAGGTAAAGTTGCAAAAAAAAGGGGGGGAAACAATTCAAACCCAGGCAATACAAATGTCCAAGAGAAGATGTTGGCATTAAGTCTGTATAGAATTCAAAGATTCTGGATAACACACCAAACACAGTCAATCAGAAACATGAATATATTGGCCCACAAATGAGTGTCTTTTATAAAATGTTCCTCAATTAAAGACCTGAAGGGACAAAGCTAAATGTCAACTCAAACTCTCATTTTTCTTTTTTTTTAGATTACATTTTTTAAATTATTTTAATTTGATTTATTTTATTTTTTTTTATACATAACTATTTACTAAAATATATTATTTGTTGTGATTAATTACAAAAAAAAAAAAATTCAATTGTTAGCTCATTATTGTTTTATTGACGACACTGCAAATTTTGTATTTCATCTTCCAGAGGAATCCAGAGTGCACTAGAACTCTTTACAGAAGAAGCAGCAATCGAGGAGGAGCTTCATTCCACAGCGGAGTCCTGGTTAACCCCTTATGAACAGAACAGGAGTGAAGCGTCAGTCTCATGCCATCTACCTCTGTGTTTAAAACACTGTCTGAAACTATATTCTCCACACCTGAGACCACAGTCAGTCATAAGATGATAGATTCTCCCTGAGAAACACAACATGCTCATTTCTGTAAGGTTTACATTTTATTTATTTTTTTACAGAGTATTAAATGTTTGCGTTTTATCAGTTTTATAAGGATTATAAGGTTAACTGCTTGAGCTGAGAAGTGTTTGATTCAATTTAATTGACATTTATTTGTATATGCATTCATGACACGTCATTTCAAAGCACTTTTACAGAGAATGCATGTTTGCAAATGCTGAATGCTGCTGTTTTATGTTGATTCAGAGTTGGCATCATCTGAAGTCCTGGAGAATAATTAGTTTAGCTGCTGTTTATGACATTTCCAGCTAAACACATGTGCCGTGCGTGCAACAAGTTAATAATCATAAAGGTGACAGTGAAAGTTTGGTCACAAAAGTTATGTTGTTATGACATTATGCATACGTTCTGGTCCATTTACATCTCAGCAGCATAACTGGGTCAGCTGGAAAAGCTCTTGGGCTGTGACCTCAACTTGTGGATGTTTTGATCTGCTGAAGTCTGTGAAGTTAATTTGCTGTGGCATAAAGATTTATGATGCCTAGGGGCTAAGGAAGGTCTGAAGGGTGCTAAATACTGCAGAAGGGGAGCGTATGATGGGATGAGAATCTGTGAGCAGCCTGATCCTGACATTAAAACACAATGATCTCAATGTTTAACCCGATGCTGTTCTGTTACTCTGGATGCTGTGGGGTGAGTCAGGTCTGGATTCTCCTGCATCTCACCAGGAGCAGTTCCTGAGCGAATCTATTCTATTCTATTCTATTTTTCCATAGTTTGATCTGTAGATTGTTGTGGTCTTTTCCTTTCTGAAGATGCAGGTAGGGTGTAATGATTTTACAACTGTGAAAGCTGTATTTTCTATGGCCTTACACCTAAACCTAGCCCTCACAGGAAACTTTCTGCATTTGTACATATTTAAAAAACTCATTCTTGTATTGTTTATAAGCTTTCTCCCTTAGTGCTAGGGCTAGTGTTAACATTATTTCCTCATGGGGGAAAAAAGCTGGTATTAGTACACAGTGAATACACACGCACACGCACACACACACACACACACACACACACACACACACACAGCAGTATAAGAGGCAGGCGTGTGGCGCTGATCTGCAGAAGGAGAGACTCCAACAGACGGAGGATCATCAGCCTGACAGAAAGAACGAAGAGGTCAGTGACTGGAGCTTTATTTCTGCTGTTTTCACACAACTGGTCTGTTCAAACGTCTGTTGATTTTGTAAAAGACAAACAAATGTAAAGATTACATACCTAAAGTAACTTTGCAATATGGTACCTAAAATACCATATTGCAAAGTAACAGCTAAAACATTTGCTAATTTACAAGCTTCTGTTTATTTCAGTTCATGCTTTATGACTGCAATAGAAAATAAATAAATAAATAAATAAATATAAAATATATATGCATTACTTACTAATGCATCAAAGACCCTGTATAAATTTGTCAGTATTTAGAGAAGTGTTCACAGGTCTTGGCTGATGTGAAATTGAGTGTTTGGATGTGAAAAGCAAACACTCTGACAACTCAAATACTGAGTAATGAAGTATGCAAATAAACTTTAATGAACAGAGAAGGCAACGCGTATAAGCTATATTAAAATTCAATACAATATGCAGTCAAAAATGCATATGTATATGAGATGCTTGCAGTATTTATTTGATTTATCTGCTGGCGCATTAAGACTCACTCTATGCTTAAGTGTTATTAAACAAACTGTCACATTACATGATCCTTAGAAATAAGAAAAAAGTGACTGTTTTTTAAGGGAGTTTTGGACAAGCTTCAGACAGATGTAACTTTATCCGATGGGTATTTTTTCCACTGAGGGCTCACAAATTCTTCATCTAGCTCTTGACAACTGTACTGTGAGCAACTTTTTCCAGTGCTTTGTCTTGGTTTGGGAGTTTGTTTGCATTCTAGTATTGCTGAATTTAACAAAAGTATTAATCTTGTAGAATTATAGTTTAATATCCATCAGTGTTCTGTCAGATGTAACTAAAAAGTGCCACTGTTGTGAATTTGGTGGTTTTGTAAGTAATTTAGCACGTATGCTAATACTAATGTGGCCCTTTGTTAAAGTGATTCTCCCAAATCAGCAGGAATTATGTTCCAAAACATCTTTAATGTTAGTGTTACTAAAGACTCAACCTTTTCATGTCTGAGCAATTTTCAAATAGTTCTTGTATTCCTATGAGCTACGAAGCTTTTGATATACTGCCCCAGGACAGAGAAATGCATTACAGAAAAATTGACCTAATTTATTTTCTTTGACCCAAGATGGTAACAGAACACTTTTTCTCCCGTCTTCTGTTTTCCTGACATTGTGAAAGAACACACACTGCTGCCAAAGCATTTCATTATGGAAAATAGTAAAGCAGCCAGTCCTGAACATTTTCACCAAACCACAGGAATAATGCTGCTCAGTGTTTGTAACGTTGAGACTGAATCATCAATCATGCCAGTCCTGCTCTATTTAAAGCTGCAGTCCTGCTCGCGTTAAATACACGCAACTGCATCGCTTTCTCTCATTTCCTGCGCAGACAATTCTTTACATTTTACTTGGCAAAGGCTTCAGTAAACCTATACCCTCAGAATTATTTTTTTAGTATGCTTTTTAGATCTCTAAGTAAAGCTGCATTAAAGATGCTAAATGAATACTGCTGTTTAAATGAAGCAGCATTCAGCACTGGAACTTTACATATTACATATATTAACTATGAAACATTTTGAAGACAAGTTTCCACTTTTGAATGACTCCAATCCATACATACACTGAGGGAGTCACTGAGTTTCTTTTGGAGAAGCCCACCTTTCACGGTTGAGGAGCAGAGAAGGGAAATACTAGGCCACTAATAAGATGGAAAGCAAACTCACCTGACCCTGAGCTGTGAGGTGGAGTGTAGCATGACAGGTAAACAAACCACAGAATAGTTCACAAAACTGTTTGGGCACCAAAACTGACTCACAAATAGTTAAAATAAACATTCTGTCATCATTTGAGCTTTGTATGTCACCCATATGAAATTTGTTGTGTGAAGGAGTCTTTATGTGACGAACTGAAAATTATGCCTTCCACTGCAGCTGTCAGATCTCATTTGTGTCTGAGCATATTCAGACTTACACCAGTGTTAATGACACTGTTGCTTCTCATTAATCTGACAGACTGAATATGAAACAGGAACAACATTTATTTCTGAAACACATTTAAAAACAACATGACCTGGTCCAAAGTGGCCAGTAAATAATTGGAAGATCAACCCCCAGTTTAAGTCAGTGGAGGAACAGTAATATAAGGAAAATATGGTCCCTGTTTTTAGACCTTGTCAAAAGCCTTTTGGTTGCATTTTGAACTTGCAAGCAAGATTATGTTGATGGGTTACAGCAATGTATGACTAATTCCATATCTTTGCTTGACAGAATATGCTTTAATTTTGCAATAGATGTCTGGTCAAAGAAGTCAAAGATCACTTCAAGGTTTCTGTAAATTGGTTTAGAGTGGACCTAACTGGGCTTTTAGGACAGGGAAAGACAAGATGGGACAACCTAAGATCAAACATTTGTTTTATCCTCATTAAGCTACAAAAAAATAAATAAAAATAAAAATAAAATATTCACCAACCAGCTCTTAATATCATTAATGCATTTGAATAAATTAAATGAAAATGTAGCATAACAATGATAAACAATATTATATTTCTGAAGAACGTAGCTAAATAATAAAGGTCCTAAAACGGATCCCTGGGGTATGCCAGACAATAAAGGAGCACATGATGTGGAAAAAAATCCCAAATTTACAGAAAAGGTTGGTGCCCTAGATAACTACCATATGACGTATGAAGTACGGGTAATGGTATCAAATGCCACCATCAGATCCAACAAAACTAAAACAGGGCATGAGCCTGAATCCAGAGCAAGTGAAATATCATTTGTGACATTTAACAGAGCTGACTCAGGGCCATGTAGGAATCTAAAACCAGATTAAAACGACCAAAATGTTGAATTAATTAAAAAAGAACAATACTACTTTCTTTAGAAGCTTTGAAATAATGAGCAGTTTAGCAATAGGTCGATAATTATTTTGTGCTGCAGGAACTAGCTAGAACAAAACCTTTGGCTAGACAGCTTTTTACCTCAGCTGTCACCATATGACTAATAGTAGAATAAACATCTTTAAAAAGACTATAATTTCCAACAATAACAATACCCAAATTGGAACCAGAACACTTAGTTTGCATCAGCTAACTGGATTAAAGAGACAGGTTGGAAATGAGACAAACAACTAACAGGAGGAGGTAGATGTTAAAGATGCAATTCAGAATAGCACAAGACAATCATAGACGCTGGGTACTGGTGGATTAAGTGGGAGAAAGGGTGAGAGCAATCAGATTCAAACACAACCAGACAGTGGTCAAACATGCATGCCTCAATAACCTCCAAATCTAAAAATTGCAAAACCACATGATCTAGTGTATGACCCGAGTTAGACCACAAATGGACTGGGGTTAAAATCCCCAAGAATCAATAGACTGTCAGCACAAGTTTTGGAGCTTGACAAATGTGTTTTCATTGCATGAAAAACATAGCATGAATATTGTTCAAAACACCACATTTTTCTAATGCAATGTGTAATGATGAATCAATAGTAATGACTGTGTTACCTTCCAACCCTGTCAGTTCTGAGCCACAGATGTACATGACTCTGTGTTGTATTTTTTCTCAGGGTTCATGGGTCAGATCTCCTCTCTGCTGCTATGAGTCCTCATGCCTGGATCTTTTGCGCCCTTCTCTGCGTCCTCACTTGTGAACGGAGTAAGAGTGCGTACAAAGGGCCCGTCCTGAGCCGAAAGCGGAGGCTGGTAGAGGACGCAGCCGATGGGGCCCCGAGAAAGTGCTCTTATACATTCTTGGTCCCAGAGCAGAAGATCACGGGGCCGATCTGTGCCAGCCAGGGCCCTTCCCTGCCAGATAAAGAGCGCGTGACGCAGTCGGACGTAGCCGACGTCCGGGAGCTCTTGACCAAGCAGAGACGTGAAATGGACACGCTCCGTATGATCGTGGACGTGGATGGAAACATGGTCAACGAAATGAAACTTTTACGCAAAGAGTCGCGCAACATGAACTCCCGCGTCACCCAGCTGTACATGCAGCTGCTGCACGAAATCATTCGCAAGCGGGATAATTCGCTGGAGCTGGCGCAGATGGAGGGACGGATACTCAACAGCACAGCCGAGGCGCTCCGGCTGTCTGCTCTCTACAGGGAGCTGGAAGTGCGGTTCTCCGCGCTGGCGGCGCTGGTCAATAACCAGTCGCTGCTGATCGGGGCTTTGGAGGAGCGATGCCTGCAGGTGCACGGGAATCACAGACGAGAGCCGCTGCCTCCGCCTCTCGTGCAGGTCGTGCCTGAGAACATCCCTGTGTATGTGCCTCGCTTTTCCAACGAGATCCAGAGGAGTCATGGCTGGCCCGTTTCAGAGGACAGGAGTCCCAGGACAGCTCCGTCACCCACTGGAGGCGCGTTGGACCTCCAACATCCTCCTCAGGGGAACGTCAGTATGGAGGGTAATGAACACTCCTGTCATTTCCATTAGTGTTACTAAACTGCATTGAAAATAAACTGATTTGCACACCAAATACATCACGTTTAAAGAATAAGCCACATTTGTGCAACAGAATCAAACTGAAATACCAAAGGCTACAGATTAGGACTGCATTTCTAGGACACTAGTTTTTTAGTGTTAGTGCCACCTAGACAATTCTACTCGCAGAACCTGATTTTACTAAGTGCGATATACATTCCTGGATCAACATCTTTGTTGACCCTGGAACAACACTGTGATTAACTAATCAGATTAGAAAACAGTTTATAGCTTTTGTGAAATTCAAGTCAAGTCACCTTTATTTATATAGCGCTTTTTACAATACAGATTGTGTCAAAGCAACTTTACAGTAATAGAAAGGTAATGTGTCAATAATGCAAAAAGAAACAGTAAACAATTTTCAGTTAAAGGGAATTAATCATTGAATTCAGTGATGTTATCATACAGTTCAATTAGTATACAATATCACTGGAAATTAAGTGTCCTCAACTGAGCAAGCCATAGGCGACAGCGGCAAGGAACCAAAACTCCATCGGTGACAGAAATGGAGAAAAAAATCTTGGGAGAATCCAGACTTAGTCAGGGGGTCAGTTCTCCTCTGACCAACAAACAAGCAATTTGTAACTGTCGAGGTCATCTATAGGTGCTGACCCACCATCTGGATATGGACTGGATCAGTGGACTGCAGTGACCATCTGATCAGGATACAGACTGGATCTGAGTGGCAACGATGACCTCGGAAAAAGCAGGAGGCAGACTAATATTAGTGTAGATGCCATTCTTCTTATGATGCAACGAGTGCATCAGGTGTTATGGGAAATGTTCCCAGTTCTGGTTGACCTAATTAATGCAGCCTAACAATCCTTTAATGCATTTGAATTTTAGAAATGTTAAATGTGTTATGTGTAAGCCAGGTTAAATAGATGGGAGAGAGTGTGTCTGCCTCCCAAACAAAGTTAGGTAGATTGTTCCAGAGTTTGGGCGCTAAATAAGAAAATGATCTGCCGCCCGCAGTTGATTTTGATATTCTGAGTATTATCAGATTTCCAGAGTTTTGAGAACGCAGCGCACGTGAGGGACTATAATGTGATAAAAGCTCGCTCAAGTACTGAGGAGCTAAACCATTGAGGGCTTTATAAGTAATTAGCAAAATTTCAAAATCAATACAATTGCACATCAGTGTCATTCGTCTATCATTTCCTCTGATTTTAGGGATTACTCATGGGTAAGGTTAGGTTAGGTTTAGGTGTAGGGATGTGGTCAAGACATAATTTTTGGATTAAAATGTTGTTCCAGGGTCAAGAAAAAATTTTGACACATCACAGGAACGCATCAAAATCAGCAAAATCAGGACGTGCAGTTCTGCTCCATCAGACCTGATTCTGGATTTGTGAAAAGTGAAAAACATGCATGAAATTTGCATGATGTTTGCAACTTTTCACTCCCTTAGTTTTCTGAGATTTGTACAATAATCAGACATTTAAAAAAACTGCAGACTTAAGTACCTCAAAGAGTAGAGTTTTGCACTTGCAACACCAAGTTCATCAGTTCAGTTCCCAGAGAAAGCAAGAACTAATAAAATGTATACTTTGTTCATTCAATAAAAACATCTGCCAAATACATGAATGGAAATCAGGAGCATGTCATAAATGTGCAATCTATAAAGTGCAAAAGCCTAATCAGACTCAATAAAACACATTTAAACAATAGGCCTGTGCAGAATATTACTCTGTCAAGAAAACTGAGCTCTCACCCCTTAGCCGCAAACCATACACATTAACAGGTATTCGGTCATCTACAGAGAACAAAAGGGATCTGAAAGGCAGAAGAGCATAACTGGGCTTCATCAGCGGTGTGCAGTCACTCATTTGTGTGTGCTGGTGTCTCAAGGTCCCTTTCGGGACTGTCTTCAGGTGATGCAGGCTGGACACTCCACCAGCGGGACGTATCTTCTGAAGCCGGACGGGACAGAGACGCCTGTAGAGGCCTGGTGTGAGCATGACGTGGATAGAGGCGGCTGGACGCTCATCCAGAGGAGGAAAGATGGATCAGTTAACTTCTTCAGAAACTGGGACAGCTATAAGGTAGCGATGCCTGATTCTTAATGAACCAGTTATTTTGAATGATTCAGTACCAGATGTCATTGTTATTGAAAACACAGAGATAAACACCAGTATTCCAATTAAATGAAACAAAAACACATGGTGGAATAACAGTGCAATCTTTGGTGAATTTGGTGACTCAATTTGTAAGCAAACCCATTTGCATCAGTCTGGTTCCCTTTGACAAAACTCATAGGATTTTTCCTTTGGCGTTTGGATTACTGCAGAAAATAAACTGACAAAAAGTCTGGAAATCTACCTACATTTCTGTGAATGTCAAAAAATGTACCTACAATATGCTGCAGTTTTCAGAGACAGCAAAACTCAAACAACTTTTATCCTTTTCACATGTTATGATTTACAAGGCCACAATTTTGACTAAAGAAAGCATATTTTTTATATCATGTTTGCATTTTTAAAAACTATTTGGTAGGTTTAGGGTTGACTTTTAGCGACACTCCCCAGATATTTGAATTCTGAACCGCAACATGTGCCTCTATCAATGTAATAAAACCCTGGCCACTGTTATATATTGAACGTGTGCTTTAGCACCACTCACTGGGCACTTCACTTTGAAACAGCTGTGAAATGTGCAATAAGTTGGTATGTATTATTGGTGTGTTGCCTAAATGTTACTACAGGCACATTTTTTTTTTAATGAGCCTAAGTTTCTTATTTATCATGATAATCTTCATAAATGAACAACATTGTGAATTTTGAAGAAAAAAAAAAGTAAAATAAGTAACAAACTAAACAAACTATACCAGTCACATGACTTATGTGTTACCACTGTTAAAGATCAGGGCCCATATTCACAAAACAGTGTGTACCATCCCGATTTAGGAGAAAATCTTAAAAAATAATGGATGTGTCAGTCCTAAATTTAGGACTCATAAATGTTTGCTCTAAGAGTATTTCAGAAAGCGTTTTAACGCTAGCTCCTAAATCTGTGAAATGTTAAGAGTAATGAAGAAGACTCCTAAGTCACTAAGACCAAATCCCAAATATCCTAAAATGGCTGTTGCTGACAGTCTGCCTCACAACTTAATTTTTTTAGAAACACTCAGCATTTATTTGCACACATATGTTTTTTGGTTTTGAGGGTTAACTCCAAATTTTCCTTTGATTATATCCTTCTTTTCATTAACAAGTTGGGCAAGAAGTAACAGCTGTTCTTGCGTACAGTTTGGTTTTCCTTTACATTTGCATATCTTACTATCAGCCATGATTATTCTATGCTGTTAATAAAAAAGGCTTTATATCATATCAGCTAAATGTTTATGAGAAGCACACATATAAAAGGCTGACAGTCAGCTGAACATATACTTGTTTAATTAGTGACATTTGAAAAAAAAAAAATAAATTTGAATGTGGCAACACTTTTTAAAAAAAAACTTTTTTTGACTATGGCAACATAATATCACACTCTACAATATTTCTATAAAAGCCCTATCAGCCAATCACTGTGTGCATAGTTAATGAGCATGCTGACATCATCCATAGCAACAAGGTCAACCCCGCCCTTACTCTTACCTTAAGACTTCTCTCTATTCCTTAGTAAAAGTTTGTCTCAGCAGCTTTGTAAATAGGTTTTAAGAGAAAACTCTTAGTTAAAACTTACTGCTATTTAGGAGAACTCTTAGTGATAAGATAAAATGTTTTGTGAATACAGGCCCAGATGCTCATCTTTAAACAGCATTTCAGAATTTCAAAGTCAGGAAAAAATTTCTGAAACATTTTTGAACAAAGTTTATCTTCAGAATGTTTTGATTCTAACACAATGAGGCTGTGAAAGTTGCTGATATTTTTAATGCAACAACAACCGTTTAAATGTTTTTTCAAGACAAGCAAAAGCTTAAAAACACACACAAGCCAGTATAACTGATTTATTTTATGTCATACAATAAAATATGGAAACATCTTGAGCTTGTGTTAAACACAGACCTTATTTCAGGGCATTTAACCAAAAACCTATTCAAAAAACCCACTGACTTCAGGATGATGGAACTGGAAGTGCTAAAATGCAGCTTGTTTCCAGGTTTTGGTCCACAAAATACCTCATCCCTGCAACACTCTACACAGACAATTAAGTGATTATATGAATTGGACCATGTCTCCGTGAGCTGTGATTCGAACATGTTCTTCGGCAAACGGATCTTCGTGAGCAGCTGTCAGAGAATCAGACTGATGTTGATGTTGAACGTGTCTCAGAGAAACGCTAGTAATGGAGGTGAAGATGATGGAGCTCCTGAACAGCTGGATCTGGTTGTCAGGATTTGCGCCTCACGTCTGTTTGTTTTGATTGTACCCTTGCCCAGTGTCAGTGGTTGTTTCAGTCTGAGCCCCACACACACACAGCAAATCCTCCTAAACCTCAACCTTTCAAATGAAGCGTTTGATGAGCTGCTGCAGGTGTGTTTGCGCTGTAACTAAACTCATGCGTGCTTATTGCTGTAGTGGAATAATAATAATCGACTGCAGTATGTGCTGAAATCAGCAGCGATATCTCACACATCCCTCATCAGTCCAAAGAAGCCTGGGCCCATATTCTTAAAGCTTCTAAGAATCCGCTCAGAAAGCTCCTAATTTAGCTTAAAAATCCTACGTAGGAGTCTTAGCTTAAAAGTGATTCAGGACCAATCTAAGAGCAACTCTGAGCGAGGAAAAGACAAAAACTTTTATCTTAGTGAGGAGGCGGGGCTGACCCCGTTGCTAGCTATGACACAGCCCTTTGAAGACTGTGATTGGTTGGTTGTCCAAGCAGCACTTTTAAGTGTAGGGTCTATTATAAGCCTTCACTTTGAAATTATAGGCATATTTTTCCCCGTTTTAACGAAGACACAAACACACAATATATATATTGTGTGTGTGTGTGTATACTTAGTTACCATGCTGTTAATGTCTTACTTAATGTATTTAAAACAAAATGAACAGGGTAATTGTTTGTGAGATACCCAAAACCTCACTACTGCATAGTTGCATTTTTCCAGTTGCCAAATATGTTAATGTAGTTAATTTGTTGATTACTTCCATTTCTGGCACTGTGACATTTCTGTGCTATGTAGGAGATGTTAGCATGTCTCTAATAGGATCGGTCACAAACACAATCTAATGTGTAGCAGCATCTTATTAACTTACTGTCATGCATTGCGTACAACATATTTCTCCTCCCTCTTCATATTTCGTCTATTTTCTCCACTGCTAAAGAAACTCCTAAGCCTCTTAAAAGTCCTCATCTGTACTCCTAAAAATTCTGGACCTTAAGACCTCTTTTAAGGGTTAAGATGCTTTCTGAATTACTTTTTTTTTTACTAGGATCTTTAATCTGAATAGGAAACACCCACATTTCTAAGAATTTTCTTAGAATTTTGTCACTAGGAGCTACTTTTTGCACTAAGAATTTTCATGAATACAGGCCCTGAAGTTTCTTTGCGTTTCCAGTATTTCAAAGGCCAACGCTGTGCTTATGATAACAGCGTCCAGCGACTGTCATAAATTGCTCTGTTTTCTTGTCATCCAGAAAGGCTTTGGTAACGTGGATGGTGAACACTGGCTGGGTCTGGAAAACATCTACAACCTGGGCAAACAGGAAGACTACAAGCTGCTGGTGGAGCTGGAGGACTGGATGGGGAAGAAGGTTTATGCTGCATACAGCAGCTTCCACCTGGAGCCCGAGAGCCAGTCGTACCGTCTGCGTTTGGGAACCTACCAGGGCAACGCTGGAGATTCACTGACCAGCCATAACGGCAAACAGTTCACCACGCTGGACCACGACAACGACGCCTTCTCAGGTGATCCTTCGCCACACGTGAGATAATTGATGCTGTGCCATTATAAACCCTGGTCATGGTGGGTTATTCAAACCGAGTTACACATGGTACATCATTCACATTGACATGTCAACAAGGATAAGTCTTGTTTTCCAATGCAAATATCTAAACATTTTTAAATCAAGATGCATTAACCCTTAAATGCATGAATGTTTCGCCAATCATTATTACATATTCGGGTCTTTAGCGACCCAGAAAAATATATCCAGCACGGATGCAACTTCTGCAATAGCAAAAAACTCTCTTAATATTTTAAAAACAATTACAGAGGAATAAAATGAAGCATTGTTCATTACGTTTTGAAACTTATAAGGATTCAATTTGAGCAGATGATTTTACAATCGCCGTCATCCTCAGAATGCACTTTCACGGTACATTCAGCATCTGGCTCATATTCGCCATCTCAACCATTTTTTCAAAGCTATAGTTTTCAATGACTTCAAAGTCAATATTTTGAATGCTGGCAGCTTATTCACCACATCACACAGTTACATTTTTGCTTATGATATTCTTTTGTTTTGTGCCTGTGATTCGCATCAGCACGTCATTATTGTCTATTAAACAGCGCCTCCTAGAGGAATAAATGTGACCCTGGACCACAAAACCAGACAATAAGTTTGTTTTAATTTTATAAATTTAAATTTATAAATAAGATTTATACATCATATGAAAGCAGAATAAGTAAGCTTTCTATTGATGTATGGTTTGTTAGGATGGGGCAATATTTGGCCGAGATACTACCATTTGAAAATCGAATCTGAGGCTGCAAAAAAATCTAAATAGTCAGAAAAGTTTTTATTTAAAGTTGTCCAAATTAAGTTCTTAGCAATGCATATTACTAATCAAAAATTAAGTTTGGATATATTTGCAGTAGGAAATTTACAAAAATTCTTAGTGGAACATGATATTTACCTAATATCCTAATGATTTTTGGCATAAAAGAAAAATCTATAATTTTGACCCATGCAACGTATTTTTGGCTATTAATACAAATATACCTGTGCTACTTAAGACTGGTTTCTTGGTCCAGAGTAACAAATGTGAATTGCACATATTTAGTCATCAGATATTTACATATTTTTGCGCACGAAAAATAAACTTACACTATTGCACACATCAGGTCTCTAGCGACCCTATACACTTTTTACAAAAAAATAATCAAAAAACAAACATTCTTTTGTATATAAAAAATGAAGGAGGAAGAGGGTAGTGAATGATGTCCCGGGTCGCTAAAGACCTGAGGTATGCATTTAAGGGTTAATTGAGAGGCAAAATGACTAAGAGTCTTGATTTGGATTGTGTTTCAGGTAACTGTGCTCATTTCCACAAGGCCGGCTGGTGGTACAACGCTTGCGGTCAGGCCAATCTGAACGGCGTGTGGTACTCTGGAGGAGTCTATCGCAGCCGCTTTCAGGACGGCATATTCTGGGCCGATTATGGCGGCGGTTTTTACTCCATGAAGTCTGTGCGTATGATGATCAGACCCATCGACTGAAGCCTGACAGACTGACTTCAGCTTCTTCATGGTCCAGTGGGAAACAGTTTGTATGACTAATGTTTGGGGTTTTCTTGATTTACAAATGACACGCCAGAGAACCAGATGAAAGTGTATCATCACCATTTTGTAATTAAACTTTATTTCAGTCATCTCAGTGTCATGCTTTGAGCACATTTTGCAAACCACATCCACAAGAAAAATATGTTTTTAAACAATTAAAACATCTGTGATGACTATACATGGCAAAAAGTAGTGCATCTAATTGCAACCTTGTTGGTATAAATTATTGTATTTTGGTTCATTCAGAAATGTCAGTTTTTTCAATGCATCATGAGCTTTCCAGTGAGAACATAAAGTAACAAGATTTTGGTTTAAAGCTTTGTTCAAATGTTCTATTACAGTAGCTCATTCAACTCATTCAACAAATACTGCCACTTACAGTGTATTATCCTATCATTTTTATCAAACACAGAGACTCTAGAAACATAGGTTTAGATGAATATAAGCCGTCCGGTTTCTCCCACCTCATGTCTTCTGTCTAGAGGAATCAGGGTTTCTTTTTTGGTTGGCTTTTATAGATGTTACAGCAGAAGAACAAGCACAGAAGCACAATGAGAAACATATTGCTGGGCTCCAGACGGCGCTGCATGGGGAAAGAGGGTAAGAGGAACCGCTGGATGGAAACAGGCCAAATGTCTGTGGTTGTTGTGTGTTTTTCCTTAGCTACTGGCTAATGCATGTGTTCTCTGTGCAGACGTTTAACTTACTTCAGCTTTGGGTAAAAGCTTCTGCTTCAGAAACGCATGGAACCTTAGTTGATTTATTAGCTTTGTAGTTAATTAGTTGGTTTCATTGCTGCCATAATCATACGTTATGAAAGGCTTTTGATTCAAACTTGCCATTCTTTTTCATTCATTTTTCATGGACTTACTTCAGAAATGCAAATTACCCCTTGATAGCTTGGCAGGAAACCTGACGCAAAGTATCCAGAGCTGTGTTATTGCATATTATATAACACATGAATAACAATGAAGTGTTTATCTTGTGAAAGAATAACTCTATAAGCCCAGATCTGAAGTCCATCTATTTCTTCATGTCTACCCCTGAAGGGATGGTTCATCCATCAAATTCAATTTAAAGACTTCTTCCTAAAAACACACAAAGAGTGGAAAAGTACAAATACGCTCAGTTCAGCAACACAATGAAACTTGAGTGTTTTCACAGCTTCTTCTCCAACTCAAGACCAAATAGACAAAGGAACAGCCAAGAGACCAATAACACGCCACCACTACAACTTTAATATTGCTTTATGGAGTGTTTATTGCCATATAAATGGAGGGAAAACTAGGTTTATAGTTTCTGCTTCTCAGTTCGTCTTTTTTATCACAATATTATTATAGAATGTCTAGAAGGAGCTCTGAGGAGTGCTTGATATGCAGTGCTATGTGTTTTTTGGGGCATTTGTGCTTATTTCTAGGTGTTTAGCTCCTGTATGGTGTGAAAAGAATTGCTTCTGATATTCTGGTCTGTAGATTTTGCTTTGTTGGTCAAGCAGAAGTGCCATCAGGCTCTTCTCAATAACACAGATGATCTGAGGAATCATTCATGACTGGAGCTCAGACGCTCATCTTTAACACTCTTTAACACTGCACTTGCAGCACTATAATCATTCATACCAGGAAGAATCATGTTGAATGCACACATTACATACTCTTCTATTTATTTAGAGCAGTAATGTGCGTTTTGTAGCACAGTCAGACGTTATTGATGAATGAACTCCTGTCTGTATGCAGCACATACTGTAAGTCATATAGACAGCATCCAGATGCATAAATGCAAACCGCACATTAACATAAACGTGTTGGTTGCATTAGCACATCCCTGAGGCACACAGGGAGCCAGTGTGACCAAGTGTTCCCAGAAACTCCTCTGGTTTCTCAGCTTAAAGGAAAAGCCTTCTTTCAGCGCTGGCATAGCGTGAGCCGGGCCTGAAACCTGACTGGTGCTCGGACGCGTTTGACCAGGTCTGGTGAAGCGTGACCCCGTCGAGCGGTTCGTGCGCTGGGACTGCTGGCTCTCGGGAGGTGCTTGTGGGTGAAGGTGACATCTTTGGCCCACATGCGGAGACCACACGGCTGTCCTGGACGTCTGGCGGTCTGAAGGGAGTCATTTTGAGAATGTAGAGTGGAAAATAACTCAACACAGAGAGCTGAGAGATGCTGTGAAAAACCTCACGTCAAAATTCCCACCAGTTCTCTGGAATCTGCGGAAGCTGAAAAAATCCAACCAGACATATATCATACATACATGACCAGCCATACTACATCATATGACTTAGAACAATATGAGGGTGAGTAATTATTAACAGATTTTTTTTTTTGGTAAACTATACTGCACAACTGGTAGTTGTTGGTGCCTATTGTGTTGCTGTATGATAGTGCTACATTTACATTTACTTGTTCAAGTCCTCCTGGGACGCTTTTATTTACCAGTTGACAAGTCGTCATTACTGTCACAAATCGTGCCTCTGTGGTTCCCTTCTGTCTCTACTAGAGGGAGCCATCACTGACACTCAAGGAAACTTCATTTCACTCAAGGACTTAAGGAAACTTCATTTCCCATAAATCCTTTCCCGGCTGATCATGCACAGGTGTCGGCCATTTCCACTAATTACTCACACACTATATAAGCCATGCTCCCTGTATGTTCTTCGTGAAGTCTTGTATTCCCCTGTTTACAATTCTGAGCGTTTATACCTGTGTTTGATTTCCTGTTGCTGACCTTGTTTGTTTCCCGTTGTTGATTGCTTTCTGCCTGCCTACCGACCCACTCCTGTCTTCGGATTATCCCTTTGTTTTCTAGCTGCCCGCCCCAACCATTGCAAGGACTCTGACTATTCTCCTGTCCAGCCTGCTTTGCTCCTGTTTGTTGTCTGTCGACCCTTGCTTGTTGTATTACGATTACTGACTTAAATAAAGCTGCAAATGGATCCCTACGCCTACGACCCCAACAAGATGGGGATTTACGTTTTCTACTTAAAAGTTAACTTTTTTTTAACTCTACATCTACAAAATAATAAAGACTGTGCATCATTGTGGTTTTGCTTTTTTCTGTTTTTACTAAATTCATGAAGGTGATGTACAATGCATCATTATATATTATTTGGGAATTAAAGAAAAAAAAATACAATAATACAATATTTCTCATATAGTTTTATTCATATAATTCATATAGTTCATATAGTTAAAAAAAACAACAAAAAAAAACAACATTTTATTTATTTTAACAAATTTAATCCATATAGAATCAATCAAATCAACAAAAGAGCAATAATAAGCGCTGTGACAAGTCTTGGTTAGCTAACGCAGTACACATAGTAAGCTTTTTTTATATTATGAATAAAAAGAAAATGAGTAGATAGAATAGAAATAGAGATTGCAAGTGTTAGAGGGTCATAGTTTCAGAAATTGTATATAAACAATAAAAAAAAAACTGTTTTAACAAGCTGTGTAAAAAAACAAAAAAACAAACTTTTTTTTTTTTTTTTTCACATGGCAATAAAAACAGGCTTATGACACTAAAAGACAGAAGAACACAAAATACTGAAAATGCTGGGGCTACATAAGGTGAATAATGAAAATTATTTATTTACTGTGTGTGATCATTTGAACTGAAAAGTAATAATGAAAATTATTATTGTGACTCTACATTTAAAACTTGATTTTCATCAAGATGGTCACTCAGCCAGACTCACAAACACTGATCTTACTGTCTACATAAGGATTTATTACACATTTATTCTGATTCATGTTATTTCACTGACAGAAGATCAGCTGCAGTATTAATGTCATGAAGAGAAAAGAAGAGACTCTATAACATCTCACTGTTACTGATTTATCATCAGCTCAAAGCATTATGGGTAGAATCTCTCATCAGTCTATTCTGATTCATCAACACAGTTTCACTGATGATTTATAAACACTAAACCCAGGATAGAGCAGCTGAGTGAATGTGGTGTGTTGTGTGTGGATGAGGCTCATTGTGTCAGAGACGCTGTAGAAGGACAGAGTTCCTGCACTGTGATCCACATACACTCCTATTCTCCTGCTGATGGACACAACAGGGAGATCAGTCACTATCTTATTGTGTCTGAATGAGTATCTGGAGGGAGAGCAGATCAAACTCCAGGACTGATCATTAGCTCCAAACAAACACTCATAACCTGATCCCTTCCTGCTGATGCTCTTATATGACACTGATATAAACACAAAATCTCCACTCCACTCCAGCTCCCAGTAACAGCGTCCCCACACACTCTCTCTACACAACACCTGCCACCAATCAAATCTGTCTGGATGATCAGGATATGACTGGACTGTTTTAGTGAAAGTAATCACTCTGTTGTTCTCAGACAGACAGAGGAGTTTATGTGCTGTGTTTGGATCAATACTCAGCCGATGGGAATCTGATGGAGATAAAACACATCAGAATCAGGAATTATGAATCTGTTTGATCTTTTCATGTAGCTGAACTCTTCATGTTCAGTGTACCATCAGTGTCTCAGTACAGATGAGCAGATATCCTGTGCAAATCATCATTTACATCATCAATTAGAAAACTTGGTAACACTTTCTATGAAGCCTGTATTTATAATACATTATAAGGGTATTCTTAAGGCATTATGATGAATGCATAATGCACTATAAAAACCTTATAATATGTTGTATCATCTCATGAGTATTCATGAGAACAGTTTTAATGCATCATAATTTTTACTTATTTATGGTTATAGCTTTTAACAGTATGATTATTTATAACACAATGAATCCACTTTCTGCATCCACTTCAGTTACCATGGATTATACTCCTCATAGTTATAACGTATTATAAGTCTCATATCTTGCCATGTTACTTACGTCTTGTATGTTAAAGCATACAAAGACCACTTATAAGTAATAATAATACTAGTAACTCTGCAACTGCATGTCAACTAGCAGTAATTATTAATAGTATGCCAAATATATGCTAACACTGCTAACACTTTGATGGTTCCCCAAAAGATAAACTGATTATAAATAACTTTGCAACATGAACCTTCTACCTACCCTAACCTTAACTTAAATTCTACTAATATTCTAAGGAGTGTTAGTTGACATGTAGTTGCAAAGTTGCTTATAGTCAATAGACTAAGGGAACCATCAAAATAAAACATAATATAATGTAAAATTAAATGTAATATGATATAGTCCATTATAAATGAAGTAGATTTAATATGGTGTTCATTGTGTGTTATATATAATCATAATCTTAAAACTTTCACCTTCTACAGGAAGAACATGAACACACTCAGTGAGTTTTTCTGCTTGTTTTCTTACTGACTTACATTGTAGGAAGTCCTTCCTGGTCCTGGGAACAATGTTGGTGGATGTGACTGTGACTGTGGAAATCAACAGACATGAACAGCGTTATTCTCATGATCCTGCATCATTCCTAAGACATTTCTAATATGATGTTCTCCATGATATGAGATGAGGATGATGAAGATGATGATGGACTCATTTCTGAGAGCAGATGAATCTCCAGGACTTTACCTCTGTCTGAGATCTTCTTGAGCTCCTCTTTGCAGAAATCCTCCAGTTTGTCTCTCAGCTGATGGACAAATTCTCTCAGAACATCAGAAGAGAAGAAAGAAATGAAGGGTTTGTCATTTCCGTCTGTAGATTCAGGAGGTGCTGAGAGAGACTGGAAACTCTACAGAAAACAGAAATCAAAACTCATCAGCTCCACGCTTCACCTAATAACCTGCACCAACATCAGATTTGACTGATCTTTAGTAACTCAATCCAGCACTTTCACAGCATCAGCTTCATTCTTCTCATATTCATGATATCACATTAGAGCTACAGATTCTAGTATTTGACACTTACACTATATGTGAACTTATAGGAAATAGTTTGGATGATAAACATCTGCTAAGAACATAAATGTCCATCTAACAGCTCAAGCGGATCAATGGAGTCTCATTGTAGGGTTGAAGTGTTTCTCTGTGAGTCTCTGTCTCAAGTCCACTATGATGGTGTTGTTCTAGATGTCTGTTACCTGCAGGAACTGGATGTGATCCTGTGTGTGTGAAAGCTGCTCCAGCTCAGCGTCTCTCCTCCTCAGATCATTGATCTCCTGCTCCAGTCGCTCCAGTCGTCCTTCAGCTCGACTCACTGCAGCCTTTTCCTGATCTCTGATCAGCCGTATCAGCTCAGAGAGGCTTCTTTCAATGGAGCGGATGAGCTCAGTAAAGATCCACTCACTGTCCTCCACTTCTGTCTGTGCAGAGCGCTGTTAGATAGACACACAGTGATTCAGGCTTCAGTGGGACTGAAAGAGACAAGAGAGTCTGAACTGAGACTGAGACAAACTTCTCTTCTTCTCCAGACTCACCTTATGAGACTCCACAGCCTCTCTCAGCTGCTGAACATCTTTCTCTCTCTGCTGGATTCTCTGCTGGAACGTCTTCTGCATCTCCTTCAGCTGCTTCTGCAGGACAAACACATGATAGTAAATGACAGAAAACTACTGACACTAAATCATCATGTGAACAGATGAATGCAGTAAAGGTGGGGAGAGGCAGTATAAAGGCTATTTATCTGAATGGATTGACAACTAATAGGTTCAAACTCCAAAAGTAATGATCGGTTACAATCATTGTACATTAACTAACATGAAGCAAAAGGCCATGACAGATGATAGTGAATGTCACAGAAAACTACTGACACTAAATCATCACGTAAACAGATGAATGCAGTAAAAGTGGAGCTGATAACGAATGGTTGTAGATTAAAACATTAGAAGGGATGATTAATCATTTACTACAATCATACATCAATTAAATCCTGTTTCAAACTATAAGTTTAAGTAACATAAAACTGAATCTGACAGAAACGTAGAGCTTCACACTGACAGTGTTTTTGTGTACTGCATAATTAAGCTGCGACTTTACACATAAAAACTTAATGAAAGATTGTTTTGATAAAGGTTTCTGGCGTATTTTCAGCAAACAGTGTTTGAAAGTATTCTGTCAGCTGCTGTTCATGTCTGCTGTGGTGTTCAGTGTGAATGCTGTAAGCTGTTAATATGGTGCCGATATAAACACAAATGAAATGAGTGTCAGCAATATTTCATCAGTGTCTAGTTTTAAATACCTGATTCTCTGTCCTCTGTGCTGTAGCTGATACAGTGTCATGGTTTTTATGTTCATCCATACACAGCACACATATACATTTCTGGTCAGTGCGACAGAAAACCTCAAGGACCTTCTCATGTTTCTGGCAGATCATCTCCTGCAGTCGTCCAGTGGCATCAGTCAAATTGTGTCTCTTTCCTTTAAACCAACTCTCATGTTGTTTAAGGTGATTCTGACAGTAAGAGTTCAGACACACCAGACAGGACTTGACGGCTTTGTATTTTCTTCCAGTACAGACGTCACACTGCACATCTCCAGCTCCAGCGTAACAGTCAGCAGTAAGCTTGGTCTTCTTCAGCTTCTCCACCATTTCAGCCAAGATGGTGTTTCTAGCTAAAGCAGGTCTTGGACTGAAGGTCTGTCTGCACTGAGGGCAGCTGTAGACTCTCATCTGATCCTCCTGATCCCAGCAGTCTGTAATACAGCTCTTACAGTAACTGTGTCCACAGGGAATGGCCACTGGATCCTTCAGGAGATCCAGACACACTGCACACAAGAACTCATCCTGAGAAAATCTGGCTTCTGCCATTTTACTGATGAATACAGAAACACAAACACACAACAGCTCAACTACACTTCAGTTTCTCTTTCCCTGAACTCATGTGTTTCCTGTTCCCTGGTTCAGTGTTTGAGTGACGTGTGTAAAAGAGGCGTGTCAGTGAGTCTTTAGTTTTGACACATCTGACTGTATTAAAGTAAATGCCAAGACCTTGATAAGTTGGGTTAGGGTGTGTTTTTAGAGATAAAAGTCTGTGGGAAAGTTACTCTCCAAGACTATGAATGGGGAACCCCAATAATAAATTGTCTACAAGATTTTTTTAATTATTATTATTATTATTATTGCCATTATTATGATAGGACAGTGTAGAGGAGACAGGAAGCAAAGTGGGAGAGTGGGATTCGAACTCAGGATGGCCATAGTGCAACAATGATATATGTTGTCCTGCTGCCTCAGGCTATGAGCATCTGTTGTCATTTTTGTATGACTGATTAAATATATATATATATATATATATATATATATACATATATACAGGTGTTGGTCATATAATTAGAATATCATCAAAAAGTTGATTTATTTCACTAATTCTATTCAAAAAGTGAAACTTGTATATTGTACTAATTCATTACACACAGACTGATATATTTCAAATGTTTATTTCTTTTAATTTTGATGATTATAACTGACAACTAATGAAAACCCCAAATTCAGTATCTCAGAAAATTAGAATATTGTGAAAAGGTTCAATATTGAAGACACCTGGTGCCACACTCTAATCAGCTAATTAACTCAAAACACCTGCAAAGGCCTTTAAATGGTCTCTCAGTCTAGTTCTGTAGGCTACACAATCATGGGGAAGACTGCTGACTTGACAGTTGTCCAAAAGACGACCACTGACACCTTGCACAAGGAGGGCAAGACACAAAAGGTCATTGCAAAAGAGGCTGGCTGTTCACAGAGCTCTGTGTCCAAGCACATTAATAGAGAGGCGAAGGGAAAGAAAAGATGTGGAAGAAAAAAAAGTGTACAAGCAATAGGGATAACCGCACCCTGGAGAGGATTGTGAAACAAAACCCATTCAAAAATGTGGGGGAGATTCACAAAGAGTGGACTGCAGCTGGAGTCAGTGCTTCAAGAACCACTACACACAGACGTATGCAAGACATGGGTTTCAGCTGTCGCATTCCTTGTGTCAAGCCACTCTTGAACAACAGACAGCATCAGAAGCGTCTCGCCTGGGCTAAAGACAAAAAGGACTGGACTGCTGCTGAGTGGTCCAAAGTTATGTTCTCTGATGAAAGTAAATTTTGCATTTCCTTTGGAAATCAGGCTCCCAGAGTCTGGAGGAAGAAAGGAGAGGCACAGGATCCACGTTGCTTGAGGTCCAGTGTAAAGTTTCCACAGTCAGTGATGGTTTGGGGTGCCATGTCATCTGCTGGTGTTGGTCCACTGTGTTTTCTGAGGTCCAAGGTCAACGCAGCCGTATACCAGGAAGTTTTAGAGCACTTCATGCTGACAAACTTTATAGAGATGCAGATTTCATTTTCTAACAGGACTTGGTACCTGCACACAGTGCCAAAGCTACCAGTACCTGGTTTAAGGACCATGGTATCCCTGTTCTTAATTGCCCAGCAAACTCGCCTGATAGAAAATCTATGGGGTATTGTGAAGAGGAAGATGCGATATGCCAGACCCAACAACGCAGAAGAGCTGAAGGCCACTATCAGAGCAACCTGGGCTCTCATAACACCTGAGCAGAGCCACAGACTGATCGACTCCATGCCACGCCGCATTGCTGCAGTAATTCAGGCAAAAGGAGCCCCAACTAAGCATTGAGTGCTGTACATGCTCATACTTTTCATGTTCATACTTTTCAGCTGGCCAAGATTTCTAAAAATCCTTTCTTTGTATTGGTCTTAAGTACACACGTGAACAAAATTGTTGGTACCCTTCGGTCAAAACTCACAATGGTCACAGAAATAACTTTAATCTGACAAAAGTAATAATAAATACAAATTCTGTGAATGTAAACCAATGAAAGTCAGACATTGCTGTTCAACCATGCTTCAACGGAATTATTTAAAAAAATAAACTCATGGAACAGGCCTAGACAAAAATGATGGTACCCCTAGAAAAGACTGAAAATAATGTGACCAAAGGGATATGTTAATTTAAGGTGTGCCCACTAATTAGCATCACAGGTGTCTAAAATCTTGTAATCAGTCAGTGGGCCTATATATAGGGCTCCAGGTAGTCACTGTGTTGTTTGGTGACATGGTGTGTACCACACTGAATAGGACCAGAGGAAGCGAAAGAGTTGTCTCAGGAGATTAGAAAGAAAATTATAGACAAGCATGTTAAAGGTAAAGGCTATAAGGCCATCTCCAAGCAGCTAGATGTTCCTGTGACTACAGTTGCACATATCATTCAGAAGTTTAAGATCCATGGGACTGTAGTCAACCTCCCTGGACATGGCCGCAGGAGGAAAATTTATGACAAATCTAAGAGACAGATAATCTGAATGGTAACAAAAGAGCCCAGAAAGACTTCTAAAGAGATCCAAGGTGAACTTCATGCTCAAGGAACATCAGTGTCAGATCGCACCATCCGTCGTTGTTTGAGCCAAAGTGGACTACATGGGAGACGACCAAGGAGGACACCATTGTTAAAAACAAATCATAAAAAAGCCAGACTGGAATATGCCAAACTACATGTTGACAAGCCACAAAGCTTCTGGGAGAATGTCCTATGGACAGATGAGACAAAAATGGAACTTTTTGGCAAGGCACATCAGCTCTATATTCACAGACTAAATGACAAAAATGAAGCATATCAAGAAAAGAACACTGTCCCTACTGTGAAACATGGAGGAGGCTCTGATATGTCCTGGGGCTGCTTTGCTGCATCTGGCGCAGGGTGTCTTGAATCTGTGCAGGGTACAATGAAATCTCAAGACTATCAAGGGATTCTAGACAGAAATGTGCTGGCCAGTGTCAGAAAGCTTGGTCTGGTCGGCGCCGATAGCCTTGTGGGCAGTGCGCCGACATACAGCGCCGTTGCGCAGCGGGCGTCCCGAGTTCGATTCCCGGCTCGAGGACCTTTCCCGACCCTACCCCCTTCTCTCTCTCCCACTTCGCTTCCTGTCCTTAGTGATCTGTCCTATAATAATAAAGGCCAAAAAATAAATCTTTAAAAAAAAAAAAAAAAAAAAAGAAAGCTTGGTCTGAGTCGCAGGTTATGGGTCTTGCAACAGGACAATGACCCAAAACACACAGCTAAAAACACCCAAGAATGGCTAAGAGGAAAACATTGGACTATTCTAAAGTGGCCTTCTATGAGCCCTGACCTCAATCCTATTGAGCATCTTTGGAAGGAGCTGAAACATGCCATTTGGAAAAGGCACCCTTCAAACCAGAAACAACTGGAGCAGTTTGCTCATGAGGAGTGGGCCAAAATACCTGCTGAGAGGTGCAGAAGTCTCATTGACAGTTACAGGAATCGTTTGATTGCAGTGATTGCCTCAAAAGTTTGTGCAACAAAATATTAAGTTAGGGGTACCATCATTTTTGTCTAGGCCTATTCCATGAGTTTATTTTTTTAAATAATTCCGTTGAAGCATGGTTGAAAAGCAATGTCTGACTTTCATTGGTTAACATTCACAGAATTTTTATGTATTATTACTTTTGTTAGATTAAAGTTATTTCTGTGACCATATTTCTGTTTTTCTTTCATTGACCGAAGGGTACCAACAATTTTGTCCACGTGTGTAATATTCTAATTTTCTGAGATCCTGAATTTGGGATTTTCATTAGTTGTCAGTTATAATCATGTAATGAATGAATATAATATACAATTTCACTTTTTGAATGGAATTAGTGAAATAAATCAACTTTCTGATGATATTCTAATTATATGACCAGCACCTGTGTATGTATATATATATATATATATATATATATATTTTTTTTTTTTTTTCATGTCCAAGTGTTTGGACACTGCTGCTACTATTCGTCATTCGCTATTGAGCTGTGAGTTTAGGCCTGTAATACATTCCCTTTCACTCTCACTGCAAGCATAAAGTAAAGATCTGCAGGAGCATTGTGAACAAAAAAATCTTATTACCACAGAATTGAGACACAGTGTTGAAACAATACTGAACATCTGCTAAACTCTTCTGTGTTCATTAAAGGTGCTTCACAATCCCATAGAAGAACCTTTTTTGTCTAAATGGTTCCATAAAGAACCTTTAACATCCGAAGTACCTTTTTGTTTCTTCAGATTATAAAAAGGTAAGAAAGAAATGGTTCTTTAAAGAACTTTTGACTGTATGGTTCTTTGTGGAACCAAAAAAAAAAATTGTTCTTCTATGGCATCGCTGTGAAGATCCTTTTAAAACACCTTTATTTTTAATAGTATACAGTGGTATTGGTTAAAGCCAATAAATAATATTAATGTACCCTATTCAGGGTGAACATGTGACAAAACTGATTAATTCAAAGTAAACAGTTTGTCTATCTTATTTCATATTTCCATCAGAGCTGTAGTTGTTAGGTTTCCAGCCCTCATCTGATCTCCTCATGTTCTCACTGCATGTCGTTTCAATTCACTTTCATAAACTGCGACTGAAATGATGAATTTATTGAGGATATGCATGGAGAAATAACAGACTTATTGTCATAGTCTGAACAGAGTGAACATATTTAATGTCAGATTGCTGCTGTTCTCCAGCATGTAGATGTTCAAATGATTTTGCAAGATTCAGTGAATCTCTTGACTCCTGCTCACTATGATAACTTCTGTTGACAGTTTCTGGTGTGCGACAGCAGAGCGCTGGATGTGATGAAGCTCCTTCCACACGGCGGGCAGCGGTACGGCTTCTCTCCGGTGTGAACTCTCTGGTGTATTTTCAGGTTCCCCGACTGACCGAAACTCTTGTGGCAGTGCGAGCACTTGTAGGGTTTCTCTCCTGTGTGGACCTTCTGATGTTCTTTCAGATATTTGGCTCTGGAGAAGCCATTCCCGCACACCGAACACACGTGAGCTTTCTCTCCGCCGTGGATCTTCTGGTGCTCCTTCAGATAACCCAGCTGCGAAAACATCTTTCCACAGAACGAGCACAGGAAGAGCTTCTGGTGGATCTTCTGGTGGATCTTCAGGTGCTTCGCTGAAACAAAGCTCTTTCCGCAGCGATCGCAGCCGAACGGTCGTTCTCCGGAGTGCGAGCGCCGGTGGTTTCTGAGGATCGTGGCCTGCGTGAAGCTCTTCCCGCACTCGTGACACGTGAAAGGTCTCTCTCCGGAGTGAATCCTCATGTGATTCTTGAAGTGTCCCTTGCGGATGAAGCTCTTGTCACACAGGAGGCAGGTGAAGGGCTTCTCTCCCGTGTGGATCCTGATGTGGTTCTCCAGGCTCTCCTTGCGCGTGAAGCTCTTGGCGCAGTGCGGGCAGCTGAAGGGCTTCTCTCCGCTGTGAGTCTGTAAGTGTCTCTTCAGGTCTGCGTTCTTGAAGAAACTGCTGCCGCACTGCAGACAGCTGAAGTTTCGCTCTCCGCTGTGGATTTTGATGTGGCTCTTGAGGTTGACTTTGAGCGTGAAGCGCTTCTCGCACCGATCGCAGCCGAACCCAGATTTCTCGGCTCCCGTTCTCTTCTGGGACAAATCATCTTCAGTCTGTGATTGTTCTCCTGTTATGATCTTCTGATGATCCTCCTCCACTGCATTCACTTCTTCACTTTCCACCTTCACTTCCAGCACATCTAAAGAGATTAGTCATATTATTATTAATGCACTTAAATATGATGAAGTATTGATATTTAGAGGTGTACAGTATATTCATGTATTCACACTATAAATGTTCAGTGTCCATGAGTGTAGTCTTGATTTAAAAATTCCTGCAAAAAATTTCAGCATCTGACCTCTCAACAACATAAATACCTGAACAACACCTCCAGAACTGCTCTGAGAGTCACTTCATTCGCATTTGACCGTTTTATTTGAGTAAAATTCACTGTTAGTTTTCACCCTCAGCTGTATTCAATGTAGCCACAACAAGCGTCAGTTCCAGGTATTAATGGCAACCCGTCAAAATAAAAGTTCGGTTTAACTTAAAGATGGCAGAAATCTATTTTTAATATTTAAAATGTACGTAATGACACTACTACTGTTGAAAAATTAATAAAACGCTCATTTTAAAGAAATAATTACACAATATTTCTTTAATTTTCATTAATTAAAAGATACATTATTTATTTTGCATGTCTTCTGTTAATAAAAATACACAACACTGAATAAAAAAAAAATCACAAAGGTTTTGTAAGAATAAATAAAAGTTGTTATGCATTTAAATAATTAGATATATTAAAACCAGAATTTGGTAACAATAAAATACAATATTTCATAGGACTCTAAACATGTCATTTTTGTTAAACCTTTAATAAACTGATGTTAAATTGTAGAGGTTTTGTGATTTTAATTAATTAGACATGCTTTTTTATTAATAAAATTTTATTTAACCATTAAAAAGGAGTACAGAAAAAAATTTAAATGGAAAAAATGGAATGCAGAAAAATTAAAACGGAATTTGGGAAAAAATTAAATGGATTTCATAGGGCCCTATAGATCTATAGATCTTTTATCATTTTTGATATTATTTTGAATGTGATTTTATCCATCTATTTTCTATTTACACTTTAATTTTAGCTAAATCCTTAATAATTTTGTTGCATATATATATATATATATATATATATATATATATATATTAGTGGTGTCAAAATTAGCGCGTTAACGCAGGAGATTAATTTTTTCATTTTAACGCGTTCAAAATATTTAACGCAATTAACGCATGGGCGGGGCCACCCCACTCACAACTGCTTCTGAAATGCTTTTATTTAAATGCGCAGAGCGTCTTTACGAACACATCATCAGGAGACTTTTCAGATGCGCGCTCCAACTTTACTTCAGCACCAGACGCGAGTCAAACGACCGCGGAAGCGGTACCGGTGACGGGGAGCTTAAGTAAAACGTTAGTGAACTGCGGTCAGATGAGATGCTGTCAGGCCATATGTCGGTAAAAACGAATTTAATTGTCCTGTCAGCCTATATACTCTGTTTGTAGCGCGCGCTCTTGAAGTTCACGCGCAAATGTGCCGACGCGCGCTGTATTAGGCTATATTAAACCCAAATGAAACTGTTATTTGAAACTGTCGTAGTTATATAGTCAGGTAAAACATGAATTCACAAAAAAAAAAAAAAAAAAACGATTAAAGCTGCCTTAACTGTGCGTGTAAGAATTTATTATTTATAGGTCAAAGCAGTGTCAGATCAAGTTCAGCAGTGACAACCTTTAAAGTAACAGCAGCCAAAATATCCTTATAACCAGTTGCTGTGATGTCTGTTTATTAAGGAACAAAATTAAAAAGAGGAAATTAATAACTAAGTTTTATCTTTATATAATTTAGAATTTGATATAATTTAGGCTATATTGTCTTGAAGGGCACAGGTAGCTACTATATATATATGACATTTATTATAATGGGTTTGTGTGAAGATTGTTTCAAGTTCACTTAAATTATTATTATTAGTTATTTTTTTAAAGTCTAATAAATGTTAAAGTGATAGCTCTTAATGATACTGTAATGTTGAATGATTATATATATATATATATATATATATATATATATTCAATGGTTAAGAATTAGGGGGGAAAATCAATCAGTGACATTTGCCTTCAGTCCTAAAACAAGATGGTGTTAAACAAATATTACAAATATATGTTCTTTATGTTGTTTCTACATTAATTTGAAGCATTAAAGTGAAATTATTGCAATATAAAAGTATAATTAAAAACTTTAATGTCAGGTAGAATTAATCGCGATTAATCGCGATTAATTTCAGGTAAAATGTGCGATTAATTAGTTATTTTTTTTTAATCGATTGACACCACTAATATATATATATTTATTTATTTATTTATTTATTTTCATTTGTATTAATTAATTTAGTTTATTTAGTTTTAATAATTTTAGGCCCGGTTTCACAGACAAGGTTTAGACTAAGCGAGGATTAGGCCATTTAATTAATTTTTACAAACATGCATAGAAAAAAACATTTTTTTTTTTTTTTATCTGAAACAGCTCAGACTTATATTTTAGTCTTGGACTACGCTTAAGCCTTGTCTGTGAAACCAGGGGTTAGTACTTCAAGCTAGACTAAACAAAAAAGGAGAAATGTTAAGTTATTAATGAAGAGTCAAGAATGATCTCAAACCTCTCTGCTGGTCAGTATCTTCATCTTTCATTCTGTGTGTTTCTGCATCACTCACATCTTCACTCTTCTCTTTAACAAACTCCATCTTCACAGCAGCGGAGCTACATTTGGTCATTTTTTACAGCTGGAAACTGTTGGAGCAGATATAGAGCAGAAAGTCATTATTAGCATTTAGTGAATGCTGAATTCACTCATCAATATTAAATATGTAAGAGGATTTCCAGTGAAGCACAGACATCTGCTTGTGTAAGAGTTAAAATAAAAACACCTCAGCTATGAAACACTGAAGCCATTCTCTGTCTCTTTCTGTTACAGTGCTCTGTTACTCTGTTAATCTCAGAAGAAAAAAAAACAAAAAACTCTGTTGCACAGCATTAAGACTTTCAGTAATATCTCACACTATCATAAAAAAGAACTACCATTTTCAGTGTATTACCTATAAAAATGTTTTAATCGTGTCAAGTTTTTATTCATAACAACTAATATGTGACCCTGGAGCACAAAACCAGTCTTAAGTCGCTGGGGTATATTTGTAGCAATAGCCAAAAATACATTTTATGGGTCAAAATTATTGATTTTTCTTTTATGCCAAAAATCATTAGGATATTAAGTAAAGATCATGTTCCATGAATATATTTTGTAAATTTCCTACTGTAAATATATCAAAACTTAATTTTTGAAAAGAGATATGCATTGCTAAGAAATTAATTTGGACAAATTTAAAGGTGATTTCTCAATATTTTTATTTTTTTTTCACCCTCAGATTTCAGATTTTCAAATAGTTGTCAGATCCTAACAAACCATACATCAGTGGAAAGCTTATTTATTCAGCTTTCAGATGATTTATAAATCTCAATTTCATAAAATTGACACTTATGACTGGTTTTGTTGTCCATGGTCACATATGTAAAACTCTGCTTCTAATATTTTTTGTAGTTGATAATCCTCTATCTATCTATCTATCTATCCATCTATATATCTATTTTCTAAAAATCCAAAACATGTCACTGTATAGCCTAATATTATGTTTCTCTCTTGGTTTTTTATCACTGTTACATTTATGTCTGTGGAATTAATAAGACCTATATGAGATATAAGTGATCAGATTGCCAGAAACAAAATATCCATAAGGAATTTTAGGAACTCATATGAGCAAAATCATACCTGTCGCGTTTATGGACTTCATTTATGCTGACAATAACCATATGCACGTTATTTCTCATCTTCTGTCTATTGATTCACTCTATTCAGGGCATACACTGGCAACATAAACAGATATTTAGTGGAGAAAACACTACAATCTCAGAAGTTTAGTGCTCACTGTTGTGAATGCCCTTTCTATCAGCTGCTATCGAATCATTTACAGACTGTGTAAACTACAGGAAATCAATAATTCGGTTACCGCTATGCTCCTCTATCGGCAGAGCGCTGGTATCCGCTAACGCGTCTGTTCATTTCAATGGCCGCTGCTCCGCTGACGCCACACCCGGAAGAACACGACCACAGCCGCGAGCACACGCTGTACTCAGCCAATCAGACAAACCACTTTGTTAAAGGTGCAGGAATAGATAGATAGATAGATAGATAGATAGATAGATAGATAGATAGATAGATAGATAGATAGATTTTGTAGAATGTTACCAAACCATTTTTGTTACCTTTGACTTCTACTGTATGGACAAAAAAAAAAAAAAAAAAAAAAAAAAAATATATATATATATATATATATATATATATATAAAATTATCTTATTTTATGTTCCACAAAAATAAATAAATAAATAAATAAATTAATTAATTAATTAATAATAATAATAATAATAATAAATAAATAAATAAAATAATAATAATAATAGGTTTGGAATGACATGGTGTTGAGTAAATGATGAGAGTTTTCATTTTTGGGTGAACTATCCCTTTAAGAACTTTAATATTTATAAGTAGTAAACACCTAATTTATATAATTAAATTTAATTAATTAATTAATCAGGCTCTTACTGAATCAACATTTTACATCAAATAACATTAATTCAAAACATCTAAAGAGTAAGAAGTTATGCATTCCTATAGAATTCAGAGTTTAACTAATCCTATTAATAAGATTGTGGTCACAAGAAGTAAAACCATGGCTCTCATTACCATGGTTATATGTTTTTGAAATAAATAAGTGATAGCAAATAAAAATAAATAAATAAATAAACATGCAGAAGCTACAAAAAAAAAAAAAAAAAAAAATTCTATAAAGTAAATTGTTGCCCAACATATTATAATAAAAATATTTAATAATAAATAATTTTCTGCCTAAACACCATAGGCTATTTGTACAGTGTTAATAACTGCAGTTGATACGCTGAAGTATTGGCCTTTTTCCAATTTACCTCGTCATGAAGTTACTCCCGACATCTGAGCCGCTGGAGACACAGAGGATTAATGTTACTTTCACTTTTGAAGGGAATGCGCAGATCCCTGATCTACATAAATGTGTCTGCACAAATCACTCATGATCCAGCTCAGCAGAAATGAGTATAAAGGTTTTTTATTAGTCTTTGCATATCACCTTTCTTAATAACGTGCTAGTGGCTAAAGTAAATAGTCTGTTCCTCACCCCACAGAAGAGAGGGGCGGGGTGAGCGGAGCTCATTAGCATTTAAAGAAACATGAACCAAAATGGCTTGCTCTGAACAGAGCTGATTTTGACAAGGTGAGAAATGTGTTTTTTACACTACCATTGAGAAATTTTAAACAAAGTATGTTTTTTCATATCAACTTGTGGAAAATGGGCGTCCGATGACCCCATCAGATGACGATTTTTTTTGTTTTTCAAACACTTCAAGACATTCCTCTTGAGTAGCTTGAAAATGAATAAGCTGATGTGAACAGTTACACAAATCCATCAATGCTGTTTAACCTGGAGTATACAGGAAAAAAATTAGGAAAACAGTTTTTTTTCTGCCTTTCTCTGTTTAACTAGTGTGACACGTGTTTATCTTCAAACACTCTGAGATAAAGTTAATGTGCATGGATTAAATTAATTATAATTGGATAATTAAATGTAGCCGCTGTTTATTTCACCTCAATCAATAAACACTTAAATGGAGATTTAAGGGAAGCATGACGCTTCATATATGTATTTGGTGGTGTATTATTTTTATACTGAATATTGCAGGTTATGCATGTGTAACAGAGTTAGGATTTAAATTATATTTTATTTAATTCATGTGAAGAATTGTGAAATCAGCAGCGGTTAATTTTATTCTGTAGTAGTGCTCTTGTGGAAAATGACTTAGACGGAGGATGATGCAACACAGCAGTCACAAAGAGTTGTGGATAATCTCAGTCTGCAGCGATTTAAAACCACTCAGAGGATGCTTTATTCCATTTTCCAGTAAACAGAGTTACATCAACAACCAGCTGTGTCTGTGTATTCATTGGGGGAAAGGAGTCTTTTGGATCTCAGGGGTGTCTGTGTGAATATAGAGTTGACCACAGCGCAGAGTCAAGAAGAAGGACCAGGGCTGTTGCACATGTTCATGAATGACGCTTGTTCTGATCATAGGTGTAAATTTCATCTAACAGTACCCAGTCAGCAAATTTCCTTTGGCTTGGATCTGGCCCATATCAACAGCTAAACTGTGGCTAAGATTAGTATCTGTTCGCTGGCTCAGAACTGGTCCACATCTTTTAGCCAGAGCTGAACTGAAACAGTGCCATAACCTAACCCAAAGCCAAAGCCAATTGACAATAAGTGTCAATTTTCCGAAATTGTGATTTATACATCATATGAAAGCAGAATAAATAAGCTTTCCATTGATGTATGGTTTGTTAGGATATGACAATATTTGGCCGAGATACTACCATTTGAAAATCAAATCTGAGGGTGCAAAAAAAATCTAAATATTGAGAAAATCACCTATAAAGTTGTCCAAATGAAGTTCTTAGCAATGCATATCACTAATCATAAATTAAGTTTTTGATATATTTGCAATAGGAAATTTACAAAAAATCTTAATGGAACATGATCTTTACTTAATATCCAAATGATTTGTGGCATAAAAGAAAAAAAAAATGACCCATACAATGTATTTTGACTATGGCTACAAATATACCCCAGCGACTTAAGACTGGTTTCGTGGTCACAGATGGTATTCGTATTGTTGTAGGGCTGAATTCTGTAAAGGGCTGATGGCCCTTATGTGGCCCACATGTGGCTGAAACTACAAACCATATGTCACACCTTTTTTAAATTATTATTTAAAATACCATTACACAGTACACAAACACAAATACTGATTCACAGTAAGTATTCTTTATTTTTTTTATATATATAATAGAACTTTATGAAGTGTGCTATGTTGTAAATAAATAAATATATAATATTGAATAAATATACAATAATTGATACTTTACTGAGTTGTCTCGCTCAGTCTGTCAGGAAAAAGGAGAGAAAAAAAGAACAGTAGTATATCATAATTAGTATCATATATTAGATTTTTTTTTTTTTTTCTTGAATCAAGACAAGCATATTATTATATTATTAATGACTGCAAATCAGCACTGCACACATTCTCTTTTTCTATCCTCCAAGACATGAGTGCTGCTGTGTAGCCCTTTTTAAATTAGAAAAACGTTAGCTACACTAATAATAGGCTTTTAGACAGGATAATTAATAATACATGTAATATTAATGAAAGCATTAGAGGTTTAACGCTTGTCATGAATCAGGCTCCCTCCGATCGCCACCAGAGGGCCCCCTCTCCAGAGCATTAGTTTATTCAGACCTAATTTCCCATAACCTCGTGCCTGGGACTGATCACCTGCTCAGGTGATGCCACTCAGCCAGCCTATTTAAACTGCTTCCAGACTTTCACTCTTTGCAAAGTCTTGATTTGCTGTGGCTAACATTTGAGCGTTGACTCCTCTTGATGGTTTCCCTGTGTATGCTCTTAGACTCTTTTACCTCTCAGAATTCTATGCTGCCTCCCCCGACTTGGCCTTTTCACACCAAAATGAAATTAAATGAATAAGGCTAAAGGAAAAATAAATTCCCGTCTGTACAGTAGAACTGTAGGAAAAGAAAGTTCAACACTCTTCAGCAAAGAGAAAAAAAAAACAAATGTTAGTTAATCTAAAGTAAGTTTTGCTTTTTAGTACACTGCAAAAAATGATTTTCTTACTTAGATGTGTTGTCTTGTTTCCAGCCAAAATATCTAAAAATTCTTAAATCAAGAAGGATTTTCTAGAAAAGTAAAAATTATTATTTTTCCTAAAAACAAGTCAAACTTAACCCATTTAATCCCACCGGTTACAATTGTGACCATAAAAAAAAGTTTTCATTTTAAAAGCTCTGAACACTTTACTGTCTGATGTTTTAGTGCACTTCCTGCAAATATGGGAAAAATAAATGGTCTCAATTAAATCTGTGCAGTTTCACTTGGTTAGTGCAAACTGTCACATGACCAGAGCAGTTTATTTATTGTTTGCACCATGAGATGATGATGGTTGCATCAGAGCTCCAAAACATAAGGCTAGTAAAGTATTTTATCATAAAGATATGGCAAAGATTTTTTGTACACGTTATCTCTAAGGTGTCTAGTATTAATATTTAAATTCGCATATATTCAGTTTAGTTGAGTGTTGTCACAGGGTGAGTAATATTTTGACCATGGGATAACAGTTAAATGATATATGCTACAATAAAGTAACAAATTTGAAATGCGTTGATTATTATATTTTTTTGTCTTTTATTTCAGTATTCCTATCAATGTTGTATAGATTTTTTTTTTTTTTAATAAATAATAGTAACCCTAGAATGTGATCAAACAGTTTCAAATAGCTGGGCTAAGATATATAACCATTTTTATGACTGCAGAGATATATTAATTCATTATACACATTATCCCACCGTTCACAGTTGTGACCGACTTATAAAAAACAAATTTTCACACACTTTTCCAAAAAAAAATGCAAAAAAATAAATATGGATTATTTCAAAGGGTTACTAATGACACATGATTTGGATATTTTCATGTCTGAGAAAATTTGGGATTAAATGGGTTAAGTGTGTTTTTGCTTGAAACAAGCAAAATAATCTCCTAAAGGGGTAAGCTAAATAATCTTGTTTTCTGTTTGAAAAAAAAAAAAAAAGCTTACCTCGTTGGCGCTCACTTAATTTTGACAAGTTTTTTTTTTTTTTTTTTTTTTTTTTTTTTACTGAAAACAAGAAAATAATTATTTACTTGTCTAGAAAATCCTTCTTGGTTATATATATACAGGTCCTTCTCAAAAAATTAGCATATTGTGATAAAGTTCATTATTTTCTGTAATGTAGTGATAAACATTAGACTTTCATATATTTTAGATTCATTACACACAACTCGAAGTAGTTCAAGCCTTTTATTGTTTTAATATTGATGATTTTGGCATACAGCTCATGAAAACCCAAAATTCCTATCTCAAAAAATTAGCATATTTCATCCGACCAATAAAAGAAAAGTGTTTTTAATACAAAAAAAGTCAACCTTCAAATAATTATGTTCAGTTATGCACTCAATACTTGGTCGGGAATCCTTTTGCAGAAATGATTGCTTCGATGCGGCGTGGCATGGAGGCAATCAGCCTGTGGCACTGCTGAGGTGTTATGGAGGCCCAGGATGCTTCAATAGCGGCCTTAAGCTCATCCAGAGTGTCGGGTCTTGCGTCTCTCAACTTTCTCTTCACAATATCCCACAGATTCTCTATGGGGTTCAGGTCAGGAGAGTTGGCAGGCCAATTGAGCACAGTAATACCATGGTCAGTAAACCATTTACCAGTGGTTTTGGCACTGTGAGCAGGTGCCAGGTCATGCTGAAAAATGAAATCTTCATCTCCGTAAAGCTTTTCAGCAGATGGAAGCATGAAGTGCTCCAAAATCTCCTGATAGCTAGCTGCATTGACCCTGCCCTTGATAAAACACAGTGGACCAACACCAGCAGCTGACATGGCACCCCAGACCATCACTGACTGTGGGTACTTGACACTGGACTTCAGGCATTTTGGCATTTCCCTCTCCCCAGTCTTCCTCCAGACTCTGGCACCTTGATTTCCGAACGACGTGCAAAATTTGCTTTCATCCGAAAAAAGTACTTTGGACCACTGAGCAACAGTCCAGTGCTGCTTCTCTGTAGCCCAGGTCAGGCGCTTCTGCCGCCGTTTCTGGTTCAAAAGTGGCTTGACCTGGGGAATGCGGCACCTGTAGCCCATTTCCTGCACACGCCTGTACACGGTGGCTCTGGATGTTTCTACTCCAGACTCAGTCCACTGCTTCCGCAGGTCCCCCAAGGTCTGGAATCGGTCCTTCTCCACAATCTTCCTCAGGGTCCGGTCACCTCTTCTCGTCGTGCAGCGTTTTCTGCCACACTTTTTCCTTCCCACAGACCTCTTGCTTGAGGGTGTCAATGATGGCCTTCTGGACAGCGGTCAGGTCGGCAGTCTTACCCATGATTGCGGTTTTGAGTAATGAACCAGGCTGGGAGTTTTTAAAAGCCTCAGGAATCTTTTGCAGGTGTTTAGAGTTAATTAGTTGATTCAGATGATTAGGTTAATAGCTCGTTTAGAGAACCTTTTCATGATATGCTAATTTTTTGAGATAGGAATTTTGGGTTTTCATGAGCTGTATGCCAAAATCATCAATATTAAAACAATAAAAGGCTTGAACTACTTCGAGTTGTGTGTAATGAATCTAAAATATATGAAAGTCTAATGTTTATCAGTACATTACAGAAAATAATGAACTTTATCACAATATGCAAATTTTTTGAGAAGGACCTGTATATATATATATATATATATATATATATATATATATATATATATATATATATATATTGAATTGGATCAACACACTGCAAAAAAATGCTTTTCTAGCTTAGATTTTTCGTCTTGTTTCCAGCCAAAATATCTAAAAATTCTTAAATCAAGAATTACTTTCTAGACAAGTACACGTTAATGTCTTGTTTTCAGAAAAAAAGTTAAGTGAGTTTTTGCTTGAAACTAGCAAAATAATCTGTCAATGGGGTAAGCAAAATAATCTTGTTTTCGGTTTGAAATAAGATTATTTCTAAGATTATTTTGGTTACCCCAATGGCAGATTATTTTGCTTATTTCAAGCAAAACTTAACTTAATTTGACTTCTTTTTTCTGAAAACAAGACAATAATTTTTGCTTGTCTAGAAAATGTTTTTTAGATATTTTGGCTGGAAACAAGACAAAAATATCTTAGCTAGAAAAGCATTTTTTGCAGTGCAAAGGTCAGCAGCAAAGTCATTGGTTAATAAAATGGGATTAAATACATAAAGGAAACAAAAAGTAACTCAGATATTTTCTTGTAAATGAAAAAGTAATGCGTTACTTTACTAGTTACTTGAAAAGTAATATTATTACGTAACTTGCGTTACTTGTAATGCGTTAACCCCAACACTGCGCATGATTATCTTAGTATGCTGTTTATTTCTGTGCATGACTGTGAATGCGGCTGTGTGGTTTGCAAATGCGATGTTCAGCTGCCCTCTTGTGTTTGGATCAAAATCTTTAGCTTGATAAGCTTTTGTGTGTGACTCATGAAGGTAAATCTCTTTAGAAATAAATAAAATAATCATAAACTTCGAATTATTCTCACAAAAGCATATATCATATTCTTGTTTTATGTAAGTATTAGCTCTTACAGTTTTTCAGTTTTTCAAAACAGTCTTAACACTCTCTAAACAGTAAACTCAGCTGTTTGCTGGAACATTAAAACTCAGTTGCATGTCTGCAAAATGTAGTAACTCACCCAAAACATTTCATTTATGCTTCTAGTTATTGTGTTGGTGACTTGGCCAATGGCACTAAAATAAAAAGTGTTTTGTCATCATATGAGCCACACTGCTCAAAATGTTTAGATGTTTTTCACCATGGAAATATTTGTTATAAGCAATGTTTTCTATTCTGTTGACAGACTGCTTTCAATACTTAAATACTGCAATACTACAAAAATGACAATTTTGTCCATGTATCACACTGAGCATGTTAGATGGAGGTTTCAACAGGTAAAATGTATTGGTAGAAGCCACACAAATACTGTAGCACACAAATATATTTACACAAATTATGATTCCTATTTCATTACAGTTGTATAGGGGCAGAAAAATTCTGGTAAATTTCTGGAAAGTTTCTGAAAATTCCCTTTGCAACCCTAATAGCTAGATAGCAAGCCATTTGCCAGCTTAGCAGACATTATTTATGAAAAAACTCAGATTTTGATAACTGAATAGATCATTTTGCATGTGATGGCTCACACGATGAAATAATGTTTAGAAATTGTGAAGAGTTTCACAGTTACACCGAATATCAACTTATCAGTTTGGATCAACAAGCCATATGCATTTAGTTACTGTGCAGTTTGTAGACAGTTGTACTTACTCTTTTGCACATGTGCCAAAACACATGCAATTTGCTTAAATCAATAAGAAATGAAAATCTGACATGAACAAGGAACTAATTGTTCAGACATCTAAGCTTATTGTTTTGAGAGAAAAAAAAAAGCGTCTGCCAAAGCATCTGAGAAAAAAAAATCTCTCTCACAATACACAATGTCCAAAACAAGCCAAATGTGTCCAAATTAAATTATTATTCCAAAACACTAACACATGTTCTCTTCCAACATGTAGCCAATTATAGTACAATGTCATAAAAAAACTAACATCAGATAGAATTACAGAAACTGCATTATTGTGTCAGGTGAGCCCTTATACAATAAACAGTATATTGCATTGATCATAGATTGTGTTTTACTCTGCCTCTCTACATTTTTTTGGATGAATTTAGTAATTACATACATTTTCTTTATTTTGCTGCAGAAATTCAATACAAAAAAATAATGACCCAGAGTAGCTTTATAGAATGGTTATAAAAAAGAGGAGACAGTTTCTGCAGTAATAGCTTTATTTGCAACATGGCATTACTGTTAGATAACAAAAATATGCAGTATAGCTGACATTTATTATGTGAAAAATGTGGATGTTGTGCTAACTGTGTTAAGAGTTTAGGAAAACTGTTCACAGCAATCGTAAAAAACGTACTCGGTTACTAACATAACCTCGGTTCCCTGAGATACGGGAACGAGTACTGCAGCGTAAGCCGCTATGGGGAAAGCCTGTTTTTCTCCGAAGACTGAAGCACTTTTCAATAACGCAGTTTTAACTGCAGGGCTATTGGGTGAGTCAGTGATAACTGAGCGAACCAATAGCCATGCAGTGGTGCTGCGCACACCTATGGCGAAGCAGCCGGCCGAATTCTTGCACGATCCCGCTAAATTGGTCGGGGTAATCGACTATATAAGCAGGCACTTCGCGGTGTGAATCAGATCCTTAATGAAGCGAGGACTGATTAGGCAGCGATAGGACGGCAGGAACGCAGTACTCGTTTCCGTATCTCAGGGAACCGAGGTTACGTTAGTAACCGAGTACGTTCCCTTTCAATACTTTCACTCATACTGCGGCGTAAGCCGCTATGGGGAACCAGTACAATCCCGCCATGCCAACGGGGACGACAAGCGATTCTAGACATTAGCCTCAAGACTAAGAGGTCATGACCGATGTCAGTCCAAGGGGTACAGCCTCGGCACTCCTGAGAGGGTTAAAAGCGCACCTGTATAAGGGTTAAACAGAAAGGATCCGGGACTGAAGGGCAGAGATCTCTAGGTTATAGAATCTAACAAATGTAGACGGAGAGGCCCAGCCTGCCGCCTCACATATATCTGATATGGCTATGCCGCCAGACCAAGCCCAAGACGAGGCCACGCCCCTAGTCGAATGGGCTTTAACTCCTAAGGGGCAAGGAAGGCCCAAGGAGGAGTAGGTCAGCATGATAGCCTCGACTATGATAGCCTCCCTTGGAGCGGTCTCCGAAACATACAAAAAGCTGTTCCGACTGCCTGAAGGTGGCGGAACGCTCAACATATGTCCTGAGTGCCTGGACGGGGCAGAGGAGGACTAAGCCCTGGTCTTGCTCTGACAGAGGAAGAGCCAGGAGTGTTATAATTTGGGCTCTAAAAGGAGTCGTAGGTACTTTAGGTACCTAGCCTTGTCTTGGCTTCAGGACGATCTTGGAGTCGTTAGGCCCAAATTCCAGACAGGAAGGACTCACTGAGAGCGCTTGTAAGTCACCCACTCGTTTCACCGATGCTAAAGCAAGTAGCAGAGCGGTCTTGAACATTAAAGGGCGCAGGTCTGCGGACTGAAGCGGTTCAAATAGGGCTCCGTTAAGGGCCTTCAGTACTGTAGGCAGGTCCCAAGAAGGGACCGTGAGGGGTCGAGGAGGGTTAGTCTCCTGGCACCCTTCAGAAATCGAACAACCAAGTTGTTCCTGCCCACTGACTGTCCCGCTATAGGAGCATGGAATGCTGCTATGGCCGCTACATAGACCTTAAGAGTGGAGGGCAATCGGCCCTTCTCTAACATCTCTTGCAGAAAGGACAGTATCCAGAGCGGGGCCACTAACAGAACTTTATGTGTTCGTTCCCTGATTCGTCTGATGACCTGAGGGATCAGAGCGATCGAGGGAAAGGCATAAAGAAGGAGGTTGGGCCAGTCGTGGGCCAACGCATCCTGTGCCTTCAAGAAGAACATTTGGCAGTGAAAGTTGTCTTCTGAGGTGAAGAGGTCGACCTCTGCTTTGCTGAAGACCTCCCATATTGTTTGAACCGTTTGAGGGTGAAGCATCCACTCATCTGAGGGGACATTGCTCCGGGACAGCATGTCTGCCCCTTGGTTCAGCCTGCCTGGCACGTGAGCCACTCTCAAAGAGCGTAGATGGACCTGAGCCCATTCCAGAAGGTCCTTCACCATGGTGAAGAGGCGTCTGGATGATAAGCCTCCCTGGCGATTTATGTAGGACACCACGGTCATGCTGTCCGAGCGGACTAAGGCGTGATGACCCTTCAGTTCCGACAGGAAGGTCTGAAGGCCTTTCTAGGCAGTTGATGTGAAGGCTTTTCTGCTCTTCCGACCATAGGCCGGAGGCTGGACTGCCATCGCACAGTGCCCCCCAACCTAAGTTGGAGGCATTTGACGTGACCACCTTCCATCTGGAAACCAGACCCAGGGAAACGCCCTTCTTCAGCCACTGAGATTCCTTCCAAGGGGCGAGGGCTGCTATGCAGGCTCGATCCACCTTGACACGGAGGCGTCCTTGACACCATGCGTGGGCTGGAACTTTCGGTTTTAGCCAATACTGGAGGGGGCGAATATGAAGCAGGCCCAACCGAAGTACTGGGGATGCTGCCGCCATAAGGCCAAGCATCTTTTGAAAGACCTTTAGCGGGCGAGAGGCTCCTATAGTGAACGAGGCCGCTAGTCGCTGGATGGTCCGAGCTCTGCTCGGCGAGACCACTGCCATCATACGGGCAGAATCCAGAACTGTCCCCAGAAAGGTAATTTGCCTGCTGGGGGAGAGCACGCTCTTGGCAAAGTTGACCCTGAGACCTAGGCACTGTAAGTGGCTGAGAAGAAGGAATCTGTGCTGTAATAGCTCGGTCTCGGACTGGGCCAGGATGAGCCAGTCGTCGAGATAGTTCAGGATGCGGATTCCCATCCGCCTGAGGGGGGAAAGAGCCGCATCAATGCACTTGGTAAAAGTGCGGGGAGCTAGAGACAGTCTGAAGGGAAGGACTGTCTATTGATAAGTCACACCCTCGAAGGCGAATCTCAAGGACGGCCTGTGTTGGGGGGCAATCTGGATGTGAAAGCAAGCATCTTTCAGATCCAGCAAACAGTCCCCTAGGCGAACTTGCGAGAGGATCTGTTTTGTTGTGATCATTCTGAACGGCCATCGCATGAGATCGAGGATGGGTCTGAGACCTCCATCTTTTTTGGGCACCAGGAAGTACCGGCTGTAATAGCCCGACTCGCATTGAGCTGGGGGAATGGTTTCTATGGCCCCTTTCACCAGCAGGTTGCGAACTTCAGTGCGAAGGACATTTCTGTGCTCGCTTCGAACCACTGAGGGAATCACGCCACCAAACTGCGAGGGGGCGGCGAGTGAACTGCAGTGAGTAACCTCGTGTTACACTGTCCATCGACCAGCCCGAAGCTGTCAATGATAATAATCATTAGTGACAGCATTTACTTTTAATCTGCCTGAAAGAAACAGTTAAACAGGCATATCAAAAGAGCCGCGCGCATTCCCTCTGATCCGCTTGTAGCGGAGGGGGAAAGGGGCATGGCCGCTTTTATTGAGAAAAACGCGACGCAGAGAGAGAACGCATCTGCCTCAGCGAGCGCCGCCTCAGTGTGGGTGTTGCCCAGGTGAGAGGCGCGTTCAACATGAAGCTGTCAGTGTAGAGACAGCATTCTGCTTCGATCCAGCCAGAAGGATTGAGCCGCTCGAAAAACGAGAGGCGCCGATCCTCATGTGTAAAACACAATAGCAGATCAAAAGCTTTGTGGAGAGTGATACACGCGAGGGCTTTGCCGGCGAACGGGGGAGACCGCTTCCGCAGTGAAAGCGGCCGTCTCTTTGACAACACACACAATGCGAAGCTGTTAGAGACAGCATTCTGCTCTGGTCCACATAAGATAATAGAGCTGCTCGAAGTAACGAGGAGCGCTTATTCTCACTATAAGACACATTGCGGGCTTGAGGTCACTCAAGCCCGAATGCTTAATTCCTTTACTCCACTGTTTCTGTCTCCGAGCCTTGCTGAGAGAGGAGAAATGAAAAGCTTCTATAAGTGGCGAGGGCGAGACACGCGGGGGCTGAGCCGGCGTGAGCTCGCTCGCAGCCTAGCGCTGAGATCCTCTGCCCCGCTGCTTTTTCCTCACAGGTTCCTGGGAGGAAGAAAGCGGGAGGGCGCAAGAGGTGGGATCACGCTCTAAAAAGAGCACTACTCATGAGTGCAGAGAGGCGAGACACATATCCTCGCAATGAGGACATTCTGCCTCGGTGAGCGCAGCTTCAGCGTGGGTGGCGCCCAAGCATAAAGCCACTCGACGTGACTGTCAGAGGCGTGCAGCAGGGCGCTGCACGAGTGACAGCGACGGCGCAGCATTTGCAACAACAACGGTGCTCTTTTAGGAAAATTTGCTCTTTCTAAGGCGGACCGGATAGCTGCAGGGAACGGGACTGTCTGCTGAGTCGTGAAGCGGCGAGGCAGAAGCCGAGCAGGAAGTCTTCGTCGTCCACTGCGAGAACCTGTTCAATGGAACGCCGTCAGAAGAGCCGTCTAGAAGAGCTTATAGTGTGAAAAAGCTTGTCTTGAGTGAAGATCAGAAGTTCGTCGCTGAAGAAAAAGGATCTGATTCACACCACAAAGCGCTCGCTTATATAGCCGATTACCCCGCCCATTTTGGCGCGATCGTGCGAGAATTCGGCAGGCTGATTCGCCATAGGTGTGCGCAGCACCGCTGCTCGGCTATTGGTTCGCTCAGTTATCACTGACTCGCCCAATAGCCCTGCAGTTAAAACTGCGTTTATTGAAAAGTGCTTCAGTCTTCGGAGAAAAACTGGTTTTCCAGATTGGGGCTTACGCTGCAGTACGAGTGAAAGTATTGAAAGGGAACTGTAATAGTGTGTTTGCTGTGATTATGAGCGATTATGAGTCTGTTTCTCCTTCACAGCTCAGTGTCTTCGGTCTGGAGTTATGAACACAACCATGATAAGATGCTGGAGAATCTGTCAAGATATTTCAATCATAACTCTGTTCTTCTGTTCTGATGGATAATGTGTGAGGAATGTGGTGCAGGTCTGAACAGGTTCAATCCTGAGCGTGTCCAAACACACACACACACACGATAGAGAACAAACACCTCAGAGTCAAACACACTCCAGGATCATCATGTTTATGGAATATTTGTTGATAACAACACTGGCAAACATCAAGCTGATGCAGTTTCTTCTGTCTCATTTGATGTTCAGAGTCATTTGTAGTCATTACAATCAGCCCAGCACTGTCACATTAGCTGTTTCCATCCACATGATTGATGTACATTTTGGGACATGCTTAAAAGAACGCTGTAAACACCTAGATGAACATCGAATTTTAAAATAGGCATAAAAAACCTCATGAGCTCAACAGAGGTGTATACTTTTTTATTCAGAAAGAAAACAGGCATAAACTACAAAGGACACATTTACCAAATAAATTCATGGATACGCACCAAAAAAAAATCAATGTGCAGTGTGATTTTGCCTCAACTGGACCAACAAATAAGTCTCTTTTCACTCCATCTCAAATACTTTAATTAATAAATAAACCTGACATGCCCGAGCCATAGTCTGCATTAAATCATTTGTGTAATTACACATGATTGTGTTCAAACATCAGGCATCCGGACACAAGAAAACACATCAGCAGTTGTTAAGTAAACGCCTTTCTTACTTTATTTTATTTATTTATATAAAAGTCACAGTCTTCACTGGATGCAACAACTTTTTTGTTTTATTACTGATACTGTCACGGTTCATGGGTCCACTGGTTGATTCTGTGTGTTCTGTGTATGGGTGTTTTGTCTTACCCGTGTTTTGCAGTGTTGTCTGGCAACCCGGGGCTCATCAGCACGGATTCACCTGATCCTCATTCCGTAGGCCTTATAGTGCCGGTGGTTGCATTGTTTGTTGTCAGTTCGTTGTTTCGCTCATGTGGTATTCCTATCTCTTCAGTTTGTTCCTGTGTTCTCCTCCCTGCGAGTTGCTGATTCCCTTCAAAGGATTCCTTGTCTTTTCGAGTTGGATTATTGCTGTTACTGCTGATGTTTTGGGACTTCTGCGATCATCGTCTATCTGTTTGGCTTTCTTTGCTTTAATAAACTGGTTCGCTCGCTTTTGGGTTCGTTTCCCTCATTCAGTGTGACAGAACGAACTGACCACAATGGACCCAGCGATTACAGCGGATCTAAGAGACTTTTGTGCCAACAGTTCTGCTCGCATGGAGAAACAGGAGGAACAGATGTTGGCCACGGGGCGAGCTGTGCAGGCATTGGTGGCACAGGTTTCAGAGCTAACCACCCAGCTCCATCAGCTAAGGGCGGAATTCACTCAACCCGCTGCTGTTCAACAACCGGCTGCGATCGCTGCATCTGCCGCTGCACCCGTGGATGTCCCCAACCGTCAAGCTGAGCCACGTCTACCTCCTCCAGCGGGCTACTCAGGTGAGCCTCAAATGTGCCGTGCGTTTGTGGCTAAATGCTCTCTGCATTTCGCTCTTCAGCCCTCGGTTTTTCCCACCGAGGAGTCGAAGGTGGCGTTTATGATTACGTTACTATCAGGACGTGCTGCGCTGTGGGGAACGGCGGTCTGGGAGCAGGGACTCCCGTGCTGCGCGTCTTTCGAGCTCTTCTCTCAGGAGTTAAGGAAAGTGTTTGACCGGGCTGTCTCGGGGAGGGAGGCGGCGCGCGTGCTAGCTGATCTGCGTCAAGGCAACCGTAGCGTCGCTGATTACTCTATTGAGTTTCGCACGCTGGCTGCGGAGTGCGGCTGAAACGCTGCAGCGCAGTGGGACATGTTTTTGCATGGACTAGCTGAACGAGTCCTTAATGAAATTCACGCACACGAGCTTCCTCTTTCCTTAGATGGACTTATTGACCTCGCGATCCGGGTCGATGCCAGACTGCGACGTCGGGAGCAGCGGGTGGTTTTCCCGATCGCCGGGGAGTTTGATCCCTTCTCCGCTACGGAGGCGGGTGGTCACGTGACTGAGTCTGAGCCCATGCAGGTGGGCAGAGCGTGCCTCTCGCGCGAGGAGAAGGACAGAAGCAGGGCTCAAGGACTGTGTCTTTATTGTGGCACGGCCGGTCACATTGCTTCACGGTGCCCAGTAAAAGCCAGAGCCCGTCAGTAGCAGGAAGGTTACTGGCGGGTGGGGCTTCGTTTGAACAATCCTCCTCTGTGGCCACGACACTTCCGGTCACTCTGCGGGTGAGTAATAAGACATTTAAATGCCAAGCTCTCATTGACTCTGGTGCTGAGGGTAATTTTTTGGACTCAGTTTTTGCGCGTAAGTTGGGCATTCCCATTGTTCAACTCCAGCACCCTATTTCCCTCAGCACACTCAGTGGACAGTCCCTTTCCACTATTTTTCACACCACTAACACAGTGACTTTGATTACTTCTGGTAACCACACAGAGGAGATAAAGTTTTTTCTCACTGATTCTCCTTTTGCCCCGGTTGTGTTGGGTCATCCTTGGCTCTCTCTCCACAATCCCAACATAAACTGGGGTCGTAACACTGTCATGTCCTGGAGTGAATATTGTCATGCGTCTTGTTTGTTGTCTGCCTGTTCCTCTGTGTCATGTTCTGTTTTTCAGGATGAGCCAGTGGACCTGTCTAACGTGCCTGCAGAGTATCTTGACCTGAAGGGAGTGTTCAGTAAGTCCAGGGCTGCTTCTCTCCCTCCTCATCGTCCCTATGACTGTGCTATAGATTTACTGTCAGGTAGGTCTCCGCCCAAGGGCAGGTTATACTCGCTTTCTGCTCCAGAAAGGGAGGCCATGGAGAAATATATTTCTGATTCTCTGGCAGCCAAGATCATCCGCCCTTCCTCCTCTCCAGCTGGAGCGGGGTTTTTCTTTGTGGAAAAGAAGGATGGTTCCCTGCGTCCTTGCATTGATTATCGTGGGCTTAATGACATCACGGTAAAGAATACTTACCCATTGCCACTGATGTCGTCAGCTTTCGAACAACTGCAGGGCTCCTCCTTTTTCACAAAGTTGGACCTCCGCAACGCTTATCATTTGGTTCGCATAAGGGAGGGCGATGAATGGAAGACCGCCTTTAATACCCCCAGGGGGCATTTTGAGTATCTTGTTATGCCTTTTGGGTTGTCTAACGCCCCCGCGGTCTTCCAGGCATTGGTCAATGATGTGCTGAGAGACATGGTTGATCAGTTCATTTATGTCTACCTGGATGACATTCTGATCTTTTCTCAGTCTCTCCAGGAACATGTTCAGCACGTCAGGCGAGTGCTTCAGAGGCTGTTAGAGAATGGGCTTTTTGTCAAGGCGGAGAAATGCGTTTTTCATGCACAGTCTGTTTCCTTTTTAGGGTACATTGTGTCGTCCGAGGGAGTGCGCATGGATCCTGACAAGGTTCAGGCTGTTGTGGATTGGCCAATTCCAGAGTCCCGCAAGGCCCTGCAGAGGTTTCTGGGCTTTGCCAATTTCTACAGACGTTTTATTCGCAATTACAGCCAAGCTGCCCCTAGCTGCCCCTCTGACTGCCTTGACCTCCACCAAGATGACGTTCAGGTGGTCTAAAGCAGCTGATGTTGCTTTTGCCAAACTTAAGAGCTGCTTCGTTTCGGCTCCCATCCTCGTTGCCCCTGATTCTTCCCGTCAGTTCGTGGTGGAGGTTGACGCGTCAGAGGTGGGGGTTGGTGCGGTTCTTTCCCAGCGCTCTCCCTTGGACGGTAAGATGCACCCTTGCGCTTTTTTTCTCACCGTTTGTCTCCTGCCGAACGCAATTATGACGTTGGTAACAGAGAGTTGCTGGCAGTCAAGCTTGCCTTGGAGGAGTGGCGTCATTGGTTGGAGGGTGCGGGGGTACCTTTTGTAGTCTGGACCGACCATAAGAACCTGGAATATATCAGGTCTGTTAAAAGGTTAAACTCTAGGCAGGCTCGGTGGGCTCTATTTTTTGGTCGATTTAATTTTTCTATTTCTTATCGTCCAGGTTCCAAGAACATCAAACCTGATGCCTTGTCCCGTGTTTTTGACCAATCTGAACGCCCGTTGTCCCCCGAGTTAATTTTGCCTAAGAAGATCGTGGTATCCACCTTGACTTGGGAGATCGAGTCGAAGGTCCATCGGGCCTTACAAGGGGTAACGCCTCCGCCCGGTTGTCCACCGAGTCGTTTATTTGTGCCTGAGAGTTTGCGGTCCGATGTCATTCAGTGGGGTCATTCTTCCAAGGTAGCGTGTCATCCAGGGGTTAGTAGTACCTTGTTTCTCATTAAACAACGGTTCTGGTGGCAGTCTATGGCCCGTGACGTCCGACTCTTTGTTTTGGCCTGTTTTGTGTGTGCCATTTCTAAGACTTCCAATCGGCCCCCTGCTGGACTCCTTCAACCGCTGTCTGTCCCTTCGAGACCCTGGTCCCACATATCGCTAGATTTTGTCACGGGACTCCCACCCTCTCAGGGTAACACGGTTGTTTTATCCGTGGTGGACCGGTTCTCGAAGGCCACTCACTTTATTCCTCTGCCCAAGTTACCTTCGGCCAAGGAAACGGCGGTTGCTGTCATTGACCATATTTTTCGCATTCATGGCCTCCCGATGGATGTGGTCTCTGACAGGGGGCCCCAGTTTGTCTCTAAATTCTGGAAGGAATTTTGTCATTTGTTGGGGGCGACTGTTAGTCTGTCTTCTGGTTTTCATCCTCAGAGTAATGGTCAGACAGAGAGGGCCAACCAAGATCTGGAACGTGTCTTGCGGTGTTTGGTGTCTCAGAACCCATCCTCTTGGAGCCAGCAGCTCTCATGGGTGGAGTACGCACACAACTCGTTACCAACGTCAGCTACGGGCCTATCTCCGTTTGAGTGTAGCTTAAGGTACCAACCACCTATCTTTCCTAGTCTGGAATCCGAAATCGCGGTTCCCTCTGCCCACGCCTTTGTCCAGAGGTGTCATCGTACCTGGACGAGAGCCAGGGAGACTCTCCTCCAGGTGGGATTGCGCACCAAGGCCCAGGCCGATCGCCACCGGTCCAAGCCCCCCGTCTATGTCGTTGGTCAAAAAGTGTGGCTTTCTACTAAGAACATTCCTCTCCGGTCCGTCTGTAACAAACTTGCCCCCAAATTCATTGGCCCATTTACTGTCTCCAAGATCATTAGCCCGGTGACAGTCCGCCTTAAACTTCCTCCAGCGTACAGGAGAATTCATCCCGTTTTTCATGTTTCCAAATTAAAACCTGTTTTTCATTCTGCCATTAATCCGCCTGCCCCGGTTCCCCCACCGCCGCGACTCGTAGATGGGGAACTTACTTATTCGGTTAAGCGCATTCTGGACTCTAGGCGGAGGGGACGCGGATTTCAGTATCTGGTGGATTGGGAAGGTTACGGTCCGGAGGAGAGAAGTTGGGTTCCGGCTCGGGACATATTGGATCACTCCCTTATCGATGATTACAATCGTCAGGTGGGTTCCTCTGGGAGCGTCAGGAGACGCTCCTAGGGGGAGGGGTACTGTCACGGTTCATGGGTCCACTGGTTGATTCTGTGTGTTCTGTGTATGGGTGTTTTGTCTTACCTGTGTTTTGCAGTGTTGTCTGGCAACCCGGGGCTCATCAGCACGGATTCACCTGATCCACATTCCGTAGGCCTTATAGTGCCGGTGGTTGCATTGTTTGTTGTCAGTTCGTTGTTTCGCTCATGTGGTATTCCTATCTCTCCAGTTTGTTCCTGTGTTCTCCTCCCTGCGAGTTGCTGATTCCCTTCAAAGGATTCCTTGTCTTTTCAAGTTGGATTATTGCTGTTACTGCTGATGTTTTGGGACTTCTGCGATCATCGTCTATCTGTTTGGCTTTCTTTGCTTTAATAAACTGGTTCGCTCGCTTTTGGGTTCGTTTCCCTCATTCAGTGTGACAGATACTTTGCACCATTTGCCAGTAAGCAATGATTTAGTTCTCTTTAACACAGGGAATGTAAACTGTGCTTTATTTGCAAATGTCTTATGCGATATTCCAATTTTTCACACAAGTTTAATTCACAGCTTTGGATACAAGAACAGCTAATGACTCAACCAATGATTTGAGTTTGGGGCGAAGCTATCAGTGTAACTGACAATCAGTGTTGGGGGTAATGCATTACAAGTAACACAAGTTACATAATAATATTACTTTTTTTTCAAGTAACTAGTAAAGTAATGCATTACTTTTTCATTTCCAAGAATATATCTGAGTTACTTTTTCAAAACAGTAGTGCCAGTTACTTTTTGTTTTCTTTATGTATTCAATCCCATTTTATGAACCAATGACTTTGATGCTGACCTTTGTTGCAAAAATACTTTTCTTACTTAGATTTTTTGTCTTGTTCCCAGCCAAAATATTAAACAATGGATTTTCTAGACAAGTAAAAATTATTGTCTTGTTTTTTTTTCTGAAAACAAGTCGAAATTAAGTGTGTTTTTGCTTAGAACAAGCAAAATAATCTCCCAATTGGGTAAGCAATTTTTTTTTTTTTATTTCAAACAAAAAAACAAGAGTATTTTGCTTACCCCATTGTGAGATCATTTTGCTTGTTTCAAGCAAAAACACACTTAATTTTGACTTGTTTTCAGAAAAAAACAAGACAATAATTTTTACTTTTCTAGAAAATCAGATATTTAGAAAATTAGATATTTTGGCTGGAAACAAGACAACAAATCTAAGTAAGAAAAGCATTTTTTGCAGTGTACTAATAAGCAAAACTTACTTTAGATGAACTAACATTTGTGATTTTTTTTTCTCATTGCTGAAGAGTGTTGAACTTTCTTTTCCTACAGTTCTGTACAGACAGGAAGTTAATTTTCCTTTAGCCTTAGCCTTATTCACTTCATTTCATTTTGGTGTGAAAGGGCTTTTACATTTGCTAAGAATCAAACTTTTTTTATATTAAAAACAAACAAGCCCTGCCCAGATTTAAAGACTAACACAAAAGTAATGTAACGCATTTCAATAAAAAGTAACTAAGTAACGTAATTAGTTACTTTTTTATGGAGTAACACAATATTGTAACGCATTACTTTTAAAAGTAACTTTCCCCAATGGTGGAACAGCGGGCGTTTTCTAGTGGAAATGACATCCTTCAGCTTTAAGCCAAGAGTTATTACTAAATAATATATGTTTTAATAACTTCAGTGCAGAAAATGTACTTATCAAAACATTTTTTATTGAATATTGACAAGGAAACATCACTGACATTGATAAACCAATCAACTGAACATTGACATTGAAAAAGTCCCATGAAACCACATGAGAATTTTTGGTAATAAAACAACTCATAAGTCAAGGAAGCCAAAGCGGCTTGGCTCAACACTGGCAGACAGAGATGCCGCATGGTTTCTGACCGGATTCACACGTGATCAGTTCCCGGTCGTCCTGCGGCGCGAGGAGGCGGGTAGGATTTTCCGGCAGGTTTACTCCCACAGTTACAGCAGAGCATGCTCCCGCCGATGAGGGTCAGAGCCGACGCACCCCAGCCCACATACAGAGCCTTCCCGAACTCATATCTGTGTGCACAATCAACATCAGCTCACACTTCTCGGACGCATTCATATTTACTCATGTATTATGCACATATTTAGTTCTCTTTCAAAACAAAAAAATTACAGATGCTCATGTCTTTCTTCTTCAGTCGGAAAGAAATTGTTTTTTGAGGAAAACATTTCAGGATTTCTCTCCATATAATGGACTTCTTCGGTGCCCCCGAGTTGATTTTTGTACTTCAAGGGGGCAAAAGCATTCCGAATATCAGCACAGGTAGAATTTAAAAGATTAAGATGTGCATCAGCGTCCAGATTACATAGAAAATCCTTCACTAGGATGTTGACTAAGAGAGCAAATGATGGATTTCTGAGGATTCGGCCAAAAGAGGGATGGTCCTGGGATCAGAAAAGGATGCACTACTGATGTAATGTTTGCAATAGGAAAACCATGGGTTAAAATCAAATCAAGGGAATGTCCATGCACTGCAAAAAATGCTTTTCTTACTTAGATTTTTTGTCTTGTTTCCAGCCAAAATATCTAAAAATTCTTAAATCAAGAAGGATTTTCTAGACAAGCTTATTGTCTTGTTTTCAGACAAAATATGTTAAAATTAAGTGAGTTTTTGCTTGAAACAAGCAAAATTATCTGCCAATGGGGTAAGAAAAATTATCTATCTTTCATCTTGAAATAAGAATATTTTTCTCACCCCATTGGCAGATTATTTTGCTCGTTTTAAGCAAAAACTCACTTAATTTTGACTTTTTTTTCTGAAAGCAAGACAATAATTTTTACTTGTCTAGAAAATCCTCCTTGATTTAAGATTTTTTAGATATTTTGGCTAGAAACAAGATAACAAATCTAAGTAAGAAAAGCATTTTTTGCAGTGTGGATGTGTGTTGGACCAGAAACCCATTGAGTGAAGTCAAAAGACTCAATCATATGTGACCCTGGACCACAAAACCAGTCATAAGTGTCAATTTCCCAAAATTGAGATTTATATATCATCTGAAAGTTGAATAAATAAGCTTTGTATTGATGTATGGTTTGTTAGGATCGGACAATATTTGGCCGAGACTATTTGAATATCTGTAATCTGAGGGTGCAAAAAAATAAAAATATTGAGAAAATTGCCTTTAAAGTTGTCCACATTAAGTTTTTAGCAATGCATATTACTTATCAAAAATTAAGTTTTGATTTATTTACAGTACAAAATTTACAAAATATCTTAATGGAACATTATTTTTACTTAATGTCCTAATGATTTTTGGCATAAAATTTTTTTTATTATTTTGACCCATACGATGTATTTTCGGCTATTGCTACAAATATACCCCAGCGACTTAAGACTGGTTTTGTGCTCCAGGGTCACATATTTAAAAATTCTGCAGAGTATGGTTTTGTAGGACAGCAAATGTGAATGTTAAAATCACCCAACGACAGTACTTTATCATGCCTAGTAGCTAAATCCCCCAGCAACACATCAAGTTCACTTAAAAAGTCTTTATTATGATGAGGAGTATGGTATATTAGAGCAATTGTAATGGGATTTACTAAGACTAATCGAAAAAGTTGCACCTCAAAACTGTTTTATGAGCGACAGTGAAAAGTATCTTTTCAACACAGTTAGGGTATGTCCTAAATCTCCCATCTTATTTTTTTCCTCAACTTCAAAATCATCCTACAACGCTGCAGAAGTACCAACCCAATTTTTTACAAAGTGAAGATCAAATACCCTTTACAAAAAAAGCGACACAGCGTTGTAGGATGATTTTGAAGTTGAAGGCAAAAACGAGATGGGAGTTTTTGGACATACCCGAACTGTATTGACCCGGATCACACAGACAATGTCAATTTGTTTAGAAAATAATCAATCTTTTAGCTAGATAAGACCTTTATTCCTTGTCTGGGATCATTTAGAGCCCTTTGAAGCTGCATTTAAACTGCATTTTGGAAGTTCAAACTCAGAGCACCACAGAAGTCCATTATATGGACAGAAATCCTGAAATGTTTTCCTTAAAAAAAACAAATTTCTTTACAACTGAAAAAAGAAGGGGTGAGTACATTATCTGTAATTTTTTTGTTCTGAAAGTGAACTAATCCTTTAAGAATGAAGATATTAGAAGTACTTATGTGTAAAGCATCAGTGCGCAGCTGAATAATAGATTCAGAGTGAACTCCTGACGCTCACCTTGCATTCGTAGGAGTAAACGGATCGAAGAACTTCTTTCTTATGTTTTCTCCATACCAGCTGGTGGCAACAAGAGCGCAGACCCTTGTAGAAATAAGAAAAGTTCTGACATGAACATGCTGCATGTGACCAATCCTATTTTATAGATCAGAAGATTAAATGTTGAAATGAAGTGTTATCTGATGTGTTTGGTTATGTCTGACATTTAAAAGAGTTTGTGTGATGTTGAAGTTTTGTGGTTATTGCACTGAAGGCTGGTGTGTGTGGTTGAGTTTTTGGCCGATATGTGGCTTTGGGTATTACAGTTTTTCTGAATTGCTGAAACACATTTTTTGAAACCATCACTCAGTTTCTCAAAACCTTAAACACAATTCCAAATGTTCAAACTTCACTTTGAACTGCACTCAAAATCAAACAACGCTTAAAATCATACACACATTAGTTAATACTATACACACTACAGATCGTTCATTAGAAACTACATAAAAAATGGAGTAATTATATGTTAATTAAATATAGTAATTATTTTGCAATAAAAAAAGATACGCAAACATAGACATGTGTGTGTGTGTGTGTGTATATATATATATATATATATATATATATATATATATATAATCTTGTAAAAAAGGAACACGTCTTAGAGGTCAGAGTCATTCTAAAAGAAAAAAAATAGCTGTCTAATGCACTGACAAATGTTAGGTAGACTTGCATAATTTATTTTAGTGTCATTGTTGTTTTATCTTTACTTGTGTGATGAAAACCACCCACACAAACTGAGTTTTATGGAGTAGATTTGTTTCTACAGAGTGAAAAAGTCCAAAGTTGCAGAGGTGTCAAAAACCTCTAGAGGTCTTATTCTAAATTACATAGAAAGAGGAAATGAGCTTGATGCATCAAGTTAATTAATATTGTCTTTGTCACAAGCTGTGAGATTAAACAGGAAATTCCCCTCCTTCTCTTGTCTAGCACAAGGGTATAAGAAGTGTTGCAGACTGGTGTTTGTGTTTGGGTTGTTGGCAGATATGTGAGTTTGGGTTTTACAGTTTTTCTCAATCGATTTGACACTTTTCTCCAACGCACTGTACTTGTTCTCAAAACAGTTCGCACAGCCATCCAAACACAGAAACAGTTCAATTTTACTGCAAAATGAAGCACTGCAGTTTTTTCTAGTAATGCATTTATTAAAAGTAAATTTTAACATCAAATCTATAGGTGTGTTCTCTATTGATTATGAAACACATTCAGCCATAGATGCATAATTATGCTAATGAAAATATGTTTATTGCATTTCTTCAACAAGGAGTTTTGTTATAAAAACAGTATATATATTGTATAGTGTATATATATTATATAGTGTTAATCTACATTAAATAAAAATTATTATCCAACACCTGCTATCACTCATGAGAAAAAAACTAATTGCGCCTTTTAATTTAAACTATGTTTGTGCCACCTTTAGCAGCAAGAACTGTAAACAAACTTTTCTGATAACTATAGATCCCCTACTGTTTTTTGTATGTTTGCCCACTGACACAGAAATGATCAGTCTATCATTTTAATGGTAAGTTTATATAAGTACAGTGAAAGAGAATAGTAAAAAATCCTTTTCAAAAAAATTATAAATTGCTTCGCATTTTAATGAATGGAATAAGTATTTGATCCTATAATCAGCAAGATTCCTGGTCTCCAGGTGTCTTTATTCAGGTAACAAGCTGAACTCTCTTAAAGAGATTGCTCCTAATCTCAGCTTGTTACCTGTATAAAAGACACCTGTCCACAGAAGCAATCAATCAATCAGATTCCAAACTCTCCACCATGACCAAGACCAAAGAGCTGTCCAAAGATGTCAGGGACAAGATTACAGACCTACACAAGGCTGGAATGGGCTACAAGACCATCGACAAACAGCTGGTGACAACAGTTGGTGCGATTATTCGCAAATGGAAGAAACACAAAATAACTGATAATCTCACAGGTGTGTGTGTGTGTGTGTGTGTGTGTGTTTGCTATATACATGAATTATCCTGAATTATTGATATTTCGTTTCATTTACACTATCAGTCAAAAGTTTGGACACACCCTCTCATTTAATGTTTTGTTAAAGAAGTCTCTTCTGCTCATCAAGGCTGCAATTATTTGATCAAAAATACAGAAAAAAACTGTAATAATGCTAAATGTTTTTACAATATAAAATAATGTTTTTTATTTGAATATACTTTACAATATAATTTATTCCTGTGATGCAAAGCTGAATTTTCAATTTAAAAAGAACCGCATTTATTCAAAATGTAAACCTTTTCTAACAATGTAAATCTATGCAATCACTTTTTTATTAATTTAACACATCCTTGGTGAATAAAAATATTAATTTCTTTCAAAAAAAAAGGAAAGAATAAAAATGTACTGACCCCTGAACTTTTGAACAGTAGTGTATATTGTTAGAAAACCTTTCTATTTTAAATAAATTATTTTTTAACCTTTGATCAATACGTCCTGAAGAAAGTATCACAAGTTCCAAAAAAATGTTTCCAGCTCTGATAATAAATCAGCATATTAGAATGATTTCTGAAGAATCATGTGACACTGAAGACTGGAATAGTGATTCTGGAAATTCAACTTTAATTACAGATATAAATTAAATTTGAATGTATATTGATATAGAAATACACTAATTTAGATAAAAATATTATTTCACAATATTACTTTTGTTGTTGTTGCTGTTGTTGTTGTTGTTGTTGTTTTTTTGTTTTGTTTTTTTGATCAAGTGAAAACAGCCTTGATGAGCATAAGAAACTTCTTTAAAAAGCATTAAATGAGAGGATGTGTCCAAACTTTTGACTTCTAGTGTACATTAGTCTACATTATTATAATAATGATGATGATGATGATGATGATTATTATTATTATTATTATTATTATTATTATTATTATTATTATTATTATTATTATTATTATTATTATGCATATTCTTTCTTGCTCTTTGTATACTTTCCCTTTTATTATTTCTCTAAAGCAATTGTGATAAATGTGTGAACGGTAGGAAAACTGCATTTCTTGTGTTGTGTGTATAATTAACCGAATAGTTATCAGTTTAGGGCCAATCGAAAATATACCATGTTCATTTGATAAAATGACAAATGACAGAGTTTTGTTTGTTGTGTTTGGACAAATGGTACATAAATGTTTGTGATTTGTGTCAAACCTTTGATATTTTAAAGTATTGGTTGGTTGCATTAGCTTAACTATTGTGGCATTAACATTTACATTACATTACATTTACATTAACTATTAACATTTGAGAGGTTTGCGCACATTGTTTTGAGAAAATTATTTGCATGAGTTGTAATTTGTACGAAATGAATGAAAATGTACAATCTGTTTAGGACAATTACAAAGTGTTTAGTTTACTGTGTTAACAGTTTTGTCTTAAATCGATTGAGAAAAGCTAAAATACAGCATTACACTGTAAAAAACAATTTATTGAGTCAACCTAAAATGATTTGTTACCTAGTTGCCTTAAAATTTAAAGTTCAGTCAACTTGAAAAACACTTAGTCAACTTGAAAAGTGTCAACTTAAATATTTGAGTTGATTCAACTTACAACTGCAAGGCAGTCGAGTAACAAACACAGCTGTTAAGTTTAACAAATACATTTTTAGTTTTGTCAACTGGAATATCTAAGTTGTCACTTAGTACAACTTAACATTTCAACTTGAATAAACTTATTTGAGTTGACTGAACTTAAAATTCTAAGGCAAATGATTTTAAGTTGACTCAACAAATTGTGCTTTTTATTTTTACAGTTTAGTTGTGCTGAAGTCAGTGCAGTGATAAGTTTTGTAAGCTATAGAAGTTATTTCAAACAATCAATAACAAGTACAGCTTCATACTAGCCACTTAATTAGTCATTTTAAAATAAAATAAAAATAGCTGTATAGTGCATTGACAAATCTTAGGTAGACTTTCGTCATTTCTTTGAGTGTGTCACTGTTGTTTTATCTTTACGCAACACGTGTGATGAAATCCACCCACACAAACTGAGTTTTATGAGTAGATTTGTTTCTAAAGAGAGCGAGTAGCAACATATCTGCAATGATGAAGAGGACGCCTCCAGCCAACGCCACTTTGTTTTTCTGTTCCTTGTTGTCAGACAGACAGGTGGTGCACTTCATGCCGACGGCAGCCACCAGCAGACCCACACAACACAAGAAGATGGAGGTGATCATGAAACCACGAGCTGCCTGAACTTCCCCTGAGAGACACACAAATAACTTCAGATCACACAGTGGCTTATTCATGATCACTCTGGGCTTCCTCATTTAAGTCTGACAAGAAACAAAAAACTTTAAGGCTTCAAAAGTGTAAATGCACTGCTTTATCAAACGTAAAATATGAGTGTCACTGTTGGATTTTTCCGTTCATTCAAAGGTTATGCTGTTCATCTGAAATGAGAAGTTTTGTATTAAATTAAAGGAATGCAAAAAAAGGTACTTTTTGCACTTTATACTGTATATGAAGAGCTCAGATGCAAAACCAGCAAAAATGAGATAATGATAGTAAGTGAATGCTCTGGACACATATTATACATCCATTAAATACTTTCACTTCAAACTCACTAAAATCCCAGCCTCAGTCCAAACAGAAGAACCAGTGCTAAACCTAAAACATTAGGAGCCTGATACAAATGCATTTTTAAAGAAAGATGTCAGATGGATTTAGAGGCTTTGCATCTGAACTCTTTAAATGTTTGATACATTCATAAAGACATTCACTGCTGCTCTAAAACGACAATTCCTGACTAATGATTTACTGTTTTCTCTACTTGTGCTCCAAATGTGTTATTTTCTTCAGTAATACACATTATTATAATCCGACATTCTATTCTGTAGTTCTATACTCTTACCTACTACTTAACTATTTATCTTCTGTATTGTCTTTTTATATCAGTGTTATATTAGTATTATTGAGATACTATTACAGTATAGAATTTTTTGAGTAAGAGTGTTTTCTTTATCATTTTTCATTTTTATTTTTTTGTTAATAAATGTCTACATAGTTTTTATTTTCAGTTTTGGTAAGTTTAGTACATAAAGAAAAAACTAAATGACAAATTTTAAATGCAAATTAGCTATAATAAAATATAAATATGATTTTTTTATTTTATTTTATTTATTTTTTTTACGGCAGTTATAATCCGCGTCGGGGGTGACGCATTACAAGTAACACAAATTATGTAATATTACTTTTCCAAGTAACTAGTAAAGTAATGCATTACTTTTTAATTGACAAGAAAATATCTGAGTCCTTTTCTAATAAGTAACGCCAGTTACTTTTCCCCCCATTTATTGATTAAAAGCTCTACTGTCCCCATGTTGAGAGAAATCAGGAGTAAGATGTTACTTTAGTTCTAGAATAAATGTGAACATGCATTAATTCATCTGACTCACAAAAAAACAGATTCAGTATTCCTCAAAATGAATAAAAACAATGAAATTCAACTTTTTTGCAAAATCCTTTTTATTATTATTATTATTATTATTGCTAAAGAGTTGACATTTTTTTCTTCTGTGGTCTACTGATGTGAATTTACTTCTCTCTAAGCCCGAGGCATTTGGTGTAAAAAGGCTTTTGCATTTGCCAAAAATAGAACTTTTTATACTAAAAACAAACAAACAAGCCCTGCCCAGATTTAAAAAGTAACAAAAGTAACAACGCATTACTTTCCATAAACAACAACTAAGTAACGTAATTACGTTTTAGGGAGTAACTCAATATTGTAATGCATAACTTTCCCCAACACTGTAAATAACTGATGTAACCTTATTTATATAGCTGCATGTTTTAAGCTGTACATGTCAGTCATGCCAATAAACGTATATAACATTTTCTTTTTGTCCTCGCATTTTGTTACCAAAGTTTTAACTTTTAACTCATTCATCCTGAGGTTTTTCAGTAATCGTGCTACACATCTTCTGAAGAATTCGCGCTATTCAACCAACTTGTCTGGGCAAGAAGGGTCTCTCTCTCTCTCACACACACACACACACACACACTGAAGCTCGATCGAGCTCGTACCTGGCAGCTGTAGTAAGGAGTCATAGACTTTGCACTGCATCTGTCCGGTGCTCTGATACACACAGGAGCGCCAGAGCCCCTCATACATGGCCTGCGCGGTGATGATGTTGTCTCCGGCGTAGGAGGACATCTTCCACTCGGCCATGGCTGTGGATGCGATGAGACCCAGGAAACCCAGAGAAGCCAAAGTGTAGCCGAGGAGCTGCAGCCCTGCGTTGGCCATTGCTGGAGTGAAGTGCTGAGTTTTAGCTGCTGGAGTGACTGAGATACGCGGAGCTGCTGACACCTGAATGAAACTCCTCCAGCATCATCATCATCATCATCATTATCCTCCTCCTCCTCCTCACCGGCGCTGAAGCTCCACCTGAAGATTCCCACGCGCCTCCTCCCGCCTCCGAGCACTTTTTAGCTTGTAGCCATAATGCAACTTATTCTTCCAGTACCGTTAATGGTCTTTCACAGCTATTTGGTGTTTAATAATGTTCTTAAATACATTATAAAGCGTTCATGTAATATTCTTACAGTAGTAACATTTTTTAAATGTTACTACTTGTTTTAGAACGTAAAAAAAGTTACTTTCCCATTTCCATGATGTTTACAAAACAACACATACGCGTTCACAAAAGCATTTTTTTTTTTTTTTTTGCATTGTTTAAAGAAAAGTTTATACGTCACATTTTTATTTCATTTTATTTTATCACTTTTTTTTTCATGTTGCATCAGACTGTATCAAGGTAAACTTCCTTCAGTTTTATGATATATCGTGTGTGTGTGCGTGCGTGCGTGCGTGCGTGTGTGTGTGTGTGTGTGCGTGCGTGTGTGTGTGTGTGTGTGTGTGTGTTGCCTCAGCTCGTCTTATATGATTTGTTGTTTTTTCATCTTTGAATTGTTGCAGATGAAAACTTTTTGTGCATTTGTAAATTATTAAAATTATATGATAATTATATAATTATATAAATTATATGATTTATACAAAACAGCTAGATGTGAAGCTATAAATTATGCTAAAGCAATACAACATCTATATAATCAGAAAATGAACAAATGAGATCAGTGGATCAACAATCACTTTTTTTTCTTGACTTTCCTGGTTAAGCTACATGTGTTTTGTATAAACACACAATTCTAACACCAACACAAAAATCACTTTCACAGACTTTTTCCTTAAATGTTCCTTAGCCATCTTCAACAATCGGCTAAAACACATCTTGTCCGTCTTTATTTGACCCTCTAAATCTAGCACTTTATTCTATTTCTATTTCTTAAAAAAAAAAAAAATCTCTACTCTATTGTTTTGTTGTCATCTATCTTTTCTAAAAAAAAAAAATAAAAATAAAAAAAATAACTTTTCTAACTTTCTATCTTTTCTTTTGCCTTCTTTTCTAAACAAAACAAAACAAAACAAAACAAAAAAACTATTTTTTTTTTGTCAAAAAGGTCTTGCTCTATTATTTTTCTATTCTATTTTTTAATTATCTACTCTGTTTTGTTTTTTATTCACTATATAATTAAAAAAAAAACTCTACTAAGCTAATCTGAGACTTGTCAAAGCACTTGTCAGAGAATTGTTGATTTGGATTGCTTCCATTGTCCTCATTTGTAAGTCGCTTTGGATAAAAGCGTCTGCTAAATAACTAAATGTAAATGTAAAACACTGGTCTCCTTGATGGTGATTTAAAATGAAACAAAGCATCTGCACCTCTGTTAAGACTCAATAAGAGCTTCTCTAGAAATCTGAGAGAAATAAAGTCAATCTGGTTAGTGACGAGTGAAGCTGGTAAAGCTGTTTGTGGAGTTGTTTGATCAGATATTAAGAGATTTAATGTCTTCATTTATTTGAGTTGATTTTATCTTCGGCTGTGATCAGCAGCTGGTTCATCATTAATGGTCAATCATCACATAATTATCTCCTTAACACCAACACTGCTTCAGTGCTACTTGAACACATGAACACTGAGCAGTGTTTACTATTATATAAATCTCACCTGTTTCATTCACATATGACTGATGCATATCAATCACATTAAGTTTATTGATTTGTTTATGTTAAAACTATGTCATCTAAATGAATCGAAAAATTGGTATGCAATTGAATTACATATAACGTTTAAATGTAGGCGTGTTCATGTCAGCTCAGATTAATTAAATACACTGCAAAAAATGCTTTTCTAGCTATTTTTTGTCTTGTTTCTAGACAAAATATCTAAAAATTCTTAAATCAAGAAGGATTTTCTAGACAAGTAAAAATTATTGTCTTGTTTTCAGAAAAAAAAAAGTAAAAATTAAGTGAGGTTTTGCTTGAAACAAGCACAATAATCTGCCAATGGAGTATTTTGAGTATTTTGCTTGTTTCAAGGAAAAACTCACTTAATTTGAACTTGTTTTTTCTGAAAACAAGACATTGACGTGTACTTGTTTAGAAAATAATTCTTGATTTAAGAATTTTTAGATATTTTGGCTGGAAACAAGACAAAAAATCTAAGCTAGAAAAACATTTTTTGCAGTGATAAGATTAACAGTTTCAACTTTTGATGAGGTATTAATAAATGTTTAAATAAACATGAACTGAGATAAAAGATAAATGCTTTAGAATGATCAGAAACTAACAGAAGTGTGTGGAAATTGATGTGTTTGTGTCTGTGCATTACGTTTGATATCAGATGGATTTTAAAACTTTCAACACTGTGCTCCACAGAAAAACACACACCTCTCCTGTTGCTCAGCTGTCTTTTTGGGTCAATCTATAGGTTTTATGGATTAGGTCAGTTAAAACATTCATCTATGCATTTATGCTGCAGAATTGGGAGCATTCTTTATTATTGTTATACTAAATGGATAATTATTTGACCAAAACAAATGTGTGCACTCATTGTTTTACAGTAGTTTGGGCAGCTGAACACCAAACCATGACCATGTGACCATCTGTGAACCATGATGTCACAGAGAGACCCGACCAATGACCTTCAGTTTACTCAGTTTATCTGAAAGCCACTGAAGTGGAATTTGCTTATTTCTACTCAAGCTGCATGTGCACAACAAAAAGGTAGGAAATGACAGTTTTCACATGTAATATTGTATATTTCCTGAAAATAAGCAAGAAAATACTTTTATTACTTTTTTTATTGTTGACAATAACAATGCATAATGAACACTATTTTACAGCTTATAATAATATAGGTTGATGTAGATTCATACATACACTATTATTAATTCATCTAATTCATACGTGAAATGTTAAAAATGTATTGGCAGATGTAGAAGTTGATTTATATATAGAAGGCGATTTGTACTTTAGCCCCTTAACTTTCACTCCTATTTTTGAACACAGACATGAAAATCCAAACTTATTTTTTTAAATATTCAATTCATGAACGCAAAACATTTTGTAACATGATTTTGATGTACATTTTCCATGGTAATGCAATGTCTGATTTTAAAATGGTTTTCGAAGGATGAATTTTGAGATTTTAAGTTTTCAACTGATATATACTTTCTTATGATTTCTAAAGCGTGATAGAGAAAAAAGGAAAAAAGAAAGTCTTTTTGTGACAAAGGTCAGAACTGTTTTGAAGTAGATTTTTGAGGCGCACTCTTGTCATAAATTAATCTATTACTTTTCCTACATAATTTGTAACACACACAAAACAAATGGTAAAATATCTATTTAGGAGTCCTTTCCAACAATATATAGTTTGTCATGAATAGATTAGGATTTTTAGTAAAATGGTGAAGTAATTTTAGGCATCCCACTATGGGACGGGAGACAGTAAAAGGTTAAATGATTGAGCATGCATTTAGCATCTAGCAATGTCTTTCAGTCACTGAGAACTAATGTACTTTTGTTGACGTCAAACATGATTTCTTTTACTCAAAGCTTTCTTAAACATCAGTGTATTGAATGTTATAATGTGCTCATGTAAATGCAGACGAGATCTGAAGAGTTCAGGTGCAAAACCAGCTAAAAGCTATCTCGGTCAAAAATGAGATAATGATATGCTCTGGACACATATTATACATCCATCAAGTACTTTTACTTCAAACTCGCTAAAATCCCACCCTCAGCCCAAACAGGAATACCAGTACTTACATAGAAACCTATACATCGGATTTAGAAGCTTTTGCATCTGAACTCTTCATCTGATCTTAAATATTAAACCTGCATGTGAGGGAACAAAAAGTGAACATAAATGTACTCCAAACTCAGCGGACACTAAGCGACTGAAACTGAACTGTGGCTTTTCTTTTCCCAGAAGACATGAGCAAACACTGGGCAGCGGTTGTACTCGTCCTGATTCAGCTTCACCGCTGTGATTGCTGTCCTGAACTGTGCCAGTGCTTCTCGGCTGCAAAGGTCGTCTGCTCAGACGAGTCCATGAAAGCTTTACCTGTCAACATCTCAGCGCAGGTGAGAGAACTGATCGTAGTGACGTCGGGCGTCACACTTTTGGACGGCAGTTCCTTCAGAGAGAACCTCAGACTGACTAAGCTGGTCGTTCTCAACAGCCTTGTGAAAAAGGTCTCTCACGACGCCTTCGAACGCCTGCTTGAGCTGCAAGAGCTGGAAATCAGTGGAAACTACTGGCTGTCTTTTGACGTGCGGACCTTCAGCTCGCTGGCCAACCTCACGAGGCTGTTCCTCAACAACAATAAGATCAGTGCTCTGGAGGCTGGCATTTTTGACTCTTTGGACAAACTGGGAACGTTGCAGCTGAGGGGGAACAGCTTGTCGCATTTGCCCAGTCTTCTCTTCCGTCGTCTCCACATACTGCAGGAGCTCGACCTGTCCTTCAACCACATCAGCTTCATCTCAGCGGATGTTTTCCGGAACAACTCTCTCCTGAGAACACTCTCACTGCAGGCCAACTCGATCTCACAGCTTGCGGCAGGGATCTTCAGCCGCCTGGATCACCTGGAGGAGCTGAATCTCCGAGGCAATCTCATAAGCAACTTAAGCGCTGAGACGTTCCCGTCCGGTTTGCGGAAGCTGATCCTCAAGAAGAACGCGCTGACGCAGCTGCCCAGCACCATCTTTCACAATCTGCATGACATTACGTACCTGGACTTGTCTCAGAATCAGCTCTCAGAAGTTCCTTCGGATCTCTTTCGGAACCTCAACTTGCTGAAAAAGCTGGATCTGTCCGAGAACCGGCTTACGGCGTTGCATGGCACGGTCTTCAATGGGCTGTTTAGTATAAAAGCCATCCATCTGCAGAAAAACAACCTGAGCTCACTGGAAGCAAATCTGCTGAAGGATCAGCACGACATGGAGCAGCTCTACTTGTCCATGAACAGTCTGCAGAGCATCCCGCACGGCTTCTTCGACGACCTGGACTTCCAGTGCGTCATCCAGCTTCACGGAAACCCCTGGCGCTGCGACTGCGGCTTACATTACTTCTTCGACTGGCTGAGTTACAACAACAGGAACGTGGAGGATCTGGCGAGGGTTTACTGTGAAGCTCCTGCGGTTATTCGAGGACACCTCCTGGCGTCAGTGGACAAGGAGAAGCTCGACTGCGTGAAAAACTCCAGCTCTGAGTTTCAAGGCTCCTCCGTCCCAAACGTTACTGAGATCCCGGTTGATGGCAACGGCGATGGTGCGATTCGTTGCTCGCTCCGAGAAGACAAAGGCACGGCATCCATTCAGTGCAAAGTCACTAAATGCACTGATGTGAAGTTTCAGGCCCTTTTTGAATTTGTAGATGGAAAACGACAACAGAGTTTCATAACGGAGTGGTCAGCGTCTGCGGGATGCTCCAACGGGACCGTTTAGTGCTTTTAGTCAACAGTGCAAACTGTACAGAACCCTTCATGAGTTCCTGCTTTAGTTGTAAAAATATTTAGTGGACTTTTTATTCAAAATGTGATAATTCACTCAGAAAAAAAGGTAGGCATGGGGTGTCCAATCCTGCTCCTGGAGGGCCAATGTCCTTCAGAGTTTAAAGGGATAGTTCACCCCAAAGTGAAAATTTTGTCATTAATCACCCCATGTCCCCAAACCCGTAAAAGGTTCGATTTAAAATATTTTGGATGAAATCCGGTAGCTTTTTGACTGTCCCATTGACTGCCAAGTAAACAACACTGTCAAGGCCAAGAAACGTATGAAAGACGTTGTCAGAATAGTCCATCTGCCATCAGTGGTTCAACCATAATTTTACGAAGCTATGAGAATACTTTTCGTACGCAAAGAAGACAAAAATAACGACTTTAGTCAATAATTCGTCTCCTCTATGTCACTGTAGTGCCATTTTGGAAAGTATCCACTGGACGTAAACAACATACGCTGTTCGTAGAGGAGACGAATTGTTGACTAAAGCTGTTATTTTTGTTTTCTTTGCGTACAAAAAGTATTCTCATAGCTTTGTAAAATTATGGTTGAACCGCTGATGGCAGATGGACTATTTTGACGACGTCTTTCATACGTTTCTGGGCCTTGACAGTTTAATTTACTTGGCAGTCGATGGGACAGAAACAAAGCTAGCGGATTTCATCCAAAATATCTTAAATTGTGTTCTGAAGACGATCAATCTTTTATGGGTTTGGAACGACATGGGGGTCAGTGATTAATGACAACATTTTCATTTTAGTTTGGAGTAACCCTTTAACTCCAACCTGGCCTAACACACTTGCCCAGACATTTCTAGTAACCCAAAGGCCTTGATTAGCAGGTTTAAGTGTACTAGAGCTCAGCTTTGCAGGTCAGTGACCCTCTAGGAATGAGACTGGACGCTCCTGATTTATAGGTACAACAGCTTGTCACTGAGGCATGACCAGCAAAGGGACAACTTTGTACCTTACTTGACCCTTAAAGTGCATACCCTAGAGCAATGCTTCTCAGGCCTGTCCTGACGCCCCCCACCGCCGAACATTGTGTATGCCTCACTAGACGGCCAATTCAAGTCTTGCATTCTCTGCTAATGAGCTGGTGAGCTGAATAACGTGATAAAAAAATGTGTATTTCTTGGGGGGTCGGCAGGACAAGTTTTAGAAGTTCTGTTTAGAGTAGTAATATGTACCTCCCTTTTACGGGTAAATAAGGGACAAAGGTGTCCCTATAAGGGTACTGCCCCAGTGACAAGCAGTTGTACCCCTAATGGTAAAGAACTCGGTAACACTTTATTTTGATGGTCCCTTTTGAACATTCTGTTGACAATAAATAACGTTGCACCTATATGCCAACTAACTCTCATTAGAGTATTAGTAGACTGTCTGCTTAATATCTGCTAACTCTTTATTGTGATGGTCTCCCAACAGACATTCTACTGACTATAAGTAACTTTGCAAGAACATGTCAACTTAATCTAACCCTAACCAGTCTACCAATACACTCTAGTGAGAGTTAATAGCGATGTAGGTGCAGTGTTACTTATAGTTAACAGAATGTGTTAAAGGGACCATCAAAATAAAGTGAAACCAAGAATTCTTGAAGAGCTTCTGCTTTAGTTTGCTTGTGGAGTATTTTTCTTTAAATTAGTTCATAATGCGCTCTCAAATTGTACCTTTAGGGGTAAAAAACAACAACAACAGGTTGTCAGTGGGACAGAAACCTTGGGATGCATATCTTAGAGTAGAAATATGCAATCAAAAATTAGAATTAGCTAAAAATGTATTTATCCTTAGGCTGCCAAATATTTAGATGAGTTTATTTCTTCATCAGATTTGTAGAAATGTGTCATTCCATCACTGTCTCAGCAGAGGATCCTCTGCAGTGAATGGGTGCCGTCATAATGACCCTTAGGAAAAAGAAGTTTATTTGAATGTGCTACTTCTCTTAAACGAAAAAATAGGAAAGTATTCTTTCAGTACTTTTTACGTACTTCTCAGAAATTTGCTTTTATATACTTCTCAGAAATATACTTAAAATGAGATTTAAGTATACTTATACTTTTAAAAAAGTGTATAAATAATATAAGGTGTATATAATAATATAAAGTATATTTGAGCTATGCTTGTGCTCTGAGAATCCATGTTTTCATTGTTATACACTAGGGGCGTTATTGCACATCTTCTGTACCGAATTTCCAAACACAAGTGAAGAAGAAACCGAAACAACAAGTGCTTCCACATGTAATCTAACACAATCATCAGACATGAAACAGCATAAAAATCATAGGTATGTAAAACTGTGTAACGTGTAACAAAACATTGACCCATGAAGAGGGAATAATGACTGTCATGCTTAGGGGTGTTGATCAACTCCATCTATGTTTTGATGATCATGAATGGTCTTTTTTGAAACTATATATTATATAATATATAAATATATATTTTTTTTTTTGTTTGTTTGTTTACAAGCAGATACCCTGTTCTTTCTTTTGATGTTTTGCTTGTTCAGATATTCATATACAAAATATATACAAATTAATACCTAAATAAGGACATTGTAGTATGCTTAAAGTATGATAAACTTCACTTAAAAAATATATACTAAAGAGTATACTAAAAATGCAATAAAATGCATTAAAAAGTATTTGATTAGTAAACTATCAGTATACCTATATGTTCACTTTTAGTATACTTGCAGTACAAACTGAAAACATAGATGTAAACTAGTTGTGTACTCAAAGTTTACTACTGTTGTACTTAAAGTATACTTGAAAGTATACTTTTATATTCTAGAAAGTGGGCCAGTTTAGTCCCACAAAGTATTGAAAATAGGACACTTAAAAATATACTACTAGTACACTGATATTTGTATACTTAAAAATATACCTAAATATACTTAATAAAATAAACTTAAAGTATCCTTTTTTTTGGTAAGGGCTGATAAAATACATCACTATAATCCACAATAATCCACAGCGCTCCAGTCCATCAGTTAACATCTTGAGAAGACAAAAACTGAAACAAATCAATCTTTAAGATGTTTGTAACTTAAATACGAGTCCATAATCCATAATGACGCTTCCTCCAGTGAAAAAGTCCATCTCCTGTTGTCTCTCACATCAAAATCACGTATTTGTTTAAAGCTGTTTTGTCTTGTAAACAGTGCCTGATCTGTGCAGATGTCTTTCCTGATTCAGACCAGACCACTTTAACACTGAAGGAAGCGTTATTATTAATTATGGACTAAAAACGGCTTGATGGGTTTGTTTTGCTTTTGTCTTCTCAAGATGTTAGTGGTGTGGATTATTGTGATGTTTTTATCAACTGTTTAGACTCTCATTCTGACGGCACCCATTCACTGCAGAGGATCCATTGGTGAGACAGTGATGGAATGACACATTTATACAAATCTGTTGAACAAACAAACTCATCCTAATATCAGATGGACTAAAGTTAAAGTCCCTTATATAGTTATACTGTCCCAGAATGCTTTGGTGTTGATCTGATTGTGTTCAGCTGTGTATATTAATGACTAAGCCATGCGTAGGCCGGACTCATCACAGCGGAGAGCGTGCCGGATGAATCAATGAGAGATAAGAGAGGTGGGTGAACTTGTCTTGCGGTGGTCAAAGTACAGTCCTGAGACTGAACCACAACACAGTGTTTCAACAAACCAAACGATTCATCTGAAATGTGACCCTGCACCACAAAACCAGTCATAAGTCGCTGGGGTGTATTTGTAGCAATAGGCAAAAACACACTGTATGGGTCAAAAATCATTAGGATATTAAGTAAAGTTAAGTTAGTAAATTCCCTACCGTAAATATGTAAAAATTAAATTTGTGAAAAATAATATACATTGCTAAGAACTTCATTTGGACAAGTTTAAAGGCGATTTTCTCAATATTTCATTTTTTTTCGCACACTTAGATTACACACTGCAAAAAATGCTTTACCAGCCAAAATATCTAAAAATTCTTCAATCAAGAATTATTTTCTAGACAAGTACACATTAATGTCTTGTTTTCAGAAAAAAGTTGTTCAAATTAAGTGAGTTTTTGCTTGAAACAAGCAAAATAATCTGCCAATGGGGTAAACAAAATAATCTAGTCTTCTGCTTGAAATAAGATTATTTTGTTTACCCCTTTGGCAGATTATTTAGCTTGTTTCAAGCAAAAAACTCACTTAATTTTGACTTCTTTTTTTCTCAAAACCAGACAATTTTTACTTGTCTAGAAAATCCTTCTTGATTTTAGAATTTTTAGATATTTTGGCTGGAAACAAGACAAAAAATCTAAGCTTGAAAAGCATTTTTTGCAGTGCAGATTTTCAAATAGTTGTATCTTGGCTAAATATTGCCATATCGTAACAAACCATATTTTAATGGAAAGCTTATTTATTCAGCTTTCAGATAATGTACAAATCTCAATTTCGAAAAAATTGACCCTTAAGACTGGTTTTGTGGTCCAGGGTCACAAATTTCCAGTAAATGTGCCAGTGTTCAGAGGATGACGCTCTACATCCCTGACATGTGCTTCTTGCAGTTGCATTCGTTCTACTGTTTCATAAAGCAATAAATAATCATGTGCCATTGTATTTCCTTTTGTTCTGCCATTGTGAGTTTATATCAGGCCCCTGGAGCTATGAAGTGTGTTTTTAAACTTGTCTCGGCTTGCATTAATATCAGGGCAATGACATCTGTTCGCTGCAGTACCATCAGCTCACTGTAGGTGGCATGTCACGCTCAGAATCTGAACAGGTCTTTCCAAACCAGTCTTCATCAGGAGTTATTAGACATTTCACAGAGCAGGAACAGGACATTCGGGCAGCAGATGCACATGAAGCGGATGTTCTCCACTCGTGTGCCGCTCTCTGTCGTCAGGAACCAAAGTCAATCATTAACCGGCTATCAGAGATCACCACACACAAAGCCATGTTATGTAATGCAGCATTCCTGCGCCTTCAGAAGACCAATGAACGGCAGTCTTCAAGAGTCTGGCCGGAGGTCATGTGACTAACAGGGTTCGGTTACACATACGACAAAGAATAAAATGTGAACACTAGTTACAGTGAGCCACAGAATGATGTTGCTCAGATGCTGCTCTTTAAAAACTCAAGGAGATTCAGTGCTTGAAGAAATAACCATGAGCCAATAGCTGGCATCCTTATGAAATGACATCAAGATTTTTTTTTTTTTTGTCTTGTTTTTCAATACAAACACCCAATTATTAAAACAATCAAAATTGCATTTAAATTTAAAACAAGTGAAATATCTGTCAACGCAAGAAAAATAAACTTGAAGGAAAACAACATTTTTGGTTTGGTTTTTCTGGTTTTAAACCAAAAATCAGTTATTTTTTATATTTTGTCAGTAAATGAAATTTGCTTTTTTAAGTCGTTTTGCTTCTCAAGTAAATTTGTCTTGGTAAGACAATAATGCAGTTTTTTTTTAATTATTATTTTTTTTTAAATAAATTTATTTATTTTTTTATTTTATTATTATTATTATTATTATATATATATTTTTTTTGCATTGAGATCTGAATCTTAAAACAGTCTGAGACAATGTTGAGATTCAAAAGACATCTTGCAATTTTTTTTTTCTTTAGGGATGAAAATATTTTATTTATTTATTTATTTATTATTATTATTATTATTATTATTGGTATTATTGGTATTATTATTAGTAGTAGTAGTAGTAGTATTGGTATTATTATTATTATTATTATTATAAATATTTATATTTATCTAAAACAGAAAAAAGTGTATTATTACTTTTTGTTTGATTTAAGGTAAAATCAATTTTTTTTTTTTTTTTTATTATCTAAATTTTTGTTTAGATTTAATTTTATTAACATGTTTTGTTTGCTTTTAATTAAAATCCTCAAATTTTAAGGTGTTATTTATTAGTACTTTTTGTTACCTTTTAGTTGAACTAAACTTCTGAAGTTGAACATCTTTTATATTTAATTTTATTAGTACTTTTTGTTTTCTTGTAGTGGTATGTCAGTTTAATTTGTTGCTGCAGTGATGACAGTTTTTCTGACATTGTTCCTTATTGAATGTGTTTTGATCAGTGTATTGATGGTTCAGTGCGTTAGTGTTTGTCTTGAATATCTCATTCAGTTGATCAGTTCTGTCAGCGTGTGTGTGAAGGCATCTGCTGGTATTGTTGCTGTCCCTTCCCCCATCTCTTGTGTGTGTGTGTGTGTGTGTGTGTGTGTGTGTGTGTGTGTGTGTGAGAGTGTGTGTGAGGGGAGGGAGGCTGCATGGGAACAGCAGAGAATGGAGGTGGAGGGGGAGAGGAGAGGAGAGGAGAAGAGAGCAGGGGGAGGATCCAGAGCGCTGTGGCCGTCTTTCTTTTCACTAACTCTGGAGTTGAGTTGAGAAGAGCCTGAAATGACTAATGAGAAAGCAATGAGCTGCGAGCACTGATCCTGGACTAAAGTCTGAATCTCCAGCGCAGACGGCTTCTTTCCAGCAGACCGCAGCAGATTTACAACTGAACTATGAGGTGAAGAGAGTTTCCCTCTCGTCTCACACTTACAAGAGCAGCTAACTCTCCAGCCAGACAAGGTAAGCTCAGCTCTCTCTCTCTCACTGTGTGTGTTCTCCATGAATCAACGTTCACAGTGCATTAGGTGTTTTCTGGATTCAGATGGCAGCTGTATTTAGTGGCTCAGATCTGTGTGTGATTGCACTAATTGAATCAGACAGCGAATGAGCTGCGTGTTGATTTTCACTTTTCTGCCGTGGGGCGGCTCACAGCTTTCTCTTTCAGAGCTTGATGAGGTTCTCATTGAGTATCAAAGGGTTTTTCCCATAAAAAGTCGTCCAGTGCGAGCTGAGAGTTAAAGAACAGAGGCACTCGAGGTTTCGAGATCTCTTTTGGGAACTCTAAGTTGCTTTTTTCTGAGGTAAAATCTCTCGCAATCTGGCAAAAGCTTAAATCTCGAGGAATGATCAAAGTTGTTGATGTGTGGCTGAAGAGAGAGTCGTCTGCTGTCCTCAGGGTTGGGCATTTAATGACAAGTGCTGTGTGAAGATTTACTCCAGGAATGTTCAGTGTGTCTCCACCCATCACTCACTCACACACACACACACACACACACACACACACACACACACACACACACACACACACGTCCTCTTTCATCTTCACAGCCATCAGAGCCACTTTCATTGACGGTCTATTGATTATCTGCTGCAGTCTGACAGACTGCGCTTTCTCATTTGATCCGGCTGAACGGCGGCTCTGTCCAGTCTTTGTGTTACAGTAATAAATCACAGTCACTTAAATGAGGAACACATGTAATCCATTACAGCGGGAAAGAGAGGGAACGTTTCAGACAAAGGACAGACGGATGAAATGTAGCGGACGTGTGACGGAGGACGAGGGGTTAAAGACTCTCGCCCGCGTGAAGAGAAGCAGTCATTTAGAGCAGATCCCAAACCAACAGGAACCTGCGGGTGGTTTCCGCTCGTGGTCTGGACCTCGGCGCTGCTATTTCTGACAGGATCCTGAAGCTGGACATATAGCATAAGCACCAGATTACACTATTTCCATAGTCCACTTTGCTAAAGAAGTAACTTTGCAGCTACATGTCGACTAACTCTCACTAGACTATCAGTAGACCGTTAGGTCAGGGTTCGGGTTTGAGGAGTAAGCTGACATGTACATGCAAAGTTACTCAAAGTCAGTAAAATATCCATCAAAATAAAAGCAGACAGTCTGCTAATACTTTAATGACTGCTAGTTGATGCAGTGACTTTTAATGGACTATCAAAATAAAGAGTTTCCGAAGACAAACCCTGATTCAAAGCTGGATCGTGATGCTTTCAGTCTGTGAGACTCATTTATGGCTCCTATGTGGGCTGAAGGTCATCAATCATAACATTGAAAAAGGAAAAAGTGACCACCTAGGAGAAGTAAATTAATGGACAAATGTACAGAGTGATCTGGATTGGTTGTCCATTTCCTTGAGGATCAGAGTAATGCTGTTCACACAGCTATAAGAGAAATAAATATGCCAAAATGTATAGTATACTGCCCTACAAAGGCAAAAGACCTTAACTATGAAAAATGACTTTAATTTTTTTTTTTATTTGTCCAGCCAAATTAAATATAGGTAGGACACTAAACATCTGGCCTTTATATGTTTTAGATACCTATAATTAATTTGGCTGGACAAATAAAAAAAAAAATAAAGTCATTTTTCTCAGTTTCACACTCTAGCGAGTTAAGGTCTTTTGCCTTTGTAGGGCAGTATACTACAAATACACTTACATATTTGGTACTTAATCAAAATTGTACTTTTAGTATACTAAACTGGTATATTTAACGTCTGCTAAACTGGAACTAATTTTGTACTTTAATTGTGGAAGTAGTGCAGAAGTCCAACTAAAGATATACTTAAGTACATTTGGTTGTGCCAAAGTGAAACTATTGCAAGTATACTTTAGGTACACTTGAAATAATTTGCATTTAAAGACCAATATTATTTAAAGATCATACAATCCTCATCAATAGTGACATTAAAACATATTTTAGGCTTAATATTATAAAGTAGCACTCCAAATAATGTTTAATTACAATTTTTATATAATATATTAATATAACTATACTTAGTATAAAATAAATGCATTTTTAATCTATTACTTTATTTTTCAATGCAGTGCACACTAATGAGATTAATTGACAGTAGGTTTATAATGTTAGAAATATTTATATTTCAAATAAATGCTGTTCTCTTGAACTTTCTATTCATCTGTGAATCTTGAACAATAACAGTTTCCACAAAAATACTGATCAGAAATGTTTCTTAAGCAGCAAATCAGTACATTAGAATGATTTCTGAAGGATCATGTGACAGTAATGATGCTGAAAATGCAGTTTGATCACAGCAGTCAATTACATTTGAATAGATATTCACATAGACAACAGCTATTTTTTTAAATGTAGCAACATTTCATAATATTACTGTATTTATGATCAAATAAACACAGCCTTTGCAAGCAGAAGAGACTTCTTTCAGATGCACTGAAAAATCCCAGACGTTTCAACGCTCGTGAATAAAAGTGTCTGTCAAAAGCAGTGTTTCGGCTGTGTAGTGTGTGTTCAGGTGGGTCACCTGTTTTCTCAGGTGTGGATTCAGATTGGTGAGCTGTCAGTCAAAGCGTCTGAAGCAGGTTGTTGTGTGAGATCTGGCCATCTGCTGCTCTTCTCTCAGGTGACAGCGAGTGTTGTGTTTCTCATGAATATAGATCTCGCCTGATGCACCGAGGTGTTTTTGTAGAGACAAAGTGCTTTTACATCGTCCTCTATTCTTCTTCATTTAAGGGGAGACACAGCAGGTGAATAGGGTAAAAAAAATAACTAATAGTTATCACCTTACTTATCAAGTTGATTGATTACATTGATAATGCAAACATTTTTTTGTATCACAAGTTTTCTGAAATGTCAGGTTTAAATATGCAAATGAGCCATTGTTTATTAAAATTTGCACTAATTTGCATACATTTCTATTACAAAAATCTAAACACTGGACGAAGTCCGTTTCAAAATTCTTGTTTAATTTGCCATATTAGAGTCAAATGTTTTTGCATATGTAATGTATGTAAAAATGCTTAGAACAGACAAAAAACAGTGTTTTTTTACAATTTTGGAGGGAATAAAACGTTGTATATAATCAAGTAAATTATATATGAACAAATCCCTCTGTAAAAACCTTCAGGATATAGACAGGAATACAAATGTAAAGTTTGTTGTGTGTAAGAGCTACTGAAGTGGAGATTTATAGCTCAGTGTAGGAGGAAAAACTCATTTTGAGAAAACGGGCTTTAAAAATATGTATTTTAATTGAAATCTATTGACACAAATAGATGAGGTACTATAAAAGAAACACTTAACAGTGCCTTTTAGATGTTTTCCTTCCACTAGTCTGAAAACACACTTTAGGAAAAACCAAAAAAGCCCAAAATCTCAAATTTGACCGGTGACTGAAAACAGTGTCTCGCCTTAAAGCTAATAGCAATCTCAGCAGTCATTTTAATGGCCAGTTGGGTGTGTGTTCACTATAAGCGTGTTGTGGGCACTGCAAAAAATGTTTTTTTTTTAAATTTTCCGTCTTGTTTCCAGACAAAATATCTAAAAATTCTGAAATCAAGAAGGATTTTCTAGGCAAGTCAAAATTAAGTGAGTTTTTGCTTAGAACAAGCAAAATAATTTGCCAATGGGGTTAGCAAAATAGTCTTGTTTTCATCTTGAAATAAGATTATTTTGCTTACCCCATTGGCAGATTATTTTGCTTGTTCTAAGCAAAAACTCACTTAATTTTGACTTGTTTTTTCTGTAAACAAGACTATAATTTTGACTTGCCTAGAAAATCCTTCTTGATTTAAGAATTTTTAGATATTTTGGCTGGAAACAAGACTAAAAATCTAAGTAAGAAAAGCATTTTTTGCAGTGTGTTAGCTGCTGCTCTTGTGTGTTTGATGTAGCTTAAGGCTATAGAAACCCGATCCAGGGCTGCGGTGCTCGCGGAGCTTGTTTTTACAGGCCCGGATCTCAACACACGCGCTCTACCCTCGCTTCTCACGCCTCCAGGAGCTCAATCTCTTCCTCAGGCCGACACACCTTGATCCCAGGCATGTGCGGCCCACGGCGGGCCTGCGGAGACACGTCTGGAGGAGCTGCTGCGTCACACAAGAAAGCGCGCCGAAGATCCGGCTACCGCTCCTGTTTGACCTCAATTATAGACGATAGGTTCAGAGCGGATGAAGGAATCAATCATAGTCCTTCAGCATTAGTTATAGCATCCATGAGCATTTTCATAGAGGTGGCCAGGCAGTTATTCTGGGGTGGCACATTTAATTTCATTATACAAGCAAACATGGCACCATAACATACTTTTTTAAAAGTACTATAGGTGCCTAAATCACAATAATGCATAATGTGCAATGGCTACAATACTGTAATTTTAATTATTAGGGGTGAATTGCTCTAATGTGGGACACCTAAGGTCTATTGTTTGTAGCTCCCCATAAAAACATAAATGTGACCCTGGACCACGAAACCAGTCTTAACCCCCTAAATGTCACCCGTCCCACCTAAATAAATAAAAAAAATAAAAATAAATAATTTAATCACAACAAACTATATATCGTTGGAAAGCTCAAAGACTTCTAAATAGATAAAATATTTTAAATATTCTAAATATTTTACTATTTTTTGTGTTACAAATTATGTAGGAAAAGTAATAGATTGATTTCTGACAAGAGCGCACCTCAAAAATCTACTTCATAACAGGAGTCACAGAAAGACTTTCTTTGTGGCCTTTTTCCATATCATGCTTTAGAAATCACAAGAAATTACAGATCACTTAAAAACTTAAAATCTCAAAATTCATCCTTTGAAACCCATTTTAAAATCAGACATTGCGCTATGATGGAAAATATGCATCAAAATCGTATTCCAAAATGTTTTTGTTCATTATGAATTATAAAAAAAATAAGTTTAAATATTGCATTTGCATGTATTTGTTCAAAAAAGGGAGTGACAGTTAAAGGGTTAATGTATATGTGGTCAAAATTATTGATTTTTCTTTCATGCCAAAAATCATTAGGATATTGAGTAAAGATCATGTTCCATGAAGATTTTTTTGTAAATGTCCTACCGTAAATATATCAAAACTTAATTTTTGATTAGCGATATGCATTGCTAAGAACTTAATTTGGACAACTTTAAAGGCGATTTTCTCAATATTTAGATTTTTTTTGCATCCTCAGATTTGATTTTCAAATGGTAGTATCTCGGCCAAATATTGCCCTGTCCTAACAAACCATACATCAATGGAAAGCTTACTTATTCTGCTTTCATATGATGTATAAATCACAATTTTGGAAAATTGACACTTATGACTGGTTTTGTGATCCGGGGTCACAAATGCCAGTTAACAAAGCTGTGGTGTGTTTTAAAATGGTATTGGGTGTGGATTTAATTTTTTGGCTACACATTCACCCTAATTTAAATTCGCATTAAATGTTTAGTCATAATTCACCCTCATGTTTTCCAAATCTATGATCAAATAAAACTTTTGAATTCTGGTTTCAAGGTTTCAAACCTTCATATCTCCCATTGCTGAAAAAAAAAGTTACTTAAAGACCAGAAAATCATGTCAATCATGTACTGAAATGCATTTTATTTTTAGGAGCAAACAACAAAACTACACGCTAAACATTTCCTAAAGCTCTAGATAACGTGACAATAGTTCTTCTAAACATCTAACATTAACTTACTGCTTCCTAACTTCTGTTTACATGAGGATATTGATAAAGCTGTGCTGAAAAGATGCCTGTCTTTAAACAAAATAGTATATATATATTTTTTTTTTTTCCTCAGATTTATAACTCACCTGATAGGATGTTGTGCTCAAATGCTTGGAGTTGATATCCAGGCAAAAATGTTTGCATTGCAGTGCTGTATTCCTCGTCTCCCACTTTTTAGGAAAGCTGATTTTTGGAAACTCTAGCAATGCCTTATCAGTCAAAACATTATCATATAGACATGATCGAGGCTCTCCACTGTTCATGGCACATTCAACTCCTGATGACTCAATCAGGTCCTGTATTGTGGTCCTTCTGTTCTCCTGCTTCATATACAAACTCCAAAGCATGAAGCTGCCAAACAGACGGATGATCTTGGGCTTTGAGATCAAATAGCTCAGCTTTAGTCTCAGGTTTTCAGGTGTGTCTTCAGTACCTCCAGCTCTTTCTCAGAAGAGGTTGCAGCTTTCACACACTTGATCTCCAGATCACCACTGAAGATGTTTTGCTTTAGTTGTGAAGTCTTCTCACTGCTCCTAGTGATGGTAAATCTTCATCAGTTTTCTTTAACAATGTTGTCCAAGATTTTACTTGGCGAAACTTTAAAATATCAATGTCAGTGGTACGTTCAAGCATTTACACATGTAATCAAAGTGAGCACAGATAATGAGTTTGATAAACACTATGAATATGGCAAGCTTATGAACCCTTTACAATGTTCTATATTTCTGCATACATATGAAACAAACATCAAACATCATCAGATTTTCATTTAAGTACTGAAAGTAGACAAAGAGAACCCAAGTGAGAGAAAAATATTGTCTTTGTCGTTTACACTGTAAAAAATGCTTTTTTAACTTAGATTTTTAGTCTTGTTTCCAGCCCAAATATCTAAAAATTCTTAAATCAAGAAGGATTTTCTAGACAAGTGAAAATTATTGTCTTGTTTTCAGAAAAAAATAACTTAAAATTAAGTGAGTTTTTGCTTGAAACAAGCTAAATAATCTGCCAATGGGGTAAGCAAAATAATCGATCTTTCTGCTTGATATAAGATTATTTTTCTTACCCCATTGGCGGATTATTTAGCTTGTTTTAAGCAAATTATGACTTAATTATGACTTATTTCATCTCAAAACAAGACAATAATTTTTGCTTGTCTAGAAAATCCTTCTTGATTTAAGAATTTTTAGATATTTTGGCTGGAAACAAGACAAAAAATCTAAGTAAGAAAAGCATTTTTTGCAGTGTATTTACTGGGAAAAATGATCCAGTGTTGTATATCTGTGTGTTGCAAAAGTATATGAATCTCTTGGATTAGTGTGTTTTCAATCAGTGCAACGACTATCAAATGTCAGTATGTGAAATGTTTTATTCAAAGAACAGGGATCTATCAAAGTCTGATCATGTTTGTGGAAGTAAATCATGTCATGAACAAAGGAGATTACTGAGAACCTCAGAAAAAGAGCTGATATTGCTCATCAGGCTAGAAAAGGTTACAAAACATCTCTAAAGAGTTTGGACTCCACAAATCCAAACTCAGTCAGATTGTGTTCAAATGGAGGAAATTCAAGACCACTGTTACCTTCATGAGAAGTGGTCGACCAACAAAGATCACTCCAAAGCAGAACGTGCAATAGTCTGTGAGGTTGCAAAAGTTCCCAGGGTAACTTCTAAACAACTAAAGATCTTTCTCACATTGGCTAATGTCAATGTTCATGAGTCCACCGTCAGGAGAACACTAAGCGAACAATGGAGCACATGGCAGAGTTGCAAGAAGAAAGCCACTGTTCTCCAAAAAGAAAATTGCTTGCTAAAGATCAGAGGACTATTGGAGAAAGGTTTAATGGATGGATTAAATCAAAATAGAACTTATTGGTTTAACCCTCTGGCCCTCTTCCAAAAATTGTATATTAAAATTTTTAAAAAAATCGTAGCTTCATCGGAATGAGATGACACTTGGTGACTTTTGTCACATTAGCAATGTGAACACACTCAAAAAACACTTGCCTTCTTCGCGGTCAAAAATGACCGACATAGGAAATGAATGGGAAATACCAAAAAATATGAAAAATCAGAGAATCTTTTGGTGGTACAAACTACAATTGAGCCACTGTGCAGAAAAAAAGTGCACCGCAGTCAAAGGGTGACACTCTAAAATATGAAGAGTGCAAAATTGACACCCATGTGCACACACACACACGCAAAAAACCTCTGTATGTATGTATATATGGAGCTATACAGGAGGTTACGTGACTTTACACACGTTTTGAATTTTTTAATGCCAGCAATGGCATAATTCTCAGTTCAAAAAAATGGATTTTAAATGCTTTTACTCTATTTTAATATGAAATGTTGAATTTATTGAAAAATAATACATAAATAATTAAATACAAAAATATATATGAATTCCAATAAAAATAGCTTATTAAAATTTTATAAATATTGTATAGTATCATAAAATCTCCTCAAAATTCTAAATATAATCAAAAAATATTATTGAACAAAAATATATTGCATTGATTTTCCTGAAAAAAAAGAAAAGTTACATTTCAAGGCTTCGGTCATTTTTGACCGCAAAGAAGGTAAGTGTGACTCCCAAACGAAGAGGGCCAGAGGGTTAAATGATTAAGAATTAAGAATCCAATCCCATCTGTGAAACATGGTGGTGGTGGTATCATGGCTTGGGCCTGTTCTGCTGCATCTTGGCCAGGACAGCCTTCCATCATTGATGGAACAATCAATTCTGAATTAAACCAGCAAATTCTAAAGGAAAACGTCAGAACATGGGTCATGCAGCAATACAACAACCCCAAGCTACCAAAGAATGTTTAAAGAAGAACAAAGTTAATGTTTTGGAATGACTGAGTCAAAGTCCAGACCTTAATCCAATTAAAATGTTGTGGAAGGACCGGAGCAACAGTTCATAGGAGGAAACCCAGCAACGTCACAGAGCTGAAGTGTTTCTGCACTAAGCAATGGGCTAAAACTCCTCCATGTTTTTGTTTAGGACTGATCAGCGTTTACAAGAAACTGTGCACTGCAAAAAATGCTTTTCTAGCTTAGATTTTTTGTCTTGTTTCCAGCCGAAATATCTAAAAATTCTTAAATCAAAAATTATTTTCTTGACAAGTACACATTAATGTCTTGTTTTCAGAAAAAAAGAAGTTCAAATGAAGTGAGTTTTTGCTTGAAACAAGCAAAATAATCTGCCAATGGGGTGAGCAAAATAATCTAGTCTTCTGCTTGAAATAAGATTATTTTTCTTACACCATTGGCAGATTATTTCGCTTGTTTCAAGCAAAAACTCACTTCATTTGAACTTTTTTTTTTTTCTGAAAACAAGACAATAGCACGTACTTGTCTAGAAAATCCTTCTTGATTTAAGAATTTTTAGATATTTTGTCTAGAAACAAGACAAAAAATCTTAGCTAGAAAAGCATTTTTTGCAGTGTACCTTCAGTTACAAGTAACGCAAGTTACATAATAATATATTTTTTTTCAAGTAACTAGTAAAGTAACGCATTACTTTTTAATTTCCAAAAAAAAATATGAGTTACTTTTTCAAAACAGTAACGCAAGTTACTTTTTGTTTTCTTTATGTATTTAATCTCGTTTTATTAACCAATGACTTTGCTGTTGATCCAATTCAACCGTACACTGCAAAAATACTGTTCTTACTTACATTTTTCTGTCTTGTTTCCAGCCAAAATATCAAACAATTCTTAAATCAAGAAGGATTTTCTAGACAAATAAATAATTATTTTCTTGTTTTCAGAAAAAAAACAAGTCAAAATTAAGTGAGTTTTTGCTTAGAACAAGCAAAATAATCTGCCAATGGGGCAAAAAAAAAAAAAAAAAAAAACAAGATTATTTTGCTTACCCCATTGGGAGATTATTATTAAAAACACACTTAATTTTGACTTGTTTTCAGAAAAAAAAAAAAAAAAAAAAAAAAACAAGACAATAATTTTTACTTGTCTAGAAAATCCTTCTTGATTTAAGATTTTTTAGATATTGCCCGTAAAAAGTAACGCAAAAGTAATGTAACTCATTACTTTGCATAAAAAGTAACTAAGTAACGTAATTAGTCACTTTTTTAGAGAGTATTCTTCTTTTGTTTTAAATGATCTGACCTACAAATTTTGGGGAAAACCTATAGAGAACACTCAGATGTATTGCATCCGCTTGAATACACAAAGTTCAAATCATGTCTCCCCTTCAGAGGAACTGAAGTATTTGTGAAATATTTCTGCATTTCTACATTTTCTCCACTCATACGAAGCAGTGATGTGAAAGTGATCGGAGGCACATGTTACACACTGGTTTGGGTCTGTTGTATTTGCTCGGCTGATGAGGGCTGATGGCGCTGTGGTCAGTGTTGTGTTAAGCAGCAGAATCTGAGATGGTCAACAGATAAAGCTCAGCGGATGAAGCCGCTCCAGATCCACAGGATGTCCAGAGATCTGACTGGATAATAACAAGAGAACACATGGACAGAAGTGTTATGATAAGAAGATAACTGACAAATGTTGAAGAGAAGGATGCTCTGTACAGGTTTATATTTTCTATAAAGGCTTAAAAGATTCTTGAATCTGTTCTTCTCTTCTAAAGGTGTGAAATTGTTCGTGACTCAATTGGATTTGTTCAGAAAGTTCGCTCACACAATGAATCGTTTGCATCGGTTTCTCACACCGAACGAACGGTAAACTTCAGGATCGCTGAATGAGGTGATGTTTACCCAACAGTTGTTGTAGAAAGCAAAACTCACAAATGCCTCCTATCATTTGTCAGCCATAAAACACGCAGCTTGTGAACAATTCTGTGCTGAAGGTAAACATTAATATTTTATGAAAACATAGGTGTATATGTGTAACATGTAGATGCATAGTTATGTATAACTACAGGATTAACTGTGAAATTATTAAAGTACCATATTAAACTGTGGTGCTATCACAGCAGGCTATTTTTTAGGTGAATTTAAGAAACTTAAAGAATTAAACTTTAAAAAGTGTAGCTTAACATACACTACAAAAAAATGCTTTTCTTGCTTGTCTTGTTTTCAGCCAAAATGTCAAAAAAACTTAAATCAAGAAGGGTTTTCTAGACAATCAAAAATTATTCTCTTGTTTTCAGAAAACAAGTGAGCTTTTGCTTAAAACAAGCAAAATAAGCAGAAAGACTAGATTATTTTGCTTGTTTCAACTACTTTTTTTTCTGAAAACAAGACAATAATTTTTGCTTGTCTGGAACACCCTTCTGAAAACAAGACAAAAAAGCATTTTTTGCAGTGTACTTGTTGTGGAAATAATAGACTTTTAGTATATGCTTAAAGTGAATGGTCTGTTTTCAGACACTTAATTGTCTTTATTTACAATTACATCAACATGTGTCGATATATGTCATTTCATTATCACTTTTATTTTATTTTGGAATATAAGCACTGCTGAATGTATTTATGGTTAACTAATACCTAAAATATATTTTTGTCATTTCTCATCAAACTGGTATATTATGTATTTAAATATACACTGCCAGTTAAAAGCGTTTGAACAGTACAATTTTTAATGTTTTTAATGCCCGAATTTATCCAAAGTACAGAAATTAATATTCTGAAATATTTTTACTATTTCATATAACTGTTTTCTATTTGTTTATAATTTAAAATGTAATTTATTCCTGTGATGCACAGCTGCATTTTCACCATCGTTACTCCAGTCTTCAGTGCCGCATTCCTTCAGAAATCATTCTAATTTTTATATTACAAAAGCTAAAAAAAAAGAGAAATGCTGATCTTTGGATCTTTCTGTTCATCAAAGAATCCTGAAAAAAAATCCCCAACTGTTTTAAATATTGATAATAATAATAATAAAAAAATTCTTGAGCAGCAAATCAGCATATTACAATGAATTCTGAAGGAACATGTGACACTGAAGACTGAGGTAAAGATGCTGAACATTTGCTTTGATCACAGGAATAAATTACATTTTAAAATATATTCAAATAGAAAGCAGTTATTTTCAATAGTAAAAAATATTACTGCTTTTGCTGTATGTTGGATCAAATAAATGCAGGCTTGATGAGCAGAAGAGAATTATAGAAAAACATTAAATATCTTACTGGAAGTGTATCTGTTTACACCTTTGCAATTTAGTACATTTAAAATATATTAGCACACTATAAATAAGTGCCCTTTAAAGCATGACTAAAGATTATTATTAAAAAACAAAAAAACAAAATGATATTTTCAGTTATTATTATTTTATCTGCAAGTGCAGTTTTAAAAATATAATTTTGAAGATTTGAAGTACACTACAAGTGCACATAGAGTTCAATTAAGTGCACTTCTTTTTCACCAAAGTATGGATTTTCACTAAGTGGCAAAGCGCCATGATCCTGTTCATTATCATCGGTGAGCTGTTGAGCATCAAGATGTAAGAGTCTTCAGTGACATTAAAACATTTAAACTAACATTTAAGTCTGATCTGTCTTCTGTCAGATGCTGTAGACAAGTGTTCCCTTGAGCTTTCATGTGCTGTTCTTAAAGTTCAGCTGTGATTTGAGGTGTGTCTTCTGTCTGCAGATGGAGGAGGGATATGAGCTGGACCTCACCTATGTGACGGAGCGCATAATCGCTGTGTCCTTCCCTCAAGACTCCTTCGAGGAGACCTACCTGCGCAACCTGAGAGACGTGACGCGCATGCTCAAGTCCAAACACGCTGACAACTATCTGGTGAGGATACAGAGGAAACGCTTTCTGATGAAGTTCTGTCTTTACATCATGCATCATGTGCTTCCGGTCGAGCCCTTTAACTTTCACCCCTAAAAGGAGCTTATGAAAAAATACTCAACATTAAATTCTTATAAATAATAAATAGTCTAATAAATAGTCTTAAGCACTTTCAGTTTCAGTTTTTAGTTTTTATAAAACTCAATGTGAGTCCATGGTAAATTCAGAGAACTATTTCATGAGGTATTTTGTAATAATAAACATACTTTATTAGTATCCTGGATACATCTCTTAACACTCAGGGTCCACAAAGTTTAAAAAATATATATTTTTAAGTGTCTGTATAATATGTATAGCCGTATGGCAATATATATGCTATTAAAAATGAAAAAAAGAGGATCTTGCACTTAGTTCCTTTAACATGACTTCAAGTCAATAATCGAATCCATTAGAACAAAGCTTTTTGAAATTCGTTTGTTATGTATCCGAAAAAACAGGTTACTAGCAATCTCTTTTATTCAATGTTCTTTATAAAGTGCAAAATATGCTGTTTCTGACACATAACAAACAAATTTCAAGAAAACTTTCTCATGGATTGAAATCGATATGCTATACCATGTTTTTTACTGACATATCGACTGTGCGGTCACACATGATTTGGCTAATTATTATAAATAAACATTTCTGCATTTCTCATATATTTTGCTTTATTTCTGTTCATTACCCTTTACCCTATTCACAACAACTTTATGGTTTCATCCCTACTTTCCTGAATGCTTGTTTGACTCTATTATCTGTTGACTAACCAGCATCAATCTCCCTTCTGTGTGACTTAAGTTTATAAACCGCTGCTGTCACTTGAACACTTGAAATTTCCTTCCCTCCATGAAAACAGCAGAGATGGGGCAGTTCAACTGTGAAAAGATTGCTCTCTCATCTATTTCTTTTGATAAATTTATACCAACTTAGATCAACTGTAGAGTAGAGATATCAGTTAAAGGGCTAGAATGAATGCTAAACAGTCATCATCATTGGTTTTCCAGGTGATCAACCTGTCAGAGAGAAAGCAGGAGCTCACTAAGATGAACCCTAAGGTAGCGTGGAGGATCTGCCTCATCAAGTCAATCAACAAGCAATATGTTGCTATATGTAAATGTATATTTGAACTGTATTGACGTGTCGCTCTCCTCAGACTCTGGACACAGGATGGCTGGACTTCCACGCTCCTCCTCTGGATAAGATCTGCACCATCTGTAAGGCCATAGAGAACTGGCTGAACGCAGACCCGCTGCATGTGGTGGTCATTCACTGCAGGGTGAGACGCGGCCCGAACCTGCCTTTATCTGATACACACCTGATTATATTCAGCCAGGGATGAGTGTTTGATGTGTGTCAGCAGTGTTGGGGAAAGTTACTTTTAAAAGTAATGCGTTACAATATTGCGTTACTCCCTAAAAAAGTAACTAATTACGTTACTTGGTTACTTTTTATGGAAAGAAATGCGTTACAATGTTGCGTTACTCCCTAAAAAAGTCACTAATTACGTTACTTAGTTACTTTTTACGGAAAGAAATGCGTTACATTGCTTTTACGTTACTTTTGCGTTACTTTTTAAATCTGGGCAGGGTTTGCTTGTTTGTTTTTAATATAAAAATGTTCGATTCTTAGCAAATGTAAAAGCCCTTTCACACCAAAATGAAATGAAGTAAATAAGGCTAAGGCTAAAGGAAAATTAACTTCCCGTCTGTTCAGTAGATGTGACGCAAACTCAGGTGGCGTTTGATCCATGTGCACCTTTATTACAAACACAACAGACAAGCAAAGATCGACAGGGGTTACCAGGTGTGTCGTAGGGGATCCAGAGGGAATAATACAGTCCAGGCAGAGTTCGGGGCGGGCAGCAGGCAAGGGATAATCCAGTAAACAATGCGGAAGGTCGGTAGGCGGGCGGCAAACGATCACACACGATAAACAGTCCAGTCGATAACAGGCAGGCAATAATACAGGGAAAACGCTCGGAAATGACAGCAACAGCAAATCAAAACTTCGCGAGGAACTGGGCAAAATGTCCGACTATTTATGGGGAAGCGGAGTGAAATGGCGGCGAGGAAAAGCGGAACCGGAAGTGCGGTCCCAGGTACGGGGTGATGGGAAATGCAGTTCGGTTAAAACTCGGGAGAGGGCTGTCGCTGGCGGCGGTCGGAGGGAGCCACAGAGACCGGAATGGTGACAGAGCCCCCCCCCTGCGAGCGACTCCTGGCGCGAGTGGGACCTGGGCGGCGGGGTCTCCCCCGATTTCTGGGGGCCGGTCGATCTGGGTTGTGTCGGTGGTAATCCTGGGTGAGAGAGGGGTCGAGAATGTCTTTGGAGGGGACCCAGGATCTCTCCTCGGGGCCGTAGCCCTCCCAGTCCACGAGATACTGAAGGTGACCCCGCCGTCGTCGAGAGTCCAGGATTTCGTTCACTCGATACGCCTCCTCGCCCTCCACGATGATTGGGGGGGGTCTCAGGGAACCGGTCTCATCTAGGTCCTCCGCTCCTCCCGGACCGCCAGCGGGCTTAAGCAGGGAGACATGAAAGGTGGGTGAGATACGGTATTGAGCAGGCAGATCAAGTCTAAAAGAAACGGGAGTGATTTGTCTGATAATCTTGAATGGACCCACGTACCTGGGGTTTAGCTTCCGGCAGGGTTGAGGGAGACGAAGATCCTTGGTAGAGAGCCAGACCCACTGTCCTGGGGCGTAGGGAGGATTCTGGGTGCGATGTCGGTTGGCCTGAGCTTGGAAACGTCGGACGGCCCGTTGGAGGTGGACGTGGGCAGAATTCCAGGTCTCCTCACTCCGTTGGAACCAGGAGGTAACTGCTGGTAAGTCAGATGGCTCGCCTGACCAGGGGAAGAGAGGAGGCTGAAACCCTAGGATGCACTGGAATGGGGTGAGGTTAGTAGCAGGTTTGATGAGGGAGTTTTGGGCATATTCCGCCCACATAAGGAAGCGGCTCCAATCATTCTGATTGCTATGGCAGTAGGTACGGAGGAACCTGGTAAGTTCTTGGTTTAGCCTCTCCGCCTGGCCGTTGGCTTGAGGATGATAACCTGAGGTAAGACTGACGTTTATCCCCAACAGGTGGCAGAAGCTGGCCCAGAGACGGGATGTAAACTGGGGCCCACGATCTGACACAATGTCATCGGGGAGGCCGTAGAAACGAAAGACTGCGTTGCAAAGGGCTTCGGCCGTTTCGAGGGCGGTGGGCAGCTTGTGTAGTGGTATGAGTCTGCAACCCTTGGAGAACCGATCAATGACCGTGAGAATGGTGGTGTGACCTTGTGAGGGAGGTAAGTCCGTAAGGAAGTCAATGGCGATGTGAGACCAGGGTCGTTGTGGGACGGGTAACGGTTGAAGAAGGCCTGCGGGTGGGTGGCGGGGAGTTTTGGCGATGTTACAGACCGAGCATTCTTTGACAAAGCGTATGGTGTCGGCTTGAAGTGTGGGCCACCAGAAGCGGTTGGTAAGTAGTTGAGTCGTAGCAGTGATGCCGGGATGACCTGAACTGGGCGTAGAGTGCACCTGGGAGAGGACGCGTTGACGGAGCAGCTGTGGCACATAGGTGCGATCAGGTGGGCAGTTGGGTGGTTCAGGATCCTGATGTTGTGCTTCTGTAATTTCGGTCATGATATCCCAACGAACGGGTGCAACGAAGATAGACCTGGGCAGGATGGTGTCAGGAGTGACAGGTTTGGAACGGGACTCATTAAGGCGAGATAGGGCGTCGGCCTTGGTGTTGAGGGAGCCAGGGCGGTAGGAAACCTTGAAGTTGAAACGGGTGAAGAACAGAGCCCACCTGGCTTGACGGTGGTTGAGGCGCTTGGCGGACTGGAGATATTCTAGATTACGATGGTCAGTTAGAACTGTGAAGGGGTATTTGGCTCCCTCTAACCAGTGTCTCCATTCCTCCAGGGCTGATTTGATGGCGAGAAGTTCCCGGTTACCCACGTCGTAGTTCTGTTCAGCTGTGTTGAGTTTGTGAGAGAAGAAGGCGCACGGGTACATTTTGGGGGGATCTCCGTGTCGTTGGGACAAAACAGCTCCTATGCCTGAGTTGGAGGCGTCCACCTCCAGGATGAATTCCCTTTCTGGATCAGGGTGATGCAATATGGGCGCGGAGGTAAAGCGGTTCTTCAGATTCTGGAAGGCCTGGAAGGCGGGGGGTGTCCAGGAGAGACGATGACAGCCCTTCTTAATCATGGCGGTAAGGGGCGCGGCCACAGAACTGAATGATCGAATGAAACGACGGTAAAAGTTAGCAAAGCCAAGGAATCTTTGTAGTTCCTTCAGGGTGGAGGGTCGGGGCCAATTCAGGACAGCGTTGACCTTTGTGTCGTCCATGGCTATCCCGTCAGGGCTGATGACGTAGCCCAAAAAGGAGATCTTGGACTGATGGAACTCGCATTTCTCCCTCTTGGCGTAGAGATGGTGCTGTATAAGTCTTTCCAGAACAGCCCTGACGTGACCGATGTGATCTTGAAGATTGTCTGAGAATACTAGAATGTCGTCGATGTAAACGATGACCCACCGATTGAGCATGTCCCTGAAGACGTCGTTTATGAAAGCCTGGAAGCAAGAGGGGCTATTGGCTAGGCCGAAGGGCATTACTAGGTATTCATAATGGCCATTGGTGGTTGAGAACGCCGTCTTCCACTCATCCCCCTCCCGAATCCTGATGAGGTTGTAAGCGCTACGTAGGTCAAGCTTGGTAAAGTAGCGAGCGGAACGGAGTAATTCCAGAGCTGATGGCACCAAGGGCAGCGGGTATCTGTATTTAACAGTGATCTCGTTCAGGCCGCGGTAATCTATGCAGGGACGCAGACCGCCATCTTTCTTTTTTACAAAGAAGAAGCCTGCCGAGGCCGGTGAGGTGGACGGTCGAATGAAGCCCTTAGCTAATTCCTCCTGAATATAATCCTTCATGGCCTGGGACTCAGGCTGAGAGAGCGGGAAGATGCGTCCCTTGGGGGGTTGAGATCCTGGAGTCAAGTCAATGGCGCAGTCCCCGGGCCGATGAGGTGGTAGCTGGGTGGCTTTGACCTTGGAGAAGGCGAGGTGGAGATCTTGGTAGTAGCTAGGCAGGGCCTCCTTGGCGGATGACTTGGGTGTGAGTACCTGGTCAGGCGTGGAGCTCTTGGGGGGTAGACAGTGTTCTAGGCAGTGAGGAGACCATTGTGAGATGCGTCGTTGGGCCCAGGAAATTGATGGACTATGGAGGTCGAGCCAGGGGAAGCCCAGGATTATGGGGTTGTGAGGAGTGGTGATTATGAAGAATCGGATGCGTTCCTGATGCGTGGAGCCAATGCTGAGAGTGATGTCCGTAGTGGTGTGGTTGATGAGTCCTGAGCCCAGGGGTCGGCCGTCTAGGGCTGCCACTGCCACATGGGATGCACAAGAAACCAGAGGGATATGGTGAGTTTTGACAAATTCTGCATCAATGAAATTACCTGCCGCTCCGGAATCTATGAGAGCGGAGGTGGTAACCGATTTATTCTCAAAGGTGAGGGTAACGGGTAGATCAAAACTAGAGGAAGTAGATTGGACAGAACTCACCGAGGATGGTTTGCGTGGAGGTCGAGATGGACAGTTGGCCCGAATGTGGCCCGGCTGGCCACAATACAAGCATAAGTTATTCCTCATGCGTCTCTCTCTTTCCTCCAAGGTCAGTCGTGTAAAGCCCACCTGCATGGGTTCAACCTCGGCCTCAGATGTCGACGAGGCTGGAGCAACGGGGTAGGGGACTGTGTTGCGAACGGGTCTCCTGGAACGCATGAGGTTATCCACTCGGATAGAGAGGTCGATGTACTGCTCCAGGGTAGCCCCTTCGTCTCGACACGCGAGTTCAGACTGAAGCTCCACGTTGAGTCCCTTACGATAATGGAGCTTCAAGGGACCCCCATTCCAGTCACTCTGAGCCGCCAGGGTGCGGAATGTGAGCGCGTAGTCCGCCGCAGAGCCCCGGCCTTGTCTCAACGCCATTAGTTGTTCCCCGGCCTCCTTGCCATCAGCAGATTGCTGGAACACCTCCTTAAAACGTGTGACAAAGGCAGCATAGGTGGGAAAAACGGGGCGTTGGTAATTCCACACGGCGGTGGCCCATTCCAGTGCTCGCCCGGTAAGCAGGGAGCAGACAAAAGCAATGCGGCTATCATCTGTTGGGTACAGTGCAGGTTGCTGCTCTACAAACAGTGAACATTGCAATAGGAAACCTTTGCACTTGCCTGGGGTACCGTCGAATTTCTCTGGGAACGCGAGTCGCGGGCTGGCGGGAGCGTGGAAGACAGGAGAAGGAGTAACCATCACGGAGGAGACGCTCGCGGCGGGAGGAGCGATCGCGGCGTCCGGGGCGGCCGATGCTTGGGCCTGTAGCGCCTGCAGTGACTTATAAATCTCACCGGTAAGAGACGTCAGATGGGTCAGCTGCTGTTGGTGCGTCATGAGCATGGACGCTTGAGCAGATAGCTCCGTAGACAAACGGTAAACAGATGCTGGATCAGGTTCTGGCGAAGTTTTCTGTGACGCAAACTCAGGTGGCGTTTGATCCATGTGCACCTTTATTACAAACACAACAGACAAGCAAAGATCGACAGGGGTTACCAGGTGTGTCGTAGGGGATCCAGAGGGAATAATACAGTCCAGGCAGAGTTCGGGGCGGGCAGCAGGCAAGGGATAATCCAGTAAACAATGCGGAAGGTCGGTAGGCGGGCGGCAAACGATCACACACGATAAACAGTCCAGTCGATAACAGGCAGGCAATAATACAGGGAAAACGCTCGGAAATGACAGCAACAGCAAATCAAAACTTCGCGAGGAACTGGGCAAAATGTCCGACTATTTATGGGGAAGCGGAGTGAAATGGCGGCGAGGAAAAGCGGAACCGGAAGTGCGGTCCCAGGTACGGGGTGATGGGAAATGCAGTTCGGTTAAAACTCGGGAGAGGGCTGTCGCTGGCGGCGGTCGGAGGGAGCCACAGAGACCGGAATGGTGACAGTAGAACTGTAGGAAAAGAAAGTTCAACACTCTTCAGCAATGAGAAAAAAAAGCACAAATGTTAGTTAATATAAAGTCAGTTTTGCTTAATAGTACACTGCAAAAAATATTTTCTTCCTTTTTTGTCTTGTTTTCAGCCAAAATATCTAAAAATTCTTAAATCTAGAAGGATTTTCTAGCCAAGTAAAAATTGTTTTTTTTTTTTTTTTTTTTTTCTGAAAACAAGTCAAAATTAAGTGTTTTGGTTGAAACAAGCAAAATAATCTCCCAGTGGGGTAAGCAAAATACTCTTGTTTTCTGTTTGAAATAAGATTTTTTTTGCTTACCCCATTGGCAGATTATTTTGCTTGTTCTAAGCAAAAACTCACTTAATTTTGACTTGTTTTTTTCTGAAAACAAGAAAATAATTATTTACTTGTCTAGAAAATCCTTCTTGATTTAAGAATTTATTATATTTTGGCTGGAAACAAGACAAACAATGTAAGTAAGAACAGTATTTTTGCAGTGTGCGGTTGAATTGGATCAAAGGTCAGCAGCAAAGTCATTGGTTAATAAAATGGGATTAAATACACAAAGGAAACAAAAAGTAACTGGCGTTACTTTTTTGAAAAAGTAACTCAGACATTGTCTTAGAAATGAAAAAGTAATGCGTTACTTTACTAGTTACTTGAAAAAGTAATATTATTACGTAACTTGCGTTAATGCGTTACCCCCAACACTGATTGTCAGTAATGCATGTTTTGTCTCTAAATCATCAGGGTGGGAAGGGCAGGATCGGAGTGGTCATCTCCTCCTTTGTTAATTTCACAGATGTCTCTGCCAGGTACCTACACTCTTCACACACTCACACTGATCTACACTCTCAGCAGCACTTATAAACATGACTCTATCTGCAGGATCTTATCTCCTCACTAACATCATGCTGAATTTAGTGTCCTATAAAAAGAGCCATATGTGTAGAGAATCACTTCTCTGTAATTTCCATTGCTAAAAGAGAAGTTTCTACCTGGTTTAAGATTAATGCAAATTTGTTTTGTTGGTATAAATGAATGTGTTTAGTTTGATTTAGTGATATGAAATGACGTTTATGTCCAGTTTATTTAGATTGTTACCATTTGTTTTAGTGTATCAGCATGTTCTACCAACTACAAACAAACACAAAGTCACACAATACTCACTGTCTTTTATCTTCCTCACATTGTTACTAAGTAACTGTAAAGTAAAGTAAGGGATTACTGTTCTTTTTTTAGGAAATGTAATTACAGTTACTTATAAAGTACTTGCGTTACATGCTGTATTTCAACATTTATAATATCAATATTGAATTTGAAATCTAAATGTACAGTTTAAAGATAAAATTTAATGCTGCGTCTTTAACCCTCTGGCGCAGGCGCGTTCACTTTCAGTTTTTCCTGATTATGATAAGACTAAAATCAATTGAATCTAATAAGGACCTAATTTTATTTGTGTACACTGACAATAACAACAAAACATTGTGATTTGCTTAAATAAACAAAACAAATACACTTTCTGCCATCTTGGTCCCCTTGTGAAAAAGAAGTGCACTTAAGTATACTTTTATAAAGTGTACTTATTGCAAAATAATATACTTTAAAAGAAAACACATAAGTATGAATTAAATATGTTATTTTCGCTGTTTAAATGCATTTTATTTGTCATTCATTTCAAATGTATCACAGATTGAATTCATAATAAATGCAATTAGTAGAACTTTTGAGTGATTTTTTTAAACAACTTAAGTGGGGCTTCAGTACATATTTATATGTACATTCAGAATTACGTCTAGTGTCTTTAAAATATAGCTAAAGTGCACTGATCAGTATACTGACAAGCAATTAATGTGAACTAAATTATATTTTAAAATCAGTTAAAAATACACTTGAGTGTTAATTAAATGTAATGTTTTTGGCATACTAAATGCATATGTAACTGAAAAATCACTCAAACGTTCTACTAATTGCGTTTAATATGAATTTAATCTGTGATACGTTTGAAATGAATTTGGAAGCTTTTAAATGAACAAATTCTAATCGAAAAACAAATATTCTCTGATTATTATCTAACTAAAGCGAGGTACAATCTTTCCCGTATCTGAGCAGATTTTACTAGTTGGGCTTTTCCTAAACATCTTGCCAATGTTTAACTTTTATTAAGCTTTTTTGTTACTCAGATAGCCTACTTTGCATAGTAAATCTATTTGTTAACCAAAGAAGGTTACATTTTTATAAAAATTATTACAGTTATTACAGTTATTACAATTGTTTTAAAGCTTAAAGGATAAACGATTCTATATTTGACTCAAATTGCAAGAAATTTCTATTGTCTATGCTTTAAAGTTTATAGGGATTTTAAGATGCCAAATTAGTGATTTTTTTAAAGTTATTTATTGAGTAACTAAATTACTTTTCAGACATAGTAATTAGTCAAATAATTTAAATACAATATTGATGATGTACACTGAAAAAAATGCTTTTCTTACGTAGATTTTTTGTCTTGTTTCCAGCCAAAATATCTAAAAATTCTTAAATCATGAACAATTTTCTAGACAAGTAAAAATGATTGTCTTGTTTTCAGAAAAAAAAGTCAAAATTAAGTGAGTTTTTGCTTAAAACGAGCAAAATAATCTGCCAATAGGGTGAGAAAAATATTCTAATTTCAAGATGAAAGATTAATTTTTCTTACCCCATTGGCAGAATGTTTAGCTTGTTTCGAGCAAAAACTCACTTAATTTTAACATATTTTGTCTGAAAACAAGACAATAAGTTTAACTTGTCTAGAAAATCCTTCTTGATTTAAGAATTTTTAGATATTTTGGCTGGAAACAAGACAAAAAATCTAAGTAAGAAAAGCATTTTTTGCAGTGTAAGCAAAATAATCTAGTTTTCGGCTTGAAAAAAGATTATTTATAAGATTATTTTGCTTACCCCATTGGCAGAATATTTAGCTTGTTCTAAGCAAACACTCACTTAATTTTGACTTGTTTTTTCTGAAAACAAGACAATCATTTTTGCTTGTCTAAAAAATCTTTCTTGATTTGAGAATTTTCAGATATTTTGGCTGGAAACAAGACTAAAAATCTAAGTAAGAAAAGCATTTTTTGCAGTGTAATTATTAATTGATTACTTTTTGAAAGTAACTTACCCACCACTGCTTCCTCATCTAGTGTTTTAGCACTTCAGACCCAACAAATGTTTTGTTAGACTTGCTGTTGTAATGCTGTTCTGATCGGTGTGCTGATGTGAGCGATGTGTTCATATCTTCCTGACAGTGCAGATCAGGCTTTAGATCGTTTCGCCATGAGGAAGTTCTACGATGACAAGGTTTCTGCTTTGATGACGCCGTCTCAGAAAAGGTGATTCATTTTTAAACTGTCTTCACGCTCCTCTGGTCATGATCTGATCATCAAGTCTTTCTTTGCCAGTTCTTCTTACATTATCATTATGTTTTTGCATGGACACTTATATTGGACTAAACTGAGTTCAAATCAGAATCAGAATCAGAAAGAGCTTTATTGCCAAGTATGATTGTGCATACAAGGAATTTGTTTTTGTGACATTTGCTTCCAGTACAGACACAACAACAACATAGACACAATAAAAAAATAAAATAAGATGAGAATAAAAAATACACATATGTAAATATAAATAGACAAAAAAATATACAAAAATAAATTAAGAAATAGGTTGCATGTACATTTGTGCTATTGATGATTGATGAAGGTTATTGTACGTATTTTTATTGCACATATTGGGTGAACATTTAGCTGTTCATAAGGTGAAGAAGAGCTTGCCTGACCCCGACGTGAATTAATTGATTCTGATCAATTCTGATCAATGTAAATCAGTGAGATCTTTATAACATTAGAGCAGATACTGACTTATAATGATCTAAATATCACTATAATGTCGCTCTATATCTCCAATAATATGTCTTAGTAAGACAAGATTTAAATGATCCAAACATATAATGCAATGTAATCCAATGACGATTGAGAGATGAACACATAAACGTTCCTCAAAAGATGTGAGATGTTTTGGAGGCTTGGGAAGATCATTCCTCCTCTGAGGAGCAGTGAAAGCAAAGCTTCTTCTCTGCAAAAAAATGCTTTACTTACTTAGATTTTTTGTCTTGTTTCCAGCCAAAATATCTAAAAATTCTTAAACCTAGAAGGATTTGCTAGACAAGTACATTTTTTGTCTTGTCTTCAGAAAAAAGAAGGCAAAATTAAGTAGATTTTTGCTTAAAACAAGCAAAATAATCTACTGTTCTGCTTGATATAAGATTATTTTGCTTACCCCATTGGCAGATTATCTTGCTTGTTTTAAGCAAAAAAAAACTTAATTTTGCCTTCTTTTTTCTGAAGACAAGACAAAAAATGTACTTGTCTAGCAAATCCTTCTAGGTTTAAGAATTTTTAGATATTTTGCCTGGAAACAAGACAAAAAATCTAGTAAGAAAAGCATTTTTTGCCGTGTGGAGGCAAATGTTCCTCAAAAGATTTTCTACAAAATTATTCATGGAGAGTCAAGTAAAGCCGAGCTGATTCAGTACAGTAAGTGTTCATCTGAAAATATGACTGTAGTTATTCTGACGTTTACTTGATAAAAATGAGTCAAGATTTGACAGCAAAAAAGACACGTGAAGCACCAGCTGAGGGTGGATGTTTGTATAATTACGCTGAAAGACCTTTTACTGGATAAAAACCTCAGGAAACATGGACAGGGTTAGGAGGACAGAGTACCTCATAAAGGAGCATGTGATTATTCGCTGTGAGATGATGCTCTGCTGTTTGTTCAGGTATGTGTGGATCCTCAACAGTCTCCTGAGCGGCTCCATCAAGATGAACACGTCTCCTCTGTTCCTGCACTGCATCATCATTCATGGCGTCCCTAACTTTGACGCTGCAGGAGGTCAGTGATCTTCTGGACTGCATGTTGAAGCATGTGCATCATGTGCTTGAGTTATATAAGGAATAATTGACTGTCCGCTGAATTCCTAGAAAATAATGCACACCTGAGGTGGCGATGCGGCCAGTAATAATGTTACACCTCGGGTGTGCATTATTTTCTAAGAATTCAGCAGACCAAAGTCAATTATTCCGCTTATACTACGGTTACCACACCTCAAGACATCGATCGGATGATATATTTCAAGGCATTCGTCTGGTTTTAGTTCTTAAACGGCTATTGTGAGCAGGATTCATTTCTTATGCAGCTCATCCAAAGTCTTCGTTGCTACACTGCAAAAAATGCTTTTCTTACTTAGATTTTTTGTCTTGTTTCCAGCCAAAATATCAAAAAATATATATCTTAAATCAAGAAGGATTTTCTAGACAAGTAAAAATTATTGTCTTGTTTTCAGACAAAATATGTTAAAATTAAGTGAGTTTTTGCTTGAAACAAGCAAACTTATCTGCCAATGGGGTAAGAAAAATTATCTATCTTTCATCTTGAAATAAGATTATTTTAAGATTATTTTAAGATTATTTTGCTTGTTTTAAGCAAAAACTCACTTAATTTTGACTTTTTTTTTCTGAAAACAAGACAATAATTTTTACTTGTCTAGAAAATCCTTCTTGATGTAAGAATTTTTAGATATTTTAGCTGGAAACAAGACAAAAAATCTAAGTAAGAAAAGCATTTTTTGCAGTGTAGTGTGTGCTTTAACTTAATTTTGCAGCAAAAGCATGGAAGAAATCTGTCGTTTCTCTGTTTGTTTGTATCTGTATGTATTTGTTTGGCCAGTGTCGTTGTGGGTTTTGATTATTTTGCTGTTTTAGGCTGTAAGGACCTTTGAAATAACTGAAATAGTGTGGCGAAGTGATATAAACATGTAATGCGGTTAGAAGCTGCCTGGAACTACGTTCGCTGTGCGTTTCCCTGAAAATAATGCACACCTTCAGAACATTTATCAGCCAATCAGATTCAAGCATTCAGCGGCCCCATAGTATAAAGTTAATTCACAACAGAAGAAGGTGCTGAAAAGGTGTATTAAACCTGTGGCTTAATCTAACGAGACTGCTGCTAGATCTTTCTTAAGTAAAAGCCTAAATCAACTCCAGTGCTACAACAATCAGAACTAGTTTAGTTTTGAAAATAACCCATTCTTACTCTTGCATAATGATGTTTTTCAGCATGCCAGCCGTATCTGAAGGTGTATCAGGGGATGCAGGTGGTCTATGTCTCAGGAGTCTAGTGAGTTCATTCACTTCTGATATCCTCATCACTGCATATTAATGACTGCGTCTGTTCATATGTTGGACTGTGTTAGCTATGGCTAATGCTGGTTTTGCACATTCTTATTGGATGTTTTTGTTCATTTGTGTTCATTTTCATTGTTTTTTATGCATGACCCTGGACCACAAAACCAGTCTTAAGTGTCAGTTTTTCAAAATTGAGATTTACCCAGCATCTGAAAGTTGAATAAATAAACTTTGCATTGATGTTTGGTTTGTTATGATAGGACAATATTTGGCTGAGATACAACTATTTGAACATCTGCAATCTGAGGGTGCAAAAACCTCTAAATATTGAGAAAATTGCCTTTAAAGTTGTCCAAAGTAAGTTCTTAGCAATGCATATTACTAATCACAAATTAAGTTTTGATATATTTACAGTAAGAAATTTACTAAATATCTTAATGGAACATGATCTTTACTTAATATCCTAATGATTTTTGGCATAAAAGTAAAATCGATATTTTTGACCCATACAATGTGTTTTTGGATGTTGCAACTTAAGACTGGTTTTGTCGTCCAGGGTCACATATACAATAATTAGTTTGTTTGTTTTAGATATTTTAGTACTTGTTTCAAGTAATGAATGTTTTATGTTTTAGTTTTTGTTAAAGATGATAACCCTGGTTTGATTGAGATTTCTGAACATATTTTGCAGTCACATTGGAGCCTCTCACAGAGACAGGATCTGTATCGCGCTCGAACCAGCGCAGCTACTGAAAGGAGATATTATGGTACAGACAAACGCTAAATGAGCACCAAACAACAATTTAGGATGGACAAATCTGTAGCTTCCCCTACAGAAAAAATCATGCACTTTTTCATCTTTTAATCATGCCAGAATATTGAGCAATAACCTGAAACAGACTGAAAACCACTCATCAGAGGAGAATATTCTAGAATATAAATCCAGAGTATGAACAGACAGATGGACCAAAACAGATTTGTTTATAAATGCTTCAGATGCTTAACCCCCTAACTGTCACCTGTCGCACCTGCGGGACGCCTAAGTTTCTTTATCATTTTACAAATAAATCCTAATTTAATCATGACAAACTATATGCCGTTGGAAAGGTCTAAGACTCCTAAATAGATATTTTACTATTTTTTATGTTACAAATTATGTAGGAAAAGTAATTGATTCATTTATGGCAGGAGTGCACTTCAAAAATCTACTAAATAACAGGAGTTCTGACCTTTTTCACAAAAAGACTTTCTTTGTTGCCTTTTTCCGTGTCACACTTTAGAAATCATAAGAAATTATAGAAATTATGAAAACTTAAAATCTCAAAATTCATAAAATCAGACATTGCACTATGATGGAAAATGTACATCAAAATCGTATTACAAAATGTTTTTGTTCATGAATTATAAAAAAAATATGTTTAAGTACTGCATTTACACGTATTTGTTCAAAAATGGGAGTGACAGTTAAAGGGTTGATAAAATAAAGTAGGGTCTTTGGTGATCAGATCAGCACTTCCGCATCTCTTCATCTGACTAAAGAAGTTTTTCTCACCGCTGTATATGAATAGCATCTCTTCTGTCTGCAGGTGAAATGCTTCCATAAGAGCAGCCAGTCTGAGCGAGATGTTATCTTCAGAGTTCAGTTTCACACGGGTGCCGTTCAGGCCTACAGCCTTGTGTTTCAGAAAGACGACATGGAGCAGGCTAATAAAGGTCAGCAATGGGCCGACTGAACACTACGGATATAAAATAACCCATTAAGGAGCACCGAGTTTATTCAGAAGTTCCTTACAGACAGCATCTGATGTGATATTCTAATGTTTCAATTTCAGATGCCAGATTTCCAGATTATGGGAAAGTGGAGTTGCTGTTCTCTGACGGCCCAGAAAGGATTTCAGGTTTGTATTTTCTGTGTTGTTGTGAGGCAGTGCAGTTTCTCCACACTTCATGTCCTGTTTGTCAGTGCTGTACACACATGAGGGCTGGTGGTGTAGCTGTTATCCATCGGTGTGTTGTTCATTTAGGTTCAGAGCGCTGGCAGAACGGCCCAGATGTGACGGTCGACTACATGAGCACAGATTCACTCTCTAAATGGGACTCCTACCAGAACATCTGCACTGCAGAAGGTAGGAAGATGTGAATGCTTATTTATAAAAGGAAGGACATGTGCTTGAGATTATATGACGCTTGAGGAGCTCACTCACATCACCTCAAAGATACTCCAGAGATCGTTGTTTGTTTAGAACGTAACTTATTGTACTGTTGTATCGGATATTGCACTAACAAACAAAAGAACAAATGTTTATTACTTGTTTTATGTTATAGTGTGCCCAGCAGCTTGTGTTAGGTTGAAAAATAGTTATACTTTGGGTATTGTACGTATCCTGTTTCATATACACACAATAGTAGGTTCTGGTCCTGGAATCTGACTGGCTTAGCGTCCAGTGCTAATATAACCGTCTGACGGTTTTACAGTGATTCTTTCTGCAGGTTTGCACTATTACACCAGTAGGTGGTGACAAATGACTGTTTGAATGAGTCGTTGAATCATTTACTCAACTGATTCATTCAAATACAATGATTCATTCAGGAACGAAACAAGTAAAAAAAAAGTTTTAGAGAGTCTCTGAATCATTCACTCAAGCACAGTATTTTTTATTGGTTTGAAACATGTGTCTAACAGAGGCTTAGTCATATCTTTTAAACTAGCAACAGCAGTTTGTGAATCCATAGCATGCCCCAAACGCAGACTTTTATAGTAGCCACGCCCTAAACTCAACCTGTTATAATAGCCGCACCCTTAACTCAACTTGCTACCGTTGCCATGCCCCAAACTCAGCCTGTTTTAAAAGCCACGCACTTAATTCAGCCTGCTACAGCAGCCACGCCCTTAACTCACACCCTTTCTACAGTAGTCATGTCCCGAACTCAGCCTGTTACAGCAACCATACCCTTAACTCAGCCTGCTACCGTAACCACACCCCAAATTTTAATAGCCACGCCCTCAATTCAGCCTGTTACAGTAGCCACGCCCTTAATGCAGCTTTCTACCATAGCTATGCCCCAATATCAGCCTGTTTTAATAGCCACGCTTTAATTAAGCCTGCTACAGTAGCCACGCCCTTAAATCACCTTTTTACCATAGCCACGCCCCAATATCAGCCTGTTTTAATAGCCACACCCTTAACTCAGCCTTCTACAGTAGCCATGCCCCAAACTCAGCCTGTTATAGTACCCATGCCCTTAACTCACACCCTTTCTACCATAGCCACGCCCCAAACTCGGCCTGTTACAGTAACCACACCCTTAACTCAGTCTGCTACTGTAGCCACGCCCCCAAATTCAGCCTGTTTTAATAGCCACACCCTTAACTCAGCCTTCTACAGTAGCCACACCCCAAACTCGGCCTGTTATAGTACCCATGCCCTTAACTCACACCCTTTCTACCGTAGCCACGCCCCAAACTCGGCCTGTTACAGTAACCACACCCTTAACTCAGACTGCTACTGTAGCCACGCCCCCAAATTCAGCCTGTTTTAGTAGCCACGCCCTTAACTCAGCCTGCTACCATAGCCACGCCCACAAATTCAGCTTGTTTTAATAGCCACACCCTTAACTCAGCCTGCTACCATAGCCACGCCCCCAAATTCAGCCTGTTTTAATAGCCACGCCCTTAACTCAGCCTACTACCGTAGCCATGCCTTAACTCAGCTTTCTACCATAGCCACGCCCCCAAATTCAGCCTGTTTTAATAGCCACACCATTAACTCAGCCTACTACTGTAGCCACGCCCTTAACTCAGCTTTCTACCATAGCCATGCCCCAAACCCAGCCTGTTATACAATATTTGCTGATACCTTAAAACATGTTGTGATATGATTATGATTTGATTAGATTTAGGGATTTTTATTACATTTTATTAAATCAACTCACAAAAACAATCTAACATTTAATTGAATTCTCTAATAACTACAAATCCTGTATCCCAAATAGGACAACCACAAAAAATAAATAAATAACTAAATAAATAAATAATAATAATAATAATAATAATAATAATAATAATAATAATAAAATACATTAATAATAATAACTTTACTAAAATAAATAATAATTTAGTTTTCTGGAAAATATGTCACATCTGAATGTAAGTTGAAAGAAAAACGCAAAGATACATTGCATAAGTGTATAAGTCACATTTTTACTTTATTTCACATTTTATTATTACATTTAGAAATATTCAGTCAATGGATTTGTTTTTTTTTTTTTTCATGTTGCATAAGACTGTATCAAGGTAATCTTCCTTCAGTTTTATGACATATCACATAGTGTGTGTGTTGCCTGAGCTCGTCTTATATGATTTGTTGTTTTGCATAGTTGGCCAACATTCAGTCTGTCTTTTTCTGTACTATGGCTTTGCTATTTTACTCACACACACACACACACACACACACACACACACATACTCTTAAAACCACCCTGTGAGTCCATGCATCTTTTTCTGACTGCGGTGAGGCTGATGGCAGGACTTCATGTGCGCTGCAGAATTCACACCCTTCTCAAACTCACAAACACAAGAATAGTCTGGCCAAAATCACAGGTCCCCCACAGCTGTTTTGCATAAAACATATTCATGGAAACAAGTTCCAGCACCTTTAATGAAGAGGGTTTGATCAAGCACAAACAGACGTCTCTTTCTGAGGAACATTCCTGCGGCAGACTTCAGGCCCTGTTTTCACATGCACACGCTGAAGTGACTCAAAGCTCAAAACACAAATTCAACATCTCTGTCCCATCACTGTCCTGAGCTCTACGTCTGTCCACGGTTTACAGGAAACCGTCAGATAATAGCAGTATAGTGCTGTCTGTGTGGGCAAAGGTTACAGAAATAACAATACTGTTAACCAAAACGATGATGCCATAAATACATAGTTTGGTTTTAGTGGTGTTTCGTCACACAAGTGATTTGAACAAATCTAGACCTAGTATGAAACTCTGGCATGAAGTTCAAACCATGTGTGTTGTTGAGGAGAGTGTGATAGTACTTTACTGAGTGATCAGGAAACACAATGAAGGAGGAACAAGAGCCACATCTATAGACCAGATCAGTAAGGACCTGGTTCACACCCTCAGACAGGAAGAAAACACCTGGAAAACACCTAGAAAGTCTTAGCAACCACATTGCAATGTCTGAAATGAAGGTTCAGTTCAGCTCATTGGATCCGGTGACGGAAGGATCAGAGTTGTCCGTATGGGTTTGTCAGTGTGGTGTTGGTTTAGCTGATCTGTGGTCAGTCTTGTTGACTCACACAGTTGTGATGCTGAGGCTTTGGCAGGAAGATGACTTTAATTGTAATTATAATGTTTTGTTTATGCTGGATAATTTTGGCTGCTTTTGATTACAAAACGTAAGACAAACACCATACGCCTCTCTCCAAGCGTGTCTGGAAAAGAAATGAATTTGTATTTATACAAACTTTAGATGAAAATGGTCTGAGTCTGGCGCTGCAGACTAACACAGACTGAATGTGATAAAATGGTTTGGTTTCTAGATTGAGCACCTTTAAAGGAATATTCTGGGTTTAATACAAATGTATCTCTGTTGGCTGTTTCTTCCTGCGCTCTCAAAAATAAAGCTTTCAAAAGTTCTTTTGGTAATTCCTAGGGCTGCCCTCGACTAAAAACATTTTCTGGTCGACTAGTTCATTTTAAGCATTAGTCGACTATTAGTCATGCATTTATTAATAAACCATATAAATCATAATTATGAGCCTTTAATTGTGAATTTAATTTTGAATGTGTCAGGGGAAAACAGCAAGTAGGCTGAATGAACATTTTAATAATTTATTGATAAACTAGTGCTTTCTTTATCTTCTGACACTACTGACTTGTTATCTCCACAGTAGTGATGCGGCTGTATGCATGTTTCATACAGATTATATATTCTGGGATTATTTATTTTCCTATTTGAATTGGTTCACTTAAAAGTAGACATTTCACTCTCTATAGATGCATTTTTTTCATGTCTGTAAGGCAAGTTTACACAGAGTTTTGTAGTTTTCGCGCTCAAGTTCACAGAGACCGATACACCAGAAAGCGCATCCTTTCACTTTCATTATTTTACAAAAGCTCATTGTTTCATTGTTATTCTGAGTGCACACAAATAAACGTAGAGTTATTAAAGATTCGAAAGATGTATTACTTTTATAATGTATGACCAGAAATGACAAAGTATTTTAAGTGAATGCATCAGTGCCTCCATCTTTCATGCAATGAGTGCACTACTGTTCAGCTTCAACACTCTGCACAGACACTTCAATAGCGCACATTTTTCTAGGTTAACATTAGATTGAGTGGCCATGTAGAGTTCCTACTACTTACAGTATCTCACAGAAGTGAGTACACCCCTCATATTTTATATCATTTCATGTGACAACACTGAAGAAATGACACTCAGACCACCGGACAAGGTTCCAGTAATCCATGTCCTTAGACTGTTTGTCTTCAGCAAACCGTTTGCGGGCTTTCTTGTGCATCATCTTTAGAAGAGGCTTCCTTCTGGGACGACAAGATACACTTATTTGTTTCAGATTGTGTCAAGCATGTGTGGGCAACCAGGTGAGGAGTACAAAGACAAGTGTGTCTTTCCTACAGGGTGTACTCACTTTTGTGGCCAGCGGTTTAGATATTTTTTAGAGTTATTTTGAGGGAACGGCAAATTGACACTGTTATACAAGCTGTACACTCACTACATTGCATTGTAGCAAAGTGTCATTTCTTCAGTGTTGTCACATGAAAAGATATAAGAAAATGTTCACAAAAATGCAGTTTTGGTCAACCAAGCCTTTTCTTGTTGACTAACGGTTAGTCAACTATTAGCGGGCAGCCCTAGTGACTCCATACAGGAACTATTTGGATTTCCTGAATCAATTTAAAGAAATCCTCATTTAAAGAAATGAATAAGACACATTACAACTCAAATAACCAATACTTTCTACAGAAGCATTCACACAGCTTCACATTCCTGGCTTAAAACTTGCTGATCTTTGCTTACTTCAGCTGTCAGTGAATCTAAACTCGACTAGTTTTAGGCAGACAGACACGTCATGTGTATTTCCTGTGTTAATGAACGTTGGATCTGAACTCGCACTGAAGCAAGGCCGTTCCTTTAACTCTGAGCATCTGTTTCTGTGTATTTCTGCAGTGAGAGAGTGATTGTAGGATGTGAGCGTATGTTAATTGAAGGCCTGAATGACGTGTTTAGTTGTGGAAGAGGTTTGCTTTTATCTTCAGATTGAAGAGCTCTTCTGCTTTGTCATTTTGGTCCCACACTTTTGCCCTGGTTCTTCTCATCTTCACAGGACTGGCCTTATTTCACAGTCCCTTTGTGTGAAGATTCATGAACAAATCATTGTTTTCAACAGGTTCTGGTTTTCAGTGGTCTTTAAAGAAAGACATTTTTAATGTATAGCATATGTAATGTATAATCAAGGCTTGAACGGAACTCATAGTGTAAGAATTGCGAACTAAAAAACACTACTGGCTCAACCATTAAACTAAATATAATGGAGTGTGTTTCCTTCCCAGCTTTGAGGACAGTCCTGAAAATAAGAAACATCAATAATAATTAAACATCATGATGTTGGGAAAGGAGTAATGCGTTATTACGAACAACATGCAATTTACAATGCAATTTATATAACCTAGTAATGTAGATGGCAACAATGTATTTAGTGTTTTGGCTGCTTCTTACCTTCCCTTCAGAGGAGAGTGTCAGATAACTGGCCTTTGGCTCCGCCCCTCCCCTCATGCTCCGCCCCCTGTGTTTACATTCCAATCTCCATATATGGAAAAAATAGCCCCACCCCTAAGTCTCAGTGAACTCAACAAGCTCAGATGAGCAGCATTACTGAAGCACAAACACACAGCTGTGAGGAAAAACACACCAAACACTGCTTGCAGACCGGAGATATGAGCGCATATGGGTGGAGAAGGGAGGTGTAATGGATAAAGCTGTAGACGAGATCAGATCAATCAGCCTTCATCATCTTTTTTGCTGTTTGCAGATAGTAGACACTCAATAGTCATCAAGCTGTTTGCTCTTCTCTCAACACATCAGTAAGTTGTGCGGCTAAAGCTGTTGACCAGTGTTTAATGTAGGGTTACTGTAGGTTTTCATCAGGCACGTAGTGGTTAGACTTTCTCGTAATTACAGAGTGCATTGGTGCCATCCACTTTTTTAGCACTGCTGGTTCTGCAAGTGGTTTTTCCATTCATTTTACCATAGGGATTTTAAAAATGTCTTTTGTTAAGACAAGAACCAAACCAACAGGCCATGAGGACAACAGCATCATGCTTATTGTAGTCTTTCACTATGAATTCTGATTTAAAAATCTGCATAGATACAACATTTGTGACCGTGAGAAACTCTGTCATTTAGATTGTGAACATCACTGAATGGCTAACTAGTATCACTAGTTTACTGCAGATGTGGTTTTTACTGGAGAAAGGTCAAAGGTTTCATCATTGCTGAAGCTGATTAAACACTTTTTGGTGCAAATATACATTAACACATTGAAATTGTTAGATGGTGCTGTACATACTACACTCTTACTAGTAAAGTCTGAGCACTTCATTTCATGCACATTAAATGCACTTTTCATTGATGGATGATAGAGATGTAACGATATCAAAATCGCACAATGCGATAATACACTGCAAAAAAGGCTTTTCTTACTTGTTTCCAGCCTAAATATCTAGAAATTCTTAAATCAAGAATGATTTTCAAGACAAGTAAAAATTATTGTCTTGTTTTCAAAAAAAAAGGTAAAAATTAAGTGTTTTTGCTTACAACAAGCAAAATAATCTGCCAATAGGGGTAAACAAAATAATCTTATTTCAAGCAGAAAACTATTTTGTCTGAAAACAAGAACATTTCTACTTGTCTAGAAAATCCTTCTTGATTTAATCATTTTTAGATATTTTAGCTGGAAACAAGACAAATAATCTAAGAAAAGCATTTTTTGCAGTGCATCGTGATATGAAGTCCACAATGCAATATTTATTCCAATATTCCAATATGAGCAATTAAAAAGAGACAAATGAAGAATTGGGAAAAAAATTAAAAGTTTGTATATTTTAAAGTTAAATTATTCTATCTAATGCACTTTGAGAGTTTAACACTCACATTCATTCACTGTGAACTGAGCCGTTCTGAGGAGCGGAAAACACCAGATCACGAGCTGATCGCCTGAAAAAGTGCACGCTTTTGATATGATGATTTTTGACTTGATGATATGGATAAAGTCATATTGTGCTTTCGGTTTTAGTTTGCTTGACAAATACTGTGCCAAAGCTTCAACTTTAAAGACCTTTTATGTTAGAATAACACATTTAAATATATTGTTTCATGTCGGCATGTAAACACAATAATATTGAGAAACTTTTGCTATCGCAACATCACAATATTGATAATATCGTTACATCCTGCATGAAATGGCATATTGCTCCTGAGTTTCTTTAACTGTAAAATAATCCTTGTTTCTATCATGCGAAGAAGAACAATGACAGTAATACCTATATATTGTAAAACAATAACACTGCAAAAATAAAAAAAACAGCGAAAATAGACTTGATGATAGGAATAAAGTCATTTTGTGCTTTCGGATTTAGTCTGTTTGAAAGATACTGTGCCAAAGCTTCACGGCCCAAAACACAACTTTAAAGACCTTTTATGTTAGAATAACACATTTAAATATATCATTTCATATTGCCATGTAAACACGATAATAACGAGACACTTTTGCTATTGTGATATCACAATATTGATAATATTGTCACATCAGGTTACATCCGTATGAATAACATGAGATGGCATATCGCTGCTGAGTTTCTTTAACTGCACTACAAAAAAATGCTTTTCTTACTTAGAATTTTGTCTTTTTTCCAGCCAAAATATCTAAAATTTCTTAAATCAAGAAGGATTTTCTTGAGAAGTCAAAATTATTGTCTTGTTTTCAGGAAAAAGATTCAGATCAAGTGAGTTTTTGCTTAAAACAAGTAAAATAATCTGCCAATGGGGTAAGCAAAATTATATTATGTCAAGCAGAAAGCTAGATTATTTTTCTCACCCCATTGGCAGATTATTTTGCTTGTTTCAAGCAAAAACTCACTTCAATTTAACATCTTTTTTTCTGAAAACAAGACAAAAAATTTTACTTATCTACAAACGTCTTCTTGATTTAAGAATATTTAGATATTTTGGCTGGAAACAAGACAAAAAATCTAAGTAAGAAAAACATTGCAGTGTGTAAAATAATTCTTGTTTCGCTGCAAGAAATGCTTTTCTTACTTAGATTTTTTGTCTTGTTTCCAGCAAAAATATCTGAAAAATCTTAAATCAAGAAGGATTTTCTAGATAAAGAAAAAATATTGTCTTGTTTTCAGACAAAACAAGTCAAAATGAAGTGAGTTTTTGCTTGAAACAAGCAAAATAATCTGCCAATGGGGTAAGCAAAATGATCTTATATCAAGCAGAAAACTAGATAGTTTTGCTTACCCCATTGGCAGATTATTTTGCTTGTTTCAAGCAAAAACTCACTTCATTTTAACATCTTTTTTATGAAAACAAGACAATCATTTGTACTCGTCCAAAAAACCTTTCTTGATTTAAGAATTTTTAGATAATTGAAAACAAGACAAAAAGTCTAGGTAAGAAAAGCATTTGTTTGCAGTGTTCCATCATGCAGTGTTGTGTTTGTGTTCAGTGATTGACGTTGATCTCCTCTCTCCAGCGGCTCCTCTCCATCCTCCTGCTCCGACGCTGGAGCGCTGCTCGGTGAGGAGGAACGGCAGCAGGAGCGCCACTCTCTCCAGAGCGCAGCAGAGCGCCTCCTCCAGCCCCGACCACACGCTCTCAGCCAGCAGCGACTCGGGCCTCTCCAGCGTCTCTCTGCGCACCGACTGCTGGCCCAAAACCCCGCAGCCCAGCCAGCAGGAGCGCGTGGAGCTCAAGCAGCTGCTCAGCGGCTTCGGCCTGGACGAGATGAGCCGAGGCCGCGCCGCGCCGGAGCCGCCCGTGAGCCCCGCGCCCGTCCTCCTGAACGGACGCTCGCGGCCAAAAGAGCGTGAGACCGACATCCTGGACGACGAAGTGCTGGCCTCACGGCACGACCTGCACAGCGTGGACAGCCTGGGCACCCTCTCCTCGTCCTACCACAAGAGCAGCCAGAACTCGCTGCTGTCCGACGGGTTCGGCAGCCCCAGCCGCGCAGACGAGCCTCAGACGCACGCGGCGGCCGCGGACGAGTACGAGCGCAGGGCCGGTTTTGTTCAGAGGAGCGCGCCGCTGGCCGTCAGACAGGCGTTCCAGCACACCGGATACTCCACGCAGACGTGGGTCCATCAGCAGCAGCTGGTCGCCGCTCAGCAGTACTCATACCTGCCAGAGGAGGACGCCGTCGAGGAGCGCTTCCACAACAACATTCAGGAGCTGCTGCCTAAAGCCACAGGTGAGCAACGAACTGCAGGGTTCCCACTCGAAGCCAAATGTCAAATTCCCTGACTTTTCCCTGACTTTCACTGACTAAAAAGCGGAATTTCCATGACCTATCATTTTTTCTCACAATTGCGAGTTTGTATCTCGTAATTCTGACTCTTTTTTGGCAATCACGAGTTTATATCACGCAATTCTGACTTTATTTCTCAAATTATTCTCAATTATTTCTTAATAATTATTTCTCTATTTCTTAATAACTCACAATTGCAAGTTTCTCGCAATACTGGCTCTTTTTTGGCAATCACGAGTTTATATCATGCAATTCTGACTTTATTTCTCAAATTATTATATCTTTATAACTTTATAACTTGCAATTGCGAGTTATATCACGCAATTCTGACTTTATTTCTCAAATTATTCTCAATTATTTCTTAATAATTATTTCTCTATTTCTTAATAACTCACAATTGCAAGTTTCTCGCAATTCTGGCTCTTTTTTGGCAATCACGAGTTTGTATCTCGCAATTCTGAATCTTTTTTTGCGATTGCAAGTTTGTATCTCGCAGTTCTGACTTTTTTCTTAGAATTGTGAGATATAAACTCGCAATTGCAAGTTATAAAGACCATTTCTGAGGAAAAAAATACTGATATGTTCACAGAATTGCGAGTTTGTATCTCATAATTCTGACTTTATAACTCGCAATTGCGAGTTTATATCACGCAATTCTGACTTTATTTCTCAGATTATTTCTCTATTTCTTAATAACTCACAATTGCAAGTTTATATTTGTATCACGCAATTGTTTTTTTTTTTTATTATTATTCAGTGGCAGAAACAGGTTTCCATACAAAACACACTTTTTTTTTTTTTTTTTTTGTCTTTAACCGTCAAATGCAATTTAACATTTTTATGTACTATTTCTACAGATTTTTTTTTTTATGATTTCAGGAGTTTAAACACTCTGAAGGATTTTCTGTTTGTCATCAAGTTCATCACTCATTCTTTGCATTTCTTCCCATTTAGTTTTTGCTTTTCTATTGTCTACTTTTAACACCCAGTCTTTGAAGAGGTCTTTTTTTTAGCTCTTGAAATTTACATTTTCCTGGAACGTTTGCCTTAGTTATCAGATACAGTCTGGTTTGATTTGACTTAAGCGATTGCCAGATGACGTGTGGGAAGGGAATAAAATGGCACTGAAAAATAGCCTAACCATAGAAATAGGCAAAATGTGAAACAATGCAAAAAAAAAAAAAAAGAAAAAAAGAAAAAATACAGTATAGAAAAATTACATTTTGATAAACGGAAACTGAAATTTAAAGCAACACAAAAATCCCTGATATTTCATGACTTAAACCAAAAAAACATAAAATTCCCTGACTTTCAATGTCTGGAATAGACCTTTTAAAATTCCATGATATTCCAGAAATTCCATGAGCCGTGGGAACCCTGGAACTGCTTTAATAAGTTGATTTATTAGATATATGTGATTCTCGGTGAATGTGTTTCAATATTGCGTTACTCCCTACAAAAGTAACTAATTACGTTACTTAGTTACTTTTTATGGAAAGTAAGGTGTTACATTACTTTTGCGTTACTTTTTAAATCTGGGCAGGGTTTGCTTGTTTGTTTTAAATATAAAAACATTTGATTCTTATCAAATGTAAAAGCCCTTTCACACCAAAATGAAATGAAGTGAATAAGCCTAAGGCTAAAGGAAAAGTAAATTGACGTCTGTACAGTAGAACTGTAGGAAAAGAAAGTTCAACACTCTTCAGCAAAGAGAAAAAAAAAAGCACATGTTAGTTCATCTAAAGTAAGTTTTGCTTATTAGTACACTGCAAAAAATGCTTTATGTTTACTTAGAGTTTTTGTCTTGTTTCCAGGCAAAATATCTAAACAATTCTTAAATCAAGAAGGACTTTCTAGACAAGTAAAAATTATTGTCTTGTTTTTTTCTGAAAACAAGTAAAAATTAAGTGAGTTTTTGCTTGAAACAAGCAAAATAATCTCACAGTGGAGTAAGTAAAATAATCTTGTTTTCTGTTTGAAATAAAATAATTTTGCTTACCCCACTGGCAGATTATTTTGCTTGTTCTAAGTGAAAACTCACTTAATTTTGACTTGTTTTTTTTTTTGTTTTTTTCCTGAAAACAAGAAAATAATTATTTACTTGTCTCGAAAATCCTTCTTGATTTATATATATATATTGGCTGGAAACAAGACAAAAAAACTAAGTAAGAACAGTATTTTTGCAGTGTATGGTTGAATTGGATCAAAGGTCAGCAGCAAAGTCATTGGTTAATAAAATGGGATTAAATACATAAAGGAAACAAAAAGTAACTGGCGTTAGTTTTTTGAAAAAATAACTCTTGGAAATGAAAAAGTAATGCGTTACTTTACTAGTTACTTGAAAAAAGTAATATTATTACACTACTTGTAGTCACTTTTAAACATTTTATTTGAAGGACATCTGGGCTAAGCCCCAAATATCCACTCACCGTAGATCTGGTAGCGTCCATTTCTAATTACTAAAAGCTGTCACTCATTTATCGCCATCTCACAAAGATTCATTATAATCAATGTAGTTTGAAACTCTCTTATTTACATTATTTACATTACATCTACTTTGTTATAATGAAATGATTCATGCTTAACACAATAACGTTACCTCAACACAGGTGATTTGAGCAATGAGTGGATTCTAACTTAAACTCCTCTGATTCATGAAATCAACAGATATGTCTGTGATTGCTACATTGCTCAATGCCACAAAAACATGTTGAAACAGAAAGTTTTCCAGAGCACAAACCATAATGCACACTGGATAGTTTGCTAAATCTGCAATGAACTGCCATTATTACAGCTTTAACTGAGGGTGCTATTGATTTCATTTGAGGGTGAAGAACCAGGCCTGGTCCAAATGAGAGTCCAAACAGCTGATAAAAACATCACAATAGTCCACACCACTCCAGTCCATCAGTTAACATCTTGAGAAGACAAAAGCTGAAACAAATCCATCATTAAGACGTTTTTAACTAAAATAGGAGTCTATAATCCATAATAACACTTCCTCCAATGAAAAAGTGGTCTGTGGCCAGTTGCATGAAAGGTTAAGACAAGTCTTAAAAGTTAGTCATCTTGGTTTGGTTACATAAAAACTTACCATTTACAAGACAAAAAAAAGCTCTAAACAAATATGTGGCTGAATTACTTGTAGATTATTTTGATGTTTTAATCAGCTGTTTGGAGACTCATCGCATTAAAAATGTTATATCCCTTTAAAAAGTTTAATCATTATTTAATTTAATATAATTTCAATCATATAAACTTTCCCCAAACACAAAAACATTTGTACAAAGTGAAAAGATACATGATGTTTATTATAAAGAACATACTTAATGTATTTTCTTTAATCACAGACAAAAATATAGGTTTATGTAGTTTAATAATTTATTTTTATTTTTATTTTTTGCTTTTTACAACTTGATTTCACAACAAACGTTCTTTTAAGATGCTTTAATGCACTAAAAAAACTAAAGTACTAAATATAGTAAAATGAACAACTAAACTACCAACACAACTAAAAAATGTTAAATCGGGGAGCAGTAGCTCTTTTCTTCAGTTTTTATACTTATTGTGATTTTTTTTTTTTTTTTTTTTTTAAATATGCATCATATTTTCTATTATACACTGCAACAAAATGTTTTTCTAGCTTAGATTTTTTTGTCTTGTTTCCAGCCGAAATATCTAAAAATTCTTAAATCAGGAATTATTTGCAAGACAAGTACATGTTGATGTCTTGTTTTCAGAAAAAAAGAAGTCAAAATGAAGTGAGTTTTTGCTTGAAACAAGCAAAATAGTCTGCCAATGGGGTGAGCAAAATAATCTAGTCTTCTGCTTGAAATAAGATTATTTTGTTTACCCCATTGGCAGATTATTTTGCTTGTTTCAAGCAAAATCTCACTTAATCTTGACTTTTAAAAAAAATAAAAAAAACAAGATAATTTTTACTTGTCTAGAAAATCCTTCTTGCTTTAAGAATTTTTAGATATTTTGTCTAGAAACAAGACAAAAAAAAATCTTAGCTAGGCCAGCATTTTTTGCAGTGTATATTAAAAGGACCCCAACTGAAATTATAAATGAAATAAAACGCCAAATAATTTCAGCAGTCAGTAATACTCTTCTCCTATTTAGCACTCTGATGTCAGTACACAATATTACTTAAAAATGTTTATTTTATTTTTTCCTGTGGGCAAAAGGCCTTTAATCAACCTGAAACAAACAGATTTAAACTACAAACAAATTTTCTGTTAAATCCGTATAAAAGCACTTTAATGAGCGAGGCGGTGGTTTTTGTCGCTTCAGTGCAGAACAGCTGTCAGTCGAGTCCAGCAGTCTCTCAAAGCCAAGATGTGGACAAGAAACACGACGAGGAGTTCAGCTCTCTGACGCTGGACATCGATAACTCCATCCATCAGCTCAACCAGCTCATCCTGGACCTGGATCCCACATTCGTGCCCATTCCCACCAAACCCAGCTCCATCAGCAGAGCCGGCGGAGCAGACAGTAACGGAAACACACAGACAGACAGCAGAGACAGGACTCGTCAGACGGGTGAGATACTCATCAAACACTGACACTTTTCTGCTGTAGTTTTGGTAGCAGAATGATCTTAAAACCTGAGAAAAGTCTGAATTCACCCAAACATGATCATTTACTAATACTCATGTTGTTCAAACCCATATGACTATAAAAGGAAATGTAGTTATTCTTTATTACAGTGTAATTAAGCATGTACTTAGTAATAACTACAGATGTATATATGTGACCCCTGGACCACAAACCCAGTCATAAGGGTCAATTTTCTGAAACTGAGATTTGTACATCGTCTGAAAGCTGAATAAATACTCAAACTTCTTGACTTCGAACTGCAGCTAATTTGAAAGTGAAAGTAAACCCAGCTTACAGGGATGTAAAATCGACTTTAGAAAGCTGGCAACATCATTTAGTTATTTTTACACAGAGTTTGGTATAGGTCCAATAGTAAAATCTGCTGACTTTAGCTGACTTTGTTTCATCATATGCCAACGGTGACTGTTTAGAAATGGCAAAAAGCCCTTCTTGTGTTTTTTGACTCAAGTTTGCATGCTTAAAACTCAAGAAATATTAAACACATCTTAATATCCTTTTAGATTCTAATTCTTACCAAACTTTCCTTTTGGTATCCTTATAATAAATGCCTTCGATGGTTCACTCCCAGAGATATGGAGATCTCAATGTGGCTCCATGAGTTAATTGGTACTTTTTTGAGATTTTCAGCGATCAGAAGCAAAATGTGGGTCATTTTGCATAAAGCTGATACTTCTGTTTTTGTAAAGAGAAATATCTGAAGAACAAATAATGTTGAAAATAGAAATGTATCTCATATTTTTTTAACACAATCGCACATCGAACATACCTAAGTGTCTGAAGGATAACTCAAATGTAAACTAGAACTGTGTCTTGTTTCCTTCTATCAAAAAATGGCATAAAACATAAGTCTCCGAGTAGAAAAAGAATCCACTGAAAATGGTCAAGTTGAAGCATATTAACTAGAATGAAGTTCTTAGCAATGCATATTACTAATCAGAAATTAAGTTTGATATATTTATGGTAGGAAATGTACAAAACATCTTCATGGAACATCATTTTTACTTAATATCCAAATGATTTTCAACATAAAAGAAAAATTGATCATTTTGACCCATACAATGTATTTTTGGCTATTGCTACAAATATATAAAAGACTGGTTTTGTGGTCAAGGGTCACATATGTTAAAGCTTAGTAGCATGCATATATTCCTAGCATGTTGGCTGTTTATTAGTACTTACAATGCACATATTGCTTATTGTGCATGAGCGTATTTTAGATGCCTATTTTAAAAGTACCTTACCAGCTACTAATAAGCATTTACTGAGTCATAGTTAATAGTGAGAATTAGTCCCCAACTTAAAGTGTGACCACTGTTTTTAAGAATTTCACCAGCTCCAGAGCTTTTTTTACAACTTTTTTTTTACAACAAATAAGGTTTGTGATTGTGTAAATATTCAGATTTGATGTGATGGGTTTTAAACCGAAACCATTGATTAGAAGCAGGAGATAAGTACAGAATAATGCACACTGGTTATTGTCATAAAAATAAGCCCCGACAGAGTGATCAGGAGCATGAAGCAGATGACTTCCATAACTTCCAGACAAATGAAATGATTTTTATTCAGTTTGAAGACATCATCAGTATCACATTTACTGAGCAGAATTGATCCAGCTGCTGATGTTGAGGAATGATCTTCTCAGGATGGTTTGGTTAGAGCTTGTGGCTCTTATTAGTCCACATGAGTTTGTCATTTCCAGACGGTCTGTGGAGCAGCTGTGTCTCACACACACACACACACACACACACACACACACACACACACACACACACACACACACACACACACACACACACACACGTCTTCATTTGTGATCTGAGCCAGAGCAATCAATCCATGAGTGTTGAGTCTGATCTGAGCTGCTGTTTCATGAGCAAACAACACTTTGTTATAATGATTGTTCTTGTTATTCATTGATGGTTTATGATTATGATTATAGTGCAGTCAGTGCTAGGGTAATGCATTACAATTATAGTGAGTTATGTAATCAGATTACTTTTTTGTAAAATAACGCCAGTTCCTTTGTCAGCTCTCCTGTCCTCATGTTGAGAGAAATCAGGAGTGAGTTGCAGAGACAGAGACGCTTCCTTCAGCCTGAGGATTATTCATTTCACTATTGGTTGAAAGGACCCTCACAATTGCCAAAAATATAACTTTTGTGTTTTCTGTTATTAAAAAACAGCCCAGGTGACAAAAAGTAACGTCAAAGTAATGTAATGCATTACTTTTTATAAAAAGTAACTAAGTAATGCAATTAGTTACTTTTTTGTGGAGTAACATAATGTTGCAATGCATTACTTTTAAAAGTAACTTTCCTAAACATGGAGTATGAATCTATGACTGGTTTAGGATGCAGACTGTCGCTGGTTCAGTGATGTGAGGAGCGCTGTGTGCAGTGAGACTGATCTGTGTGTGTGTGTGTGTGTGTGTGTGTGTGTGTATGTGTGTGTGTGCTCATGTCTCATTAGAGCACAGATTCGTTATGAGCCCAAAGACGACTGATGTGACGGAGCTCACTGGAGCACGAGGACAGACGGCCTGGACACTGAACCTGAACACAGCAGACACACACACGCTGACCGCCGCTGCTCCACACACACAGGTGACACACACATGTTGCGTTTTAATGCTATATGGCTTCATTTCTTAGACGTGATGTTTTTTTTCTTGCCCAAACTGTATAGACCAATCAGTAGACACAGGGCTGGCCTGTGGCATAGGCGAAATAAGCAGTTGCATAGGGCGCAAAATGACTGGGGGGGGTGCCACCTAAAACTTTTTTGTTTTTTTTTCGTGGAAGAGCGCCCTCTTGTGACCATCATGTGCTCCTACACCCAAAAGCAAAATAATTACTGACACTTAACAATTTTAGTACTGATCGATCATCGGAGTCATTAAAATAATGTTAGAATGAAATAAAATTGACATCAATTAAAAAAAAAAATTTGAAAACATGTAATGTACAAAGCTCAAGCTGATTAAGACCTACTTGAGGTCTACCGTGGCTCAAGAATTTGTCATTTAATGCAGTCATTGATGACTTTGCTGCAAAGAAATCCAGGCGTGTTCAGTTTTGAAACTGTCCTGTAATTCTGAATATAATAGTATTTTTTGCACTTTTTTGCTGATTTGCACTTTAATTTCTACTTTAATTTTTGTATGATTCTTCAGGTGACTGTAAGCCAATTTTATTTATTATCACAAATTGTTTACTACTTATTTATGTTAATACTTATACTTAATACTAATGCTTAATAAGAAAACTGGTCAGGGAGGCTGCCAAGAGGCCTACAGCAACATTAAAGGAGCTGCAGGAATTTCTGGCAAGTACTGGTTGTGTGGTACATGTGACGACAATCAGCCATGTTCTTCATATGTCTGGGCTGTGGGGAAGGGTGGCAAGACGGAAGCCTTTTCTTATGAAGAAAAAACATCTGAGACCTGCTCAGCTTTGCAAAAACCCATTTGAAGTCTTCCAAAAGCATGTGGGATAATGTGTTACGGTCTGATGAAATAAAGCTTGAACTCCACAATTCCAAAAGGTATGTCTGGTGCAAAAACAACACATCAGCAAAAGAACAGCATACCCACAGTGCAGCATGGTGGTGGCAGCATCATGCTTTGGGGCTGTTTTTCTTCAGCTGGAACTGGGGCCTTAGTCAAGATGGAGGGAATTATGAACAGTGCCAAATACTAGTCAATATTGGCACAAAACCTTCAGGCTTCTGCAAGAAAGCTGAAGATGAAGAGGAACATCATCTTTCAGCATGACAATGACCCCAAGCATACATCCAAATCAACAAAAGAATGGCTTCACAAGAAAAAGATTAAAGTTAGTTTCTAAAAAATAGTTTCTAATGAGTAGATCTAACATCAGCTTTGTTGAATAACGGTGCTTATCACTGGGTGACAAGTTCTTGTAATATGCAGAGAACATTTTGAAAATGACGTATAATCAATATAATCTATAATCTTTTTAAATCAAAGTATTTTGTACTGTATCTGTGTGATTCTTTAGCCAAAAAGGATATCTCTCCTGGGTTTTCTGCAACCATGCTTTGTGCACATCCCAAATGTTTACAAACTGACAATTGGTCTGTATTCTATCCCCTCACCTTAACCCTACACTCCTCGAGACAGTCCTCAAAGAAAATGCAACCCAATTTTAATTTTTTTTATTCACCTTATATGACCCATTTTTACATTTTAAAGTTAAGCGGGTGTAAAAATAATGACAGCGTCGCGTTGGAGTTTTTACACTGCTCTCACAGTAATTCAATCATAATTTACTGGGTGTAATTCATATGAATGAGCACACCTAACCCCACTCTAAACCTACCCCTTATAGAAATAGTGCAAAATCATGATTTATAGTGCATATTCCAAAAAAAAAAAACATGCTATGAGAATGTGTATGTTCTCTGGTGTCAAACCTGTGTTCGTATGATTACACCATTTTGTTGTGCAACGCTCTACCGACTGAGCTACATGTAATCCTGAAAGTGCATTGGATACCTGTTACTGATTTGGGAGCAATTGTTGTATACGCTCTATGGAGACGTATTTTGAGGATTTGCGAAAACGACTTACGTCCGGCGTATAAATTGGAGGACATGTTGGTGCACCCCTCACACAAAACTAGACATTTTTAGATTCGTAAAACACTTCATTCTGTGTGATTTATTCGCTTGTTTCCTCATGGAGACCCAAAAATGTCTCCACAAGGACAAGGATTTTGGATATTGCAATCTTTGTGGGGACAGTTTGTCCCTGTAATGTAGGGTATACCAACATACGCTGTCAACACAGTCACAATCAATAAAAAGTTTTGTTATTCCTGCATTGGGTGTGTTTCCAGCAGTGTTGCCAGATCGGGTTGATGATTCCCAGCCCAAAAGCTCACCAAAACCCGCCCACTTCAACAAAAACCAGCCCAAAATTTTAACTGCCAAAATAATGTGATAGAATTTTATTGCCGTGTCAATCAGTGTTGATAAATACCATTTTTATCTCTTTAAAAAAAAAAATAATGATGACAAAATAAAATAAAGATAATCAATTTCACAGGAATATGGATCAAAACAGAGCAAAGACATTAAAGGAAGTCCGAAAATATGCTGAAAATGTCCAGAAATCTTTTCAAAGCGGCAATCAAGAATTTAACCGATGACTTAGCCAACAGTAAAATGTCAACAGTAAAAATAAGCAATTTTTTGTGCAAAAAGTGCACAATAAAGTGATCAGAAAGCAATCTAATTTAGCTGCCATTTACTCCAGTTCATGTATACATCACGTCAGAATTCATTGATACATGTATTCGAACAGCAAAAATAAAATAATAATTATAACAATAATGCACTTACCTTTGTCTTGTGCGTTATCGAACAGAAATAACAACATGTATTTCACAAAGTGCACATTTTAGAACATAATGTAGAACTTTGCACAGTCAAAACTGTTCAAGTCCAGCAGCTGTCAATGCAGAGTACACCAGAGTCTGGACGGTTTAAAAGATGTTCAGACGCAGCACAGCATCATATACTAGTCCCATATTCAGTTTTGATTATTAATTAACTGTTCATTCAACTGTTCTTCAGTTACAATTATACTTTGAAGCCTTATTCATCTCTCACCACAAGTAATCACGAGTCACTTAGACTTTTTATCGTGTAACTTATATTTAGGCCACTTTGCCATCGCTATCACACTGCAAAAAATGTTTTTCTTACTTAGATTTTTTGTCTTGTTTCCAGCCAAAATATCTAAAAAATCTTAAATCAAGGAGGATTTTCTAGACAAGTAAAAATTATTGTCATGTTTTCAGGAAAAAAAGTCAAAATGAAGTGAGTTTTTGCTTAAAACAAGCAAAATAATCTGCAATTGGGGTGAGAAAAATAATCTTATTTCAAGATGCAAGTTTGATTATTTTGCTTACCCCATTGGCAGATAATTTTGCTTGTTTCAAGCAAAACTCACTTAATTTTGACATATTTTGTCTGAAAACAAGACAATAATTTTTACTTGTCTAGAAAATCCTTCTTGATTTAAGAATTTTTAGATATTTTAGCTGGAAACAAGACAAAAAATCTAAGTAAGAAAAGCATTTTTTGCAGTGCACTTAAATAAAATGAATGAAAGAATATATAGCTGCACATTCAAAACCATGAGTTGCGTTAAGGAAAAAAAAAAGAGTTGATGACTGCATTACAAATTATTTTACCGTGATACTTTGAGTTCGGACATATTAAAATAGCATGACCTCAATAACAAAAGCGAAGAAAAAGCAGCTGATTGGGCGGTTTTCATGTTTTAAAAGCAGCCCAAATTTTGTCTACCCACACAATGCGTAATTCTCCGGTCCAAGACTATCAAAAGAAGCCCAACTGGGCGGGAACCCGCCCAATCTGGCAACACTGGTTTCCAGTGTTCTCCATTGACTGTGTGTGTGTGTGTGTGTGTGTGTGTGTGTGTGTGTGTGTGTGCAGCATGTGTTCAGATCAGATGGTGTGCAGTATTCGTCTCTCAGCTCACTGGACACTGGAAGTGATGTGATGCCCTCAACACCAGCCTTCCCCATCTCACCACCCACTCCATACGGTAACACACACACACACACACACACACCACTGTGACACAAGTCCCCATCAGTCTGTTTGTATTCAGGTTTAGGTCCCCACCAGGATATAAAAACATGTCCACAAACACACACACACACACACACACACACACACACACACACACACACAAGTACTTCACCTGCTGTATCTGTCAGAGTGCACTGCAAAAAATGCTTTACTTACTTAGATTTTTAGTCTTGTTTCCAGCCAAAATATCTAAAAATTCTTAAATCAAGAAGGATTTTCTAGATAAGCAAAACTTATTGTCTTGTTTTCAGACAAAATATGTTAAAATTAAGTGAGTTTTTGCTTAAAACAAGCAAAATAATCTGCCAACGGTGTAAGCAAAATAATCTTATTTCAAGCAGAAGACTAGATTATTTTTCTTACCCCATTGGCAGATAATTTAGCTTTTTTTTTAGCAAAAACTCACTTAATTTTAACATATTTTGTCTGAATACAAGACAATAATTTGTACTTGTCTAGAAAATCCTTCTTGATTTAAGATTTTTTAGATATTTTGGCTGGAAACAAGACAAAAAATCTAAGTAAGAAAAGCATTTTTTGCAGTGTGATTGATCTCTGTGTGTGTTTCTCTGTCTCCAGTGAAGACCATGATGAGTTTTTCACCATACAGACAGACTCCGTCTCCTTCATTTGGATCCTGTAGAGCTGAACACGGTAAATCACTCGATTCACTTCTGCATCTGTGTGAAGGAAACTGCGGCTGCTGAAAGATCCTTGAGCTAATTTTGTCTTAACATGAGATGTTAAACTGTTTTCTAATAATGCATCTGTTTTTATCCAACAATCATAATAAGAGCTAATGTAGTTATGCTCAAAAAAAGATGATTATCTGATAACTAGTGATTATCAGTTTTCTTTCTGTTCAATCCAGAATTCTATTTTAGCATGACAGAAATAATTAGGGCTGTCAAACGATTAATCGCATCCAAAATAAAAGTTTATGTTTACATACTATATGTGTGTTTACTTTGTACATTTATTATGTACATATAAATACACACACATACATGTATATATTAAAACTAAATATCATATGTATATATATATATTTATACCTGTATACAATTTAGATTATAAATAAATATAAATATTTCAGATATAAATCTAACATATTTTTCCTTAATATATACATGCATGTGTGTGTATTTATATATACAGAATAAATATACACAGTACACAAATACATAGTATGTAAACATAAACTTTTATTTTGGATGCGATTAATCGCGATTAATCGTTTGACAGCACTAGAAATAACCCTTTAATTGTCATTCCCATTTTTGAACATAGACGTAAAAATGCAGTATTTAAACGTAATTTTTTATAATTCATGAACGAAAACATTTTGTAATATGATTTTGATGTACATTTTCCATCACAGTGCAATGTCTGATTTTAAAATGGTTTTCAAAGGATGAATTTTGAGATTTTAAGTTTTCAGGTGATGATGAAAAGAAAGTTTTTTTTTTGTGACAAAGGTCAGAGCTCCTGTTATGAAGTAGATTTTTGTTAGATTTTTGACTTTTCCTACTTAATTTGTAACACAAATCTATTTAGGAGTCTTAGACCTTTGCAACAATATATAGTTTTTCATGTTTAGATTAGGACTTATTTGTAAAATGGTGAAGTAAATTCAGGCGTCACACAGGTGGGACGCTGACAATTAAAGGGATTAATGTGTTAATTCTTCTTCACTAGTTTACTGGATTTCATTTACTGGTTTTTAAAGCGGTAATAGTGTATTTTTGTGTGAGGCATCATCACATGTGTGCTCATGGTCCACGCTTTAGCTGAATTAAAGTGTGTCATCAGATGTCTCTGGGATGTCTGTCAGATTAGCTCCTCCTCCAAACTCACCTGATTGGCTGAGCTGATCATGATGGACGAGTCTCATTTCATGTTCAGCTGTGATTTCAGTGACACACACCTGACATTCAGTGCTGTCCTGTTAATGTGAGCAGATGTGAAAGTGGCGTGTTCATGTTGTGTTTTCAGATATGAGAGAGAATGCAGGATTTATGGGAGCTTCAGATGAGGGTTTCCAGCATCACAGACCATATGTCACTGGAGTCACAGCCTTCTCTGACCGGTACAGCCTCATCCATTCATTCATTCATTCATTCATTAAGAGAGAGCAGTATTCAGAGGACACAGCTGAAGACACATTTCCATAGATCAAATCCTGACCTGTCTTCTCTGGTCCAGACTGGTTTTATTCATTGCCGGTTTAAGGGTTTTAAGGGATGTTCTGGTCTGAATCCAGACTGGGTGTATTTATTGCCATGCTTTGATTAATATATTAAAATATATTACATACATACTTCAAAGTTAAATTTTAAAGGATTAGTTCACTTCCAGAACATTTCTTTTTATTCTCTGGTTCAAGACAGTTAGGGTATGTTGAAAAACTCCCATCTCATTTTCTCCTCCGACTTCAAAATCATCTTACATCTCTGCAGTAGTACAGACCCATGTTTATAAAGTGAATGTGCAAAGAAGGTCAAACACTTTTTACAAAAAAAAAAGTAATACAGCAATGTACTACGATTTTGAAGTTGGAGGAGAAAATGAGATGTGAGTTTTTTAACATACCCTAACCGTCTTGAGAATACACAGAGAGCTAAACAAGACGAGCATTTGAGGTTAAAAAGTGTATGAGTTGTAGTTTTTTTTTTTTGTTTAAATAATGGATCGTTTCACTAGATAAGACCATTATTATGTTTAAAGCCCTTTAAACCTGCATTTAAACTGCGTTTTTGGAAGTTCAAACTCATGGGCACCATTGAAGTCCACTATAAATCCTAAAATGCTTTCCTCAAAAAATGTAATTTCTTTACGACTGAAGAAAGAAAGACATGAACATCTTGAATGACAAGGGGGTGAGTACATTATCTGTACATTTTTGTTCTGGAAGTGAGCTTCTCTTTTTAACACAGCATCTGCAAGGTATCATTTTAGTGAAATAAACCTTTTATCACCGGAAATAATACTAAAAAGATCCTACTAGCCTTCTCCAAATCAAGGTAGTTGAATATAACCAAAAAATTGTGTCCCTTGAGGCTTTCTGTAGCCCAGTGACAGTAGTCGAGTCACATGTACTTCTACAGCACTAAAGCAAATCACTTTTTATGCAGCAGATTATACATAAACTGGATATGCAAAATGACATGAATGTGCATTGTATAGTATTCAGTGTAGCAGATAGATTATTGTGTTAAAATTATCGATTTTACTTTTATGCCAAAAATCATTAGGATATTAAGTAAAGATCATGTTCCATGAAGATTTTTTACAAATTTCCTACTGTAAATATATCAAAACTTCATTTTTGATTAGTAATATGCTTTGCTAAGAACTTCATTTGGACAACGTTAAAGGCGATTTTTTTCAACATTTCGTTTTTTTTTATTCCAACATTTCGATTCCAGATTTTCAAATAGTTGTATCTCAGCTAAATATTGCCCTATCCTAATAAACCATACATCCATGAAAAGCTTTTTACTCAGCTTTCAGGTGATGTATAAATCTCAATTTTGAAAAAATTGACCCTTAAGACTGGTTTTGTGGTCCGGGGTCACAAATGTTAGTTAAACTAAAGTAAGTTTTGCTTATTAGTACACTGCAAAAATTATTTTCTTACTTAGATTTTTTTTCTTGTCTCCAGCCAAAATATCTAAAATTTCTTAAATCAAGAAGGATTTTCTAGACAAGTGAAAATGATTGTCTTATTTTTTCTGAAAACAAGTCAAAATTAAGTGTGTTTTTGCTTAAAAGCAAGCAACATAATCTCCCAGTGATTATATATATATATTTTATTTTATTTTATTTTATTTATTTCTTTATTGCTTATCCCACTGGCAGATTATTTTGTTTGTTCTAAGCAAAAACTCACTTAATTTTGACTTGTTTTTTTTTGTTTTTTTTTCTGAAAACAAGACAATCATTTTTACTTGTCTAGAAAATCCTTCTTGATTTAAGAATTGTTTGATATTTTGGCTGGAAGCGAGACAAAAAATCTAAGTAAGAACAGTATTTTTGCAGTGTACGGTTGAATTGGATCAAAGGTCAGCAGCAAAGTCATTGGTTAATAAAATGGGATTAAATACATAAAGAAAACAAAAAAGTAACCGGCGTTACTTTTTTGCAAAAGTGATATTTTCTCAGAAATGAAAAAGTAATGCGTTACTTTACTAGCTACTTGAAAAAAGTCATATTATTACGTAACTTATTAAATAAATGCCACTTTATTTTTTTAATTGACTCTTTTACTGTAATTTTGTATTTATATATATATTATTTATTTTGTACGTTAGTGTATTTTACTTCTTATGTTATTGTTAATGTTACCTGTATGCATCTAGGGTTTGAGAGTAACGCAATTTCAATTCTCTGTATGTATGTGCTGTATATATGGCAGAATTGACAATAAAGCAGACTTTGACTTTGACTTTTGACTTTGAACTTGAGTTACCCCTACTTAACTTTAACTTTAACTTTAACTTTAACTTTAATTTAACAAACTTTAATTATTGTACAAACTTTTAATTTGCTGTTAAGCTGCCTTGAAACGATTTGTTTCGTGAAAAGCGCTATACAAATAAACTTGACTAGACTTGACTTGAGTTACCCCCAACACTGATGCTGACAGTAGTGTGTTGCTGTTGATGCAGGTCTGCAGACTGTGTGAGCTTCGCTCCGTCCTCCGTCCCGTCTCTGCCCGCTCCCAACGCCCACAGCTCTCCTCTCAGCGGCCCGAGAGCCAGAGTCCTGCAGCAGACCTTTGAGGAGAAGTTCGGCCTCGGCCCGGCGCTGGAGGGACTGGAGTACCAGCAGAACGTCCTGCTGGCGTCGGACGGCGAGCACTCGCAGGGTTCGGCGTCTCCCAGCGGTTTCTCCAGTCCTCACAGCGGCAGCTCGCTGAGCATCCCCTTCCCCTGCGTCCTGCCGGAGCTGCAGACCCGAGCCACCGCCGGCGGATCAGACGGGCTCTCCGGCAAACAGCTGACTGTCAAGTTCGTCCAGGACACCTCGAAATACTGGTACAAGCCCGATATCGCACGAGACCAAGGTAGGGACGCGATCGCATGACGGCTGATGAGATGACAGCGGTGCACTGCAAAAAATGCTTTTCTTACTTAGAGTTTTTGTCTTGTTTCCAGCCCAAATATCTTAAAAATCTTAAATCAAGAAGGATTTTCTAGACAAGCAAAAATTATTGTCTTGTTTTCAGAAAAAATAACTTAAAATTAAGAGAGTTTTTGCTTGAAACAAGCAAAATAATCTGCCAATGGGGTAAGCAAAATAATCTAGTTTTCTGCTTGATATAAGATTATTTTTCTTACCCCATTGGCAGATTATTTTGCTTGTTTTAAGCAAATTATGACTTAATTATGACTTCTTTCATCTCAAAACAAGACAATAATTTTTGCTTGTCTAGAAAATCCTTCTTGATTTAAGAATTTTTAGATATTTTGGCTGGAAACAAGACAAAAAATCTAAGTAAGAAAGCATTTTTTGCAGTGTGTCGGTAACACTTTACAATACTGTGCACAAATATGCATTCATTCAATCTTAATTAACCCCCTAATTGTCACCCGTACCACCTGTGGGACGCTTAAGTTTACTTCACCATTTTACAAATAAATCCTAATTTAATCATGACAAATTATATATCGTTGGAAAGGTCTAAGACTCCTAAATAGATATTGTACCATTTTTGTGTTGCAAATTATGTAGGAAAAGTAATAGATTAATTTATGACAAGAGTGCACCTCGAAAACCTACTTCATAACAGGAGTTCAGACCTTTGTCACAAAAATACTTTCTTCGTTGCTTTTTTTTCTATCACGCTTTAGAAATCATAAGAAATTATATAGCACTTGAAAACTTAAAATCTCAAAATTCATCATTTTAAAATCAGACATTGCACTGTGATGGAAAATGTACATCAAATTTATATAGCAAAATGTTTTTGTTCATGAATTCTATATAAAAAAGTTTAAATACTGCATTTTCACGTCTATGTTCAAAAATAAAAGTGACAGTTAAAGGGTTAATGCAAAGATAATCATGAGTTAATGTATAATTCATGAAGAACTAAACCATTTATTAATGTATGAATTACTACATCGGCAACTAATGAACATTCAATTTGATTCATAGATTAAGTAATCAATAAATTGTTATTAGTTAAATGTGTCGCAATGTATTAATTCCCTAATAACTTATTTTATTAACTAATGATGTACATTCATATGTTAATTACCAAAGTGGTCAAAGCTATGTACTTCAACTTCCAGTTGACTGCTTTAATTAATAATTTGCTAATGATTTGCAAATTATGTTATGACTTCACTTGTTGTGGCACAAAACGATTAACTAACTGTTAAGTAACATCTCATTTGTTGTTATGGGTATAGAATTAGCTAGTTATGTCCCTCAATCAACTGAAGCCATGCATTTAAACTTCCAGTTGTCTGCTTTAATTAATAATTTGCTAATGATTTGCAAATGTACACTGTAAAAAAAACTGTAAAAATGCTACAGTAAAAACCTGTTAAATGGTTAACAGTAAAATAATGTAAAATTTACAGTAAATAACCGTAAATTCTCAGATTTCATTACATTTTTTAAAATTTGATGTTTTTCTTGTTGAAATAACTCTTTCTTCTTAGATTTTTCTTGGCAGGTTTGTACACTAGGGTTGTGTGCTACATCTAATGTTGTTAAATTTATGTTTATTGCATTATTTCAGTTTCATGTGTGTTACCATGATGGTGTTTAGTGTTTGTGTGCATCTTCTATATATGTTAATATTTAAAAAGCTGCTTGAGATGGGTTTTAGTTTATCATGTGACTTTCTCATCACCACCTGCTTTTGGTGGTTATCAGTGTATTACAAAGATATAAAACAGATTTCAGTACTTCAAAAGGTTGGTACATTACAATTATAGCAGTTAATGAAATTACGGTATTTACTTGTAAATTTAACTGAAAACCGTAAACTGTAAAACATTGCTACCATAAGTTTTATGGTAAAATTCTGGCAACCACAGCTGTCAGTTTTCTACCGTAAATTTAACTGTTTTTTTTTTTTTATTTTTTTTTTTTACAGTGTATCATTATGTTATGACTTTACTTGTTGTGGCTGTTAAGTAATATGTCATGTAATGTGCCTCAATCAGCTGAAGCCATGCATTTCAACTTCCAGTTGTCTGCTTTAATTAGTCATTAGCTAATGATCTGCAAAGATATCATGAGGTTATGACTTTACTTGTTGAGGCACAGAATATAAACTGATTAGAATTCTAAATCCATAACCACAATGACATATCACTTAACATATTCAATATTTAGCTAATTATTAATTAAAGCAGACAGCTGGAAGTTGAAATGCATGGCTTAAACCCATTAATTGACATTATTAGTTAAAATAAAATAAGTTATTAGGGAATTAATACATTATGACACATTTAACTAATAACAATACATTGATTACTTAATCTATGAATCATATAGAATGTTCATTTATTGCTTATGTAGAAATGATTAATAAATGGTTTAGTTCCTTATGAGTTATAGATGACTATATTATATTTCTGCGTTAGTTAAGCATGAAGTAATGCTTATTTGTCTTAAGTCAATGTAGTAATAGCCAAACATACATTGCATGGGTCAAAATTATCCAAAAAATTTGTATGCCAAAAATCATTAGGATATTAAGTAAAGATCATGTTCCATTAAGATATTTTGTAAATTTTGTACCGTAAATGTATAAAAACTTAATTTTTGATTAGTAATATGCATTGCTAAGAAGTTCATTTGGACAACTTTAAAGGCGATTTTCTCAATTTTTTTTTTTTTTTTGCACCCTCTGAGTCCAGATTTTCAAATAGTTTTATCTCAGCCAAATATTGTCCGACCTCAACAAACCTAACATCAATGGAAAGCTTATTTATTCAACTTTCAGAAGATATACAAATCTCTATTTTGAAAAAGTGACACTTAAGACTGGTTTCGTGATCCAGGGTCACATTTGTGCACCCGTATTGTAAAGTGTTACCGCAGTGTTTGATGCTCATCTGACCTCCTCTCTGTTCTCACGCAGCTATCTCCATACTGAAGGACAAAGAGCCGGGCTCGTTCATCGTGCGGGACAGTCACTCGTTCAGAGGCGCGTATGGACTGGCCATGAAAGTGGCCACAGCTCCGCCTTCAGCACTGCAGAGCAGGAGAGGTGAGACAACACCAGGGCTGCACTCACACATATGTGATCAGCCAACATATGAACATGTGATAGTTTCAACAGATAGTACAGACACTCCATGAAGTGCTATATGTGACTCTGGACCACAAAACCAGTCATAAGAGTACTTAAAATAAGATTTCCTTTGATGTATGGTTTGTTAGGATAGGACAATATTTGACTGAGATACAACTATTTGAAAATCTAGAATCTGAGGGTGCAAAAAACCTAAATATTGAGAAAATTGCCTTTAAAGTTGTCCAAATGAAGTTGTTAGCAATGCATATTACTAATTAAAAATTAAGTTTTGATATATTTACAGTAGGAAATCTACTAAATATCTTCATGGAACATGATCTTTACTTAATATCCTGATGATTTTTGGCACAAAAGAAAAATCGATCATTTTGATGGCTATTGCTACAAATATACCTGAAGTTTATCTGTGTTTATATCAGATAAACGCACTCACACACCAGCCTTCTCTTGTGAAAAAGAAATACACTTTAGCATAATTTACTGTAGAATATATGTATAGTTTATATTGAATGCAGTTACTTGAACTTTCTTGACCCACTGAAGCAGGACTTCTCTACATCTTTATATGTATTTAATAATTACTTTTATTGTCTATGGAATATAGCTAAAGTACTGCTGAATGTACTAACAAGCATTTATTATCAATTCAAATATACTTTAATGTTGTTACTATGCCATTTTTATTAATAATTTTAATAATAATGAAGTTTATTTAGTTCATTTAAAATAATAACTCCAAATATACAAATGTAATGTAAAATAACACTAGAGTAAAAATGATGAACAAGTACTTTATTTGTGATCTGTTAGTCCAGCCAGTTCCAGTCTTTGAATTAAATTTAATTAAATTCACATCTCGCCCTCTTCAGTGTCCTTTTTAATGGAACGTTCACTTTGCTCTAGAATCATGGCAGAATATCCTGTGATGTTCACTTCGCAGGGCACTTACAGTCGAATAGAACAAACGTCTGAAGCAATAAGAGAATCAAAGAATTGAGAATCGCTGGGTTAGTCAACACATCAAAATAAGTGTACTACTTTGAAAAACAAACTAAAAAATTACACTTAAGCAATGATTTAAAGTGTATTTTCAAATACAACTTCATTTTACATTATTTGCATTTTTCAAAGTGCATAACAGCGCATAACACATTTTTCTTAAATATATTCATGCATGTGCATATATATATATATATATATATATATATATATATACCCAGTACTAAACATATTATGTAAACAAAAACTTTTATTTTGGATTTTGGATTGTGATTAATCGTTTGACAGCACTATTTAATTCATATCTCTGCAAGTGCAGTTTTGAAGTACACTACAAGTGCACATTTGCTACAGTTAAGTACACTTGTTTTTCACTAGTGTAGGAGCCTTAAGTGTCAGCTGTGATGACATCCTCCAGATATGTGCAGCTTCACAATCTCTTCAGTCCGTGTGAAATCAGAGCCCTCTGTTATTGTCTCCTGTAATGCCTTGAGAGGAAAGTGAGGCGGTTTCTGAAATCTGAGACCTGAGTGGATTTCAGATCATTGTTATAGACACCATTGTAATTGTTGATGTGTGTGTGTGTGTGTGTGTGTGTGTGTGTGTGTTGTCAGGAGTGGATCTGTCCAGTGAGCTGGTGCGGCATTTCCTGATCGAGTGTTCACCGCGAGGCGTCCGGCTCAAGGGATGCCCTAATGAACCCTATTTTGGTAAGTCCTTCAGACTCGATTTATCTGACTCATTCATGTTGCTGTGTGAATTCTGTGTTCATTCTTAATCGTGTGTGTCATTGTTAATTGTGTGTGTGTGTGTGTGTGTGTGTGTGTGTGTTTTAGGCAGTCTGAGTGCTCTGGTCTGTCAGCACTCCATCACTCCTCTGGCTCTTCCCTGTAAACTCATCATTCCTGACAGAGGTAATCATCTCTTACAGTTCACGACAACCATCAAAATCACTTCGGATAATTCATCATAAAGCATAAATCAAATATTACACAAAACAAAAAATATTGCTGTGGCAACTAAATAAAATAAAGAACTATAATGACAAAAACTACAGCTGAAATAAAAATACATTTTTAATTTATTTATATACAAATGACAAAAGCACACAACAAAATTAGCTTTAAATGAAAACTGAATGCAAAATTAAAGCTAATTCAGTTAATAATACTGTAAATATAATAGTATAAAAATAATAATCAAATAACACTGGTTTTGAAGGATTGGAGTGCTGTTAAACCTAAAATGTGACCCTGGAGCACAAAACCAGTCTTAAGTGTCAATTTTTCAAAATTGAGATTTATACATCAATTGAAAGCTGAATAAATAAGCTTTCCATTGATTATTGTTTGTCAGGGTAGAACAATATATGTTCGAGATACAACTATTTGAAAATCTGCAATCTGAGGATGCAAAAAAATCTAAATATTGAGAAAATGGCCTTTAAAGTTGTCCAAATGAAATTCTTAGCAATGCATGTTACATATCAAAAATTAAGTTTTTATATATTTACAGTAGGAAATTTACAAATTTTATTTTTTTTGTCTTTTTGTAAGCAATTTACCAAGACAAATTCATCGTACATAATTTATGTACTTGCCAAAAAATATGATTCTGATTCTGATTCTGATCTTCATGGAACATGAATTTTTGTATTTAATATACTAATGATTTTTTGCATAAAGAAAAAATCTGTAATTTTGACCCATAAAATGTATTTTTGACTATTGCTACAAATATACCCCAGCGACTTAAGACTGCTTTTGTGCTCCAGGGTCACAAATACTGTGCAGCACATCTGTTTCCAACATTGATAATATGTTTGTTGAGCAGCAAATCAGAATATAAGAATGATTTCTGAAGGATCATGTGACACTGAAGACTGCAGTAATGATGCTGAAAATTCAGCTTTAGTCATCACAGCAATCAGTTACATTTTAACAGATATTCACATAGAAAACAGCTGTTTGAAACTTAAATAATAGTTCACAATATTACTGTATTTTTACTGTATTTGTGATCAAATAAACACAGCCTTGGTGAGCAGAAGAGACCTTAAAAAAATGAAAACCTTTAATCATTCCAGACATCTGACAGGCAGTGTATAAGCACTTAAAGGGGCCATGACATTGTTTTATTTTAAATATATATTATTATTATTTGAATATGTTCCTTGAGGTTTACCTTTAATGTCAATAAAGTTTTCTGCACACAAAAATAAATAATTGAATATGTGGGAAAATGATCTTTTTCACCCTCTGTCTGAAACGAACTGTTTTTAAGGGGTGTTTTTAAGGCTTTGATCATTTTTGATCACATTTTATTTTTGCAATAATTTACTTACAGTTTGTGATGCAGCTGCAATCAGATCTAATACGGCTTGTTTTAAGATGTGAAACTTGCAGGATGCTTTAATAGTACAAAGACCTCTTATATGCCAAAAAGGCAAATTTGATTGATGTCATGACCCCTTTACACTGTTAATTTAACAGCACTGTTAAATACTGATCAGTGTTCATTTTGACAGCAAACTTTGATTTAGTTTTAGTCATATTCTTTTGCCTAAAATGCCAGTTAGCTTTAGTCATATTTTAGTCATCTGAATTGTTTTTAGTTTTAGTCTAGTTTTAGTCGACTAAATCTACAGTAAATGTAGTCTGCTAAAATGTAATGGCTTTAGTTACAGTGCAATGCATTTATTAAGAATTTCTCTAAAATGTCCAAACTCATTATATAGGTTTGATATTAAGGTTTTATCATGATAAACACAATTTAACTGCAGTGATACACAGCATGCCTTAATATTAAAATTAAATAAAACCACTTCTCATAAAGAACATGGTCTTTTCAGTGTAATCTCAATGGTTATATCGGCTAATGATGCATTCTTTATAGTCACTTGCCATATTCTTCATTCTTTCAAACAGACATGTTTATTTCTATAAATTAATTTAGATTCATCTTTAGGTGCTGCGTAAGTGATTCAGTCAAGAGCAGTGAGTGGTTTTCTGTCTTTCTTTTGTTGCTTGATGAACATCAGTGACTCGGACAATAGACACTAAATGTGGCTGCTGTCCCTTTAAAACCAAATGCAATGGATGCAATGCACTGATGCACTTTCTCTCTACTGTTTACGTTCATTTCAGACGTAATCGGCTGTGTTTATGTGAATACTGAACAAAACGGACAATTCCAAATCATTTTGTGTGTGTTTCTCAGTTCATGAACGTGAAAGAGTGTGATGTGTTTTCTGTGTGTTTGCTTCAGTGTCTGCGCTCAGAAAACAAGACCCAATTGAGTTCTCTCTTGCGTCGTCAAATGTATCCATATGTCTGCACTTCTCCCACATATTGACATTTTTGAGTGTTTTATTACATGTGCAGCAGTGTATTTTAGCTTGTGTCCCGCCGGTTTGTACGCATCTAGCCTCCTACTACACAACAGATTTTTCCAAATCGTCCCTCTCTAACATTTTCATCTCGTTTTTACTCGCTGACGAAAATGGCAGTATATTTTTGTCATAGTTTTTGTCATTTAACAAGAATGACACAACAACTGAGACTGCTCAGTTGATTCTGTTGTCATTATGAGGCATTAATGGTGTCCTAGAGAGACTAGCGCTGGGTCTGATCATGTGTCTGTTGTTTGTCCTCAGATCCTCTAGAGGACGCTGTCAGCTCATCATCACAGTCCATCACTAACTCTGCAGCTGAACTCCTCAAACAAGGAGCAGGTGGGTTTAGTAATGATAACTGAGCCATAGTCACTCACTGATGAAGCTCATAAGCTCATAATCTGCTGTTTTCCAGCCTGCAATGTGTGGTTTCTGGGTTCGGTGGAGATGGAGTCTCTGACCGGCTATCAGGCGGTGCAGAAGGCCGCCTCTGAGATCCTGAGCGCCGACTCGCTCCCGTCCTCCACCGTAGTGCACTTCAAAGTGTCCTCGCAGGGAATCACGCTCACCGACAACCAGAGAAAGTAACCAGCCCTCCAACATTCGAGACGCTTTAACAAAACACACATGTGATGAAGCTCCACTAACAAACACACACTGTCTCTATCACAGGCTGTTCTTCAGGAGACACTACGCTGTCAGCACCGTCATCTTCTGTGCTCTGGACCCGCAGGACAGGAAGTGAGTCCGTTCTCATCATATCATTTACAGTCAGTTTTTCTGTTGATCTCATGTTTCTCTTTCATTGCTTCTCTGTTCGTTCACAGATGGAAACGAGAAGGCTGCTCCTCAGCAAAGTGAGTATTTTGGTTTTCGTGTGAACTAAAGTTCAGTTCATTACAGGACTTTATTCAGGGTTCGTACAGCTGCTTGAATTGCTTGAAAATGCTTTTTAATGTGGTGTTTTCAAGGTTTGAAAAATGCTTGGGTTTTGGATAAAATGCAGTTGCATTGGTTTCATAATAATTCGCTTTTTTACTGAATAGTCATTTTTTTTAACCCTTTAACTGTCACTCTCTATTGTGAACATAGACATGAAAATGCACTATCCAAATGTAATTTTGTATCATTCATGAACAAAAACATTTTGTAATATGATTTTCATGTACAATTTCCATGATAATGCAATGTCTGATTTTAAAATGGTTTCCAAAGGATGAATTTTGAAATTTTAAGTCTTCAAGTGATCTATAATTTCTTATGATTTCTAAAGCGTGATAGAAAAAAAGGCAACAAAGAAAGTCTTATTGTGAAAAAGGTCTGAACTCCTGTTATGAAGTACATTTTTTGAGGTGCACTCTTGTCATAAATTAATCTATTACTTTTCCTACATAGTTTGTAACACAAAACATTGGTAAAATATCAATTTAGGAGTGTTAGACCTTTCCAACGATATATAGTTTGTCATGATTAGATTAGGATTTACTTGAAATATGGTGGAGTAAAATAGATAGGTGACAGTTAAAGGGTTAAATAAAAGCCTAACAGCTCCGCTGGAGTGATCTGCCAGTCTTTATTGATCTGCCCTCTGATGGAAAATCATGAGAGATAAAACATGCCAGTTAGTCAGTGATGGCCTGAAAATGACAAATAAATTATGGTTAAAACGAGAACTAAACACTTGAGTAGCCTCCTGTAAAGTCTGTGTTTTCATGGAAGAGTCTGTACTTTCAAGCCTTATAAAAGGTAAACAAAAAGCCCATGCTCACTTAAAATAATTAATCTTTGAAGACTGTCACGATTAAAGATGAAATGCGAATAAAAAGTGTATATTGGAGAAATTCATTTTGTGCTTTAGACAGCAATTCAGTGAGCTTGTGCTAGACTGAAAAAACAGAAACTCCTTGCTCCTTTTCTGTATATGTTTTGATCTCAAATTAAATAACCATTTTGTTTTTCAAGCTATTAAAATAATCAATGCGAAGAATGCCATGAATATGATGTTGTTTTCCTCACATAAAAACGTATTCGACACATACTCGTAACTGTCACATCAAATATAAGGGCGCAAGACTTAAATGCCTTAAACGGTACCAGAAAATACTTTATTATAATTTCAAGAGGTCTAAACTTGAGGACGGAAAGACAAGAATCATGAAATGGCTTAATGTGAAGATTAAACTTTTATAAGGGTATGATTTCATTGAATCAACAAACAAAAGGAAGTCAAAACGCAGTCATACAGTTTTCAGTCTTACCCTACCCCACTCATACAGTTTTCATTTTATTTGTGCAGGTCTTAAAAAGCCTTATTTCAAAAAAAATATGGCAGATACCCTGTAAATTCTTTAATGTTTTAAATTTTATAATTTGTATAGACCTACTGTATGTTGGCTATTTATATTAGGCAATGTTACATGCAATCCAGACAATTGGTTTTTAATAGCACAAACATCTGATTTAAAGTGAAAAACTCATGTATGTAAACATGTGATTTACCACAGCTGAAAAGAGCTGGAAAATCTTGAAAATGCACCTTGAAAGAACCCTGTTAATTTACCTAGCAAATTGGAGGAAGAGTTAACTCTGCTTTTTTATTTCAGTGAAATGAATGTACTACATTTTAGTTTGATAATGGTTTTTATTTAATATATTGTGTTTTAAGAGGGTTTTATGGTACTAAATTCTATTTATGGAAAAGCTGTAATCTGTGTGTTGCCTTTTTTTGAGCACAGAACACTGCAAAAAATGCTTTTCTTACTTAGATTTTTTGTCTTGTTTCCAGCCAAAATATCTAAAAAGTCTTAAATCAAGAAGGATTTTCTAGACAAGTAAAAATGTTTGTCTTGTTTTCAGAAAAAAGAAGTCAAAACTAAGTGAGTTTTTGCTTAAAACAAGCAAAATAATCTGCCAATGGGGTGAGAAAAATAATCTTATTTCAAGCAGAAGACTAGATTATTTTGCTTACCCCATTGGCAGATCATTTTGCTCCTTTCAAGCAAAAACTCACTTAATTTGAACATATTTTGTCTGAAAACAAGATACTAATTTTTACTTGTCTAGAAAATCCGTCCTGATTTAAGAATTTTTAGATATTTTAGCTGGAAACAAGACAAAAAATCTAAGTAAGAAAAGCATTTTTTGCAGTGAATGAAGTGCCCATCTTAAACTATCATAAATGTTCAAATTCTTTGGAGCACAGACTTTGACGGTTTGATATCTTTTTAAAGAAGACACTTGGCACATTATTGCAGCAGCAGTGGAAAATAATTAAATATAATGTTATGTAAGTTTACTGTAGGGCTGGGCGATATGACAAAAAAAAAAAATTATCTCGATAATATTTTCCCATTTTGATAACAATATATATTTCAATATATACTGTTAATGCTACCAGCTTTAAAAGAGTATCCCAACTATGACTGAAGAGGGTTCATTAATTACATTTTAAAGTATAGTTTATTAACAAAAACAGATACACATTTGGCCTTAAATATTAAAACGACTTACTAAAATAAATTAAAAACTAAAAGTTGTGACAAAAGAATGTAAATGAGAGTAAATGTGCAAAATGTAAACAGAAAACTGTTGTAAACATTGTAAACAAGTAACACAATTATAGATTTTTCTTTTCCAGAAAGACAAGTCTGTCTACATTGTCTGGCTTTAAGAGGTAGATTAAATGTGCAAAATGTAAACATAAATATATTCTTCTTCTATACGACATTTTCTAGAGATCATCGCTTTTTAAATAGCCAAACCACTTCCATATAACTGAATTAGTGCTACCTTTTCTGTCTACAATTTCATCATTTTCGGATAATAACTCAAGGTTAGTTTCACTTTCGTCGCTGCTTCCACTCATTTTTGTCGTCCTCGTGTTGAGTTCGCTTTGCAAAGTGCCATAAGAAATGGACTTTGTTCTTTAAGGTGAACGTTAAAAGCTGCACTCTGATTGGCTGTTGTCGCATATTTCTGCTGTGTGATTGGCTCTTATATTAATCCACATCGAGTAAAAATGCCTAGAGCTTATCACCGTTATCGACATATATTTTATCGCGATTTGATATGACATTTATTTGTACGTTTATTGTTACAAGAAATTATGAAGAATATATTTTTCAATACATGTTTTACTATAAAACTGAGAAAATCAAAGCCATGAATCTAAATACATTGTGTTCCAAATTTGAGGTTGATATCACAAAAAACTTGCTTTTAGTAAGAATTAGTTTGGACGCAGTACCAAATTCACTCCAAACCAACACTGCAAAAAATGCTTTTCTTACTTAGATTTTTTGTCTTGTTTCCAGCCAAAATATCTAAAAATTCTTAAATCAAGAAGGATTTTCTAGACAAGCAAAAATTATTGTCTTTTTCTCAGACAAAATATGTTAAAATTAAGTGAGTTTTTGCTTGAAACAAGCAAAATTATCTGCCAATGGGGTAAGAAAAATTATCTATCTTTCATCTTGAAATAAGATTATTTTTCTCACCCCACTGGCATATTATTTTGCTTGTTTTAAGCAAAAACTCACTTAATTTGGACTTTTTTTTCCTGAAAACAAGACAATAATCGTTACTTGTCTAGAAAATCCTCCTTGATGTAAGATTTTTTAGATATTCTGGCTGGAAACAAGACAAAAAATCTAAGTAAGAAAAGCATTTTTTTGCAGTGAATGCACACATTTTTTAACACCATTGTATCTTTTAGAATCATATCCATGATTTTTTTTTTTTTTTTTGATGTTGTTGTTGTTTTGTATTTACACAGCAAGTGGCAAAACCTTTACTAGGTTTGTACCATTCTGATGTAAATGTAAATAAAAAAGGTCAATTGTTGGGGTCAAAAAATGACTGAAGAGCAGCAGAGGGTTAAAGCAGTGCTTTGCTAATCTACTTCCTTCTGTGGCAGGATGTTCGGGTTTGTGGCGAGGAAAGCGGGCAGCGGTATGGAGAACGTGTGTCACGTTTTTGCGGAGCACGACCCCGAGCAGCCCGCCAGCGCCATCGTCAACTTCGTCTCCAAAGTCATGATCGGCTCTCAGAGGATGTGAGGATCCAGGAGTCATCTCCCGATTCGCCAGAGAGACGAACACACCCCCTGAAATCCAGCTTGTACAGTGTTTGTATATTTGTGTATTGTAAGTGTAGACTCGAAAGGAATCACTCTCACTGAAAATAATCTCCACATATGTGTTTGTGAACAGCAATGCTTTTTTAAATTATTTCTAGTATTTGTGTAATGTATCCCACTACTGATGACATAAAACCAAAAACGTCATTGCATTTTAGACATCTATATATTTAGTATTTGTATTTTTTTTACCTGCAAATTTCTATTACATATGCCGTTTTCTACAGAGAGAAAAAAAAAACTTTATACTTCATATATATATATATATATATATATATAAAGGTTATGCATGTGAAATAGTTTCAATGCTGATGTTCAGTGCAGGTCAATGAATATTTTTGTCTTTCTGACCTGACTCTAATCTGACAGCTCTGACGCTTCTGTGCCTTTTCTTCTTCATGTCATGATGTTTTTATATAAAGTGATGACAGTAGGAGAGTCTGTCGTGTGTTCGGAGATTTGGTTTAATGTTTTGTGGACCGATGGACTCTTATAAACTCATCTGAAACGGATCTGAGCCAATGAGCGGCTGTCATTATTCACATACTGACTACATTGACTTTATTTATTGTTGATTTTGTTAAAGTCACTGGTGATTTTCAGGAACTGAAATGAACCACACACACAGAGATTCTTGTATATTTTTTAGTTTGTGGTACTGAATGTTTGTTCATGTACTTCATGTCGGCAGAGTCTGAAAAATAAAAAGTACAGGCAGAAACTATTAAGACATGTTTATAATTCAATTAAAGTCTGCAGATTTGATGAACATCTGTGTTATCTGTGATACCTGCCACTTCATTCACACAGTATTGTTTTCTTGTACAGGTTAAAAGTCTTTATATCAAGGTTTTTGTTCAGCCAAAGAACAGGTTTCCACTGCTCCAGAGTCTAGTACACTGCAAAAAATGCTTTTCTTACTTAGATTTTTAGTCTTGTTTCCAGCCAAAATATTTAAAAACTCTTAAATCAAGAAGGATTTTCTAGACAAGTAAAAAATATTGTCTTGTTTTCAGAGAAAATAAGTATTTTTGGCTTGAAACAAGCTAAATAATCTGCCAATGGGGTGAGCAAAATAATCTAGTTTTCTCCTTGAAATAAGATTGTTTTGTTTAACCCACTGGCAGATTATTTTGCTTGTTTCAAGCAAAAACTCACTTAATTATGACTTTTTTTCTGAAAACAAGACAATAATTTTTGCTTGTCTAGAAAATCCTTCTTAATTTAAGATTATTTAGATATTTTGTTTGGAAACAAGACTAAATCTAAGTAAGAAAAGCATTTTTTGCAATTTTTGAAACTGAGATTTATACATCATCTGGTAGTTGAATAAATAAGCTTTCCATTGATGTATGGTTTGTTAGGATAGGACAATATTTGGCTGAGATACTACCATTTGAAAATCAAATCTGAGGGTGCAAAAAAATTAAAATATTGAGAAAATCGCCTTTAAAGTTGTCCAAGTTAAATTCTTAGCAATGCATATTAATAATCAAACATTAAGTTTTGATATATTTATGGTAGGAAATTTACAAATATCTTCATGGAACATGATCTTTACTTAATATCCTAATGATTTTTGGCATAAAAGGAAAATCTATAGTTTTGACCCATGCAATGTATTTTTGGCTATTGCTGCAAATAAACCCCAGCGACTTAAGACTGGTTTTGTGCTATTATTCTATCACTGCACTGCAAAAAATGCTTATTTAGTTTTTTTGTCTCATTTCCAGCCAAAATATCTAAAAATTCTTAAATCAAGAAGGATTTTCTGGACAAGTAAAAATTATTGTCTTGTTTTCAGAAAAAAAAATAATAATAAGTGAGTTTTTGCTTGAAACAAGCTAAATAATCTGCCAATGGGGTGAGCAAAATAGAAATGAAAGAACATTTTTTGCTCACCCCATTGGCAGATTATTTTGCTTGTTTTAAGCAAAAGCTCACTTAGTTTTGACTTCTTTCTGAAAACAAGACAAAAAAATGGACTTGTCTGGAAAATCCTCCTTGATTTAAGAATTTTTAGATATTTAGCTTAAAACAAGACAAGAAATCTAAGTAAGAAAAGCATTTTTTGCGGTGTGTTTTTTCACCAATGTTTGTAAATGCAAACTGCATGGCTTTTACACAGCTCTGGGTCTGATGGAAACGCCTGAATTCAGTGATTAAAATTACTGAATTAAAATTTGTGATTAATTGCATCCAAAAAGTTACATTTAGACATTTAGCAGACGCTTTTATCCAAAGCAACTTACAAAAGAGGACAATGGAGGCAATCAAAATCAACAAGAGAGCAATAACATGTAAGTGCTTTGACAAGTCTCATTTAGCCAAACACAGTATATTTGTACAATTTTTTAAATTATATATATATATATATATAATAGAAAAAAAGCAAGCTAGTGTTAGAGGCCTTCTTTTTTGCTTTTTTTTTTGGTAATTGTATAGAGAGAAGTTAGTGTTAGTATTTTATTTATTTATTTAGAAAACAAGCAGTAAGTAATGAACAGAGTATAAGTCTAAAAGTTTTTTTTTTTTTTTTTAAGAATAGAATTAGAAAAGAGGGTGTTAGATTTAGAGGGTCAAATATGGAGAAAATATGTGTTTTTAGCCGATTCTTGAAGATTGCTGTTCAGATTGAGTTGAGCAGGTCATCCCATCAGGAGCATACATTTAATGTAAACGTTTGTGAAAAATAATGGATGTTAATCTGACTTCATAAAGATTTTTATCAGACCTTTGTACACAGAAGATGTTTCCCACTCTTTAAAAGACATCTTGGAGACGATGGAACTGAATAAAGAAAGAAAGAAAGAAAAAAACTAATAAGGATTTGGGGAAATAAATGAAATGACTTAGAGTGACGCCTGCTGGTCAAAAGTGTAAATGCAGGTAAAAAAAAAACAGATTTTGGTCACGCTTCATAGTAGGTGGCCTTAACTACTATGTACTTGCATAAAATAAATAAATAAATAAATAAATAAGTACAATGTGCTTATTGTGGTCATACTGTATTGCAAAACACATGTTTTGAAAGCAACTTAAACATGTAATAGACAGCTACTATTCCACATTTGTAACAGACTGAGTTACACAGATACTTGTACACTTAAGTACAACCTTGATACACTTTATTTTAAGTAGCTTATGCCTGTGCATTCTGTAATTTTACAAACTAAGGTGGATTGTACCAAATCATTTAAATGTAAATACACAGTAGTTAAGGCACCTAAAGTGGGACCCAGATTTTAAAACCTCATTGCAAATGTTCTATTAAAAATACATTAAATGCCATAAAAATGATAAAATGCCATTAAATATGAAGTGTCTGTATAATATGAGGCTTTTGAAATATTTTACATTCATTTACAGGGCCAAAAAGATATATGAACTACTTCTCATCTTTTTATTTTTACACAAGTAATGTTGTGCTAAAAATGTCTACAAAAACCATAAAAGCTGGCTGAACGTTTTCACCGCTGGGATCGCCATCTAATGGAAAAAAAATAAAAAATAATAATAATAATAATAATAATAATAATAATAATAATGATATATATATATATATATATATATATATATATATTTTTTTTTTTTTTTTTTTTTTTTTTTTCCCCAGGTACATTTTTGACTTCACCTGTACATTTTTTTAATTAAAGAATGATAATTGAACATTACAAAAATATCAACAAGCAAAACACAAGAGCAATCTTGAACTAATGAGGCGAAAAACAAACAAATAAAACAAACAAAAAACACACAGGAAAAACAAAATATAAATAAATGAATAAATAAATAAATGATTAAATAAAATAAATCATAGAAACAAAAAAATCCTCCATGAAATCTAACAATATGTTATTCTTTTTGTTCTTAATTTGCACTAGAGACTTTTTCAAAGTATAAACTTCTGATAAAAATAGATTAAAAATGCTTTTAATGCTTTTTCATTTCCAAGAAAATATCTGAGTTACTTTTTCAAAATGTAATTTTATTAACCAGTGACTTTGCTGCCAATGTCTTTTGTTGATCCAGTTTCAAACATACACTGCAAAAATGCTTTTCTTACTTAGATTTTTTGTCTTGTTTCCAGCCAAAATTTAAAAAAAAAAAAAAAAATCTTAAATCAAGAAGGACTTTCTAGACAAGCAAAACAAATGTTGTTGTTTTCAGAAAAAAAACAAGTCAAAAAAAAAAAAAAAAAAAAAAAAAAAAATATATATATATATATATATATATATATATATTTTTTTTTTTTTTTTTTTTAAACGGAAAACGAGAGTATTTTGCTTACCCCATTGGGAGATTTTTTTGCTTGTTTCAAGCAAAAACACTCTTAATTTTGACATGTTTTCAGAGAAAAAAAAACAACAACAAAAAAAATATATATTTTTTTACTTGTCTAGAAAATCCTTCTTGATTTAGGAATTTTTAGATATTTTGGCTAGAAACGAGACAAAAACTCTAAGAAAAGCATTTTTTTGCAGTGTAAGCAAAACTTACTTTAGATGAACTAACATTTGTGTTTTTTTTCTCATTGCTGAAGAACTTTCTTTTCCTACAGTTCTACTGTACAGACATCAATTTAATTTTCCTTTAGTCTTAGCCTTATTCACTTCATTTCATTTTGGTGTGAAAGGGCTTTTAAATTTGCTAAGAATCAAACGTTTTATATTAAAAACAAACAAGCAAGCCCTGCCCAGATTTAAAAAGTAACGCAAAAGTAACTCAAAAGTAACGTAACACATTGCTTTCCATAAAAGTAACTGGTTACTTTTTTTAGGGAGTAACGCAACATTGTAACATTACTTTTAAAAGTATCTTTCCCCGACACTGATGATCACTAGGTGGCGGTGTGCAGCTTAACGGTGGTCTGAAACCCGCCAAACGACAGGAAAAAGAAGAAGAAGGCGTCATCGCAGCTTCCGGCGTCGCTATGGCGGCTCATGCGAGTGAACTGGAGATAGCCAAGAAGAATTTAACCGATGCTATAGGAGACAACGTCAAACAGTGAGTGTTTATGAGCACTAAAATCATCCACATCGCTGCCACTGTAATATCCACTGCTCGTGTGCTTTATACTGCCGCGGATGTGTTTAAAATCACTGTAGAAACTGATGCTGTCGCCTGTTCGCTTTATAGACAGCACTTGTGTTTTGTATCTTCAGGTGCTGTGTTTAATGAGTGTTTGACAGGCAGCGATCAATATCGCTCATATTTACTTTCCTGGCATTAATTGAGCTGCAAACGTACATATTTTTTTCTTTTATACTGATAATGGCAACGTTTTTAAGACATTTCAATATAACGTTTGTAAATCTCACGTTGACTGTTGAATGTTTGCTTAAGAAAATGTCATTTCGTTATCAGTAAGTGATTAGATTTAATCAGATTCCAAAAATGAAGTACTTGTAATTAGAGTAAGTTACATTTTAAAGTACTCCTAATCAGACTACAGTTACTTTTTTATGGATTATATATTATTCACACAATAGCAATAAATTATCCATAATTCATTGATTCTCCCTAATTTCTCTTTTTCATCTTTTCCTTTCTAAAATAGCCTACCGATTATATACATTCAGAAAGTCCAGTTTTGTGGACATTCACACATAGACTAGTCATTATTCAGGTTTGTAAATCCGTTAGTCACTGGATTTACAAAAATCATTTCAGGTTTCAGGAATTTAAAATAAAATTTTCAATAATTAAGTATCACATTTGCATGTTCACGGCTTCTTTGATGTTGATTAATGGTCACATGGCATGCAGGTAAATAAAAATGTCATCTTTTTTAGTAAGTGATTCATTTTAATTATTTTAAAACAAAGAGTATAGAAATGCTACGAGCATATAATATACACATATTTTCTGTCTTTATTTGACCCTCTAAATCTTGCACTGTATATTCTGTTTCTATTCTTAATATTTCTATTCTTAAGTCATCCGTTTTTTCTATTTTATCTATTTTTCTTTTTATTTACTTAAAACTTGGTACCTATCCTAATTGATCCATACAATGTATTGTTGGCTATTGCTATAAATATACCTGCTCTACTTTAGACTGGTTTTGTGCTCAATCTGATAAAAACTACTAAATACATCTTTCACTGTAATTCTCATAAATCTTTCTCATGTAATTCTTTTTTGTAAAATTAATTTTAAAAGTATGTGTTTGAAGTTGTATTTTTAAAGCCTGAGGTTTTGCTAATGCAAGATACTCATATTAGAGATCATATTGACATACTGTGTCCAATCGTTCCTTACATTTTCTTGGCTTTAAAGTGGTCTGAAGTCTCAAATCTACTGTCATAAACAAGGGGGGAAAACGTTCTTTATGCTTGTCTTCATTTATATCACTCAGTGATTTCCTCCTAGTGTAGAAACTAACACATACAACTAGAATGTACATTTCCTGAAGAAAATGTGAATGGTGCTTGCAGTGGCAGGGTGGTTGCTAAGGTGTTGCTACACGGTTGCTAGGGTACCTGGGGTGGTTGCTAGGGTGTTGCTATGCAGTTGCTGTGGTAATCAGAGTTGTTGCTAGGGCTGTTGCTAGGGTACCCAGGGTGGTTTTTGCTAATGAGTTGCTATGCAGTTGCTAGGGCCGTTGCTAGTGTACCCAGGGTGGTTGCTAAGGTGCTGCTATGCGGTTGCTAGGGTACCTGGGGTGGTTACTAGGGTGTTGCTATGTGGTTGCTACAGTACTCGGGTGGTTGCTATGCAGTTGCTAGGGTAATCAGGGTGGTTGCTAGGGTGTTGCTAGGGTACTCGGGTGGTTGCTATGCAGTTGCTAGGGTAATCAGGGTGGTTGCTAGGGTGTTGCTATGCGGTTGCTAGGGTCCTCGAGTGGTTGCTAGGGTGTTGCTATGCGGTTGCTACAGTACTCGGGTGGTTGCTAGGGCGGGTGCTAGGGTATCCAGGGTGGTTGCTATGCGGTTGCTAGGGTGTTGCTATGCGGTTGCTAGGGTACTCGGGTGGTTGCTATGCAGTTGCTAGGGTAATCAGGGTGGTTGCTAGGGTGTTGCCATGTGGTTGCTAGGGTCCTCGAGTGGTTGCTAGGGTGTTGCTATGCGGTTGCTAGGGTACTCAGGTGGTTGCTAGGGTGGTTGCTATGCAGTTGCTAGGGTGTTGCTGGGCAGTTGCTATGCAGTTGCTAGGGTGATCAGGGTGGTTGCTAGGGTGTTGCTATGCGGTTGCTAGGGTCCTCGAGTGGTTGCTAGGGTGTGGCTATGATGAAGATTTTAGGTCATTACTTATTAGCTGGTTGATAAGATGTCAAATGAGTGAGAGAGAGTGTGTGAAAGTGACAGTTGAAATTCAAATTTCTGAACATTCTGCCATTCAAAGTCAATGGGATTTTTTGCCCGCTTTTTCGTCCGCTGTGCGAACATCGTACACCCAATCGCTTATAAAAGTCACAGCACACCTCTCCTCAATGAGGCACTCGATTTGACACCTCATTCATGGGTCTAGGACAAACGATGCGGGACGAGTTACGTGCCGAAGTTTTGTGTGGAAAAAGAAGAAGAAGCAGAATAATAAGTATGCAAGAGAACAATAATGATGCTTCGCCAGAGGCAGGCACCATTAATAAAATCATTTTGTGTGTATTATTTTCTTGTCTGCAGTTACTGGGCCAATCTGAAACTCTGGTTTAAGCAGAAAATCAGTAAGGAAGAGTTCGACCTGGAGGCCCGGCGTCTGCTGGCTCAGGATAACGGTAAACCTTGCGCCCTATGTAGTGTCCCTCATGCTGCCTGCATAGGTGACAGGCTTTTATTGACCGTTCATGTGTTTCCTCCACAGTCCATGTTCACAATGACTTCCTGCTGGCCATCCTCACTCGCTGCCAGATCATCGTGTCCACATCAGGTACTTCTCTCTTCATTAATGCTACCGCAGATCTTTGGGGTTATGTGATGTTAGTTGTTGATGAAGGTGTGTGTGTGTGTGTGTGTGTGTGTGTGTGTGTGTTAGAGGGCACCAGCTCGCTGCAGTGGACCGGCGGATCCGCATCCAAACCAGGCAAACCCAACAGAGGCAAAAAGAAGTTTCCCTCCGTTCGGCAGAAATTTGACGTTAGTTCTGTCTGCTCACACACAAACATGACCATATTTACCAAAGCAGGGTTTCTGCAGTGCAGGGATTAGTTTATGCTTTATACTTAAAGAACATCTGTCATTAAGGAATGAAAACTAGTTTTCCCTTTAAGTGAAATAACTTTCCTGAGCGTATTGGCAGATGTTTGTCCTTGTTGTAATCATAAACTTCATTTTAATAATTTTCTCATTTCCATAATTTTGCTTTTCCAGTGAATATATCTTGATTTATGAATTTTTTCACACATAAACAGACATAAGCTGACTAAATAAGCTTTCCATTGCTGTATGGTTTATGATAGGACAATATTTGGCTGAGATACAACTATTTGAAAATCTGGAATCTGAGGGTGCAAAAAAATCTAAATATTAAGAAAATCGCTTTTAAAGTTTAATATATTTACAGTAGGAAATGGAACATGATCTTTACTTAATATCCTAATGTTTTTTGGCATAGAAGAAAAATCAATAATTGATCCACACTGTTGGCTATTGCTATAAATATTCCTGTGCTACTTAAGGTTTTGTGCTCCAGAGTCACATTTGCACTGGAAAACTTTATTGCAGTGTGATCAGAAGTACAGCGACAGATATTTCTAATTTTAAAAGTATGAAGTTTTATTTTTAAAGTCTGAGGTTTTGCTAATGCAAGATACTCATGTTTCGATATTGACATACTGTGTCCAATCATTACTTACATTTTCTTGGCTTTAAAATGGTCTGAAGTCTTAAATCTGATTCATTAAATCTGCAAAGATGCATTTCAGTTTTTGAACATTTTGAATTTGTTTAAACAGTGCAACAAATACTATTGTTATGTCATATATATTAAATATTAGTGTAATTATACACTAGCAGTCAAAAGTTTGGACACACTCTCTCATTTAATGTTTTAAAGAAGTCTCTTCTGCTCATCAAGGCTGTTTTTATTTGATCAAAAATATAGAAAAAACTGTAATATTGCAAAATGTTATTATATTATAAAATAATGGTTTTTATTTTAATATGCTTTACAAAATAATTTATTCCTGTGATGCAAAGCTGAATTTTCATCAGCTGTTACTCCAGTCTTAAGTGTCACATGATCCTTCAGAAATCATTCTAATATGCTGATTTATTATTAGGATTATCAATGTTGGAAACATATTTTTTTTGCAACCTGTGATTGTTTTTTCAGGATTCTTTGATGAATAACAAGTTACAAAGAACAGCATTTATTCAAAATATAAATCTTTTCTAACAATGTAAATCTATGCTGTCACTTTGTATTAATTTAACACATCCTTAGTAATTAAAAGTATTAATTTCTTTAAAAAAAAACAAAGAATAAAAATATACTGACCCCAAACTTTTGAACAGTAGTGTATATTGTTAGAAAACCTTTCTATTTTAAATAAATGCTATTTTTAAAAATACTGATAATAAATCCGTATATTAGAATGATTTCTGAAGGATCATGTGACACTGAAGACTGGAGTAATGATGCTGAAAATGCAACTTTATTTACAGAAATCAATTAAATTTGAATGTATATTAATATAGAAAAACATTGATTTACATCGTAATAATATTTCACAATATTAATTTTTTCTGTATTTTTGATCAAGTAAAAGCAGCCTTGATGAGCATAAGAAAAACTCTTAAAAACGCATTAAATGAGAGGCTGTGTCCACACTTTTGACTGCTAGTGTACATGTGTTTATCTGTTTACACTTGTATTGGTGTGTTGCAGCATCGTTTCCAGCCGCAGAATCCTCTGCAGGCGGCGCAGGCGTTCAGTCCTCGTGAAGCGGCGCTGGAGGACGATGAGCTGAGACTGAGCGCTCAGACGCTGCTGCTGCCCACCAGAGGACAGATGGAGGCGCGCATGATGGTCTCCGCCTTCGAGATGGGCCTGGATAACGTCAGCGAGGACGCCGTCAGCACCATGTTCTGTGCACTGGAGGTGTGTGTGAGAGAGATTATCTGAATAACAGCTCTAGTCTGCAATATTGAGTAATTAAGTCAAGTCACATTTATTTATAAAGTGCATTTACAATACAGATTGTGTTAAAGTAGATTTACAGTATTAAATAGGAAAATAGTGTGTCAATAATGCCAAAGGACAACAGTAAACAATTTTCAGCTAAAGGCAAATTCATCATTGAATTCAGTAGAGGTGTGACAAGACACTTATCCCACAAGACAAGACTTTTTTTTTAAAGAAATACTCAATTATGGAATATATAGGGGAAAGTAGTATTTTATTCAACTGAAAAAAAAAAATGAAAAAAAAAAATGTGTGTGTGTATATATATATATATATATATATATATATATATATATATATATATATATATATATATATATATATATATATATATATATTTTTATTTTTTATTTTTTTTTTTGCATTTTGATATGAAGTTGTACTTTATGAAATTAAACTTCTATTTTAAAAAATATATGCAGTAATAAATGTAAACTAAAGCTGCATGATTCTGGATAAATTGAAAATCACAATTTTTAAAAAAAAAAATAATTTGGAGATCACAATTCTCTCACGAATTAAAGAAAAAAAGATTAGAAATCTAAACAAAATAACATCATTTGCTAGTGATTCTGACACTGCTCATTACTGAAGTCTTTTATAAAATATATTTAATCAAAATTTAGAAGAAATGACGTCAGTGTCTCAATTAATAAAGACTTGATTCACTATTGGAATCTCCTGAATGAAATAATAATAAATGCGTTTTTAAATATGCAGTTGTCGCCACCTCCTGGCAGAAGAGGATAAGCATTACAATACATGCAAGTGCTAAGATACTTAGGTTTTGATCGCTACTGTTTATCTCAGTACTGCTGTTATTTAAATGTCTGGAACAGAAATAATGATCATTATGTGGTTAAAGACTGTTTGTGTTGCTCTTTCTGGATCAGCAGCAACATGAATGCAGATTTGAATGTCTTTAACACCTGTTTTACGTCGTAAGTGTCAGTGGAGTGTGATGTGAAACAGTTGTAATAGACGCCTCTGAATCGTTGTCAATCAGGAATAAGATCGCGTTGGTGTTTGAACCAAGATCTTTTAAGGATGAATCTTGCAGCTCTAATGTAAACCCTTTAAACCGTTTTGCAAGGACATCGTCACGTTCTCGCGAGACATATAAGATCTCGTCACATCCCTAGAATTCAGTGATGTCATCATCCAGCTCAGTTCAATTCAATATTATGATAATATGATATCGCTGGAAATTAAGTGTCCCCAGCCAAAGCAAGCCAGAGCCTTTTTGGTCCAAGTCATGGAATATCAGGGATTTTTGTTTGTTGCTTTAAATTTTAGTTTCCATTTAGCAAAATGTAATTTTTCTATTTGTGTTTTACCATTTTATTCCCTTCCCCCATGTCAACTAGCAATCACTTACGTCAAATACCTGATAACTAAGGCAAACATGCCTGGAAAATGTACATTTCAAGAGCTACATAATGTCCACCTCAAAGACTGGGTGTGAAAAGCAGATGATAGAGAAGCAAAACTAAATGTGAAGAAATAAAAAAAAAAACCTGAATGATAACCTTGATTACAAAGAGAAAATCCTTGTGTTTAACCCCTGAGATCATAAAAAACATAAATTAATTTCTGTAGAAATAGTACAGAAAAAGCCAGTTTCCGCCACTAAATTAAAAAAAAAAAAGGTTACTGTGACTGATCTCACAATTCTGACTTATTTTCTCACAATTGCGTGATACAAACTCGCAATTCTGAGAAATAAAGTCAGAATTGTGAGATAAAAAGTCGCAGTTGTGAGTTAAGTCAGAATTGTGTGATATAAACTCGCAATTCTGTGAATATATCAGTATTTTTTCTCAGAATTGCAAGATACAAACTCGCAACTGCAAGAAAAGTCAGAATTGCGCGTTTTAACTTTAGCTTTTTTTTTTTTTTCATTTAGTGGCAGAAACGGGCTTCCATAGTTTTGTACTAACAACATTTGTAAACAAGTAAATAAAGCTTGCAAATGGATGGATCCGTTCATTATAGATCATGGAAATTCAGCTTTTTAGTCAGTGAAAGTCAGGGAAAAGTCAGGGAATTTGACATTTGGCTTAGAAGGGGAACCCTGAAATAATTGCACTTTCACTATCAGGCGCATATTTAAGAGAATGTTACTGATATTGCCTTCACATAGCTTTTTGACAATGACCAAAAACGGTGACACTGCTAATATTAATTCCAATAAATTGTGTGATTTTGTTTTATGTCTTTCTATTAAAACAACAACAAAAAGGTTTGTACTGTGGCACAGAGAAGTGAAAGTGCATTTATTCAGCTTCAGTCACATACGTTAGTCAATATGTGTCCTTTTTAATCACTTTATCTCAATTGTCTTAGTGAACAGGTTTCTGAATTGAAACTAAATCTGGATGACACAGGTCCAGCTGCTCTAGTGTGAGTCAGATATTGATCACCTTCCTGTTTTGCAGGTTCATTTGAAGGATATCATCACCGCTCTGGTCTCGCGGAGGAAAGCCTACCGTCTGCGTGACGGACACTTCCAGTACGCGTTCGGCAGCGACGTCACACCGCGGCCGTACCTGAAGAACAGCCTGCCGGCGTACCACAGCGTCACTGAATGGCACGTCTGCTAATGAAGCGTTTCCATTCTGTCATGTGTTTGTTAGTTTAGTTGCACGCAGGTGAAGCGTTGTGCTAATGATTGAAATCATCAGATGACTGATGTCTTATTTCCCTGTCCAGGCCTAGAGAATCAGTAAGTTCAGCTGAGTGATTGCTCATGATGATTGTGTGCTGTTTGTTGCAGTCCTCCTCCGAGCGCATCACTTCCTGCCGGTCCTCCTCCTCAGGTGCTGCCGGATGACGCGGAGCAGCAAGCGGCGCTCCTGTTGGCGTGTTCGGCTGACAGTCTCCCGCCGCCGCTGGCACCCATCGGTGTGTTTGACCTGCTGGAGGCGCTGCAGGTGCGTCTGCTTTAACACTCACATCAGATCAGACATCAGCTCACCGTCTGGGTCATTCCTGGGATTCGGTGATATTTCAGTCCCAATGAAAGCTTGGGTGCACCAAAATGATTGTTAGAAGTAGGGCTGTCAAACGATTAATAACAATTAATCGCATCCAAAATAAAAGTTTATTACACACTATCCCCCGGTTTCACAGACAAGGCTTAAGCCTAGTCCCAGACTAAAATGTAAGTCTGAGCTGTTTCAACTGAAATAAAATTGCACTGATGGATCTTAAAACATATCAATGCCTTTGTTTTGTCTCAAGGTGCACAGCAGTAATGTTTTTTTCTAAGCATGTTTATAAAAATTACTTAAAAAAATTATTTTAGATTTAATGTATATATATTAGTGTTGTCAAACGATTAATCATGATTAATCACATCCAAAATAAAAGTTTGTTTACATACTATATATTTGTGTACTGTATATATTTATTATGTATATATAAATACACACACATGCATGTATATATTAAGGAAAAATATTTTAGATGTGCATCTAAAATATTTACATTTATTTATAATCTAAATTGTATACAGGTATAAATATATATACATATAAGTATTTTGTTTTAATAAATACATGTATGTGTGTGTATTTATATGTGCATAATAAATATACAAAGTAAACACACATATAGTATGCAAACATGAACTTTTATTTTGGATGCGATTAATCGCAATTAATCATTTGACAGCCCTAATATATATATATCTCTAAAATGTATACAGGTGTAAATATGTATACATATAAATTTAAGTATATACATGAATGTGTGTGTGTTTATATGTACATAATAAATCTACAGCGTAAACACACATATATAATGTAAACATAAACTTTTATTTTGGATGCGATTAATCGTTTGACTGCACTAATTGGAAGCTATTCACAAAACTTTGGGATGCCCATTATAATGAATACAAATAATTATTGTATTTTATTTATTTATTTATTTATTTTTGCATAAAATAATGTCTTATATCTATATTAAACCAACATTTTGTCATGTCCCTGAGGCACTTCACTGAGTTTGTACTTAAAAAATTATTAACCAAATGTGCATAGTGTCTGTGATTTTTGGAAACAATATAAGCATTTATTTGTGAAATTATTTTTCTTAAAAAAAAAAAAGCTAAATATTTTATAAAAAAGACTTTAAAGTTATGTCCCTCAGTATGAACTCAACCCCGTTACACTAACAATTCTATGCCTGTAATAATGTAGACTCCACTCTTATGTGACATCATTGAGCAGAAATGACATCATCCAGGTCTCTTTAATAATGCTGCAGAAAATGGTTAATAGAATCATCTTTTTATTAATATTTTTGAAGCATGTTATATTCAGGGAGGGTAGTGTCAAATGTGGTTTTAGTTGAAAAGAGACCGTAAACACAATTTGCATATTTTTAGCTCAGTCCTATAAAAATGTGAAAATGAGGATAAATGTTACTTTTAATAATATTTAAATTGTTATGAGGGACACATGAGCATTAGGTTTGTTTTATAACAATTTCTGTGTAAAATTCCTTTTAAACCAATACCATTTTGTCCGTTACGGGGTTGTGAAAAAAGGTGTCTAAAGCTGAAAACAACTAAAAATAATAAAAGGTCTTTAATGCCTGAGGTGGAAAAATGATTTTGATATGTGTCTAATGATGTGGGTGGGGTTTTTAAAAGTTGAATCAAATGTAGTTGAAAAACATGTATATTCCAAGTTGAAAATTGACTGAATCCCAGGAATGACCCATTAATTGATTGATTGATTGATTGATTGAATTTTATTCTGGTTTCACTTTAATTTACAGTTTTAGTAATTTTGTTCCTTATTTGATATGTTTATTTATTTATTTATTTTTCTATTTTGTCTATATGGTTTTATTCCTTATTAACATTACGTATACTTTATTTCAGTTTGTTTTTTAGTACTTTTTACTAAATAAAAAAACACCTTAAAATGCGTTTTATTTTAGGTTATTATTTTTTTTGTATAAAGTAACACGTTCTTTTTATTTTGGTGTAGTCTTTTAATGATTTTAGTTGACACTAATAGCCCTGCCTTCAAATGTAGTTGAAAAACATGTATATTCCAAGTTGAAAATTGACTGAATCCCAGGAATGACCAATTTATTGATTGATTGATTGAATTTTATTCTGGTTTCACTTTAATTTACAGTTTTAGTAATTTTGTTCCTTATTTGGTATGTTTATTTATTTTAGTTGTCTATATGGTTTTATTCCTTATTTACATTACATATACTTTATTTCAGTTTGTTTGTACTAAACCTAAAATAAAATACATTTTAAGGTGCTTTTTTAATTTATTTTAGTTTATATTTATTTTAAAGTGACACACATTCTTATTATTGGTTTTAGTGTAGTTTTTTAATGATTTTAGTTGACTATAATATCCTTCAGTCAGGTTAAAATCCCAGTGTGCCAATGACTTTCCATCGTCTTGGCTCTGGTTTCTTCTCACAGATGCCTGTTTTGTCATCATAGATCTTTAACTTCCGCTTAAATGCTTGTCTGCTTTGTTGAGCGGTGTGTAGCTGAGGTGTCCGAGGTTTGCAGTGACGCTGTGTTTGTGGCAGGTCCAGCGGAGGGTGATGCCGTCCCACAGCATGTACGCCCTGAACATGGAGAGGATCCTCGCCCGACTGTGGCACCCGAGTCACGAGGAGCTGGAGCAGGACCACATCCACCGCCAGCATCTGGCCGGCAAAGAGGGACTGCTGGTCAGCTGACAGATGAACATGATGATGATGATGAAGAATGAAGGACACACTGCATCAGCGCTCCTTCAGGGAGATCCAGAGACTTTTTATCATCATAATCATTGCAGAACTGCTCCACTCATAGTTCAGACATTGCTGGACATTACTTTGCTTTAAAAGGCAGTAAATATGATTTTGTAAATATTTGTGTATTGTTTTCATGTCTAGTTTTTGTACGCAAGTATTATAAATATAAATCTGAAACAGTGTGCCTGTGTTCATGTCAGTATTTTTATATCCGTTGTCTGTTGTCTTTAATTACTTGTTAATTGATGCAGAGGCAAAGCAGAAATAAATTAAATATCTGACTCATGTTACACTAAAATTCTTACATTTTAAAAACACTTTACAATAAGATGTCATTTGTTAACATTAATGCATTAACAATGAACAATACGTTTCTTAGATCATTAATCTTTGTTAATGTTAGCTAATAAAAAATACAGCATTTTTTGTTCACAGAGCATTAACTAATGTTGATGAACACAGCTTTAATCATGTATTAGTAAGTGCTGTAAAGGTGTTGTTAGTTCTTAACTAATGAATCTTAGTGTAAAGCATTACCAGAATTGCTTATTTTATCATTATTATTGTTTTATGCATTAACACAGGCTTTCAGGGGTAATGCTTAGAGTAATTCGGATCTCATATTAGAAACTCTGCTGTAGAGATGAGAGCTCATAATGTGCATGCCATGGTCAGTTTCATAGGGTTCAGTGTTTAACTACACACATTGTGCACTAAAGCGACTTAACAGATCAGTTTAATATTGTTTTTAAAGAATCGCTAATAAGCAACACGATCCACATGAGTCAGGGATAAAACATTAACAAACACATTTGGCTTGAGTTGGTTTTGCTTAGGCTTTATTATTTATACTGGTTACACTGTCATATCATAAACATTAACTCACATAAAAATAGACTGATTTCTGTATATAAGCTTTTACGTGATCAATTTATGATGACAATATGTTAGAAAAAAAAAATCTTTTAATGCATATCAGTTATTTGTAATTTAATTTAGAATACTGTATTACAATAAAAGTGGTACAATGACTGAGCTGGATGTGTGGTTATCAGAGTAGAATAAGATTAAAAAAAAAAAAAAACAATTACTTAAAACTAAACGTGTTTCACACAGATTATGGCAAGCCGTTTAGACGTTTATTCATTTGCAGGATATGAATTCTTGATATCAACAATTCCATTGTCACTAGTTAAAATTATAATTGTTGATATCAAGAATTGTATTTTCACTAGTTAAATGTCACCATAGACTCCCATTCAAATGTAATTGTTGATATCTGTAAATGTATTTCAACATGTTACGTTTCTTATTTCTGATATCTGAAAATGTATTTGTGTTATCAATAATTAGGAGAGTAATTTCAGATATCTAAAATGCATTCTTACTAGTAACAATCCCATTTATGATATTAGAAATTAACATTGTCACTGGTAGCAATTGAATTGTTAATATCAAAAATAACGTTTTACTAGTGAAAATTATTTCTGATATGTGAAATTGACATTTTAACTAGTAAGAAATCAATTCTTGATATCAACAATTACATTTGAATGGGAGTCTATGGTGACATTTAACTAGTGAACATACAATTCTTGATATCAACAATTATAGTTTTTACTAGTTGAAATTCAATTCTTCATATCAATAATTAACCTTTTTACTAGTGGAAATGTAATTCCTGATATCAAAAATTGTCATTGTTACTAGTAAAAATCTAATTTCTGATATCAAGAATTATCATTTTAACTTTGAAAACCGAATTGTTGATATTGAGAAATCATATCCTGCGCTGAATAAAAGTGAAAACGGCTTGCCATACTCAGATCGTTCATGATGCCTAATGATTCGCGCTCGCTCTTTTTGGTCGCGCTCGGGCTCCGTACGCGAACATCCAAAGTGCATGAGCTGTTTTTCTCTGTTTACTCACTGAAACTCTGACTAAAGTCCTGCTGAAGTAAATGTGAGCTGCTCTTAGTCCTCCAGACTGACACTTTAGAGCAGAGCAACACAATCCACTGACACTCAACACGCTTCAGTCAGGTACAGTTTACTGTGAGAATAGCTGCAGAGATTCACACCGATGTGGAAACAGACAAACCAGATGGATATGATACCGCCAGATATTTATATAGTATAATATATATATCCGTTGTACATAAATTGCGTGTTTGCATGAAGGGAATAACAACACCGTACTGAGCACCGTATTCTTTACAGTAATATAATTTTAATTTATATTAGAGTAATGAGAAGGAGATTTGTTTCCCATAATGCATAACGAATTAACCCATTTATTTATAACAAATTCAGGGTTTTAATGAGGTGCAGTTATTACATTGCAGTGATGTTTGCAGTGCTGTATCTGTGCAGGATTATTCATGCTGTGTGTGTGTGTGTGTGTGTGTTGGGGAAAGTTACTTTTAAAAGTAGTTACAATATTGCATTACTCTAAAAAAAGTAACTAATTTTGTTACTTAGTTGCTTTTTAAGGAAAAATAATGTTACAATATTGCGTTACTCCCTAAAAAAGTCACTAATTTTGTTACTTAGTTGCTTTTTAAGGAAAAATAATGTTACAATATTGCGTTACTCCCTAAAAAAAGTAACTAATTTTGTTACTTAGTTGCTTTTTAAGGAAAAATAATGTTACAATATTGCGTTACTCCCTAAAAAAGTCACTAATTTTGTTACTTAGTTGCTTTTTAAGGAAAAATAATGTTACAATATTGCGTTACTCCCTAAAAAAAGTAACTAATTTTGTTACTTAGTTGCTTTTTAAGGAAAAATAATGTTACAATATTGCGTTACTCCCTAAAAAAAGTAACTAATTTTGTTACTTAGTTGCTTTTTAAGGAAAAATAATGTTACAATATTGCGTTACTCCCTAAAAAAGTCACTAATTTTGTTACTTAGTTGCTTTTTAAGGAAAAATAATGTTACAATATTGCGTTACTCCCTAAAAAAAGTAACTAATTTTGTTACTTAGTTACTTTTTAAGGAAAAATAATGTTACAATATTGCATTTCTCCCTAAAAATGTAACTAATTTTGTTACTTAGTTTTTATGGAAAAATAATGTTACAATATTGCGTTACTCCCTAAAAAAAGTAACTAATTTTGTTACTTAGTTGCTTTTTAAGGAAAAATAATGTTACAATATTGCGTTACTCCCTAAAAAAAGTGACTAATTTTGCTACTTAGTTGCTTTTTAAGGAAAAATAATGTTACAATATTGCGTTACTCCCTAAAAAAGTAACTAATTTTGTTACTTAGTTGCTTTTTAAGGAAAAATAATGTTACAATATTGCGTTACTCCCTAAAAAAGTAACTAATTTTGCTACTTAGTTGCTTTTTAAGGAAAAATAATGTTACAATATTGCGTTACTCCCTAAAAAAGTAACTAATTTTGTTACTTAGTTGCTTTTTAAGGAAAAATAATGTTACAATATCGCGTTACTCCCCAAAAATTTAACTAATTATGTTACTTACTTTTTATGGAAAATTATGTTTTACAATGTTGTGTTATTCCCTAAAAAAGTAAATAATTATGTTACTTTTTAAATCTGGACAGGACTTGCTTGTTTGTTTTTAAAAGTTCTGTTTTCAGCAAATGTAAAAGTCCTTCCCCACCAAAATCCTCAGGCTGAAAGAAAAAGGAAATTCATGTTTGTTCAGTAGAACGCAGAAGAAGAAAGTTCAACACTCTTCAGCAATAAAAAAAAGAACAAGTTTAAGGTTATCTAGAGTCATTTTTGCTTATTTGTATTCTTGGACCAGGTCAGTAGCAGACACTGGTTAATAAAATGGGATTAAAAACATAAAGGATATCAGTATTATTCAACATATTTAATTATTGCAGGTTTGTGTCATATTCTGAGTTGTATTTCACTGTTTTTATTCATTTTGAAGAATACTGAATCTGTTTTTGTGAGTGAGATGAATTAATGCATGTTCACATTTATTCTAGAACTGAAGTAACGTCTTACTCCACAATTGTCTCAACATGGGGACAGCAGAGCTTTTAATCAATAAAACAAGGAAAAAATTAACTCGCATATTTTCTTGCAAATTAAAAAGTAATGCGTTACTTTACTAGTTACTTGAAAAAGTAATCTAATTGCATAACTCAGTCTTTTTTGGGTCTTTGTATAACTGTTTGGCTGATGTGAAGTGTTGGTTCTTCAATTGAAGGAGGGCAAATCAGAGGGTATTGTTTTTGGTCAGAAAGGATGTGGTATGGATTTTAATGACATTTGATTTTTTGTTGTTGTTTTTTTTTACTCTGAGCTTAAATTTGATCGCCAAATAAATGCTGTTGTTAAATTAAATTGATTTCATTACATTGGTTACCGATTCAACACAGAATTCAGGATAAAGTGTTTGACAGTGTTTGAAAACATTTCTTTTCGAACCTCTTCATGGCTTGGCACCAGAGTATATTTCTGATTGAATTAGTTTACATCAACCTTTGCGATCTCTTCGCTCTAAGGATCAGCTGATGGTTCCTCGTTCACGCTTGAAATGTAAAGGATATAGAGTTATTTCAGTGGCAGCTCCTAGACTATGAAATGAGCTTCCGCTGTCCTTAAAAACATCTCCTACTTTTGTGTAATTTCAGAGGGCATTAAAATGCATTTATTTTATTTAGCTTTTGATGAATTGCATGTGTTTTTGTGTGTGTTTTTCATGTACAGCACTTTGGTGCCTATCAGTGTTGGGGGTGACGTGAGTTATGTAATCAGATCATTTTTTCATTTACAAGAAAATATCTCAGTTACTTTTCCAAAAAAGTAACGCCAGTTACTTTTTGTTTCCTTTATGTATTCAATCCCATTTTATTAAGCAATGTCTTTGCTGCTGACCTTTGTTGATCCAATTTAACCATACTAATAAGCAAAACTTACTTTAGATTAACTAACATTTGTGCTTCTTTTTCTCTTTGCTGAAGAGTGTTGAACTTCTTTCTCCTGCAGTTCTACTGTACAGACTTCAATTTACTTTTCCTTCTGCCTTAGACTTATTCACTAAAATTTTTGGTGAGAAAGGGCTTTTACATTTAATAAAAATCTAACTTTTTATATTAAAAACAAACAAGCAAGCCCTGCCCAGATTTAAAAAGTAACACAAAAGTAACACAGAAGTAATGTAACACGTGACATTTTATGGAAAGTAACGTGTTACTGAAATTAGTTACTTTTTCAGGGAGTATTGCAATATTGCAATTCATTACTTTTAAAAGTAACTTTCCCCAACACTGGTGCCTATTGTTGTTTTTAGAAAGTGCTTTAGAAATAAAGTTAAGTTGAGTTGAGGATTACTTCTAATGCATTACCCCCAAAACCGTGTGAAAGAAAGAAAGTGCACTGGTATTCACATCATGAGGAACAAAAATCCTCACAAGTATAGTAAAATCAGTACATTTTGACCTTGTGAGGACATCTTTTTGGTCCCCATGAGGAAACAAGCTTATAAATCACATAGAATTAAGTGTTTTGAGAATCTAGAAATGCCTGCAGTTTTGTGGGTTTAGGTGTAGAGTTAGAAAATACAGTTAATTACAATTAAATACAGTGTGTGTGTGTGTGTGTGTGTGTGTGTGTGTGTGCACCTGGTATTTATCACGTTGTGGGGACCAAATGTCCCCACAAGGAGAGTAAAACTAGTAAATTTTGACCTTGTGGGGACATTTGTGAGGTCCCCATGAGGAAACAGGCTTATAAATCATACAGAATGAGTGTTTTTGCGAAAATAAAAGTATGCACAGTCTCCTGTGAGGGCTAGGTTTAGGTGTAGGGCCATAGAAAATATGTTTTTTACAGTATAAAACCATTACACCTATGGAATGTCCCCATAAAACATGGAAACACAATGTGTGTGTGTGTGTGTGTGTGTGTGCACTTGTACAGCTATCTTTGTTCAGGCCAGTTTGAGTTTTAGACCATCAGAGTGATGACAATTTTGTAAAGTGAGGACCTTTTGGCCTTTAAAGGCCTGTTTGAGGGTCAAGGCTTGGTTTTAGGGATCAGGTTATAATTGGGTAAAGGTTAGGTTTAGGGTAAGGGTTTGGGTGAGACACTTAGTTCTGATGGGTAGGTTAAGGGTGAGGAGCTACAGATTGCATTGCGTCAATGTATGTCCTCACAGAGACAGCTATCCATACCTGTGTGTGTGTTGCAGGTCTCTGGGTGACATGAGCAGTTATTACATCGGTGTGGATGTGGGCACGGCCAGTGTGCGTGCGGCTCTGGTCACGAGGGACGGTCTTATCAAACACACGGCAGAGGAGCCCATTGACATCTGGGAGCCTTGTGCTGATCATTACGAGCAATCATCAGACGACATCTGGAGCAAATGCTGCAGGACTGTGAAGGTGAGCCGATGATCACAGTCCTCATCACTAGCCAAGTTTCCATCCAGTTTTTGTTATTGACAGAGAATATGCGTTAAAAAAAAAACTTTGTGAAATTTGCTGTCTCAGGCCTGCACCGATAAAATGGTGCATGATGACACCATCCCTAAAAAACGAGGTGTCGCATAAGTTTTGGTGTATCACAAAAAAAAGTTTCCATTCATAATTCCTCCTATTGCGCAAATTACATAGACTAGTAGCCTGCTCTTCATTCATTTAAAACAATACTTTACAAAAACTTTTTTGTATTTAGTTAGGCCTAGGCTATAGACTATTTAGATACTCGAGTAAGCAATATTCATGATTCTTCTCGAAATCTATTTTTTCTAAATAAATAATAATTTAACATAACTAAAGAAAAAAAAAACTGTGCAACTCGTATCAGCCTATATGCAGGGTTCCCACGGCTCATGGAATTTCTGGAATATCATGGAATTTTAAAAGGTCTATTCCAGACATTGAAAGTCTTGGAATATCAGGGATTTTTGTTTTTTGCTTTAAATTTTAGTTTCCATTTATCAAAATGCAATTTTTGTATACCATATTTATTTTTTTATCGCATTTTGCCTATTATTATAGGCAATTTTTCAGTGACATTTATTAAAATTCTTTCAATAATTACTCGCCCTTATGTTGTTCCAACCCCACAAGACTTTCTTTCATCTTCTGAACACAATTTAAGATATTTTTGATGAAATGCTCTCTGACCCTCCCATAGACAGCAAGGGTCTTACGATGTTCAAGGCTGAAAAAAAATACAAAGATGATCGATAAAATGGTTCTGTAATTTTTCTGTAAACTGTTTACAAAGCTACGTGAATACTTTTTTGCTCAAAGAAAGCAAAAATAATGACTTTATTTTACATTTTCCAGTACCACAGAGACAAAAATGTCAAATAAAATTATTTTTTTCTTTAGGCAAAAAAGTTTTCTTGTAGCTTTGTAAAATTACAGTTGAAACTGATGTCAAATGGACTACTCTGTCGATCATCGGCGTACTTTTCTGGGCCTAAAAATATGAAATATCTTGTGTTTTCCGAAGACGAATGAAGGTCTTGCAGGTTAAAACAACATGAGGCTGAGTAATTAATGACATAATTTTAATTTTTGGTTGATCTAACACTTTAAATCAAATGCAGTCACCAGGCTGCACCTGTTAACTAAGACAAACAGGCCGGGAAAATGTGCATTTCAAGAGCTTTGGCTACAAAATAACCACCTCAAAGACTGGGTGTGAAAAGTAGACAACAGAAAGCAAAAACTAAATGTTAGGAAATAAAAAGACTGAATGATGAACTTGATGACAAACAGAAAATAGTAAAAAAAATTTGTTTGTACCACAGTGTCTGTGAACAAGTAAATAAAGCTTGCAAATGGATGGATCTGTTCCTTATAGGTCATGGAAATTTAGCTTTTTCGTCAGTGAAAGTCAGGGAATTTGACGTTTGGCTTAGAGTGGGAACCCTGTATATGCAGAATTTTGTTTCATTTTTGTGATGCACTCTTGAGAAAGCAGCATCCTGTCCTTACAAAAGCATGATTTGTTTTTATTGTGAATGCACACAAATAAAAGAAATATTTAAAATAGTTTCGAATAATGTCTTACTCTTATATGACCACAAAAGAAGGACTAGGCTATTGAAAGTTGTTTCTACTTTTATGAGGGGGAAAAAAATCAAGTGATTTTGCCTTTAAGCATTATTTAACTCAACAACGCAGTCTGTTCATTGTCATAATAAAATACTGTCAGACAACACATATTGAAAAACCATGCTATTTTACTTCGCCTCACTCCACAACAAATCCTTTATATTTAACGGTAGAAGAGAACTGAGAACAAAACAAGAATGAAAATATAAGCTAACGAGCCAAAACCAATTAACAGAGCACTTTTGTACAAAATGAATACATTTTAACTTGCAACGTACTAAAGGAACATCAAATAAAGATATATATTTGAAAGGTAATTCGTCTTTTTCTTACCATATATAAACTAATTTTCTAATCTAATAATATGAATATGATTTAATGCGCTTGAACTACAGAGAAACTGTGCTTTAAAGTGAGCAACACCACGAATACAGATCCTGGCCACATTTATTTGCGTTAAAGCCCCTTTTCTTGACAAAAAGTGTTTCCAAAAATTAATTTGCGACATTTGAACTATCGATATAGAATTTATGCGCTAAAGTTAAATGGAAAAATATTGTCGACAGATGAGAAATTGTATCGATAAATGGCATTTCCATCAACTATTTCGCTAAAATTTTTGGAGCGCTAAATATTTTTCTTTGGATGGAAACCTGGCTACTGTGATCATGTGGACGCTTGAGCCCAGAGCTCTTTGCACAGATCAAAATGATGCATAATGTTTTGTTGTGAGTGTTTGAGCTTGTTCACGCTGTTATAGCGAGTGACTCAGGACATAGATGTGCAGTCCGTTCGAGGGATCGGCTTTGATGCCACCTGTTCATTGGTGGCTCTGGACCAGCACTTCCTGCCTGTGGCTGTCAATCACACAGGTGCGTTTGTCATGTGACTTCATGATCAGCAGGTGAGCGTAAGCAGAGCTGGGTAGTAAGTGATTAGATGTAATGTGGATTACGTAGTCAGATTCAAAAAATGAAGTACTTGTAATCAGACTACAGTTACTTTTTTATGGATTACATGATTACATATTATTCACACAATAGCAATAAATTATTCATAATTCATTGATTCCCAATAATTTCTCTTTTTCCTTTTTTAATTTTCCTTTCTAAAATAGTCTACCGATTATATACATTCAGAAAGTCCAGTTTAGTGGACATTCACACATAGACTAGTCATTATTAATTATTAGACACAGCATTTGACCACTGGATTTACAAAAGGGATTCAACATTGCATCAGCTGCTGATGAACATTCATTTATATTTCAATTATCACTCGCTAATTTTTTTTTAAGTGTATTATTGTGTCTTTGGAAGGCTTTTGTCTTTCAAACTCATTAAAATGCAACGTTATTTCTTATTTACATGCAATGCAGGCATTCCCAAACTTTTTGTCATCTAAACCTTATTCACCAAATATATTTGCTTTAAATACCCCTGAGATTTTAACCCTTTAACTGTCACCATCCAATCACCTACGTTTGCTTCACCATATTTCAAATAAATCCTAATCTAATCATGACAAACTATATATCGTTGGAAAGGTCTAAGACTCCTAAATAGATATTTTACCACTGTTTTGTGTTACAAATTATGTAATAAAAGTAATAGATTCATTTATGACAAGAGTGCACCTCAAAAGATTTACATCATAACAGGGGTTTAGACCTTTTTCACAAAAAGACTTTCTTCGTTGCCTTTTTCTCTATCACGCTTTAGAAATCATAAGAAATTAAAATCTCAAAATTCATCCTTTGAAAGCCATTTTAAAATCAGACATTGCATTATCACGGAAATTGTACATCAAAATCATATTACAAAATGTTTTCGTTCATGAATTATAGCATTTTTAATTTGGATTTTCACGTCTATGTTCAAAATAGGGAGTGACAGTTAAAGGGTTAAATGAAATATTTCAATTAAGTTTAATATAATATAATTAAGTTTCACGTTTGCATGCTCACTAAAGATAGGATTTGGTCTTGTATGAGCTGTTGGAGGCACTGCAAATATGGCCACCAAGTAAAGAGACATTCCATAAAAAAGACTTTTTAAACATTTTTTATTATATATAATTTAATTATTTATTTTAATTACTTTTTTTATGATTTAATTGATTGCTTTTCATTAAACCCACAAACCCTCTGCAGTGCCTGTTCAAACCCTAGTTTGGGAAACCTTGATGTTATAAAAATGTTTAATGCACTTCATATTTTAAATTGCAATGGATGGAGCATATTTTCTTCCTTTTTGCATTTTTTACATCATGCTACAAGATAATCCTATTTAAATGAATGTGATAAAAGTAAAAGTAATCTGATTAGATTACCTAAAATATGTAATGTAACTGATTACATTTCTGACTACAGTTTTTGTCATGTAATCTGGAATCAGTTTGTAAGTGCTCCTCCCAGCTCTGAGCGTAACACACTGGTCTGATCAATGGAGTTCTCTCAGGTCTCAGGGAGAGGAATGTGGTGATGTGGATGGACCATCGTGCCGCTGAACAAGCCTCTCGGATCACAGCCACCAAACACAGAGTGCTTCAGGGAGTCGGCGGCGTGATGTCGCCCGAAATGCAGCCGCCCAAACTACTGTGGCTCAAAGAGGTGAGGAGGACTGTGCTCAATAAAACACTCTTATCATCCTGTGTTTCAATCCTCTGTTTTTCGTTCTGTCAGTAGAATCTGCGGGAATCCTGCTGGAAAGAAGCGGCACATTTCTTTGACCTTCCTGACTTTCTGTCCTGGAAAGCCACAGGCTCTTTGTGCAGGTGATCCTCACGTTCATTCAAGATGATATTCGGATCTCTGTAATGAACAAGCGTCACGGACTAATATCTAGAACAAAACGGCTGATGTTCAATACATGGGTAGTAAGTGATTAGATTCCAGATTCAGATTCCAAAAATGAAGTACTTGTAATCAGAGTTACATTTTAAAATACTCCTAATCAGACTACAGTTACTTTATATGGATTACATGATTACATATTATTCAGTTATTCATAGTTCATTGATTATCCCTCATTTCTCTTTTTCATCTTTTAAAATTCCTTTCTAAAATAGGCATCCAATGATATACACTCAGAAAGTCCAGTTTTGAGGACTTTCACGCCTAGACTAGTCATTAGTCACAGCATTTGTCCACTGGATATACTAAAATAAGGTTTAAATTAAGGTTCATCAACTACTGATCAACACATTTATTTTAAACATTTTTTTTTTAACCATGTATTATGGTATTATGCATTTTAATGAGTTTGAAAGACAAAAGCCTTCCAATGTGTTGATCATTAGTTGATGAACCTGAAATGATTTTAGTATATCCAGTGGACAAATGCTGTGACTAATGACTAGTCTAGGTGTGAAAGTCCTCAAAACTGGACTTTCTGAGTGTATATCATTGGATGCCTATTTTAGAAAGGAAATTTTAAAAGATGAAAAAGAGAAATGAGGGATGATCAATAAACTATTAATAATTTATTGCTATTTTTAATGAGTTTGAAAGACAAAAGCCTTCAAAAGACCATAATACGTGGTTAAAAAAAATGTTTAAAATAAATGTGTTGATCAGTAGTTGATGAACCTGAAATGATTTTTGTATATCCAGTGGACAAATGCTGTGACTAATGACTAGTCTAGGCGTGAAAGTCCTCAAAACTAGACTTTCTGAGTGTATATCATTGGATGCCTATTTTAGAAAGGAAATTTTAAAAGATGAAAAAGAGAAATGAGGGATAATCAATGAACTATTAATAATTTATTGCTATTTTTAATGAGTTTGAAAGACAAAAGCCTTCAAAAGACCATAATACGTGGTAACCACGTAATTATTTCTTATTTACAGGCATTTCAAAACTTTTTGGCATCTGAACCTTTTTCCACAAAATATACTTTAAGTATTTTCATTAAACCCACAAACACCCTGCAGTTCCTGTTCGAACCCTAGTTTGGGAAACCTTGATTTAATATAGTGTTTAATGCATTTCATGTTGTAAATTACATATTTTCTTACTCTTTGCATTTTTTACATCATAATGGTACAAGGTAATCCTATTTAAATCAATGTGATAAACGAGTTAGGTCACAAATAATCTAAAAGTAACCCAAAAGTAATCTGATTAGATTACCTAAAATGTGTAATATAACTGATTACATTACTGACTACAATTTTTGTCATGAAATCTGGAATCAGTAACTGGTTACAATTTGTAAGTAATCTAGCTGATGCTTTTATCCAAAGTGACTTAGAAATGCAATACTTTACAAAGTTGCATATGGTTATGTAGACATATCATTATCTATTATTATTAATGTAGATGTTCTCAGTGTTGGGGGTAATGCATTACAAGTTACGTAATAATATTACTTTTTCCAAGTAACTACTAAAAAGTAACACATTACTTTTTAACTTACAAGAAAATATCTGCGTTACTTTTTCAAATAAGTAATGCCAGTTACTTTTTTTCCCCCCATTTTTTGATTAAAAGCTTTCCTGTCCGCATTTTAAAAGACATTGGGATTAAGATGTTACTTTAGTTCTAGGATAAATGTGAACATTTCATCTCACTCACAAAAAAACTAATTCAGTATTCCTCATAATGAATAAAAACAGTCAAATTCAACTCAAAATATGATGCAAACCTTTAAATATATTAAATAATACAAATGTCCTTTATGAATTTAATCCCATTTTTATTAACCACTGTCTTTGCTGCCTTCAATGATCCAATTCATCCATATTAATAAGCAAAAAGCATGTTTTCCTTTTTTTGTTAGAGTTGATGTTTTTTATTTTGTAGTCTACTGTACAGATGTGAATTAACTTTTCTCTAAGCTTGAGGCTTTCGGTGTGAAAAGGCTTTTATTTTTGCCAAAAATAGAACTTTTTAATATTAAAAACAAACAAGCAAGCCCTGCTCAGATTTAAAAAGTAACACAAAAGTAACATAATGCATTACTTTGCATAAAAAGTAACTAAGTAACGTAATTAGTTACTTTTTTAGGGAGTAACTCAATATTGTAACACATTACTTTTAAAAGTAACTTCCCCCAACACTGGATATTATTCTGCAATGACTTAAGAATGGCTTATTTCCTTTTAAATCAGAAGTAGTCACTTGAACCTCTTTAGACAAGAGAAATGTTTCATGCAAGACAAAAAAAAAAAATGCAGTAAAGTTATTTTGTTAAAATAATCAAGGCATGTTTTTACAATGTTTTTATGAAATAAATTAAAGGATGAAATGTAATTATTATTATTTTTATGCACCAGTATTATTAACACACAAATAAAAAGCAACATTTACCTACATAATTGTTTACCAAGTCATTTTAATGCATGAAAAATATCTGAAATATATCTTCTGTGAGCATGTCTAGTGATGCAGCGAAATGTTGAATAGAGATATGAATTGGAAATTGAAAATGAGCGACTCTAATGCTGTTTTTACCACAGTTTAGACCCTATTAAACATCTTTAACAGGAGCGTCTTAATGCTCTGCTGCTCGTGGGTCATGAGGCAGAAGGATCACTAAACTATTGCTACAGTACAGTCTTTAGCAAACTGAAACCCAAACCCAAAATGTGCTCATACAAGATTAGGATGAGTTTAAGATTTGTAGGAATGTGTCACTGTCTCACCAATGGATCCACTGCAGTGAATGGGTGCCGTCAGAATGAGAGTCTAAACAGCTGATAAAAACATCACACAGCTCCAGTCCATCAGTTAACATCTTGAGAAGACAAAAGCTGAAACAAATCTATATTTAAGACATTTTTAACTACAATACAAGTCTATAATCCATTATAATGCTTAATACAAAGCCCATCTCCTGTTGTCTCTCTCATCAAAATCCAGCCACATATTTGTTTAGAGCTGTTTTAGCTTGTAAACGGTGCTTGATCTGTGCAGATTGCTCTCCTGATTCAGACCAGACACTTTTTCATGGAAGGAAGCGTTATTATGGATTATGGACTCAAATGGATCATTGTGATGCTTTTATCAGCTGTTTGGTTCATTCTGACGGCACCCATTCACTGCAGAGGATCCATTGGTGTGACAGTGAAGCATTTCTACAAATCTGATGAGGAAGCAAACTCATCTTCATCTCTGAGTGTGAGCACCTTTTCATTTTTGGCTGAACTTTTCCTTTAGTGACCAAACAAAGTCCAATGAAAGTCATGTTTAATTGTGTCCATGTGTCTCCTGATGCAGGTCTTTATGTACTCTAGTGTGTAAGTGGACATATTCCCCATCTGACGGGTGGGACGACACGTTCTGGAGCGCCATCGGTCTGGAGGACCTGATGGAGGACAGTTACTCTAAAATAGGTAGGACAGAGTCCAGCTCAGCGTGTGTGGGTTCATGCTGCTGACTGATGAAGTGTCTGTTGAAGGGCAGCAGTCGTGTTGTCCAGGGGCTCCCGTGGGACGAGGGCTGACCGCAGAAGCGGCTGCAGATCTGGGTCTGATTCAGGGCACCGCTGTGGGCGCATCACTCATAGACGCTCACGCAGGAGGCTTAGGTACAGAACCACACACTTACCAAACCAAACACATATATGATGAGATATGAGCAACACAACTGCTAGATTTAAGACAAAACAAAACTAGTGTTTTTTTTTAATGCACCATGTTGGGGATAACGCATTACAATAAACCTGAGTTGCGTAATAATATTACTTTTTCCAAGTAACTAGTAAAGTAATGCATTACTTTTTAATTGACAAGCAAATATAGATTATATTTTTTTTCTTCTGTGGTCTACTGTACAGAAGTGAACTTACTTTTCTCTAAGCCCAAGCCTTTTGGTGTGAAAAGGCTTTTACATTTGACAAAAATATAACTTTTTATATTAAAAACAAACAAGCAAGCCCTGCCCAGATTTAAAAAGTAACGCAACGCATTACTTTCCTTAAAAAGTAACGTAATTAGTTACTTTTTTAGTTAGTAACTCAATATTGTAATGCATTACCTTTAAAATACACTGTTCATGCACTGGTTGGAGATTTTGCTCTATTTTGCTTCCATATCACATCTTTATCTAAACTAGTGGAGATAAAACATCTAAAATACAAATTTAAGAGTTTATTTTATTGCACTTTATCCATTTGCATCTGCAGATTTCAGTTCCAATCCATATCTTTAGGGTTTTTTTTTTTTCCTACACAGCAAACTTTTTTATTCTTTTTTATACTCTATATTCTGAAGGTTTGTTCATCTGTGACCAAGGACCACAAAACCAGAAGTCATAAGGGTCAGGTTTTTAATTGTGATTTTTACATCACCTGAAAGCTGAATATGGGTTGTTAGGTTAGGTTATATAGTATAGGTTATAGTTGGCCAAGATACAACTGTTTGAAAATCAAAACAAAATCTAAATATTGAGAAAATATCATTTAAAGTTGTCCAGATGAAGTTCTTAGCAATGCATATTACTAATCAAAAATTCTGTTTTGATATATTTACAGTAGGAAATGTACAAAATATTTTCATGGAACATGATCTTTACTTAATATCCTAATGATTTTTGGCATAAAAGAAAAATCAATAATTTTGACCCATACAATGTATTGTTAGCTATTGCTACAAATATACCCCAGCGACTTAAGACTGCCCTGCAAAAAATGCTTGTCTTGTTTCCAGCCAAAATAATCTTATTTCAGGCAGAAAACTAGATTATTTTGCTTATCCCACTGGCAGATTATTTTGCTTGTTTTAAGCAAAAACTCACTTAATTCTGACTTCTTTTTTCTAAAAAACAAGACAATAATTTTTACTTGTCTCTAAAATCCTTGTAATTGTATTTGTTGAGAGGGCATGTTTAAATATTGTTGTAATGTGTATTTGTTGTATTTTAAAGTTGTCTTACTGAATGGCTTACCTTGGCCAGGTCTCTCTTGTAAAATATATTTTAAATCTCAATGAGATTTCCTGGTTAAATAAAGGTAAAATAAAAAAATTAAAATAAATCCTTCTTGATTTAAGAATTTTTAGATAATTTGGGTGGAAACAAGACAAAAAATCTAAGCAAGAAAAGCATTTTTTGCAGTGATGTGCTCCAGGGTCACATATTTCAGTCACACTAATTTATAGAACATTTTACTCCCCAAAACACTGAAAATGTGTTTGTTTTCTGTTTGTTGTCAGTATTTTTTTTATTTATGGAGTGATAAAAAGAGAAAAACGAAATCCCCTGTGGAAGATTAGAAGTTTATCTAATCTTCAGATTGATGTGCTGCAAATGAAATATTTATAAATGCATATTTAATTAGATGAAATGATTAATTAGATTGCTTTATTTGCATATTTAAACAGATTTTTTTTTTTTTTTTTTTGCATTTTGCATTTTGCATTTTGCATTTTCATATTTAACAGGGTTCCCAGGGGTCATGGAATTTCTGGAAAATCATGGAATTTTAAAAGGTCTATTCCAGTCATTGAAAGTCAGGGAATTTAATATTTTTTGGTCCAAGTCATGGAATATCAGGGATTTTTGTTTGTTGCTTTAAATTTTAGTTTCCATTTAGCAAAATGTAATTTTTCTATTTGTGTTTTACCATTTTATTCCCTTTTATTGCTATTATTATAGCAATCACTTACGTCAAATACCTGATAACTAAGGCAAACATGCCTGGAAAATGTACATTTCAAGAGCTACATAATGTCCACTTCAAAGACTGGGTGTGAAAAGTAGATGATAGAGAAGCAAAACTAAATGTGAAGAAATAAAAAAACTGAATGATAACCTTGATTACAAAGAGAAAATCCTTCAGAGTGTTTAACCCCTGAGATCATAAAAAACATAAATTAATTTCTGTAGAAATAGTACAGAAAAAGCCAGTTTCCACCACTAAATAAAAAATAAAAAAGGTTATTGCGACTTATCTCACAATTCTGACTGATTTTCTCACAATTGCGTGATACAAACTCACGATTCTGACTTTTTTTCTCAGAATTGTGAGATATAAACTCGCAATTCTGAGAAATAAAGTCAGAATTGTGAGATAAAAATTTGCAATTGCGAGTTACAAAGGCAGAATTGCATGATATAAACTCGCAACTGCAAGAAAAGTCAGAATTGCGAGTTTTAACTCTAGTTTTTTTTTTTTTTTTTTTTTCATTTAGTGGCAGAAACGGGCTTCCATAGTTTTTGTACTAAAAACATTTGTAAACAAGTAAATAAAGCTTGCAAATGGATGGATCCGTTTATTATAGATCATGGAAATTCAGCTTTTTAGTCAGTGAAAGTCAGGGAAAAGTCAGGGAATTTGACATTTGGCTTCGAGTGGGAACCCTGTTTAAGCAATAGATCAAATTTAGTAATCCAGAAATGTTTGCTTCATATCATTGTAATGGATGATCTGGTGAAGTGTGGTGATGTGTATTAGTTTAGTGTGTAATCTGAGCTTTGTCTCTGGTTGATGTGCTGCAGGGGTGATGGGAGCAGACGTGAAGGGGCATGATCTGCCCTGTGAGGATGGTCCGGTGTCGTCCCGTATGGCTGTCATATGCGGCACGTCTTCATGTCACATGGCTGTGAGCTTCATTCTGATGGGACTGATGTGTTTGTGCGTCAGATCTGTGATTGTTGAATCTCAGCATGTGTTTGTGTTTGTCTCTCAGGTCAGCACTCAGCCGCTGTTTGTCCCCGGGGTCTGGGGCCCGTATCTGTCCGCTATGCTGCCAGGACTGTGGCTCAATGAGGGAGGACAGAGCGCCACGGGACGCCTGGTGAGAGCAGAGCGCTTCACAATCTCTACTGAAAACATCTTTATGAAACAAATCATCAAACTGTTATAAAAAAAGAGTTTACATCCCTCTTTCAGAATCTGCTAAATGTTGATATTTTAAAATAAGAGGGATCATACAAATGCATGGTGTTGTTTATTTAGTACTGACCTGAATAAGAGATTTCACACAAAAGATATTTACAAAGAGTCCACAAGAGAAAATAATAGTTGAATTTATAAAAGTTTACACATCCTTGATTCTTAATACTGTGTTGTTACCTGAATATTTAAACAATAGTTGATAAAGCTCAACTTGAATGACCCACAGCTGTGTTTTTTGTTTAGTGATAGTTGTTCATGAGTCTCTTGTTTGTCCTGAACAGTTAAACTGTCTGCTGTTCTTCAGAAAAATCCTTCAGCTCCCACAAATTCTTTGGTTTTCCAGCATTTTTGTGTATTTGAGCCCTTTCCAACAATGACTGTATGATTTTGAGATCCTTCTTTTCACACTGAGGACAACTGAGAGACTCATATGCAACTATTACAGAAGGTTCAAACACTCACTGATGCTCCAGAAGGAAAAATGATGCATTAAGAGCTGGGGGTGAAAACTTTTGAACTGAATATAGATGTATACATTTTTCTAATTTTTTTTTTCATTTAGCACTGCCCTTCAGAAGCTACAGAAGATACTTGCATGTTTGCAAGAAGACAAAATTAGTTAAATTTACCCTGATCTTCAAATTTCAAAAGTTTTCACCCCCAGCTCTTAATGCATGTTTTTTCCTTCTGGAGCATCAGTGAGTGTTTGAACCTTCTGTAATAGTTGCATATGAGTCTCTCAGTTGTCCTCAGTGTGAAAAGATGGATCTCAAAATCATACAGTCATTGTTGGAAAGGGTTCAAATACACAAAAATGCTGGAAAACCAAAGAATTTGTAAGAGCTGAAGGATTTTTCTGAAGAACAGCAGACAGTTTAACTGTTCAGGACAAACAAGGGACTCATGAACAACTATCACTAAACAAAAAACACAGCTGTGGGTCATTCAGGAACAACACAGTATTAAGAATCAAGGGGATGTAAACTTTTGAGCAGGGTCATTTTTATTGAAATTTACTATTTTCTCTTGTGGATTGTCTTTCATGTGAAATATCTTACTCAGGTCAGTGCTAAATTAAAAATAACATGCATTTTACATGATCCCTCTTATTTTAGTAAAATAATGAACATTTAGCAGGGGATGTAAACTTTTGCCACATGTTTTCAGGTGGAGCATGTGGTGAAAGGACACGCGGCGTACAGACAGCTGGAAGAGCAGGCGGAGCGCAGGTGTGTTTGTCAGTCATCCTCATCAATCCTCTCTAATCTCATTCTCAGCCTCATTTCACTGGTTTGTTCTGTGCAGCGGGAAACACATTCACTCGTACCTGAACGCGCATCTGGAGAGCATGAGCGCAGACGCAGCACAGCTGGAGCAGCTGACGGCCCGCCTGCACATCTGGCCTGATTTCCATGGCAACCGCTCTCCTCTGGCCGACCAGACGTCCCGCGGCGCGGTGAGTAGCAGACTCATGGGACATTATCTTCATCACAATTACACACATGGTGTTGCTATGTGGCTGCTGGGCAGTTGCTTAGATGCTGTGGGTGGGGGCTAGGCTGTTGCTAGGGTGTTCTCTGTGGTTGCTAGGGTCAGGTCAAGTCAGCTTTATTTATATAGCGCTTTTTACAATACAAATTGTGTCAAAGCAACTTTGCAGTATCAAATGGGAAAGTAATATATCAATAATGCAAAAAGAAACCGTAAACAATTTTAGTTTGAGGAAATTCAATAGTTCCAAATTAATAAATTGATTGTCCCAAATTAGTAATTTAGGGTGATGTTAATGAGATTGGGGACAATAATGAGAACCCCTCCAAAGTTATATTTTTGGGTTGTTATGATGTGACATCTTAAAGGATTAGTTCACCTTCAAACAAAAATGTACAGATAATGCACTCAGCCCCTTGTCATCCAAGATGTTCATGTCTTTCTCTCTTCTTAAATAAATTATTTTTTGAGGAAAACATTTCACGATTTCTCTCCATATAGTGGACTTCTATGGTGCTCTGAGTTTGATTTTCCAAAATGCAGCTTAAATGCAGCTTCAAAGGCCTCTAAATGATCCCAGCCGAGGAAGAAAGGTCTTATCTAGTGAAAAGATCTGTCATTTTCTAAAAAAAATTACAATTTATATACTTTTTAACTTTAAATGCTTGTCTTTTCTAGCTCTGTGATGTACATGTGTAATCTGTATGATATGAGTCAATACATTTAGGGTATGTCCAAAAACTCCTAAACCTGTTTTCTTCCACAACTTCAAAATCGTCCTACAACGCTGTTTTACCTTTTTTTGTAAAGGGAATTTGATCATCTTTGTATATTCACTTTGTAAACACTGGGTTGCCACTTCTGCAGTGTTGTAGGACTTTGAAGTTGTGGAAGAAAACGAGACATACCCTAACTGTATTGAACCAGATCACAGAGACTACACATGTGCATCATGGAGCTAAAAAAGACAAGCATTTGAGGTTAAAAAGTATATAAATTGTCAATTTGTTTAAAAAATAATCAATTGTATTGCTAGATAAGACCTTTATTCCTCGTCTGGGATTGTTTAGAGCCCTTTGAATCTGCATTAAAACTGCATTTTGGAAGCTCAAACTCTGAGCACTATAGAAGTCCACTATATGGAGAGAAATCCATATTTTATTTATGACTGAAGAAAGAAAGACATATACATCTTGAATGACAAGGGGGTGAGTACATTATCTCTACATTTTTGTTCTGAAAGTGAACTAATCCTTTAAGATCCCTAAAAAGAACTAGATTTTCTTAGTCAATGAAGAAATGTTGAAGATTGTTTTATGTCGTAGCAGTGATTTCTGAAGGTGTATAAAGTAGTTTTGGTGTGTTTGTGCAGGTTGTGGGTCTCACTTTATCACAGACGCTGGATGATCTGGCTCTGCTGTATCTCGCAACTCTTCAGGCCATCGCTGTAAGACACACACATACAGTTTTTTGTTTCCTGTCTATTTTATTTCTCCTAACCGACAACCGATGGTCGTTAAGCCATCATTAAACGTTAACCAACAAGATTGTGTTAAATTACAATTAAATTACGTGGCAGTGACCCATTAAAAAAAAATGTTTTCCAGGAATTTATTTTATAATGCAAAAGGCATAAACAACAGAACATGAGTATTTACATATATATATATATATCACATATAAAAATCAACAAACCAAAAGAAAACCACTGTAGCAGCCGATATGCAGAATTTTTAGATGTGCTTTTGAGAAAGATCTTGTTTACAAAAGCATGTTTAGTTTTTATTGTGAATGTACACACGTAAAATAAATATTTAGAATAGTTACAAATAATGTTTTACTCTTATATGACCACAAATGTAGGACTATAGTAAGTCATAATAAAATACAGTCAGCCAAACATATTGAAAAAACATGCTATTTTAGTTTCCCCAACTTCAAATATTCATGTTTGAATAACTTTTCGGATTTAACTTGAAATATCCAAGCCTATGCTATTCAGGGTGTCACTTAGTCTACTTCACAGTTTAAGTTGATTGAATAATTGATTGATTGATTGATTAATGTATGTTTGCAAGGTAACTCGTCTTTTTCTTACCATATAAAATAATTTGAGGTACTAATTTAATAATATGAATATGATTTAATGCACTTTTGAGCTACAGAGCTTGAGCTTTTCCTGACAAAAATTGTTTCCAAACTATTTTTTTTTTACATTTGAAGTATGGATATAGAATTTATGCTTTTAAATTAAGTTGAAAAAATTGTTGTCACATGAGAAATCATAGTGATAAATGGCATTTCCATCAGCTATATTGGTAAAAAAATTTTGAAGCGCTAAAATGCTGGCTATTGACAAAATGCAATCTCTAGCTCCTTACCCTTAACCTACCCATTAAACTAAGTGTCTCACCCAAACCCTTACCCTAAACCTAACCTTTACTCAATTATAACCTGATCTCGAAAGCCAAGTCTTGACCATCAAACAGGCCTTTAAAGGGTCTCAGGAAGTGAGGAATGGCCTAAAATGTCCTCACTTTACTCTCTTTCTCCTCACTACAACGGTCTAAAACTCAAACCCTCACAAAGAACAAGTACACACACACACACACACACACACACACACACACACTTGTGTTTCTGACATAGATGCTTCTTTAAAGAAAACCTGCACGTGTTTCAGTGTTAATGCGAATGCATCTCTGTTGTGTGAAGCTCGGCACCAGACACATCATAGACGCCATGAGAGCGGCAGGACATGACATCACAACCCTCTTCCTGTGTGGAGGGCTGAGCAAGAACGCTCTGTTTGTGCAGACGCACGCCAACACTACAGGTGACTGACTGACCTGCGCAGACGACGCTCATATGCAGAACCAGCTGCGCACACATCCACAGATACAGTCTGAACACTGAACACATCACTAACATAGAGACAGACAGCTCTGTGTGTGTTTGTGGTTAGTTAGTGGATGATGTGGGTAGTTAATGTGGCTCTCTACACCAGTGTGATCTGTGAGAACTGACTTTGTGCATCTAAAATGTAGTTTATTTTAGTGTAGACTCATCATAGTAGTGTTTTGATAGCACTGCCTTTAATTTGTTAACTTAAATGTAATAAAAAAAGCTGTTGCATTACAGTAATTGCTCATTTAAAGCTGCAGTCCGTACACTTTGCCTCTTTGTCGCCATCTCTGTCTGAACACCTGCAATTGCAGTTAATTGTGGAATTATCTTCCATGTGTGGGTTGTGCTTCTAATGTTTTGGTAGATGTCAGTCACCGCACTGTTGTGGATATTCACTGTATTTAGGAATCACAGATGAACAGATTAAATATATGGCCCAAATAAGAATCTTGTCATCTAAGAGCAAGTAACAAGTCGAAAACTTGTGTTCTGACCAACTGAGGAAAAACGCTACAGGTGTTTAAATCTAACGATCGGTTATTATCTCATATCACATCAAACTAGCAAGATATCATTACTGTTATACTGTTCTCAAATTGTTCATGTTAACAACATCAGCACTGCGTAACTACATGTGTGTATTAGCGTTTCTGTTTCTGCACAGGCTAATCTCTGATTGACATTAAATTCACATTTCATATCAAGAAATTCTTTTAGCCGAAAAAGCAAAATTCTTCCTTTAGGACCGGTGTACTCTTTAAAATACAAAACTTGTGTAATCCCACAGCTATCTGCAAACAGATGCACATTTAAAACTGGAGTCATCTAATTTCAGTCACTTATGTTTCATAAACAAACTTTTTGGATTACATTCTGCAATCAGAATGATAGCTTTGTTTAATTATTTCAGCCGCTGTGTGAAAAGTGAGTATAGTAAGTGTATATAGATATATAGAGATAAAGCTGATATCCGGACGCCTTCTTCATGTTTACAGTCGTGATGTTAATGACGCAGCGACATGCTGGAATTTACCACAAAAACCTACCCGCACCACTCCATTTAAAAACATTATTATAAGCTAACCGTTGTGAATCGGACTAAAGTAAGGCCATAGTTGTGAACACGGGCTGCTTATGTACTTGCTCAAAAGTTGATTTTGTATAATTTTTAACCCAACAAGTTACGGACTGCAGCTTTAATACAATAATCAGTGGTGTTTGTTGTGGCAAACTCAGGATGTTCTGGGTCACCAAACAGCAGCTGAGTGAAACACAGACGAGATCCTGTGTTTGTTCATGAGAGCAGACACACATAGCCTATAGATGCTCAATCTCTGTTCTGTGTTCATTCTTAAGTGTGTGTGTCATTGTTAATTGTGTGTGTGTGTGTGTGTGTGTGTGTGTGTGTGTGCAGGTCTGCCAGTGGTTCTGCCGGCGGAGCGAGAGGCTGTGCTGCTGGGAGCCGCTGTGATCGGAGCCTGTGCTTCATCAGACTGCAGCTCCATACAGGTACAGACAACACTCACTATATACTCACTATATACTCACTATATACACACTCACTATATACTCACTATATACAAACTCACTATATACTCACTATATACTCACTATATACACACTCACTATATACTCACTATATACAAACTCACTATACTCACTATATACTCACTATATACACACTATATACTCACTATATACTCACTATACTCACTATATACTCACTATATACACACTCACTATATACTCACTATATACTCACTCACTATACTCACTCACTATACTCACTATATACACACTCACTATATACTCACTATATACAAACTCACTATATACTCACTATATACTCACTCACTATACTCACTATACTCACTATATACTCACTATATACACACTCACTATATACTCACTATATACAAACTCACTATATACTCACTATATACTCACTATATACACACTCACTATATACTCACTATATACAAACTCACTATACTCACTATATACTCACTCACTATACTCACTATATACTCACTATATACACACTATATACTCACTATATACTCACTATACTCACTATATACTCACTATATACACACTCACTATATACTCACTATATACTCACTATATACTCACTATATACACACTATATACTCACTATATACTCACTATATACACACTCACTATATACTCACTATATACACACTATATACAAACTCACTATATACTCACTATATACTCACTATATACACTCACTATACTCACTATATACACTCACTCACTATATACACACTCACTATATACACTCACTCACTATATACACTCACTATACTCACTATATACACTCACTCACTATATACACTCACTATATACACTCACTATATACACACACTCACTATATACACTCACTCACTATATACACTCACTATACTCACTATATACACACTATATACAAACTCACTATACTCACTATACACAAACTCATTATACTCACTATATACACTCACTATACTCACTATACTCACTATATACACACACTCACTATATACACTCACTCACTATATACACACTCACTATACTCACTATATACACTCACTCACTATATACACTCACTATACTCACTATATACACTCACTCACTATATACACTCACTATACTCACTATATACACTCACTCACTATATACACTCACTATACTCACTATATACACTCACTATACTCACTATACTCATTATATACACACACTCACTCGAACCTTCTGTTCAGCTGCACTTACATTCAGATGAGAACTGAATTAATCTTAATAATGACACTATTGTCTTCTAAAGAGTTTTATAACATTTAACCACTGGTGTCAGAAGTATTCACATTCATTACTCAGGTAGAAGTAAAGATACTAGGGTTTGAAAATACTTCTGTAGACAGGGTGTCCGCAGGTCCTTAAAAAGTCTTAAATAATGTTTTCCAAATATAAGGCCTTAAAAAAGTCTTAAAATGTCTTAAATTCAGATTCGATGGGTTTTAAGTTAAGTATTTAAGTTTAAGTATTTGTACTTTGTTACTTGACACCTCTGCATTTAACACTGTTATTTTTCTATGATATTTCTGTGACACTGTATTGTATGTGTATTATATAAAGCGCTATAGAAATAAATGTGACTTTACTTGACAAAGGAGCATTCTGGTGTGTTTCTAGGAAGCAATGAGGAGGATGACCAGAATCGGGCGTGTTGTCAGACCAAACCCTGAGCTAGAGAGGTGAGCTTCAGTGATCTGCTCATGTTTCAGTACATGTTTCTCATTATATAGCATTAATCGGTTAGTTAGATGAGATTTTATTCTGTGTCAGTACCAATCATGGGTGTCTGAAACAAAATATATGTAGGTGGGTTCTCAGAATTTGTTTTCACTGTAGTATATGCCATTTTCTATAGTCTTGTGCCTTGGAGTGTCTTTTTACATAAAGTGCAAATAGGCTGTCTGTTTGGCAGGGGCAATTTGCATTACCTCTGCCCACAACGCCACGACATTAACATTACAGAAGACAGATGTAAAGAGGTTACTTTATTTATTTTTAGAGGTTAACTTTATTTAACAGTAATCCAACAGGCTCGGGTCGAGAAACAGCGTACACACACAACGTAGGCAGAGCAAGAGAATGATCAGAGTCCATGCAATGGTCAAGGCAGGCAGCTAACAAACAAAGGATAATCCGAAGACAGGTGTGGGTCAAAAGGCAGGCAGAGATCAATCAGAAACGGGAAACAATAAAGGTCAGCAACAGGAAAACAACAGGAAAACTGTATCATGCTTGAAAAAGTCGGTCTCTGTTGGCACTTTGAATATTAAGAGAGTAGCCTACTTTGATTATGGCTGCATTTATTGTTTGCACTTAATAAGACTAAGAAAGAACGGTGGGTCCCACTTTATATTAAGTGGCCTTAACTACTATGTACTTACATAAAAAATAAGTACAATGTACTTAATGTGTTCATATTGTATTGTAAAACACTTTTGCTGCTATTGAGGTGGGATATGGGTAAGGTCAGGGACAGGTTTGGTGATATGGGTAGGTTTAGGGCTGGGTTTAGGTGTAAGGAATGGGTCAACAGTGTAATTACAAATGTAAATACAGAAATTAATTTCAGATGCAATTACATGCAGGTATTTTTAAAATATAAGTACAACGTAAAAACATGTATGTACACAATAAGTACATTGTAACAAATGATCAATTTAAATGTAAGTACATAGTGGTTAAGGCCACTTAATATAAAGTGGGACCAAACAGTGTTGTTTATTTGTTGGTTATTTATACTGTTTTAATTTATGTTCAATTTGTGAAAAGGACTTCAGTTAAGAGGTCAAATGTTCTAGAAGCTCATAATTCATGAACCCCCATGTTGTGCCCCCAGTACCATTTATTATAACCGTAATCGCAATCGCATATCACAATATTGACCTCAATAATCGCAATATGAACATTTTCCCAAATCGTGCAGCCCTATTTGTGATAGAGTTCTAGTGATGGTTCCCTCTGGTGGTGATAGGAGAGAGCCACAGAGGCTTGATTCGTGACAGTTACATTGTAAGAGGTGTAAATGATAATATGTGTAACACATTGTTTTTGATGCAAGAGACCCGAGTTCGCATCTGCCTTTTGCAGAAATTTTTCGGCTCCCTTATATCATCTTATATCACATTGGAAAATCTTTTTTTAAACAAAAAAACAATAAAAATTAATTAAATAATAGAAATTTTGAATAAATTTCCGGGTGTATCTGAGCAGCTGTAAGGCTGTAGTTAAATTGAGTTTCATTTATTAGGGCATTCGTCATACAGTGGATTTGACTGACGGCGCTCTGAAAAGGGCACAGACATATTCAATGTTGGGTTGGTTCAATATCATTAGTCTTCAAAAGTTGGTGGGTCCTGTCCCACTCACATACAATGGTTCCGACGCCCATGATACCAATACACTCATATCTCAGGATCTTGTGCATCAGTACCTGCACTAATAAGAATGAATGTTCATCTCTGTAAAGCTTCTACAGGAGGAAGTACGCTGTGTTTCTGCGTCTTTATGATCATCAGAAGGAGTGTGTTGCGCTGATGGAGGCTGAAGCAGTTTGATAGACGCTTTCTGATGGCCAGAATAAACGCTGAGATCCTTGAGGTGAAAATGACCATAAAAACACTGGATTTTCTTTCATCTGTGCTTTTACTAACCACACACAAACACACAAAACTTTGCAGTGTTCAGCCTTTTAAACCTCAGTGTCACCCAGATAAAAAAAATCATGTCAGCTAAAAGTGATTGACCACATGTGAAACAGCATTTCAGAGTTTTTAAAGATTGGTTTAACATGATTTTTTTCATATGTTTTAAAAACTGAACATGATTTCCCCAATAAAATACACAACATTGAAAATTGATACTTTGTTCTAGTAGTTATTTTGTAATAAATCATTTATTACTTTGAAAATGTAAAAATACAAATTAGAATTGTTTTTGATTTTGTTTGTAATTATTATTTGTTAAACCTTTGTTAAATGTGTGTCATCATTAAAGGGATAGTTCACACAGAAATGAAAATTTGCTCTTAGCTTAGCCCTCAGATGGAGATGGAGATTTTTAGCTGAAACCATGGTCTTTGGTGATTCATACAATATAAGTCAGCGGCTACTGGTACTTTGAGAGTCCAAAGAAAAACATATCAAGGAACAAAAAATGAATACCCATGGCTCCTTATGATATTTTATGAAGTGAAATTATTGATCTGTGAATGAAACTGAACATTATTTATAACACTATTAGCTGTAATCCAGAGCCTCAGACAAACAGGGAAATCAGATTCTTTTTTGGAAAGTTCAATTCAATGAACTGGTTCAGTTCACTGATTTGTTTATATAATCACACAATGACATAACATATATGCGATTATATTATTAAAGCACCCAATGCTGATGTGAAATGTAATAAACTAGTCTTTATCAGCTCATCTAAACTATTTCAGGCATCTGAAAGTGAGATTTGATTGAGTAACTTTGTAGATTTTGTGCTGTTTGAGGCGCAAACTTTCAGACGATTCAGTCCATTGATGAACTGATTCACTGAACTAGTTTACTGAAAAGAACTGGTTTAAAAGAATGATTCGCTCGTGAATCAGACATCACTCCGCATTGTTTGCCTGAGGCTCTAGATTTCAGGTTGTGCTCCTCAATTTTTTTTTAATTCTCAAAAATGGACAGCCAAGGAAAAGGAAAGTCACCTACATCTTGGATGATCTGAGGGTGACTAAATTAACAGCAAATTTTTGGGTGAACTCTTCCTTTTAGTGTAACTGGAACAGCAATTTACACTGGGTTAAAATTAAGCATTAAAACCAAAACTATGAGGAGTTTGCCTCTTTGATCATCACTGGTGTTTTTACTCCAGTTTTCCATCTGTAGTTCACTGCTGGTGTGTGTTGGGTTGTGGTGTGTAGCGCAGGTATTTCTTCCCAGATGGCAGGTCTTTGGTATAAACTCCAGCGGGGAAGAGCGTCAAAGCCTCCTGCTCAGGGATACCAGGTGGAACCATCACACTGTCTCCAGGCTTCAGACCAGACCACACACATTACACACACATAAGACACATCAGACTGAAGAATCAAACACTAATGAATCTCCAAACAGACGTTTCTCACCCTCCAGTCCACAGGCGTAGCCACACGGTTGTGTGCCGTTAACTGCAGCGAGTCAATGACACGGAGAATCTCGTCAAAGTTTCGTCCTGTTGTTGCAGGATAGAGAATGGAGAGCTTTAACTTCTTATCCGGGCCGATCACAAACACCTGAATGAACAAGACACACGAGAGCTCATTGAGTGCAAATTTATTGTGTTTTAGTAAACTTTTACAGAATTTAATACTTATGTATTTTTAAAATGTCAATAATCTAAAATATTTAATCAACTATTCCATTTAAAATTGTGTTTCATCACACGATTCATCTGAAAGGAAAAATTATTCTATGGCTTATATACAGGCATATAAATATTTACATATTAATTGCCCATGTTTTGACATATGGGCACATTTTTGTAAATATTTTATTGTTATCTTTTCATGTGGCAGCACTGCAGAAATGACACTTTGCTCCAATGTAAAGTAGTGAATGTACAGCTTGTATAACAGTGTAAATTTGCTGTCTCCTGAAAATAACTGAACACACAGCCATTAATGTCTAAACCGCTGGACACAAAAGTGAGTACACCCCTAAGTGAAAATGCCCAAAATAGGCCCAATTAGCCATTTTCTCTCCCCGGTGTCATGTGACTCGTTAGAGTTAGAAGGTCTCAGGTGTGAATGAGGAGCAGGTGTGTTAAATTTGGTGTTATGGCTCTCACTCTCTCATACTGCTCACTGGAAGTTCAACATGGCACCTCATGGCAAAGAACTCTCTGAGGATCTGAAAAAAAAAAGAATTGGTTCTCTACATAAGATGGCGCAGGGTATAAGAAGATTGACAAGACCCTGAAACTGAGCTGCAGCATGGTGTCCAAGACCATACAGCGCTTTAACAGGACAGGTTCCACTCAGAACAGGCCTCGCCATGGTCCACCAAAGAAGTCGAGTGCACATGCTCAGAGTCATATCCAGAGGTTGTGTTTGGGAAATATACATATGAGTGCTGCAGAGGTTGAAGGGGTGGGGGTTCAGTTTGTCAGTGCCCAGACCATACGCCACACACCGCAGCAAATTGGTCTGCATGACTGTTGTCCCTGAAGGAATACTCTTCTAAAGATGATGCACAAGAAAGCCTGCAAACGGTTTGCTGAAGACAAACAGACTAAGGACATGGATTACTGGAACCATGTTCTGTGGTCTGATGAGACCAAGATAAACTTATTTTGTTCAGATGGTGTCAAGTGTGTGGCGGCAACCAGGTGAGAAGTGTGTCTTTCCTACAGTAAGCATGGTGCTGGGAGTGTCATGGTCTGGGGCTGCATGAGTGCTATGGCACTGGGGAGCTACAGTTCATTAAGGGATCCATGAATGCCAACATGTACTGTGACATACTGAAGAGCGTTGTCCCCTCCCTTTGGTGACTGGGCCGCAGGGCAGTATTCCAACATGATAACAACCTCAAACACAACTCCAACATGACCACTGCCTTGCTAAAGAAGCTGAGGACTGAGCATCTGTGGGGCATCCTCAAACCAAAGGTGGAAAGTCTCTAACATCCAGCTCTATGATGTGGTCATGGAGGAGTGGAGGAGGACTCCAGTGGCAACCTGTGAAGCTCTGGTGAACTCCATGCCCAAGAGAGTTAAGTCAGAGCTGGAAAATAATGGTGGCCCACACAAAATATTGACACTTTGGGCCCAATTTGGGCATTTTCACTTAGGGGTGTACTCACTTTTGTGGCCAGCGTTAGACATTAATGGCTGTGTGTTGAGATATTTTTTTTAGGGAACGGCAAATTTACACTGTTAGCACACTGTACACAAGCTGCACACTCACTACTTCACATTGTAGCAAAGTGTCATTTCCTCAAGTGTTGTCACATGAAAAGATGATAAAATATTTACAAAAATGTGAGGGTTGTATTCACTTCTGTCAGATACTGTACATCTAATTAATGAAAATATGTAATAATTACTAAATTCATAAGTATTAAATGTAAAAATAACACTTAAGGGCTAATTCTGGGAGCCCATCTTACCCCAAGGGTCTAATTTTTTCTTTTTACTTAAAAATGAAAATTTCGATGTGTCCACAGATCCCTCAATAACAAACAAACACAACGTTTATATTTTCACACAATCTCACAAATTGTGTTGCTCAGATGAAATTATGAAATTAAAAATAGCATAAACATTCATCAAAAGTGCTGTGATAAGATTTTGTGCCATCTAAGGTCAAAAGAACAAATCAAGGTGTTTTTTCTTATCCTGCCTTACTCTAATTTCCAGCCCTATTTTAAACCCATATTCATGAATACTGCACTTACACATCTAGCGCTGAGCGGCATCCCGCTCCGGTCCTTCTCCTCGGGGTCCAGCATGCCCAGTTCCTCCACCAGCTCCCGCCGATCATCCGCTATGATGGGGAAAGGAAACTCGCTCCCAGGCTCTGCGTTATTGTAGGCCATGATGTCCTGAAATCAGCCGTCGGGACTCATTAGCAGCTGATCAACAGAAGCACACACTTCAGACTGACAGAGGCAAACCTTGCTCCAGTCGTGATGCTCTTCCAGGCCGTCGACGGAGAGAGCGATCAGCTTCACGTTACGCTTGCTGAACTCCAGACTGAGTTGAGCCGCTCTGCCGAGTTCAGTGGTGCAGACGGGAGTGAAGTCTCGAGGATGAGAGAACAGGACGCCCCAGCTGATGGAGAAACACTCATTTATGGAGTAATTATCATTTATGGGCTTTAAATGTTTCTGAATCCTACAACTAGTTGTGTAGTCAAGACCACCTAAAAACCAAGACCAGAGTGTGTTAAGACCAAAGAAAAGCAAGACCAAGACCAGATCAGCAAACCAGGACCAGTCTTGAGTACCACAACCCTACCTACAAACCTTTGTTTACTTATAAGGGACTGTAGACTATTAGATGTCTGTGTTTTCAGTCAGGTTTTTGGTGTCTGTGACAGATACTGGAAAATTTGGCTTAAATTATGAGTCAAGTATCAGCTGAACCCAGGATATCAGTGGATAAGCCATTCTTTCACTGTTGAGTTCAGTGTTTGGACCGCAGCGGTGGACTTATTATTGAGAGATACCAACCTCTGCAGCTCTACAACTGGATTGGATCACATGTTGTTTGATAACCAATAACATTAACGTCACTGAATTTCAGTTTTGCAGCAGTCTGTTGGTGTGTTCCAAATGGGATATATCACCCTCTGAAGGGCACTTCGGAGTGAAAACAATCATGGCTGACATATTGAAGTGTTCCAAACCGAAGTGCTCAAACCTGGCCAATTCAAAGGGCCCTTCGGAATGAAGGATTTCGAAGGGAACAACTGATGGACACTATGGGACCCCATGATCCTTTGCGCAGATTCTTTGCATGATGACAGCGCCTGCGTGTGTCCACGGGATGATGACGCAGAAGGGCACTTTAAGAAACAGTTGTTCGGTCCCCTTCACCCTTCAACCCTTCAAAACTCTCACTCTAGAGAGTAAACCCTTTAAAGGGATCAGGGCATAGGGATGAGTCCTTCTGAATGGAATGCAGGGAGTGTTTGCAGATACTAGAGAAATCAAGTGCTGTAAGCTGAATCCCACCCATCAAAAAAATTCCTGTGAACTCTCTTATATAACAGCTTTTTTGGCGGTGTAAACTCTACAAATAGATTAATCTAAAATAACTGTTTGATGGCATACATGTTGAAGAGTCGCCAGCAGTAGGCTTGCTGCAATAGTCTGTGTTGACCGGTTTAGTCACTTGTTCACCGCGGCACTGCCCCCACCATCATTTTGATGTTATAGAAATAAAAATCAATTATTTCAGTTATAGAGAACAGACAATTAAAATTGAACTTGGCTGCTCAATGCAGTGTGCCGAATGACAGTCGCATCACAGATCAGAATTCATTGATCACATGAAGAGAACGAGTCCAGCTGACTGACAAGAAGACGATGATGAAAGAGTTTTAAAAATATTTTGGATTTTGAAAGACCTGTTGACTTCTAGTGGACTTTTCATGTTTATTAGGTTATTATTTGGTTATAACTGTATTTTTTTTATTTCATGTTACATCAAGATGAATGCTGTGCCTCCAAGCTCTCTTATTCGTTTTGCTAATGCAAGCTATTTACAAGCTATTTAAAAGCAGAAAGGAAAGTGAGGGAAAGATGGAAAACGCAAACAAACTAAAAACAAATGATTCTTGAAGCCAAATTACAGCTAATTTGAAAGTGAAATTAAAATGTGCACAGTGCTTATACCAAAGGTAAGTGAGGAAAAGAGGCATAACTTAAGCAAACTAAAAACAAACAGTTGCTATAAACTGAATTGCTGCTAATTTGAAAGTGAAAGGAAAAAACAAACAACCCCCCAAACCCCCCACGGTGATACCGGTATTAACGGTGTTGTCACACATAGGGATGCGCGGTATACCGGTACTGGAAAAATACTGGTATATATTTTATTTCAAACAGTTCAATACTATCATTTTTATCAGTTTGTTATTTTATGCGCTGCTGTAGGCGGCAGTGCTTCCCAAATTGCTGCGAAACGGTTAAACGACAACAGAGCAATGCAATTGATCATCAAACAGATGAAACTCCATCAACACGTTCGAAACTAGTAAATAAAGACAACAGCAGAAGTGAAATATGGCGTATTTTTGCATACAAAACAGATGATAAAGGTGAACGAGCTGACCTGTAATGCAAGCATTGTTATAATACATCATTTGTTGCCACAAGAGGCACACATCAAATCTTGCCAAGCATTTGTCACTTGCTCATCCTGATCTTTAACTTTGCGTTTAGAGATCGACAGGTGAGTTCATCATTCATGAATTCAGGTATACCTCAGATGTGATACGGAGTAACCTAAACACGAAAGCTCAAATGTGTGACACGATCAGTTTAGCTTTGGTCACATAATATTAGCACGTTCATTTCAAACAATCAAATATTAATTGAATTTAAATGATGCAAGAGTTTTGATGATATAACGTGATTTTGAATACTTTGACTGTTAGAATAACACTTTACAGTAAAGCAACCTTTGTTAAAAGTCTTTAGGTAGCCTAAGCTGACCTAGCCGTATTACAGCACCTATTAATAAAAATGTGTTATAAATGATGAACTAATACATGTTTAGTATGTTAACATTACTTACTAAATTGTTTTTAATCTTTATCTTTTGAGGCTGGTTATTTGTCACCTATTTGACACCTATTTAGTATCGATACCGAGGTATTACATTCTGGTACTGCACCGAAGCCAAAATTATGGTATCGAGCCATCCCTAATCACACATCGATTAACTGGTGGGAAATTTCCTCACGTCACAACCCTAGCCAACAGGCTGTTGATTCATTAAATGATAAGTTGTTTTCCCACAGAAGCTGTCAATTTGCTGTAGTAAAGACTCATGTACCACAGTGTTACGCTTTTCTTTGCTAACCTTGCAGGCTCATCTTAAAGCAGCTTTGTGAGCCATTTTCTCAGACTGTGATTATGTATGTCCATCAGTTATTAAAAAAGCTTTAATGTACATTTATAAGTCTTGACATTAAATTACAGTAAACGGCTGAGGAATTTGACATCTCTCTTCTGAGCAACATATTCCTCCCTCTATTGCAGTTATAGTATACTGTCAAGTTTTTATTATTTTATTTATTTATTTATTTATGCTTTTGGAGAAAACGTAAATGTGAAATGTAAATTTCTTTTTTTTTTTTCCATTCACCTCTATAGAGGTTTACCAACTCTGACAACTAACGGACCACAGAAATGAGACAAGGGTCAATTCTTCATTTACTGCAAACGTTTTACCAGAGGTGCTCAATAATTCAATAACTAATCCAAGATCATTAATTGGTAAAAGATTCTCTGAATGTCAGGCTGAATCAGAGATGAATGTGAACATGTGCAAACAGACAGAAAAACCTCAAAACCACAGATCATTCTGTTTTCCACTTGGGGACAAAAATGGACATATAAGGTCAAAAATGTCAGGTTTTACTGTCTTTGTGAGGACATTTAGTCTACAGCGTAGGGTTTACTTAAACCACACACAGACAGAGACAGAGTGAAAGTGTGTTTAGCTGACTCTGGTGTTTATGTGTGACTCTGTCAGCAATATTCATGAAGCTGAAGAGCTAAAAGTGGTGCCTGACCTACAAACACAACCACGATTCAGACAAAGACATGTACAAACTTTGCATGTTGTCCACTCTGAGGACGTTATGAGAGAGACTCGCTAGAGCCAAGACACACAACTCATTTCTGATATTCAAGACATTCATTTCAGTTCATTTCTTTACACTAATAACAAATGCTGAATACTAAATGGAGCACAGAGCAGGAGAGAAAGCACAGGAGTATTGTTAGATGATCTTCAGGAAGTTGGCATTGAGAATAAAAATGCTGTATCTGTGATGAGCAACACCAATATCACACAACACACTCTCACATCACAAAATACACTTACGAATCTCCCAGAAACTCATGCAGTTTCATTCTGCCAAAAGTGGAATCGGCTTCGAAGTTGGGAAAGACGTCTCCTAACAGCATCATCCTGCAGCATCAGTCTGTCTCTCTGTCTCTGTGTTGCATGCTGGGAAGTGTGGTTTGGGGTAGTTTTGGTGTGTGGGAGGATGTGAGAGAGCAAATGCACATATGGTGATTTACTGCTGTTTTTTGTCCCTCACATATTGACACATTCATGTTTATTTTCACATTTTTACACTTTTTTCTTGTTTGCCCATTTTTTTTGTTTTTTTTTTTTAGAAAGCATTCATCTTGATCATATTTGTATTATGATGTTGAGACAGTTTCATCCTCCAGAATGAGTGAAGCTGCTGTGGTTTGTGAGTTTGCTTGTGGTCATTGAACAGTGATGGAGACATGTTTGTCTGTAACACTAAAGTAATGTTTCCAAATGTGCCTCCATTCATCACCAGAGAGCATGAGGAGAAACAGCTCAGTTACTGTGGTGCATTTGCCAGCGGTGTTGACATGTTTCATGTTTTTATTTTTTAAAACATGATGTATGGTGTGTTTGACTTTTAATTTGTAAGGATTAATTGAATATCAATTTAAATGCTTTACATATTCATGAGGATATTGTATTATTAATCATGTTTGTGCATTTATGATTCATCTTTGTTGCATCTATGACTGCTCATTTCATATAACTGATTCTTGTACCACGAAGACAATTTGTGTTTCCATGATTCCATGAATAGGCTGTTTGAACATATGCTAAACTTATGGCATGTGGTTTAGAAAAATAGATATCTTCCAAAGTACCCTGTGGGACAAGACATATAGATTTTCTTTAGAACCACAAAAGATACAACAGTAAGTATGGGTCCAGTGCCCAAGGAGCAGAGTAGCTGTAAAAGTGTGATGTTGATGTTAATATGAAAGAGGAAACAATTCTAAGAAGCCCCAGGCTATATTAAACTGTCTCTATCCCGAGGTGCGAAAACTAAGCTTAGACCAGAATTTTCGACTTCTCCTTTTCTCTGGTCTGCCTTTTGGGTGCACCTCTATTTTCCTCTTTCAGACTTAGAAGATTTCTCATATTTACTCTTTTAGATGTATACTTTTAGATATTTTTAACTAGTATTTTTATTGGTATGAAGATTAGATTTGTGATTACTGTAGTACTCTTAGATCAACAGACTCTTAAGATTCTGTACATCCTTTTTTTTTTTTTTTTTGCTATTTCAAGTCAAGTCAAGTTTATTTGTATAGCGCTTTTCACGAAACAAATCGTTTCAAAGCAGCTTAACAGCAAATTAAAAGTTTGTACAATAATTAAAGTTTGTTAAATTAAAGTTTGTACAATAATTAAAGTTTGTACAATAACGTTTGTTAAATTAGAATTTGTACAATAATTAAAGTTTGTACAATAACGTTTGTTAAATTAGAATTTGTACAATAATTAAAGTTTGTACAATTTGTATAATGTTAACATTAATGATTATATGTTGCAATCAAATCACTGTAGTAAAATTGGGTAGTGATGTATGGTGTTTCAGGGCTGATATCATCTAAAGTCCTCCAAGGGGTTGGCATCATCATCTCTTCTTCGGTGTTCCTGATCCAGACTGAAGCTTGTGTTATTCCTAGTTACCACGGGATGTCAATCCCGTGGCAGAAACAGAGAACAATAGGAACATAATTAGCGTAGCTGCTGTTCAAACCAAGCAAAAGGATTTGTTCAACCAAAGCTAAGGATTCATAATGTGCAATTGATCAGATATAACAGCAGTAAAAGATTATGAGATGCGTTATGTGAATGCTTGGCTAAAAAGATGTGTCTTTAATCTAGATTTAAACAGAGAGAGTGTGTCTGAACCCCGAACATTATCAGGAAGGCTATTCCAGAGTTTGGGAGCCAAATGTGAAAAAGCTCTACCTCCTTTAGTGGACTTTGCTATTCTAGGTACTACCAAGAGTCCTGAGTTTTGCGACCTTAGGGAGCGTGATGGATTGTAGCGAGGTAGAAGACTAGTTAGGTACGCAGGAGCTGAACCATTTAGGGCCTTATAGGTAAGAAGTAGTATTTTATAGTTGATACGGAACCTAATAGGAAGCCAGTGCAGAGACTTTAAAATTGGGGTAATATGGTCATATTTTCTTGACCTGGTAAGGACTCTAGCAGCTGCATTTTGGACTAACTGTAGCTTGTTTATTGAAGATGCAGGACAACCACCTAGCAATGCATTACAATAGTCCAGCCTAGAGCTCATAAATGCATGAACTAACTTTTCTGCATCAGAAACAGGTAACATGTTTCGCAGCTTGGCAATGTTTCTAAGATGGAAGAATGCTGTTTTTGTAACATGGGAAATATGATTTTCAAAAGACAAGTTGCTGTCTAATATAACACCCAGACTTTTGACTGTAGAGGAAGCAGAAGTACATCCATCTAGTTGCAAATTGTTATCCAAGAGATTTTGTGTATTCATTTTTGGTCCGATAAGTAATATCTCTGTCTTATCTGAATTTAATAGGAGAAAATTATTGGTCATCCAGTCTTTTACATTTTTAACACACTCTGTTAACTTTGATAATTTAGAAGTTTCATCTGGTCTTGTTGAGATATATAGTTGAGTATCATCAGCATAACAATGGAAACTAATTCCATAATTCCTAATAATATTGCCAAGGGGCAACATGTATATTGAGAAAAGCAGAGGACCTAGGACAGATCCTTGTGGCACTCCATACTTTACTGGTGATAATTGAGAAGACTCCCCGTTTAAGTAAACAAAGTGGTAGCGATCAGACAGGTAGGATCTAAACCATCTTAAAGCCTGCCCTTGAATACCTGCATAGTTTTGTAGTCGATCTATTAGTATGTCATGGTCTATAGTGTCAAACGCAGCACTAAGGCCAAGTAAAACTAGCATTGAGATGCAGCCTTGGTCTGATGCAAGAAGCAAGTCATTAGTGATTTTAACAAGTGCAGTTTCTGTGCTGTGATAGGGCCTGAAACCTGATTGAAATTCTTCATAGATATCATTTTTTTGCAAAAAGCAGCATAATTGAGCAGATACAACTTTTTCTAAAATTTTAGACATAAACGGAAGATTAGAAATGGGTCTGTAATTTCCTAGTTCATTAGGGTCTAGTTGTGATTTCTTAATAAGAGGCTTAATAACCGCTAACTTGAATGATTTTGGGACATGACCTAAAGATAACGATGAGTTAATAATATTGAGGAGCGGTTTTTCTGCTACAGGTAACAACTCTTTCAGTAATTTAGTGGGTACAGGATCTAATAGGCATGTTGTTGGTTTAGACGTACTGATAAATTTATTTAGCTCTTCCTGTCCTATAGTGGTAAAGCACTGCAGGTTTTCTTTGGGTGTGACAAAGGAAATTGACGTATTAGACGCTGTAGAATCTACGCTGGTTATTGTATTTCTGATGTTATCTATTTTATCAGTGAAAAAATTCATAAAGTCATTACTATTAAACTGTAAAGGAATATTTCGGTCGGGCGGCATCTGATTATTTGTTAATCTGGCCACTGTGCTAAATAAAAACCTTGGATTGTTTTGGTTATTTTCTATGAGTTTGCATATGTGCTCGACCCTGGCAGCTTTTAGAGCCTGTCTATAGCTGGACATACTGTTTTTCCACGCAATTCTAAAAACTTTAGCCATTTAACCATTTGCGCTCAAGATTACGAGTTTCTTTCTTGAGAGAATGGGTAGTACTGTTGTACCATGGCGCAGTACATTTTTCTCTAACTTTTTTCAATTTGATGGGGGCAACAGCTTCTAACGTATTAGAGAAGATAGTGCCCATGTTGCTAGTTAATTTGTCTAGATCCTGTGTATTACTGGGTGCACAGAGCAGTTGAGATAAATCAGGCAGGTTACTTGTAAATAAATGTTTGGTGGCTGGAACAATGGTTCTGCCCAAACGATAGCGCGGAGCGATATAGTTAATATCAGTCATACACAGCGTGCATGATACAAGGAAATGGTCAGTAACATCATCGCTTTGAGGTACGATATCTATGTCAGTAAGATCAATTCCATGCGATATAATTAAATCTAGCGTATGATTGAAACGATGAGTGGGCCCGGTGACATTTTGCTTGACTCCAAAAGAATTTAATAGGTCAGTAAACGCAAGCCCTAAGGCATCATTTGTATTATCGACGTGAATGTTAAAGTCTCCGACAATTAGTGCTTTATCAAAATTAACCAGCAGGTCGGAAAGGAAATCTGAAAATTCTTTTAGAAAGTCTGTATACGGCCCTGGTGGTCTATACACAGTAGCTAAAATAAGAGATAAGACAGATTTCTTTTGCAAATCTGACAGAGTAACTTTAAGCAAAAGTATTTCAAAGGAATTAAACTTGTATCCTTTTTTCTGAGTTACACTGAGAATATCACTATATATTGTTGCGACACCACCGCCACGACCAATCTGACGGGGCTCATGCTTATAACAGTAGCTTGGTGGAGTAGACTCATTTAGACCAATATAATCATTTGGTTTTAGCCAGGTTTCAGTCAAGCAGAGTACATCAAAACTATTATCTGTGATCATTTCATTTACAATAACTGCTTTGGGTGCGAGTGATCTAATGTTTAGAAGCCCAAACTTTAAAAATGGTTTTTGTTCGTTTATTTTGCATTTTTCCGGGTTAATCACGATCAGATTTTTTCTAGATCCTGCATTAACTGTATGTTTTGACCTCACTATTCGAGGAACAGACACAGTATTTATAGATTGGACAGCACTAGTGCTATCATTTAAGTGTTCAGAGCAAAAACCATCATAGCAGTTATTTGGGAATCGGCTTACTAGTCAAATGGAGCGCAGCGTCCTGGAGATGTTGTCCGACAGCAGTTCTGCTCCGACTCTGCTGGGGTGCAGGCCATCAGCACGGAAAAGCCTAGGACGCTCCCAGAAAAGATTCCAATTATTAACAAAAAGCAGTTTCTGTTCTATACACCATGTCAATAACCATTCATTTAGAGCAAAAAGTCTACTGAACCTTTCGTGCCCACGTCGATACGTGGGAAGCGGTCCTGACACGATGATCCTCGTCTCGGGCGCCGCGCTGCGAACCGTCTCGATCAGGCTGCCGAAGTCCCGCTTCAAGACCTCCGTCTGCCGCAGCCTGATGTCGTTCACCCCCGCGTGCAGGACGATCGCGCCGACGCTCTCGTCCTTCAGGATTGCGGGTATCTGCGCAGAAACATCGAGAACACGAGCACCAGGGAAACAATGAGTTTGCACATTACCTTTAGCTAAAGTAGCACGAACGTACCTGACGATGGAATCTCCGACGATCACAGCGTCGCGTTCCGTCTCGCGGAGGGGAGCGAAGCGGTTCCGGGTGGAGATCTCGAAGACCGGGGGCGGCGGAGGGGGAGAGGTCATCGTTTGTGGCCTGGCTCGCGTCTTCCGCTGCTGCTGCACCCAGGGTCCGTGGTGTCCCGGCGCCGGAGTGAAGGACATCTGGGAAGAGCGCGTCCTGGGTGCAGAGGGCCTGCACAGAGAAGCACAAGGAGTGGAAGTGGTAGGAGTGTTAGTATCGCGCTGTATACTTACCCGAGAGGATTCCAGAGCTGCCCTCAGCTCGGCCTGCCTCTCCAGAAGCTGGCGGATCTGCTTCTCCACGGCCTCCAGCTCCACCTGCACCGAGTGCAGCTCGAACGTGTCATCACCTGTATTCAAAGGTAGACACAAATTTGCCATTAAAGCAAGTAACAGTTAGTAAACAATGGTAGTGTGTGTGTGTATAAACAACGCAAGCAAGAGTAGCGGCAACCACGCTGGTGATGCTAATGGGCTATAAGCTAGCGGGATCGGGAATTCAAAACAAAACTAGTGTTAACAAGGTACTCTGGTTGTTTTAGTTTTAAAACACTACAAGGGATATATTCACACATTATAAGAAACGTAAATGATGGTGTAAAAATTAGATTTTCGTTTGTAAATTAGACAATATTAAATTGACTTGACGGAGCCCAAACTCAAAGCATACGGCAACAACGAGCAGGAAGTGACGTCACATTTTTCAATTGGGCATTGATATTCATAATGATTATTGATTATTGCACAGTATTATGTTTTTTTTGTGGCATCCATACTTTCACCTTATGAATATTATAATCATTTTATGCATAATTACTTGTAAGCTTATGAATACATTTTTGCTTTTTTCAATCTATCCATCCGACTCGTCTGACATCAGTTTGATTACGCATCAATGTATTTCAGCCACAGGAGTTCATGTTCCTCAATGCAAATGTATTTTGGACCTTTCTTTATGGTTTACATCTCTTGCATGATCTTCACAGCTATAGACAGTATGTGGAAGCTCCATCTAATGAATCTGAGCTTTGTTTTCTAAAAATGGATGGTGATTAACAGTGAAGACAATCTTTCAATCATCGTTGGTGCTGTTTCTATGGTAGTTTCAAAAAGTTTCCAGTCTTCAATAATTGATCATCAGAAGAGGTTTGAGGGGCTGAAAAGTTTGGTATCAGTCAAAATCCCAGGTTGGTTTCAGTCAGTCACTGAAGTGTGGATGTGTGGACTGTGGAAAAAATATTTACATAAAAATCAACCACTACATCTATTGTGTCAACTACTAGCAAATGTGAAAATCCCATTTCACATTCATCTGACCCTGGTTTAACATCAGAGTATATGTCATTGTGCCGTAAAAACTCAGTTGTCATAGACTTCAGATCTTGAGGTTTCATATAGTTTATGATTTAACAGTAACAGACATTTCCACAAATCCCTGCATGACACATCACATATTTATTTTTAATATAATCACCATTTTTTTGTGTTATATGTTCTGTTTTTTTAATTAATGTTGACTGCTTTATTGTAGTGCTGTGTGTTAATCTGATGCTGTTTTGTGATTGATGTTTGTTTTATTGATGGTCTCTGATGATGGACTCTATTCTACTGTATCAGCTCTATTACATTTGAAGGTACAAAGCAGATTTTGGTATTTCAAGTAGTTTGGTGTATATTAACATTAGATCATTTGAAATACATAAAGTAATATATGCAAGTTGTAAATTATACATGCATCAGTATGCCATTCTGAAAAAAAAAAAAAAAAAAAAAAACCCTGTAAACATTATCGCAGTATTTTGTTTAGTCACAAATGTAACTGTATTTCTTGATTTCTTGATGCTGTGTACAGTAGTGTGTCTGTGTGAATTATAATGTCAAAGCCCTGCATCAGTCTGTAGTCATTTGTGTTTCTGGTTAAGTGGAAATGTTCAATTGAAGTTTATTTGTATAGAGCTTTTCACTATACAAATCGTTGCAAGGCAGCTTTACAGAAAATGTGTTGATGGTTATAAAATCTAAAAGAACTGATCTTCATTTAGAACTGATTCTGAACTGATCTTGACAGATCTCATGTTAGTGTCTCAGCATCTCAAGGAACACTGAAATATCTTTATAAACATTTAAACCATGTTTATGAAATATTTACACCATTGCATATTCTTGATTTTAAATCATTTTTAGAAGATTTCTCAAAACAGTAAAACAAATATTTTTTCTACAATTTTCCAATTCCTACAAGTAAAAGAATTTTACCAGATTTTTTCAATATTTTATTTGTTACACCTCTTTATTTGCTACAATATAATGATTAGACAATTAACTTTTTTTATTAATGGCTTACACACTAAAAGTTGTACTTGAGACATGCTCAGTGAAACCATTCACTCATATATCGAGACTACAGAAGACTGCAAAACTACAAGCACATGATCTGCTTTACACTCAGCTATTACAAATCTGTGTTTTGAGAAACATACATTTTTTACCTCTGCATTTCTGTGTACAGTTCTTTGTAATACAGTGCACCCAGAAATATTTCATTTAAATTCATTATTTTCCTCAAAATTCTACAAACAATACCTCATAATGACAACATGAAAGAAGTTTGTTTTAAATCTTTACAAATTTATTCAAAATTAAAATATCACATGTACATAAGTATTCACTGCTCAATACTTTGTTGAAGCGCCTTTGGCACCAATTACAGCCTCAAGTCTTTTAGAATATGATGCTACAAGCTTTGCTCATCATTATTTGCCAATTATATGCCATTCTTCTCCTCATCTCCTCACCTCTCCAGCTCTGTCAGGTTGGATGGGGCAGATGGATATTTTCAGGTTTCTTCAGAAATGCTTGATTAGATTCAGGCCCAGGCTGTGTCTAGGCCACTCAAGGACATTCACAGTGTTGTCTGTAAGCCACTCTTGATGTGTGATTAGGTTCATTACACTATTGGAAGTTGAAGCTTCTGCTCAGTCTGAGGTTCTGAATGCACTGGACTGTGTTTTCACGGCTATCTCAATATTTTGGTGCATTGAGCTTTTCTTCTACTCTACCCTCAGCAAAACTGTATTAACAAGCTGTGTAAAATAAAAAATAAAACCAATTTCCATGTCTACAATTAAAGTAGTAATAATAAATAAAGATAGTAATAATAAAAATAATTGATGTGATACTACATTAAAAATTAAATGACTGATTTCTATCAACACAAACACATGGTCACTCAGCAGGACTCACACTGATCATACTGTCTATATGAGGATTTATTACACACATTTATTCTGATTCATCAACACAGTTTCACTGAAGATAGTGAACCAAGCGCAAACCCAGGATAGAGCGGCTGAGTGAATGTGGTGTGTTGTGTGTGGATGAGGCTCATTGTGTCAGAGACGCTGTAGAAGGACAGAGTTCCTGCACTGTGATCCACATACACTCCTATTCTACTGCTGATGGACACAACAGGGAGATCAGTCTGTATCTTATTGTGTCTGAATGAGTATCTGGAGGGAGAGCAGATCAAACTCCAGGACTGATCATTAGATCCAAACAAACACTCATTACCCAATCCCTTCCTGCTGATGCTCTTATATGACACTGATATATACACATAATCTCCACTCCACTCCAGCTCCCAGTAACAGCGTCCACACACACTCTCTCTACACAACACCTGAGAATACACATCAAATCTGTCTGGATGATCAGGATATGACTGGACTCTGCCGGTGGCAGTAATCACTTTGTTTCTGTCAGACAGACGGAGGCGTTTATGTGCTGTGTTCAGATCCAGAGTGAGCTGATGGGAATCTGATGGAGATAAAACACATCAGAATCAGGAATTATGAATCTGTTTGATCTTTTCATGCAGCTGAACTCTTCATGTTCAGTGTATCATCAGTGTCTCAGTACAGATGAGCAGATATCCTGTGCAAATCATCATCTACATCATCAATTATAAAACTCTTCTTTCACCTTCTACAGGAAGAACATGAACACACTCAGTGAGTTTTTCTGCTTGTTTTCTTACTGACTTACATTGTGGGAAGTCCTTCCTGGTCCTGGGAACAATGTTGGTGAATGTGACTGTGACTGTGGAAATCAACAGACATGAACAGTGTGATTCTCATGATCCTGCATCATTCCTAACCCTCTATATAAATTAATAAAAGACAATTGCATTTAAAATACAAAACTAATTACAATATCAACAAAAAATTATTTTAGTGATGTCAAAAGACTTCCCTTTCAACCAGTAAAATAATTTATTTGCCATGTGCTTCACATTTTTGGTAACAATGCCGTAAAGGAGGAGTTAGCACATGTTAGGTCACATGCTCTCAAGGCTCCATAGTGAGCTCATTTTAGACTAGAAAATAAATACATACCAATTCAAGTTATAAAAAAATATAATTGTACATGTGTTTTCTGTACAAGTTTTTTGTCATTTCTAATGAACTTTTATAAAAACAATAACTCTGAGATCAAAAAATCTGTGCATCATGCATAACTGACAAAGTCTTATTATGGGAAGCATATTTGGTGAAGATGGCACTATTGACCAGCATTGGGAGGCAGTATAATAGCCTTTATAAATGTGTTTTAGGTTCATTTTTGTAAGGTTTTTGGAAGATAAAATGACAAATCTGTACCTATTTCAGGATAATGGTAATGAAAGGTAATGATGGTAGTAATAGGAGGGCATCAGCAAATCAGGCTGTAGTAATAAAATAAGTTGTTTGCGACCAAAGAAGGACAGAAGCAATGATGGAGAGGGCTGTAATGAAGAATTGGTTGTAGTGAAAGTCAGGCATTTGGGTACATTATTGTTGGTCAGTTTGAAAGATGTGATCCATACAACAACCAAAGGTCAAGAAAAGATGGCACTGTCTATCAGCATTACTATATTGAAAGGCAGTGATGCTCCAATGATGACTGCACAAGTCAACATCTACTTATGTGTGGAGTACACTGAAAATGTTTTTTGGTTTTCAGGCAGTAAAATTGTATCCAAATTTGTCAAGTTTTAGACATTTTCACGTGTGAGATCCAAATCAAATATAGCAGCACTATAAATGAAATTGAATGTTCATAAGATTTGTAATGTTTTTTGAAATGACAAGACCTTTTCACTTCTTTTCAGATAATGAAAAAGCATTTGATTGTGTGTGTTTCTGACAATTTGCCAAAAAATAAAAAATAAAATAATAATAATAATTACCCTAATGGGACAATGTCAGTTATAAATGACGGAACCCTAAAAGAAAAGTCAAAGGTCAGATATAGTAAAAAATTTTGGAATATGATTTTACTTCTAAAAATATGTAAAATATAAAGCCCATTATTTTTTCAAGTTGTGAATTCACAATTACTCCCATAGAGGGCTAAGACACTTCTAATATGATGTTCTCCATGATATGAGATGATGATGATGATGATGGACTCATTTCTGAGAGCAGATGAATCTCCAGGACTTTACCTCTGTCTGAGATCTTCTTGAGCTCCTCTTTGCAGAAATCCTCCAGTTTGTCTCTCAGCTGATGGACAGATTCTCTCAGATCATCAGAAGAGAAGAGAGAAATGAAGGGTTTGTCATTTCCGTCTGTAGATTCAGGAGGTGCTGAGAGAGACTGGAAACTCTACAGAAAACAGAAATCAAAACTCATCAGCTCCACACTTCACCCAATAACCTGCACCAACATCAGATTTGACTGATCTTTAGTAACTCAATCCAGCACTTTCACAGCATCAGCTTCATTCTTCTCATATTCATTATTTCACATTAGAGCTACAGATTCTAGTATTTGACACTTACACTAGATGTGAACTTTCTAGGAAATAGTTTGGATGATAAACATCTGCTAAGAACATAAATGTCCATCTAACAGCTCAAGCACATCAATGGAGTCTCATTGTAGGGTTGAAATGTTTCTCTGTGAGTCTCTGTCTCAAGTCCACTATGATGGTGTTGTTCTAGATCTCTGTTACCTGCAGGAACTGGATGTGATCCTGTGTGTGTGAAAGCTGCTCCAGCTCAGCGTCTCTCCTCCTCAGATCATTGATCTCCTGCTCCAGTCGCTCCAGTCGTCCTTCAGCTCGACTCACTGCAGCCTTTTCCTGATCTCTGATCAGCCGTATCAGCTCAGAGCGGCTTCTCTCAATGGAGCGGATGAGCTCAGTAAAGATCCTCTCACTGTCCTCCACTGCTGTCTGTGCAGAGCGCTGTTAGATAGACACACAGTGATTCAGGCTTCAGTGGGACTGAAAGAGACAAGAGAGTCTGAACTGAGACTGAGACAAACTTCTCTTCTTCTCCAGACTCACCTTATGAGACTCCACAGTCTCTCTCAGCTGCTGAACATCTTTCTCTCTCTGCTGGATTCTCTGCTGGAACGTCTTCTGCGTCTCCTTCAGCTGCTTCTGCAGGACAAACACATGATAGTGAATGACAGAAAACTACTGACACTAAATCATCATGTGAACAGATGAATGCAGTAAAAGTAGGGTGAAGCAGTATAAAGGTTATTTATCTGAACTGATAATGAACAGCTGAAGGCTCAAACTCCAAATGTAATGTATCATTTAATAATAATGCCTGTTTCACACTGCGATTGTAAGTATTATGACAGTGAAACTGACACAGATGTAGAGCTTCACACTGCTAGTGTTTAATAAAACTGCAGCTCTAGACAGAACATAACAGAAAATCACTCCATTAGTTTATGTCTCTAAACCTTGGCGTTGTGTTTGATGATCAGCTGACTTTCTCAGACCACATTGCTAAAACTGCAGATTAGCTTTATTCAACATCAAGAAGATCTGACCCTTTCTTTGGGAACATACATCACAACTCTTGTTCAAGCTCTTATTCTGTCCAGGCTGGACTATTGCAATGCTCTTTTGGCAGCTCTTCAGTTCTATCAATCCTTTACAATTAATCCAGAATGCAGCGGCAAGACTAGTTTTTAACGAGCTGAGAAGGACGCACGTCACTCCTCTCTTTATCAGTCTGCATTGGCTACCAGTAGCTGCTCGCATTAAATTCAAGGCATTAATGTTTGCCTATAGAACCACCATTGGCTCTGCACCCCTTTACCTGAATTCACTACTTCAGATTTATGTGCCTCTAGAACAGAGGTGGGCAAACTACGGCCCGCGGGCCACATACGGCCCACCAGGCGTTTTCATCCGGCCCATGAGGCAATTGGAATAAAATGGCTCATTTGATGCAATACCAGTAAAATCCAATAGATGGTGCTGTAGTACGTAGTGTGGTATATAACGGCTTACGCCTTTTTCCACTTCATTAAACCTAGTCAATTTTTGACCGCATCAAAACCGCACAGCTCAGATACAAAATAAAAAGTCATAATATACAACCTGTGTAAAACTGGCACACGTGTAAAGAGTTGCTCGTTTTAAAATTGTGAAAGTGTTCGTTTGTTGACAGGGGCGGACTGGCCATTGGGAGCACCGGGACATTTCCCGGTGGCCTGACGGTCGTTCTGGCCTGCCGGCTGCCGCTGTGCAGACCATCAGCCTGGCATGCGATAGGCTGGTGTGCAACTATGAATTAATTGACAGATCTCTCAATCTACGAATCAGGCAATGGCGGAGTGAAAATGACACTCCCACATGACCGAACGTCAGCGACGCACTGCCTAATATCTGGCTATATCCAGAGACAGGGTATATCTGACTAAATCGTTCAAAAAATGGAGCGTAAACGCAGAGGAGCAGAGAGGGAGCATATAAAAAGGAAAAAAGCCCTGGCCACAGACGCAGCAAGCTGCTGCAAAATCCCAGCCATGTTCGCCAGTAAGGGAACAGGTCGGTCAAGTTTACATTTACATTATATTTATATAATAATTTGGCAGACGAACGCTTTCAAGTTTTAATCCAAATCACTTAGATAATCACAATAGATAAAATTAAACCAACAAACGAGCAACAATATGTAAGTGCTGCTGTGCTGTGTCAAGTCTCGTTTCATCTACATGTAGCATATTTTTTATATAATAAATAAAAATGAATAAAAAGTAGACAGAATAGTGTTAGTGGGTCAAATTGTTTTAAATAATAAATAAATCAAGTAGATGGCATGGAAAAGAATACAGTGTTAGTTATTTTGATTTTTCATTTCTAGTCTACAATATGTAGCCTACAATGTTTGTTTGTTCATTTATTTATTTTGAAAAGGTGACGAAGGAAGCAGCAGTAGCACTAGTGCTGCAGATGCTCCTGCTGTTGAGCTAGAGGAGGTGGACAGTTCAGCATTTGGAACCTTCAGGTAAAGTTTAAGATGAGCAAAACTAAACATGCAGGCAGCAGGCCATACTTTTTAAACAACATGTGCTTTTTATGATTTATAAGATCAGTAGTAGGACTGTGATTTTGGGGACATACAACTGATGGCTGCACAATTATAAATACAGATTACTGAACTATTTCATATTGCAGAGCAACTAGATGTGCAGAGTGAGAGAGAGAAGGATTCAGGGAAAGATGAAAGAGACGGCCTTTTGATTATTTTGCCCGTCCACAGTCTAAGGATTTAGATTTTTTTTTTTTAAGTATCACCCAATTCAAACATCTGAAAGAGCCATTCCTGATGTATTCCATTCAAAAGATGGCACAAACAGAAAATGGCTGACATACAATGAAAGCAATCACTCCCTATTCTGCTCAGTATGTCGTGAAAGTGAAAGTGACGTGACGTGAGGCCAAGTATGGTGACCCATACTAGGAATTTGTGCTCTGCATTTAACCCATCCAAGTGCACACACACAGTAGTGAACACACACACACACACACACACACACACACACACACACTGTGAACATACACCCGGAGCAGTGGGCAGCCATTGCATTGCTGCGGCGCCCGGGGAGCAGTTGGGGGTTCGGTCGTGGTATTGACGATGGAGAGAGCGCTGGATATTCACTCCCCCCACCGTCAATCCCTGCCGGACCTGGGACTCGAACTCGCAACCTCTTGGTTACAAGTCAGACTCCCTAATCATTAGGCCAAAATGTCTTGCATTTGCAAAACCTTTAGGCAGTGCAGGTAGTCTACCTGTTACATTAATAGGGTTAGCCTACAAGTTTATCAGTCAAGTAGATTACATGAATAGGGTGGTGGTCCTTTATGTACTGGTGGACTGGCTGTACCAAACTTTGAGTTATATTTTTGGTCTTTTCAAATTAAGGCTCTCTATAACTGGCTTGATCCGTTATCAAAAGTTGCATGGAGGGGAATTGAGGCTAACAAGGTGAAACCGAATAGACTTGAAGATATCTTATTTGCTGGTACAAGGAAGAAAAACAATAACCATAAATTTGGCCCGATTGTAGCAAACTCTATCAAAGTTTGGAAAACAGTTGAGCGTCTGATAGGAGGACCATTCAAGCTGTGTAACAGTGCACCGCTATGGCATAATCTTGATTTTATGTGTGGAAACCGGCCATTTGTCCAACCTACCTGGTCATCCTTAGGTATTAACACGTGTGGCGATTTATTTGATGAACAAGGCCTCTGTTCTTTTCAGACACTAAGAAATAAGTTTAATTTGCCTGCATCTTCATACTTTGTCTTTCTTCAATTACGTTTTGCTCTTAAGGCATACGGAGTACCTTGGGTATCTACCATTTCTTCTCATCCAATGCAAGGTTGGATTGCTCCCAATTCCAATCGACAGTCGGTTTCCTTAATATATAATAAAATCCTTGATCATATCACAAAACCTATCTCTATCAAATCTGTTTGGAATAGGGAATTATCAGTCCTTAATATGTCTGTCGATTGGGAAAGGGTGTGGTCCAATCTCAATTTAACCTCTAAAAACCTGGCTCATAGACTCATACACTTCAAAGTTATCCATAGAGCATATATAACACCTTACAGAAGATTTAAGATGAAGCTTCAACCAAACTGCAACTGTCATATATGTAACACAGCATCACCAGGTACCTTCCTTCATATGTTCTGGGAGTGTCCAAATGTCAATAGTTTGTGGACTCATGCAAACTCTGTACTATCCTCTACATTGAATATCGCCTACACTGGTAATCCAGGCTTGTGCCTCCTTAATGATGATTCTGGTCTATGCTTAAGTCTTATACAAAAAAAGCTGTTGTTTACTGGCTTCACAGCGGCAAAGAAATCCATAATACAAAACTGGTTTACACCACATATTTGTATGAAAACATATTGGATTCATTGTCTTTTAAACATTGTGGCACTGGAGAGTACAACAGCACGACTTAATAAGGCCAAGCCTAGCACGATGGATGCATGGCAGTGTTTTTTCTCTAAACTACAGGACCATATTGATGGACAACCTTAATTTCTTTCATGTCTGTTGTATTATTTTATTTATTTTATCTTATGTTATGTACTTTGGATTGTATTTTATTTTGATTATATCCTGAATGGAGAGTCTATTTTATGTTTGTTGTTTGTTGAAAGAAAACAATAAAACATTGGTCACAAAAAAAATAGGGTGGTGGTGACTGCAGCAGCAGAGGTGGCCTGGGGGTGGAGTCAAATTCCCGGCCTGAATTATTGTCCCAGTCCGCCACTGTTTGTTGATCAAAACGCGCTTATTTGAATTGGTGACGAAAGGCAAGCGGGTTTGCATTGCGCATTTTCCAGCAACCATGTCGCTAGTTTTAGTTTTGCTTTAAATAATTAGGCGGGGCGTTTATAATATGTTTAATAATGTTATAATGTTTATAGTGAATGCCACTATAATTTGTGCTTGTTTTCTGCTTACAGTGCAAGTCAAATGTTTTTGCAGAGTAAGATTTTTAATGTTTTTTTTTGTTTGTTTTTTTTAAGAATTATCTTCTGCTCACCAACCATACATTTATTTGATACAAAATACAGAAAAAGCTAAAAATTGAGCTTTGAAACCACAGGGATATTACATTTCTAAACTAGGATTCAAATAGTTTTTTTTTTTTTTTTAAGATTAGAAATATTTCAAAATTATACATTTTTTTCTGTACTTTGGATGAAATTAATACAGGCTTGGTGAGCAGAAGATTTTTTTTCTTAAAAAATAAAAAAAATCTTACTGTTCAAAAATGTTTGACTGGTAGTTGATATTTTTGTTTCTTTTTTTTGTTTGTTTTTAACACAGCTAAATATATGTTTTTTTTTTGTTGTTGTTTTTTGTTTTTTGTTTTTTGTTTTATTTGTAGAGTGAGGGGAATATAAATACATGTTTGTAATTGTTTCATTTATTTTACATTATTTCTGAATGAGATGATAAAATGTGTCTTACATCAGTCAACATGTACACAATGCAACTTATCTGTCTAGAGATGGTACAAGAATAGAACTGCCATGTGTGTAAAAGTTTACATGTAGTACAGTAGTAAGTGTCAATTTAGACAAATAAAAAATAAAAAATTGACACATACATATCATGCGGCCCCTCACTTGATGTGAAAAACCTGATGTGGCCCCCCAAATCAAAAAGTTTGCCCACCTCTGCTCTAGAAGCTTGCACTCTGCAAGTGAACAGTGCATTACTGTTCATCCCAAAGAGGCACAAAATCACTTTCATGGTCTTTCACATTAAATGTACCCTCATGGTGGAATAACCTGCCCAACTCACTCCGAACAGCTGAGTCCTTAGTCATCTTCAAGAATCGGCTAAAAACTCATATAACTCTAGCACACTCTAGCACAATCTTTTCTAATTCTATTCTTTAAACTATGCTCTTTTTGATTTGTACTCTATCCATTTTCTTACTGCTTGTTTTCTCTAAAAACAAAAACAAAAACAAAAAAAACAACAACAACACTAACTCTACTAACACTAGTTTCTCTCTTTACAATTAACAAAAAAGCTACCACTAGCTTGGCTTTCCACATAAACTGTGTAATGTTGGATCACCCCCCCCCCCCAATCTATTTTCTTTTATTTATTATGTGCTTTAAAAATCTTTGCTACATATACTGTGTTCTGCTAAATGAGGCATGTCATAGCACTTGCATGTTTTGTTGCTCTTTTGTTGATTGATTGTTCTCCTTTGTAAGTCGCTTTGGATAAAAGCGTCTGCTAAATGTCTAAATGTAAATCTATCAGTGTCTAGTTTTAAATACCTGTTTCTCTGTCCTCTGTGCTGCAGCTGATACAGTGTCATGGTTTTTATGTTCATCCATCAAACACAGCAGACAAATACATTTCTGGTCAGTGCGACAGAAAACCTTAAGGATCTCCTCATGTTTCTGGCAGATCATCTCCTGCAGTCGTCCAGTAGCATCAGTCAAATTGTGTCCCTTTCCTTTAAAGAAACTCTCATGTCGTTCAAGGTGATTCTGACAGTAAGAGTTCAGACACACCAGACAGGACTTGACGGCTTTGTATTTTCTTCCAGTACAGACATCACACTGCACATCTCCAGCTCCAGCGTAACAGTCAGCAGTAAGTTTGGTCTTCTTCAGTTTCTCCACCATTTCAGCCAAGATGGTGTTTCTAGCTAAAGCAGGTCTTGGACTGAAGGTCTGTCTGCACTGAGGGCAGCTGTAGACTCTCATCTGATCCTCCTGATCCCAGCAGCCTGTAATACAGCTCTTACAGTAACTGTGTCCACAGGGAATGGCCACTGGATCCTTCAGGAGATCCAGACACACTGCACACAAGAACTCATTCTGATCCACTGAAATTCTGGCTTCTGCCATTTTACTGCATTAATACAGAAACACAAACACACAACAGCTCATCTACACTTCAGTTTCTCTTTCTCTGAACTCACGTGTTTCCTGTTTCCTGTTTCCTGTTTCCTGGTTCTGTGTTTGAGTGACGTGTGTAAAACAGGTTTGTCGGAGGGTGCTTCTCATTTCTTATTTGTGCATCCTCGTTTCCTTTCCTTACTTCCTTTGGTCACGTTTTAGCTCCAATCCATTAGGATATGAGGGAAGGATGCAAGAAAAAGGAATTGAGGACGGAAGAATCAAAGGATGAACACTGGAATATACTTGACCACTCAAGCATCACTTCAAAGCATCATCAGCTAATAAAGCAAGATGTCCTGTTGAAATATATGACATGTATGGTTTATTTAAACTGCAAACGTAACATATAAATGTAATATATTACGACAGATGTGAAGGGGAGGAGAATTTACACATGCGTCAGATTTTTCCCCAAAAAAGACTTCCACATAGGATACACCTATGTGTCCTTGCTCAAGACTCAGGAAGCTTCCTCACTCCTCAATCCTTGCCTCCTCATGATGCAATTAGAGAATTGAGATGTCCTACAAGATGACTGAGCTCAATCGGGTTCCGGGTCATAGGATGGAGGACGGAGGATCGTTGCCTGATCGTTGTAGCTTTACAGACTCACAGGGTGCTTTCTCAATATCCATCCTCGTCTCCTCGATTCCTGATTCTCCAGGTTCCTGATTCTTGCTGAGTTTTGATTCGACACACCTGACTGTTACTAAAGTAAATGCCAAGACCTTGATTAATTTATTCAGGTGTGTTTAATTAGAAATCAAAGTAAACTCTGTGGGAAAGTGACTCTCCAGTCCTGGACTACGAATGGGGAACTCTGATGATGAAATATCTACTAGATTGTTTTGTAATATTTTTATGACTTTGACTAAATTAATACATTTATTTGCATTCATGTCTGATTGTTTAGTCACTGCTGCTACAGTCAGCTTCATCCAGACAGTCACTATTGATCTGTGAGTTTAGGCCTGTAATATGTTCCCTATCACTCTCACTGCAAACATAAAGTAAAGATCTGGAGGAGCGCTGTGAAAAAAAAAAGTCTTATTACCACAGAAGTGAGACACAAATGCTAAAACAATACTGAACATCTGCTAAACTCAAGCACATCTGTCTTCTGTGTTCATTAAAAGAACAGCTCTGTATAACATTTTACTGTCATTTGTAGACATTATAATGTATAGTCCAAGCATAATACAGTGGTCTTGGTTAAAGACAATAAATAATACTAATATACCCTATTCAGAGTGAACATGTGGCCAAATAGATTAATTCTTTCTTTTTTTTTTTTTTCCAAAGCTGTAATTGTTAGATTTTCTTCTGATCTCCTCATGTTCTCACTACACATCTTTTCAATTCACTATCACAAACTGTGACTGATATAATGAATACTAATTTCATTTGCATGGAAAAATCATAGACTTATTGTCATAGTCTGACAAGTGTTACTGCACACAGTGAACATATTTAATGTCAGACTGCTGCTCTCCAGCATGTAGATGTTCAAATGATTTTGCAAGATTCAGTTAATCTCCTGACTCCTGCTCACTATGATAACTTCTGGTGACAGTTTCTCCTGTGCGACAGCAGAGCGCTGGATGTGATGAAGTTCCTTCCACACGGCTTCTCTCCAGTATGAACTCTCTGGTGTATTTTCAGGTTCCCCGACTGACCGAAACTCTTGTGGCAGTGCGAGCACTTGTAGGGTTTCTCTCCCTTGTGGACTTTCTGATGTTCTTTCAGATATTTGAGATACAAACTCTGCTCTTGAGCGACGCTATGCTTCCTCTGACTTTGGGGCATATTTCGCCAGCGCAGGAACCTGGGAAGAAGGTTGCCCCACCGGGGTCAAGACGGTCAATGCTGCGATGATCCCACTTGTACGTTGTCTGGAGGCTTGGTCTCAGCTTCCCAGCCTGTCTCATTGGTTGATCCGGACGGTACGTCTCGGCTATGTGATTCAGTTCGCCTGGCACTCTCCGAAGTTCAGAGGCGTCCGCTTATGTCCGTTCACTCGGAAGCGGAGGCCTCTGTCCTGTGTGCGGAGATCGCTGTCCTCCTGGCGAAGGATGTGATCGAGCCGGTCCCTCCAGCTGAGATGAGGTCAGGGTTTTACAGCCCTTACTTCATCGTGCCCAAGAAAAGCGGTGGGTTATGACCAATCCAGGATCTTCAAGTCTTCAACCGGTACCTTCTCAAGCTACCGTTCAAGATTCTCACCGCGTGATGCATCATATCGTTCGTCCGCCAGCAGGATTGGTTTGCAGCCATCGACCTGAAGGATCCATACTATGAAGTCTTGATCTTACCCCGACACAGACTGTTTCTCCGGTTTGCGTTCGAAGGTCGGGTATATCAGTACAAGGTCCTCCCCTTTGGTCTGTCCCTGTGTCCCCTGTCATTATCAAAGTCGCAGAGGGTGCCCTCAGCCCCTTGTGGCACAAGGGTATCCGCATCTTCGACTATCTCGATGACTGGCTGATAATAGCTCACTCGATGGATCAGTTGTGCGAGCACAGGGACCTGGTGCTTCGGCATCTCAGCCATCTGGGGCTTTGGGTCAACTGAGAGAAGAGCAAGCTCTCCCCAGTGCAGAGTATCTCTTTTCTCAGGATGGAGTTGGATTTGGTCAACATGACGGCACGTCTCTCTCAGGAACGAGCCCGGTCAATGCTGAAATGTCTAAGTCTCTTCAGACACAAGACAGCGGTCCCTCTCAAAAATTTCCAGAGGCTCCTGGGGCATATGGCAGCTGCGGCCACGGTTGTTCCGCTCGGCCTTTTCAATATGAGACCATTTCAGCGTTGGGTTACCGACCAAGTCCCGAGATGGGCATGGCGCAGTGGCGCACTTCAGATTGGCATTTCCCCGGAGTGTCTCCACCTCTTCAGCCCGTGGTCAGACCCAGCCTTTCTTCGGGAAGGAGTTCCCTTAGGTCAGGTGCCCAGGCATGTTGTGGTCAACACGGATGCCTCCATGATGGGCTGGGGTGCTGTATGCAACAGGCAAGCTGCCTCGGGGACCTGGACAGGGCCCTGACAGTTGTGGCCTCGCTGTGCGCCATTCACATTCCAGGAGAGCTCAATAAGACAGCCGACGCGCTCTCTCGACAGCTCACACTTCCTGGCGAATGGCGACTCCATCCCCAGGTGGTCAAGTTGATTTGGAGTCGATTCCGGGAAGCCCAGAAAGATCTGTTTGCTTCACAGGAATCCTCCCACTGCCAGCTCTTCTACTCCCTGACCAAGGCCCCCCTCGGGAGGGATGCCCTGGCACACAGCTGGCCCCGGTGTCCCCTCAAGTACACCTTTCCCCCAGTGAGCCTCCTTGCACAGACCTGTGCAAGATCAGGGAGGACAAGGAGCAGGTTATGCTCGTGGCACCGTATTGGCCCACCAGGACCTGGTTTGCGGACCTCATGCTCCTCAAGGCAGCCCCTCCCTGGAAAATCCCCTTGAGGAGAGACCTTCTTTCTCAGGGGATGGGTACGATCTGGCACCTCATCCGGCCTTCCCCAGGTGTGGTAAAAACTATCACTCAGGCTGGAGCTCCCTCTACTAGGCAAGCCTATGCCCTGAGGTGGGGTCTGTTCGTTGATTGGTGTTCCTCTTGAGGAGAGGACCCTCAGAGATGTTCGGTCGGAGTGGTGCTCTCCTTTCTGCAGGAAAAGTTGGAGTGCAGGCTGTCTCCTTCAACTTTGAAAGCGTATGTTGCAGCAATTGCAGCATATCACGATGCAGTGGAGGGCTCGTCCCTAGGGAGACAACACCTGTTCGTCAGGTTCCTCAGAGGTGCGAGGAGGGTAAACCCCCCTAGACCGCACCTCTTTCCCTCTTGGGATCTTTCCGTGGTCCTACTAGGACTACGAGGTGCTCCCTTCGAGCCGCTCGTGTCAGTTGAGCTAAAATTTCTGTCTCTTAAGACAGCGCTCCTGACTGCGCTCGCTTCTATCAAGAGGGCCTACATGCACCTCATGTAATATTGAAACCCCGGCCTGGCTACGTGCCCAAGGTTCCCACCACTCCCTTCAGGGATTAGGTGGTGAACCTGTAAGCGCTGCCCCAGGAGGAGGCAGACTTAGCATTTCTGTTCTATGTGCACGGCACCTCTCTAGCAGACATCTGTAGAGTTGAGGGCTGGGCAACACCAAATACCTTTGCGCGGTTCTACAACCTTCACATTGAGCCTGTGTCCTCCCATGTATTTAACTTAAATAAAATCAGGTTTCTGGCAGGACGGACTAGCTCGGTGTCGGCTTGCTGCACCATTCCCTTGGGATCCGTGTGCCATATTTCCAGTAGTTCCACCTGGTAGTCTGGTCCTCCCTGCCCCGCAGTCTGGACTAGGCCAGAGTAGTTTGGGGCTGTGCTCCGGCGGGAGCTCCTTCCCCGCTAGTTGTGGCAGCACGTCTCAGTACATGTTTAATGCTCACGGTTACGATCATTTTCCCCTTACATATCTATAGCTAGAATAGATAGTTGTTTTGATCTCTTTCTCCACATGACCATACAGCTTGTCATTGTCTCCGCCCCCCGACAGCTGCTCCTTGCAACTCCGCGGGGCCCTCCCTTACGGGCTCCCCGGGGCGTCGGGCAGGTTACATGCTGATGGTCGCAGTGCTCCCATATGCAACGTCTCCGTTCCCTCCTTCAGGGAACATGGGTTACCTACATAACCTAGACCAGGGGTGCCCAATAGGTCGATCGCGATCTACCAGTCGATCGCAAAGACAGTGCTGGTAGATCACACGTCATTTTAACATGTGCTTTTATTGTAATTATAATTATAATAATCATAATAATAATAATAATAATTATTATTATTATTATTATTATTACATATAATCTCTTTCAATCTCCTTTTAGTTTCTGTCTGACTTGCAGTTGAATAAATTTTGACCAGGCCAGATTTCTGTTTATTCCGTTGTCATGACAACTAGCTGCTTTAAGAGCTTCGGAGAACAGGTTGCATGAAAGTGCTTAAGTAATTCGACTTAACGGTATCCCTGAGGCGAAAAAATCTGGTTGCGGTTGCTGTAGTTGCTGCATTTCATAATAAACAGAACATAACGAAATGGAAACATAACCTAACAGAAAGATTTTATTAATTAAACATGAGCGCTGCATGTACCTGCACTGCTTTGTGTACAGTCACTGCCGGAGAAACAGCTTTTTTAAATTCTTTTATAAAGCGCCACCTGCTGACCGATGACTGGAAATTTTCTAATGTGAAAATTAACCCACGTTTTCAAAGTGTAAACTAGTGGATCGACAAGAAGATAACGCATATACAAATCTAAACAATTAAGACAGTAAAATATATTTATATTGTTATTTAATTTTGATAACAAATGTTTAAATTAATAGAATGCCTGATACGACTCCATTTTCTTAAAAATGTATATAGAATATTTTGTTTTTGTGAAAACCCGTAAGTCATGCTTTTTACAGTCATTTTACAGTTTAACATGCTACCATATTGCCCTACCGCACTCATATGGTATTAATTTTATTTTTGCAGGTCCTAAAAAAGGACTTTGAGCTTAAAAATATACATGTGAACTTAAAAACCTTGCAGATACTGATTTTAAGATGATTTTAGGGAGCTGTTTTGCTCCCTTACATTTCTTAAAGTGAAATGGTTACTAAGGACTTTGTAGCAACACTTAAGCAAACACTTAGATAATCAAGGGAAATACTTAATGACAGCCCTAAAGTTCCTTAAATTGACCCTTAGGTTTTTTCTTGCTACCCAAGTTTCACTAAGGGTACCCTTAACCTTATAACTATGGAATTTCTTAGCTTAAGGGCATTCATGCAACCGGGCCCAGAGCGCAAAATTTTTAAGCTAGCATCTGAAGTGTATTTTTTTTAATTAAACTGTGTGTTTTTGTTGGTAGATCCGGTTGAGTTGATTCTTTTAAAAGTAGATCATCACATAAAAAAGTGCGGGCACCCCTGACCTAGAGGTTCTCCGGAGTGCGAGCGCCTTTGGTTTCTGAGGATTGTGGACTGTGTGAAAGCTCTTCCCGCACTCGTAACACGTGAAAGGTCTCTCTCCGGAGTGAATCCTCATGTGATTCTTGAAGTGTCCCTTGCGGATGAAGCTCTTGTCACACAGGAGGCAGGTGAAGGGCTTCTCTCCCGTGTGGATAGTGATGTGGTTCTCCAGGCTCTCCTTGCGCGTGAAGCTCTTGGCGCAGTGCGGGCAGCTGAAGGGCTTCTCTCCGCTGTGAGTCTGTAAGTGTCTCTTCAGGTCTGCGTTCTTGAAGAAACTGCTGCCGCACTGCAGACAGCTGAAGTTTCGCTCTCCGCTGTGGATTTTGATGTGGCTCTTGAGGTTGACTTTGAGCGTGAAGCGCTTCCCGCACCGATCGCAGCCGAACCCAGATTTCTCGGCTCCCGTTCTCTTCTGGGACAAATCATCTTCAGTCTGTGATTGTTCTCCTGTGATGATCTTCTGATGATCCTCCTCCACTACATTCACTTCTTCACTTTCCACCTTCACTTCCAGCACATCTAAAGAGGTTAGTCATATTATTATTAATGTATTTAAATATGATGAAGTACAATCACTAATGATATTTAGAGGTGTGCAGTATATTGTCAGGACTGTAATGATTCATGTATTCATACTATAAATGTTCAGTATGTGTGCATGAGTTTAGTGCTGAATTATAACGTCCCACACCTGACACCTGCTTTATAGCTGATATTACTATCAATGATGTACTGTTACAGTTTTTGATATATTATTTTGAATCAGATTTTATCTATTTTCTGTTTACAGTTTAATTTTTAATACCTTAATTTTGTTGCATATTTTTGTCATTTGTATTATTATTATTATTATTATTATTATTATTATTATTATTATTATTATTATTTTCATTTTCATTTTCATTTTCATTTATTTATTTTAGTTAGTATTCAGTATTAGTTATTTTGGTACTTCAAGCTAAACTAAACAAAAAGGAAATCCAAAATAAATGTTTTGCTTTAAAATAAATCATACACATACAGTTTAATGTGAACTGTCAGTGTGTGTTGTTTAATTCATTTGAGATGTATTTTCCTCAGTGCATAACTTTCATCTTGGAGTTGCACAGTATTTTTGCTTATCCTGCCATCAAGTGAAGGAGCAGCGGTGTGCACATGTACATCAGACTGATGGAGCACATAATAATTTGGAGCAATAATTTTGACTAAAATATATATTTTGCAAAATTATTGTTATTATATTATTCATTTAAAAGTATAAGCACTTGAAATAATTTCCCCATTTACAGCAGCACCATAAAATACAGTATGAAGAGTGTGTTGCAGCAGAAAGTTTTTTAAGTTTTTAAGTATAAGTTTTTAGCAAAAAGCAAGCTTATTTGATTTTTTTTCTTTTCTGCTGCTGTACTGAAAACATACTGAATATGTGATTTTAAAACTGAGGAACATACTAAGCCATCCTTTTTTTGTATCATTGCATCCCCACCCAGGAAATAAAATAGTAAAACTAATGTGATTATCACTAAGATTATTATTTAACAGGCCACACATCAGTCATTAATGAAGAGTCAAGAATGATCTCCAACCTCTCTGTTGGTCAGTATCTTCATCTTTCATGCTGTGTGTTTTTGCATCACTCACATCTTCACTCTCCTCTTTAACAAACTCCATCTTCACAGCAGCAGAACTCCAATTGGTCATTTTTTACAGCTGGAAACTGTTGGAGCAGATATAGAGCAGAAAGTCATTATTAGTATTTAGTGAATGCTGAATTCATCAAATCATCACTCATCAATATTAAATATGTGTATGATGTAAGAGGATGAAGCACAGACTCACATCTGCTTGTGTTAGAGTTAAAATAAGAAAAAACACCTCAGCTGAAAACTTTCTGAAATAGACAACAGAGACAAGCGATTCTCTGACTGTGGCTCTGTTACTCTCAGAAAAATAAAATCTCTCAGTCTAGTTCTGTAGGCTACACAATCATGGGGAAGACTGCTGACTTGACAGTTATCCAAAAGACGACCATTGACACCTTGCACAAGGAGGGCAAGACACAAAAGGTCATTGCAAAAGAGGTTGGCTGTTCGCAGAGCTCTGTGTCCAAGCACACTAATAGAGAGGCGAAGGGAAGGAAAAGATGTGGTAGAAAAAAGTGTATAAGCAATAGGAATAACCGCACCCTGGAGAGGATTGTGAAACAAAACCCATTCAAAAATGTGGGGGAGATTCACAAAGAGTGGACTGCAGCTGGAGTCAGTGCTTCAAGAACCACTACACACAGACGTATGCAAGACATGGGTTTCAGCTGTCGCATTCCTTGTGTCAAGCCACTCTTGAACAACAGACAGTGTCAGAAGTGTCTCGTCTGGGCTAAAGACAAAACTGACTGGACTGCTGCTGAGTGCTCCAAAGTTATGTTCTCTGATGAAAGTAAATTTTGCATTTCCTTTGGAAATCAGGGTCCCAGAGTCTGGAGGAGGAGAGGAGAGGCACAGAATCGATGTTGCTTGAGGTCCAGTGTAAAGTTTCCATAGTCAGTGATGGTTTGGGGTGCCATGTCATCTGCTGGTGTTGGTCCACTGTGTTTTCTGAGGTCCAAGGTCAATGCAGCCGTATACCAGGAAGTTTTAGAGCACTTCATGCTTCCTGCTGCTGACCAACTTTATGGAGATTCAGATTTAATTTTCCAACAGGACATGGCACCTGCACACAGTGCCAAAGCTACTAGTACCTGGTTTAAGGACCATGGTATCCCTGTTCTTAATTGGCCAGCAAACTCACCTGACCTTAACCCCATAGGAAATCTATGGGGTATTGTAAAGAGGAAGATGCGATATGCCAGACCCAATGCAGAAGAGCTGAAGGCCACTATCAGAGCAACCTGGGCTCTCATAACACCTGAGCAGAGCCACAGACTGATCGACTCCATGCCACGCCGCATTGCTGCAGTAATTCAGGCAAAAGGAGCCCCAACTAAGCATTGAGTGCTGTACATGCTCATACTTTTCATGTTCATACTTTTCAGTTTGCCAAGATTTCAAATCCTTTCTTTGTATTGGTCTTAAGTAATATTCTAATTTTCTGAGATAATTTGGGATTTTCATTAGTTGTCAGTTATAATCATCAAAAATAAAGAAATAAACATTTGAAATATATCAGTCTGCGTGTAATGAATGAATATAATATACAAGTTTCACTTTTTGAATGGAATTAGTGAAACTTTTTGATGATATTCTAATTATATGACCAGCACCTATATGTTACTTCTATTTTCTGAAAATCCAAAATATGTCACTGTATAGCCTAATATTATGTTTCTCTCTTGGTTTTTATTGCTGTCACTGTTACACTAATGTTTGTGAAATTAATAAGACCTATATGAGGTTTAAGTGATCAGGTCGCCAGAAAATTATCTATAAGAGATTTTATTAGTGAACTCAAGTGTTGTTTGTACTGTACTGTCCAAACTAAAAACATGAGCAAAAACAATAGTGTGCAACAGCTGGCTCTAGAAGTAATGCCATTCATTTTATTCAGAGGGAAACTTACTTTCATTAAAAAAAAAAAAAAAACTGTAGACAGACTTGTTGTGAGCTCTGAGGTTGTTAATTGATGGTATGCTCTTGTTGAGCACATCAGTTTGGATTATTTTAACTTCTTTTTTAAATGATCATGTTTAACAGTGATGAAAAACTACATTACCCATGATGCTGCACAGAAAATTCCACCAATCAGAGAGCAGCATGACACCTTGGGGGCAGCCGTGGCCTAATGGTTAGGGAGTCTGACTTGTAACCAAGAGGTTGCGAGTTCGAGTCCCAGGTCCGGCAGGGATTGTCGGTGGGGGGAGTGAATATCCAGCGCTCTCTCCATCGTCAATACCACGACTGAGGTGAGACACACAGATGAGCAAGGCACCGAACCCCCAACTGCTCCCCGGGCGCCGCAGCAATGCAATGGCTGCCCACTGCTCCGGGTGTATGTTCACGGTGTGTGTGTGTGTTCACTACTGTGTGTGTGCACTTGGATGGGTTAAATGCAGAGCACAAATTCCTAGTATGGGTCACCATACTTTGCCTCACGTCTCGTCACTTCACTCACTTACAGGGCAGCAGTTGAGGAGCAGCACAAGTCTCATTAATAAATCCATTCCAAGGCAAAGTGCATCACTAAAACATCTTTTGGTAGAGAGCAATCTTTCTTCATGTTCACAGATGGACTGTCAAGGACAGATCTGTTGGACACAACACTGGCTGAAAGACTAGAAACAGGACTGATTACCACCGTGTCTTCTTCAGAACTAGTGATCAATACTAATCAAGGAGTTATAGATGTTATTGATCATTTGCATTATACACATGTAACGAAAGTTATTAATTTAAGCACAATAAAATATGTATGATTAATGGTTATTAATTACACATACACTTATCTGATACAGCCGAGTCAATAGTAAACCGAACTAATGCCCTCGTCCAGCGAGTGTTTATCCGCTTTTATTCTAACTCTAAGAAAAATCAACTTCCTAGCCTTGAAAATTAATCTTTCCCACCGTAATTGGCTAAGTTACAGGACTGGATCAGTTTTGTAACAAAATCAAAGCAGTTTAAGTGACGTGATATTTGTGAGCAAGGAACACAGTAAGAAATTCATATGTGAATACAAAATGCGGGTTTATTGATTACACTAAAGGGGAAAATAAACACTAGCTAGCAAATAACGAACACTAAACAAACAACACATGAAACATAAAGCGAGAGAGAGAGAGAACGAGAGTGAGAGAGAGAGTAGACTGGCAAACTTTTACATCAGCACAACCAAATCATCAGAGAAACCTGAATCTCCTTGACTTACAAGGGGCACACTTTGTTATCGTATCTAACAGTTAAATGGTTACTTGCATTGGTTTCCTTTTGTGTGGCGCTTACGCAAGGGTTCAGATGCCAGCTCAAAGGTAGTCCTGATGATTTCATGGAGGTGGAGCCTTCGTTGTTCCATTGATCGGCTGATCGGATGGTTACAAAGGGGCTGAGGTGTAGATGCCAGGATAGAAAGAGAGAGTCCCCCCTCGATGCTTGAGTCCCCATGGCGAGGATTTCTCCCCGGAAGGGAAGACATAGAGTTGTGACCCAAGAAGAAGGAACTGGACTGACCGGGGGTGTGTCTGGCAACTTTTAAGTTCATTCAAAAGTTACCACCCATCCCTGGGGAGTTGGCGAATGACAGTGCGAGGGTCTTTTGGCGGGAAGAGTTCCTTTGTGTCACCAGACCACCTGATTTGCATCTTGATAGTTTGGTGAAATTGTGTAACTTTTGGCCAAAGGTGTGATGGAAAGCATACATTGCACATTAAAGTCATGTACTATACACCGTCAGTTCAGAAATGGAAAGAGAATTACGTTGATACTAAACACGCCAGGTATTGTACAGTATCAAGCCGTATTGTCATTAATATGACGTTATGCTTGAACAATGGTGGCTGTGAGCCTACACACAAACTCAGGAATATACTATTTACAGTCTGAATATGGTTTTCTAGCTTGAATGCAAATGTATGAATGAAAGTAAAAGAATGTAAATGTCCTTTTTCTTTTTAGGAGAGGAGTCCATGTGCATCTGTGTGTGTGTGTGTGTGTGTGTGTGTGTGTGTGTGTGTGTGTGTGTGTGTGTGGAAGTGGGGGCTGTACCCAACTTTCCCTGATAACACCCTTTGAAGCAGATAAGGACAAGGGGATGTTCAGCATCTTTTGGGGTCTAAAACTGCCTGTATAGCAGACTCGTTGGAGCCATAAGCAATAAACTAGTGGGGGGAGGTTGACTAAGTCTCTCAACTGATCATCTTATACCAGCAATACTCTACACCTTTTTCTCAGAAGGAAAATACATAATCAAAACCAAGAACAAGGCAAAAAAAAAAAAAATGAACAGGAATAAGGATTTACAAACTGACATACAAGAGAAATCAGGGTATGGTAATGAGGGAGAGCAGGTGGGCTAAACTAAATAATAATCAGGTAATGAGGGGGCAGAGTCAAATCCAGAGACTGACAGGAGAGTAAATGACAAACACTAATGCAAGCCATGTGTGCATCTGCTGTGTAGAGTAATGCTGAACACAAGCTTCATGTGAAGAGCAGGCAGTGATTTGAGACTGATTGATGACTTTTATTACACAGTTTTGTCCATTCATTCATCTCAGCTATATACAGAAAGTAGTCTGCTTTAGATAAAAGTGAAGCAGACTCTTTATCCTCCAGTTGTTGAATGCTATGATTAAATGACGGTGCTGTCAGTCGGTTTACATCAAGAAAGGTCTGTGCCACTGCCAATGTTTTCATCAGCATTGTAGAAGTTGACTGGTTTAACTTCCAGCATCACAGCACACTCTTTTAAACTCTCAATTTTATTACAAGCATGTATTCTCAGTTAGACAGACATACATGTAGAAATAAGGGACAGACCTTGTTTTTGAATGGTACCATACACAAGTCATTTTATTCATTTAAAAGTGTTGTTACTCCTGAATTTTAAACCATCAGTTTACAGCAATAGACATGTTTTCATTATTAGTTTAATACACTGATCTCCTTTATACTGCCTTTATTAAAACAGTAGGAGCGTCACTGCATGAAGTGTGTTTTAGTGAATGCCACATTCACTCCTGAAGGCAAACCATGATCTGAGGATATGCTCTGCATGAGTTTCTCTAGTGGCCTGTATTTATTATGTATAGAGGACTTTAAATGTCTGTTAAGACACCTAATTTGGTTGAAACTCCTCCCGCATGGAGCGCAGTGAAACGGCTTCACTTCTCTGTGAACGAGCTCATGTGATTTCAGGTTTGCTGCCAAACTAAAACACTTCCCGCATTCAAGACAGATGAACGGCTTCACACCTGAGTGAGTTTTCATGTGAGTGTTGTAGTATATTTTAAGTCTGAAACTCCTCCCGCACTGCTGACATGTGAAAGGTTTCTCTCCGCTGTGTATTTTCAGGTGTCCTGAAAGACTTGTTCTGTGTGTGAATCTCCTCTCACAGTGAGTGCACTTGAACGGTTTCTCTCCGGTGTGGATTCGTATGTGATCTGTGAGACTTCCTTTGTATTTGAACAGCTTTCCGCAGTGACTGCATGAGAAAGGCGTCTCTCCAGTGTGAATCCTCATGTGTTCCTGCAGGCTTCTTTTACACGTGAAACTCCTTCCACACTGACGACAGCTGCACCACTTTCTTTTTTGTGGCGCTTTCTTTTTAGAAGGGGTTTTATTCAGTTCTTCTTTACTTTCCTCTTCAGCTTCACTCACTTCTTCATTTTCCTCTTCCCATTCACTCTGTTCTTCACTTTCACTTTCCTCTTCCATCAGGTCTGAAAAGAAAAAGGGTGGTTGGAAATGTTTGTCATTTTTTAATGTTGGTTTAGGTTACAAAAAATTATTTTAAACATATTTATACCACAGTAAAACTATGATGCTAAAATATTACACACAAACAAACTGTCGTAACTGAAGACAACATGTTAGAAAAAGAAAATAATGGAGTTATCCAGTCATTCCCACTGATAGAAAGGGACAGAAAGAGATTAAATAGAGTGATAGTGATAGTTCAGCCAAAAATGAGAAGGTCACCATTAGCTGGCATGTGTTCCAATCCTGAATTACACTGCTGAGTGTAAATTAATATATTTTGAAGTATTTTAGTCACCAAACAGTTTCAGTTCCCATTGACTTTGACTGGATTATTTATTATCCATACAATGAAAGTCAATGGGAACAGTTTGGTTATGAAGATTGTTCTATGAAGAATGTCTTGTGTTCATGTTCCACAGAAGAAAGTCTTTCAGGTTTGGAAGGACATGAGTAAATGATGACAGAATGATCATTGTCCCTTTATAAGAGTCTTTATCCTGTGGCTCCCTCTAATGGACAACATCAGTATTACAGCCTTCACTGTCAGTGGAAATGACTGAGAATATTTGCTGTTAGTGGAAATTCATAGAAATTTAGATGAATTATTTGTTTGCAGTGGTTTGTTTTGGAGAGGTTTAACAAAGAAGTCATATAAATTATGGTTGGCAAAGAGCACATTGTTCTCGAGCATATGTTATTTTCCCAGTAAATTTACTAGCTAACTGTATACTATATAGTGCACTTTTATACTTTAATATCCTTACATAATGTATAATTACAATACATATCATTTATTTATTATTTATACCAATACATATATATATATATATATATATATATATATAAACAAGACATATTTTTCAAACAAAAAATTTTATCAAACATCCTGAAAATTTGATCGATGATGATACTGATAAGGTTCAGTCACGTGACTGGCTCGGCAAAACATCCATAGAAGTGCAGCTGAAGCATGTCTGTTTTCCATCAATGGATACTGATACTTTGAGTCAAAAAAAAAAACAAAAAAAAACATAGTTGAACACAAAATCAGTGTCTGTGTCTCCTTATGATATATTGAGATCTTATGAAGTGAAACGATTGGTCTGTGCATGAAACTAAGCATTATTTATAACATTATTAGCTGTAATCCAGAGCCTCAGACAAACAGGAAAATCAGATTCAGTCCATGAACTGGTTCTTCTGGAAGGTTTGATTCAATTAACTGGTTCAGTTTATATAATCACTAGGGGTGTCCCCGACACATAAGGATTCACATAGTCGAATCTGAATTGTCACGGCTTGCCTATAGTCGACTGATAGTCGAATGTGTTTGTGCGTGTGTAATGTATATAATGGCAAACTGAATATATTTCGTTTACGTCTTTTATTAAGTTAATTTAGAAAAACGTTTGTAGTATTTTTTGTTCGTTAGATGTTTTTTTTTGTTTTGTTTGTTTTTTGTGACGACGACCTAAAGCACACACGGACAGCCGTCAGTTTATACCACGTTTGATTTAGCCTCTTAAATTAACACTTGATTTGACTAAAATTCATAGAAATAAAACACATGCATATCACAATGTCAGTTTAAACATTTAACACCACCATCTCAGAACAAAGGCATTTTTGACAAGATGAGCAGATGCTGACAACGGCATGGAAAAGCTACAAATAAAATGAAAATAAATAAATAAATAAATAGGGTTGTGCAATTAATCGAACTTTTATTTCGATTTCAGCTTCAAACGATTCTGAAAATACAATAATAGGGATACAACGATTATTGCTCCCTATTCCGCCCCTTTGGTAGCTTTTGCTCCTCCATAAAAACCTAATTTCACATGCAAATCAGTGACTTGCATAAAATGGGACTTGCTTGATGTATTAATGTTTATTTTGTGTCGTGTTTTTAAAAGCACCAAAGAGAATTTGCGCTGTTCCGTGTATGCATTCAGAGACAGAAAAGAACACGGACAAGTGATCGTTTAGCTATTTTTTCAGCTATTAAAATATTTCAGTTTTTGTATGTAATGGCAAAGTGATTAGGCATATATTTCGTTTCGTTTTTTTATCAAGTTAATTTGGGAAGTTGTTGGGAGGATTGTTTTGTTCGTTAAATACAAGTTTTTTTTTGTTCATAGCCTGTTTGATCAATATGCCTTCTCAAATCATCATGACTTGACTAAAATAAAATCTATAGATATAAAAGGGTGAAAGTATAAAACAATATTAGTTTAAACGTTAAACAATGCGTGCTTCGTTTGTGTGGAAAGTGGAGAGGCGCCAGCGCCGTCATTTGTGGCGTACAGACATGATAAATACATATATTGAAAGCTTTAATTTTTTGCTTAACGAAATAAAACAAATAAAACAAAAACTCTTTCATTATGTAGTTAATCCGTAAACATGCAATTCTCAAGCCGCAACAAATAGGAGATTTCGTGACGCGTGTACGTGAGTGAGTAGACTGTGTAAGGGGTTATGAAATATATTTGTTTAGTTTACGTCATCATCTTCTCTTAGTTTCTTTTAATTTATGGATGTCTAAAATATAGAAAAAGGAGAAGCCTACAAGCCTGATCCAATGCCCGGCCCGCGTCTGAGCTATGACGTGAAATTTTGCCCAAAGCCCGACCCTAGCGCCGTAAATAAGTCGAGGCCCGTCAGGCTAGGGCTGAAATGCAGTCAACAAGGCGTAAAATAACTTTTTATTTTCTTTCACAGACAGCACATAGAAAATAAAGTGACCAAAACTGCCTGTAAAAGTGATTGACAAAACTGAAAATGCCATTCTCAAATGAAAGGCAATGAAATGCAATGCAGATAAATGCAATGCAGATAAACATTCGTTAAACGATCGTAACATTTTAAAGCTGAGATGCATAAAACAACACCAAACAAGTCAAAGATATAGGCTAGAACTTAGGTTTGTTGATCCAAATAATAACAAATTTATAAATGAATTAAGGCACCACGCACGTTCTAGGGAGCGGGAGACAGGGCGGGCGCATCAGGCGCAATCATCAAACAGTCATGATTTTGGCTAATGTAGGACACTACTGAATGATGCGCATCGGAGGGTATTAGAAGTGGGTATACGCAAAGCCGCCTGATAAAGAAGTGGGTATACGCCGTATACCTGCGTACGCAAAAAAAAATATATATATTTATTAATATTTATTAGCCTTTTTTCACATTTTATTAACTGCATTTATCATAGGCTGTTCCCTTATTAAGGGAAATCAGTTGGTAGCCTAGACATTGCGCACCCCTATATAACCAAAATGGCATGATCCTCATTTCCTAACACTGCGGAGATTCGACTGTGAGATTGGTAGTTGAATCAGTCTCTTCCGATCGAATCGTCGAATCGTCGACAATTCGGAGTTACCCCTAATAATCACACAATGAAATAACGTATATGCAATTATATTATTAAAGCACCCAATAATGATGTTTAATAAACTAGTCTTCATCAGCTCCCCTTTCTACATGAAAAATGATAAACCATAAAAACCTAATTTCTCCTCTTCACTGAAGCTCTCAGTTCACACATGCTCATATCAGCGGCTCATTGGTCTTCAGTTGGAGTCGAACCATTTCCTCAGTTCAGTGACTGTTGGAGGAACTGAATCAGTTCATTCATCATTTCCAGATAAAGCACAATAATACTGTCTTGCTGCAATAGTTCTGATAATTCGCTGTGAATCCACTATTTCGTAAGAATGTGTTGATTAATGTAGACTTGTCTTTGAGCTAATGACTTCATTTAATAATAAAGAATGCAGTGTAGCACACAGATTTTAACAATCATTGTGAAACTGCTGTTTATTTTGCTGCACCAGCAGTTATAGGGTTCCACACACATTACACACACATCAGACTGAAGAATCAAACACTAATGAATCTCCAAACAGACGTTTCTCACCCTCCAGTCCACAGGTGTAGCCACACGGTTGTGTGCCGTTAACTGCAGCGAGTCAATGACACGGAGAATCTCGTCAAAGTTTCGTCCTGTTGCTGCAGGATAGAGAATGGAGAGCTTTAACTTCTTATCCGGGCCGATCACAAACACCTGAATGAACAATACACACGAGAGCTCATTCAGTGCAAATTTATTGTATTTTATTAAACTTTTACAGAATTTAATACCTATGTATTTTGTAAAGTGTCAATAATCTAAAATATTTAATCAACTATTCCATTGAAAATTGTGTTTCATTGCACGATTAATCTGAAAGGCAAAATTATTCTATGGCTTATATACAGGCATATAAATATTTACATATTAATTGCCCATGTTTTGACATATGGGCACATTTTTGTAAATAATTTCTTGTATCTTTTCATGAGACAACACTGAAGAAATGACACTTTGCTGCAATGTAAAGTAGTGAGTGCACAGCTTGTATAACAGTGTAAATTTGCTGTCCCCTCAAAATAACTCAACACAGCCATTAATGTCTAACGCTGGCCACAAAAGTAAATACACCCCTAAGTGAAAATGTCCAAATTTGGCCCAATTAGCCATTTTCTCTCTCTGGTGTCATGTGACCCATTAGTGTTACAAGGTCTCAGGTGTGAATAAGGAGCAGCTGTGTTAAATTTGGTGTTATGGCTCTCACTCTCTCATACTGCTCATTGGAAGTTCAACATGGCACCTCATGGCAAAGAACTATCTGAGGATCTGAAAAAAAAAAAAAATTGGTTCTCTACATAAAGATGGTGTAGGTGTAAGCTATAAGAAGATAAGGCCCTGACCCTGAAACTGAGCTGCAGCACGGTGGCCAAGACCATACAGCGCTTTAACAGGACAGGTTCAACTCAGAACAGGCCTCGCCATGGTCCACCAAAGAAGTCGAGTGCACATGCTCAGCGTCATATCCAGAGGTTGTGTTTGGGAAATAGACGTATGAGTGCTGCCAGCATTGGGGTTGAAGGGGTCAGTGCTCAGACCATATGCCGCACACTGCATCAAATTGGTCTGCATGGCTGTCATCCCAGAAGAAAGCCTCTTCTAAAGATGATGCACAAGAAAGCCTGCAAACGGTTTGCTGAAGACAAACAGACTAAGGACATGGATTACTGGAACCATGTTCTGTGGTCTGATGAGACCAAGATAAACTTATTTGGTTCAGATGGTGTCAAGTGTGTGGCAGCAACCAGGTGAGGAGTACAAAGACAAGTGTCTTGCCTACAGTCAAGCATGGTGCTGGGAGTGTTATGGCCTGGGGATGCATGAGTGCTATGGCACTGGGGATCTACAGTTCATTGAGGGAACCATGAATGCCAACATGTACTGTGACATACTGAAGAGCATTGTCCCCTCCCTTTGAAGACTGGACCGCAGCACAGTATTCCAACATGATAACGACCTCAAACACAACTCCAAGGTGACCACTGCCTTGCTAATGAAGCTGAGGACTGAGCATCTGTGGGGCATCCTCAAATGAAAGGTGGAAGGTCTCTAACATCCTCCAGCTCTGTGATGTGGTCATGGAGGAGTGGAGGAGGACTCCAGTGGCAACCTGTGAAGCTCTGGTGAACTCCATGCCAAAGAGGGTTAAGGCAGAGCTGGAAAATAATGGTGGCCACACAAAATATTGACACTTTGGGCCCTATTTGGGCATTTTCACTTAGGGGTGTACTCACTTTTGTGGCCAGCGTTAGACATTAATGGCTGTGTGTTGAGTTATTTTGAGGGAACGGCAAATTTACACTGTTATACAAGCTGTACACTCACTACTTCACATTGGAGCAAAGTGTCATTTCTTCAGTGTTGTCACATGAAAAGATATAAGAAAATATTTACAAAAATGTGAGGGTTGTATTCACTTCTGTGAGATACTGTACATCTAATTAATGAAAATATGTAATAATTATAATAAGTATTAAATGTAAAAATAACACTAGTAACAACACTTAAGGGCTAATCCTTGGAGCCCATCTTACCCCAAGGGTCTAATTTTATCTTTTTACTTAAAAATGAAAACTTTGATGTGTCCACAGATTCCTCAATAACAAACAAACACAACGTTTATATTTTCACACAATCTCACAAATTGTGTTGCTCAGATGAAATTATGAAATTAAAAATAACAAATATTCATCAAAAGTGCTGTGATAAGATTTTGTGCCATCTAAGGTCAAAAGAACAAATCAAGGTGTTTTTTCTTATCCTGCCTTACCCTAATTTCCAGCCCTATTTTAAACCTGTATATATGAATACTGCACTGACACATCTAGCGCTGAGCGGCATCCCGCTCCGGTCCTTCTCCTCGGGGGGCAACATTCCCAGTTCCTCCACCAGCTCCCGCCGATCATCCGCTATGATGGGGAAAGGAAACTCGCTCCCAGGCTCTACGTTATTGTAGGCCATGATGTCCTGAAATCAGCCGTCGGGACTCATTAGCAGCTGATCAACAGAAGCACACACTTCAGACTGACAGAGGCAAACCTTGCTCCAGTCGTGATGCTCTTCCAGGCCGTCGACGGACAGAGCGATCAGCTTCACGTTACGCTTGCTGAACTCCAGACTGAGTTGAGCCGCTCTGCCGAGTTCAGTGGTGCAGACGGGAGTGAAGTCTCGAGGATGAGAGAACAGGACGCCCCAGCTGATGGAGAAACACTCATTTATGGAGTAATTATCATTTCTGGGCTTTAAAGGTTTCAGAATCCTACAACTAGTTGCGTAGTCAAGATCACTTAAAAACCAAGACCAGAGTGAGTCGAGACCAAAGAAGAGTGAGACCAAGACCAGTCTTGAGTACCACAACACAACCTACAAACCTTTGTTTACTTATAAGGGACTGTAGACTATTGCATGTCTGTGTTTTCAGTCAGGCCCTTTGGTGTCTGTGACAGATACCGGAAAATTTGGCTTCCCTTATGGGTTACACTTTACACTTTTGATAGTCCACTTTAGACATTCTACTAACTGTAAGTAACTTTGTAGCTACATGTCAACTACTTGTCAACTACATATCAACTAAATCTCATTATTTGCAACTACATGTCCACTAACTCTCAGAGTAGACTGTTAGGGTAGGTTTAGGGTTAGTTGAGTAAGTTGACAAAGAAAGTGTTAGAAGATATTAAGCAGACAGTCTACTAATACTCTAACTGCTAGTTGACATGTAGTTGCAAAGTTATTTACTGTTAGTAGAAATTCTAAAGTGGACTATCAAAATAAAGTGTTACCTTGGACCGCAGAGGTGGACTTATTATTGAGAGATACCAACTTCCGCAGCTCTACAACTGGATTGGATCACATGTTGTTTGATAACCAATAACATTAACGTCACTGAATTTCAGTTTTGCAGCAGTCTGTCGGTGTGTTCCAAATGGGATATATCACCCTCTGAAGGGCACTTCGGAGTGAAAACAATCATGGCTGCCATATTGAAGTGTTGTTCCAAACCGAAGTGTTCAATACTGGCCTACTCAAAGGGCCCTTCGGAATGAAGGATTTTGAAGAGTACAACTGATGGACACTATGGGACCCCATGATCCTTTGCGCAGATTCTTTGCATGATGACAGCGCCTGCGTGTGTCCACGGGATGATGACGCAGAAGGGCACTTTAAGAAACAGTTGTTCGGTCCCCTTCACCCTTCAACCCTTCAAAACTCTCACTCTAGAGAGTAAACCCTTTAAAGGGATCAGGGCATAGGGATGAGTCCTTCTGAATGGAATGCAGGGAGTGTTTGCAGATACTAGAGAAATCAAGTGCCGTAAGCTGAATCCTACCCATCAAAAAAATTCCTGTGAACTCTCTTGTATAACAGCTTTTTTGGGGGTGTAAACTCTACAAATAGATTAATCTAAAATAACTGTTTGATGGCATACATGTTGAAGAGTCGCCAGCAGTAGGCTTGCTGCAATAGTCTGTGTTGACCGGTTTAGTCACTTGTTCACCGCGGCACTGCCCCCACCGTCATTTTGATGTTATAGAAATAAAAATCAATTATTTCAGTTATAGAGAACAGACAATTAAAATTGAACTTGGCTGCTCAATGCAGTGTGCCGAATGACAGTCACATCACAGATCAGAAGAAGACGATGATGAAAGAGTTTTAAAAATATTTTGGATTTTGAAAGACCTGTTGACTTCTAGTGGACTTTTCATGTTTATTAGGTTATTATTTGGTTATAACTGTATTTTTTTTATTTTATGTTACATCAAGATGTATGCCATGCCTCCAAGCACTCTTATTCGTTTTGCTAATGCAAGCTATTTACAAGCTATTTAAAAGCAGAAAGGAAAGTGAGGGAAAGATGGAAAACGCAAACAAACTAAAAACAAATAACATCTTGAAGCCAAATTACAGCTAATTTGAAAGTGAAATTAAAATGTGCACAGTGCTTATACCAAAGGTAAGTGAGGAAAAGAGGAATAACTTAAGCAAACTAAAAACAAACAGTTGCTATAAACTGAATTGCTGCTAATTTGAAAGTGAAAGGAAAAAACAAGCAACCCCCCAAACCCCCCACGGTGATACCGGTATTAACGGTATTGTCACACATAGGGATGCGCGGTATACCGGTACTGGAAAAATACTGCGAAACGGGTAAATGACAACAGAGCAACACGATTGATCATCAAACAGATGAAACTCCATCAACACGTTTGAAACTAGTATATAAAGACAACAGCAGAAGTGAAATATGGCGTATTTTTGCATACAAAACAGATGATAAAGGTGAATGAGCTGACCTTTAATGCAAGCATTGTTATAATACATCATTTGTTGCCACAGGAGGCACACATCAAATCTTAACAAACATTTTTTTCTTTGGCTGAGTCTAAAATCTAATAACAATAACGTGATTTTGAATACTTTGACTGTTAGAATAACACTTTACAGTAAAGCAACCTTTGTTAAAATTATTTAGGTAGCCTAAGCTGACTTAGCCGTATTACAGCACCTATTAATAAAAATGTGTTATAAATGATGAACTAATACATGTTTAGTATGTTAACATTACTTACTAAATTGTTTATTATCTTTATCTTTTGAGGCAGGTTATTTGACACCTATTTAGTATCGATACTGAGGTATTACATTCTGGTACTTTACCGAAGCCAAAATTATGGTCACAAAGCGATTAACTGGTGGGAAAATTTCCTCACGTCACAACCCTAGCCAACAGGCTGTTGATTCATTAAATGATAAGTTGTTTTCCCACAGAAGCTGTCAATTTGCTGTAGTAAAGACTCATGTACCACAGTGTTACGCTTTTCTTTGCTAACCTTGCAGGCTCATCTTAAAGCAGCTTTGTGAGCCATTTTCTCAGACTGTGATTATGTATGTCCATCAGTTATTAAAAAAGCTTTAATGTACATTTATAAGTCTTGACATTAAATTACAGTAAACGGCTGAGGAATTTGACATCTCTCTTCTGAGCAACATATTCCTCCCTCTATTGCAGTTATAGTATACTGTCAAGTTTTTATTATTTTATTTATTTATTTATGCTTTTGGAGAAAACGTAAATGTGAAATGTAAATTTCTTTTTTTTTTTCCATTCACCTCTATAGAGGTTTACCAACTCTGACAACTAACGGACCACAGAAATGAGACAAGGGTCAATTCTTCATTTACTGCAAACATTTTACCAGAGGTGCTCAATAATTCAATAACTAATCCAAGATCATTAATTGGTAAAAGATTCTCTGTATGTCAGGCTGAATCAGAGATGAATGTGAACATGTGCAAACAGACAGAAAAACCTCAAAACCACAGATCATTCTGTTTTCCACTTGGGGACAAAAATGGACATATAAGGTCAAAAATGTCAGGTTTTACTATCGTTGTGAGGACATTTAGTCTACAGCGTAGGGTTTACTTGAACCACACACACAGACAGAGACAGAGTGAAAGTGTGTTTAGCTGACTCTGGTGTTTATGTGTGACTCTGTCAGCAATATTCATGAAGCTGAAGAGCTAAAAGTGGTGCCTGACCTACAAACACAACCACGATTCAGACAAAGACATGTACAAACTTTGCATGTCCACTGTGAGGACGTTATGAGAGAGACTCGCTAGAGCCAAGACACACAACTCATTTCATTAATTTCAGTTAATTTCTTTGCACTAATAACAAATGCTGAATATTAAAAAGAGCCCAGAGCAGGAGAGAAAGCACAGGAGTATTGTTAGATGATCTTCAGGAAGTTGGCATTGAGAATAAAAATGTTCTGTATCTGTGATGAGCAACACCAATGACACACAACGCACTCTCACATCACAAAATACACTTACGAATCTCCCAGAAACTCATGCAGTTTCATTCTGCCAAAAGTGGAATCGGCTTCGAAGTTGGGAAAGACGTCTCCTAACAGCATCATCCTGCAGCATCAGTCTGTCTCTCTGTCTCTGTGTTGCATGCTGGGAAGTGTGGTTTGGGGTGGTTTTGGTGTGTGGGAGGATGTGAGAGAGCAAATGCACATATGGTGATTTACTGCTGTTTTTTGTCCCTCACATATTGACACATTCATGTTTATTTGACTGGTTTCACATTTTTACACTTTTTTCTTGTTTGCCCATTTTTTTTTTTTTTTTTTTTTTTAGAAAGCATTCATCTTGATCATATTTGTATTATGATGTTGAGACAGTTTCATCCTCCAGAATGAGTGAAGCTGCTGTGGTTTGTGAGTTTGCTTGTGGTCATTGAACAGTGATGGAGACATGTTTGTCTGTAACACTAAAGTAATGTTTCCAAATGTGCCTCCATTCATCACCAGAGAGCATGAGGAGAAACAGCTCAGTTACTGTGGTGCATTTGCCAGCGGTGTTGACATGTTTCATGTTTTTATTTTTTTAAAACATGATGTATGGTGTGTTTGACTTTTAATTTGTAAGGATTTATTGAATATCAATTTAAATGCTTTACATATTCATGAGGATATTGTATTATTAATCATGTTTGTGCATTTATGATTCATCTTTGCATCTATGACTGCTCATTGCATATAACTGATTCTTGTACCACGAAGACAATTTGTGTTTCCATGATTCCATGAATAGGCTGTTTGAACATATGCTAAACTTATGGCATGTGGTTTAGAAAAATAGATATCTTCCAAAGTACCCTTTGGGACAAGACATATAGATTTTCTTTAGAACCACAAAAGATACAACAGTAAGTATGGGTCCAGTGCCCAAGGAGCAGAGTAGCTGTAAAAGTGTGATGTTGATGTTAATATGAAAGAGGAAACAATTCTAAGAAGCCCCAGGCTATATTAAACTGTCTCTATCCCGAGGTGCGAAAACTAAGCTTAGACCAGAATTTTCGACTTCTCCTTTCCTCTAGTCTGCCTTTTGGGTGCATCTCTATTTTCCTCTTTCGGACTTAGAAGATTTCTCAGATTTACTCTTTTAGATTTATACTTTTAGATATTTTTAACTAGTATTTTTATTGGTATGAATATTAGATTTGTGCTTACTGTAGTACTCTTAGATCAACAGACTCTTAAGATTCTGTACATCCTTTTTTTTTTTTTTTTTTTGCTATTTCGACATTTTTCAGTTGGGCATTGATATTCATAATGATTATTGATTATTGCGCAGTATTATGTTTTTTTTGTGGCATCCATACTTTCACCTTATGAATATTATAATCATTTTATGCATAATTACTTGTAAGCTTATGAATAAATTTTTGCTTTTTTCAATCTATCCATCCGACTCGTCTGACATCAGTTTGATTACGCATCAATGTATTTCAGCCACAGGTGTTCATGTTCCTCAATGCAAATGTATTTTGGACCTTTCTTTATGGTTTACATCTCTTGCATGATCTTCACAGCTATAGACAGTATGTGGAAGCTCCATCTAATGAATCTGAGCTTTGTTTTCTAAAAATGGATGGTGATTAACAGTCAAGACAATCTCTCAATCATCGTTGGTGCTGTTTCTATGGCAGTTTCAAAAAGTTTCCAGTCTTCAATAATTGATCATCAGAAGAGGTTTGAGGAGCTGAAAAGAGTTTGGTTTCAGTCAAAATCCCAGTTTGGTTTCAGTCAGTCACTGAAGTGTGGATGTGTGGACTGTGGAAAAAATATTTACATAAAAATCAACCATTAGATCTATTGTGTCAACTACTAGCAAATGTGATTTTTATCATTAAAATCCCATTTCACATTCATCTGACCCTGGTTTAACATCAGATTATATGTCTTTGTGCCGTAAAAACTCAATTGTCATAGACCTCAGATCTTGAGGTTTCATATAGTTTATGATTTAACAGTAACAGACATTTCCACAAATCCCTGCATGACACATCACATTTTTTTAATATAATCACCATTTTTTGTGTCGTATTTTCTGTAGTTTAGTTAATGTTGACTGCTTTATTGTAGTGCTGTGTGTTAATCTGATGCTGTTTTGTGATTGATGTTTGTTTTATTGATGGGTCACTGATGATGGACTCTATTCTACTGTATCAGCTCTAATACATTTAAAGGTACAAAGCAGATTTTGGTATTTCAAGTAGTTTGGTGTATATTAACATTATATCATTTGAAATACATAAAGTAATATATGCAAGTTGTAAATTATACATGCATCAGTATGCCAGTATTCCAAAAAAAAAAATAAAAAAAAATATAAACATTATCACAGTGTTTTTTTAGTCACAAATGTAACTGTATTTCTTTCTGGTTATGTGGAAATGTTCAACTGAAGTTTATTTGTATAGAGCTTTTCACTCATGTTAGTGTCTCAGCATCTCAAGGAACACTGAAATATGTTTATAAAATATTTAAACAATTGCACATTCGTTTTTAGAAGATTTCACAAAACACAATCATTGAAATTTTCCACAATTTACCAATTTGTACAAGCAAAAGAATTTACCAGATTTTATTTGCTGCAATATAATGATTAGATGATTACATTTTTATTTAATTGCTTACACACTAAAAGCTGTACTTGAGACATGCTCAGTGAAACTATACCAAGACTACAGAAGTCTGCAAAAATACAAGCACATTATCTGCTTTACACTGTTTTGAGAAAAAACATATGTTTTACCTCTGCATTTCTATGTACAGTTCTTTGTACGCTTTTAAGTTTTTATGCACTTCATTTTTCCACATTTTGTTATGTTACAGCCTTATTCCAAAATGGATTAAATTCATTATTTTCCTCAAAGTTCTATAAACAATACCCCATAATGACAATGTGAAAAAAGTTTGTTTGAAATCTCTGCAAATTTACTAAAAGTAAAAAACGAAAGAACAAAAATGTACATAAATATTTACAGCCGTTGCTCAATACTTTGTTGAAGCACTTTTGGCACCAATTACAGTCTCAAGTCTTTGAGTATGATGCTACAAGCATTTTTCGAGTTTTGGTTCCTTGCCGCTGTCGCCTCTGGCTTCCTCAGTTGGAGACACTTAATTTCCAGCGATATTGTTTACTATTTGAACTGAGCTGGATGATAGCATCACTGAATTCAATGATTAACTCCCTTTAACTGAAAATTGTTTACTGTTTCTTTTTGCATTATTGACACACTACCTTCCTATTTGATACTGTAAAGCTGCTTTGACACAATCTGTATTGTAAAAACCACTATATAAATAAAGGTGACTTGACAAGCTTTGCTCATCATTATTTGGCAATTATCTGGGACCTTATATAGACAGGTGTGTGCCTTTCCAAATCATGTCCAATCAACTGACTTTACCACAGGTGGACTCCAATCAAGTTGTAGAAACATCTCAAGATGATCAGTGGAAACAGGATGCACCTGAGCTCAATATCAGTGTCATTTACATTACATTTACATTTAGTCATTTAGCAGACGCTTTTATCTAAAGCGACTTACAATAGAAGCAATCAGAGCAACAAGAGAGCGACAGTGTATAAGTGCTGTGGCAAATTTCAGTTAGATAAACGCAATTTTCAGTTAAATAAACGCAAATAAACGCAAATTTCAGTTAGATAAACTGAAGTGTCGTGGCAAAGACTGTAAATGATTATGAATATGTGATGTTTTCCTTTCTTTCTTTCTTTCTTTCTTTCTTTCTTTTTATAAATTTACAAAAATTTCAAACAAACGTCTTCACTTTGTCATTATGGGGAACGGTTTGTAGAATTTGGAGCGAAATAATCAATCTATTTTGGAATAAGGTTGTAACATAAAAGTGGAAAAGTGCTGTGAATAATTTCCGGATACACTGTATACTGAATACATATAAGTCAAGTCAGCTTTATTTCTATTATGCTTCAGTTCAAGTTTATTTGTATAGCGCTTTTCACAATACAAATCATTGCAAAGCAGCTTTACAGAAAATGTAAAGTTTCTATAATATATTTAGTCTACAATATATATTTGATGTTTTGTGTGACTTATTATGCATAAACAATATCTATAAGAATGAAAACAGATTTAAAAGAAGTGTTTGCTTTTGTAAGAGACGTGTAATGTTTAGCATTTTGTTTTGTGGTTTTGTGTGCAGAGTTTAGAAAAAAAGGAGCCATAGTTTCAGAAATTGTTTGTAAGCTATTAAAAAACACCAACAATATTAAAACTGTATTAACAAGCTATAGACAATAAAAAGTCATTATATTCTACAATTAAAGTAGTAATAATAAATAAAGATGATAGTAATAATAAAAATAATTGGTGTGATACTACATTAAAAATTAAATGACTGATTTCTATCAACACAAACAGAGAAAAGCACAGAAACACACACACACACACACACACACACACACACACACTGATCTTACTGTCTATATGAGGATTTATTACACATTTATTCTGATTGATATTTCACTGACAGAAGTTCAGCTGCAGTATTAATGTCATGAAGAGAAAACAAGAGACTCTATAACATCTCACTGTTACTGATTTATCATCAGCTCAAAGCATTATGGGTAGAATCTCTCATCAGTCTATTCTGATTCATCAACACAGTTTCACTGATGATCCAACATTAAGAAATGAAAGCAATCCAGACCCAAAGCCAAACCCAAACCCAGGATAGAGCGGCTGAGTGAATGTGGTGTGTTGTGTGTGGATGAGGCTCATTGTGTCAGAGACGCTGTAGAAGGACAGAGTTCCTGCACTGTGATCCACATACACTCCTATTCTACTGCTGATGGACACAACAGGGAGATTAGTCACTATCTTATTGTGTCTGAATGAGTATCTGGAGGAAGAGCAGCGCAAACTCCAGGACTGATCATTAGATCCAAACAAACACTCAACACGTCCCTTCCTGCTGATGCTCTTATATGACACTGATATATACACAACTCCACTCCACTCCAGCTCCCAGTAACAGCGTCCACACACACTCTCTCTACACAACACCTGACACCATTGATCAAATCTGTCTGGATGATCAGGATATGACTGCTCTGTGTCAGTGCGAGTAATCAATCTGTTTCTCTCAGACAGACGGAGGAGTTTATTCACTGTGTTCAGATCCAGAGTGAGCTGATGGGAATCTGATGGAGATAAAACACATCAGAATCAGGAATTATGAATCTGTTTGATCTTTTCATGTAGCTGAACTCTTCATGTTCAGTGTATCATCAGTGTCTCAGTACAGATGAGCAGATATCCTGTGCAAATCATCATTTACATCATCAATTATAAAACTCTTCTTTCACCTTCTACAGGAAGAACATGAACACACTCAGTGAGTTTTTCTGCTTGTTTTCTTACTGACTTACATTGTAGGAAGTCCTTCCTGGTCCAGAGAACAGTGTTGATGAATATGGCTGTGGAAATCAATAGACATGAACAGTGTGATTCTCATGATCCTGCATCATTTTTAAATACAGCAGAGTTATTTATTATTATTATTATTATTATTATTATTTATTTTTATTATTTTAACATTCATGTTGATCAGGAAACATGTGTTATGGCGAGGGACTTCTCATCTCTGCTGGACTGTCATAACTTGACTCAGTTTGTTCATCTCCCCACTCACTGTCTGGATGATCAGGATATGACTAAAAAGTATATCTAAAGGCCATACTCTGGACTTAGTCATGGCAAATAATGACATTGTATCTAACATTTCTACTGCTGATGTTGGTCTTTCAGACCATTTTATTGTCTTTTTTTAAATTAGAAGGTATACGTTCTGTTAGGCAGGAACCACACACTGTCTCTTTCTGTAAAATCAATTGATCATACTGTTTCTGCTGATTCTATTGCTACATCTTTAGAGGGTTTATCTACAGCTCCCATTGAGGATAGAATTTTATTGTTAAATAATGCCCTCACTGCCAATTTGGACACTTTTGCTGTTTCTTTTGTTCACTCGGCTTCTTGGTATAGTGATGATTTGCGTTCAAAGAAGGTCGCTTGCTGTAAACTGGAGCGCAAGTGGTGTTGTACTGGTCTGAGTGTTTTTCATCAGGCTTGGAAGGCATCTCTGGGTCAGTACAAAGCAGCACTTGAAAAAGCAAGATCATCCTACATTTCTCAGAGTATTGTAAATAATCATAATAACCCCAGGCAGCTCTTTCACACTATTAACTCTCTTCTTAAAGTGGACGGTGCTGATTCTCAGACTGCATCAGTTCAGTTGTTAATGATTTTCTTACCCACTTTAGTGCTAAAACTGCTTGTGTCCGTAAACATGCAATTGGTTTCTCTGGTTCACAGACTTCGGCAGTCCATTTTTTAGGATTTTCTGGTACTCCTTTGTCCAGTTGTTTTCCAGTTCATCCTGAATCACTCTGTAACATAACATAACAATCTAGAATTCTGTCAGGAGCCAGGGTTGTTGACCATATAACTCCTGTTTTGGAGTTGTTGCACTGGCTCTTGGTTAATTTCCGTATTGATTTTAAAGTTCTCATGTTAACATACAAGGCACTGCATGGTCTGGCTCCTCAGTACTTGACTGATCTTTTAATCCCCTATACACCTAGTCGCAATTGGCGCTCTTCCCAGAGTGGTCTTTTAGTTGTTCCTAAAACACAGCTGCATTCTGGGGGTGACCGGGCATTTTCATCTTATGCCCTCAAATTGTGGAATTCTCTCCCGGCTGGCATCAGGGAAGCAAATTCATTAGAAACTTTTAAATCTCTACTTAAAACTTTTTACTTTTGTCTTGCTTTCAACTGAATGTTTTCTGTATTAGTGTATTGCTTTGAATTGTTGTGTTTGCTGTGTCGTAAAGCACTTGAGAAAGTGCTCTTTTAAAGGTGTTATACTAAATAAAATGTATTATTATTATTATTATTATTATTATTATTATCATCATCATTCCTAAGACATTTCTAATATGATGTTCTCCATGATATGAAATGATGATGATGATGGACTCGTTTCTGAGAGCAGATGAATCTCCAGGACTTTACCTCTGTCTGAGATCTTCTTGAGCTCCTCTTTGCAGAAATCCTCCAGTTTGACTCTCAGCTGATGGACAGATTCTCTCAGATCATCAGAAGAGAAGAAAGAAATGAAGGATTTCTCATTTCCGTCTGTAGATTCAGGAGGTGCTGAGAGAGACTGGAAACTCTACAGAAAACAGAAATCAAATCTCATCAGCTCCACACTTCACCCAATAACCTGCACCAACATCAGATTTGACTGATCTTTAGTAACTCAATCCAGCACTTTCACAGCATCAGCTTCATTCTTCTCATATTCATTATTTCACATTAGAGCTACAGATTCTAATATTTGACACTTACACTAGATGTGAACTTTCTAGGAAATAGTTTGGATGATAAACATCTGCTAAGAACATAAATGTCCATCTAACAGCTCAAGCACATCAATGGAGTCTCATTGTAGGGTTGAAATGTTTCTCTGTGAGTCTCTGTCTCAAGTCCACTATGATGGTGTTCTTCTAGATGTCTGTTACCTGCAGGAACTGGATGTGATCCTGTGTGTGTGAAAGCTGCTCCAGCTCAGCGTCTCTCCTCCTCAGATCATTGATCTCCTGCTCCAGTCGCTCCAGTCGTCCTTCAGCTCGACTCACTGCAGCCTTTTCCTGATCTCTGATCAGCCGTATCAGCTCAGAGCGGCTTCTCTCAATGGAGCGGATGAGCTCAGTAAAGATCCTCTCACTGTCCTCCACTGCTGTCTGTGCAGAGCGCTGTTAGATAGACACACAGTGATTCAGGCTTCAGTGGGACTGAAAGAGACAAGAGAGTCTGAACTGAGACTGAGACAAACTTCTCTTCTTCTCCAGACTCACCTTATGAGACTCCACAGTCTCTCTCAGCTGCTGAACATCTTTCTCTCTCTGCTGGATTCTCTGCTGGAACGTCTTCTGCGTCTCCTTCAGCTGCTTCTGCAGGACAAACACATGATGGTGAATGACACAGAAAACTACTGACACTAAATCATCATGTGAACAGATGAATGCAGTAAAAGTAGGGAGAAGCAGTTTAAAGGTTATTTATCTGAACTGATAATGTACAGTTCAAGGCTCAAACTCCAAATGTAATGTATCATTTAATAATAATGCCTGTTGTTACACTGCAATTGTAAGTAGTGAAACTGACACAGATGTAGCGCTTCACACTGACAGTGTTTCTGGTGCATAATTAAGCTGCAGCTCTAGAAAGAAAATAAATGACTGAAGTGAATGTATAAATCATAAAAATAAACTATATACAGCAGATTTACTAAACAAAGTCATCTGTTAGATAAACTCATATTTTGACTTATATAAGTGTATATTTTGTCAAAGAACAGGTGAATAGTTCACTCCATTATTTTATGTCTCTAAATCTATCAGTGTCTAGTGTTAAATACCTGTTTCTCTGTCCTCTGTGCTGCAGCTGATACAGTGTCATGGTTTTTATGTTCATCCATCGTACACAGCACACATATACATTTCTGGTCAGTGCGACAGAAAACCTCTAGAAGCTTGTCATGTTTCTGGCAGATCATCTCCTGCAGTCGTCCAGTGGCATCAATCACTTTGTGTCGTTTACCAGGGTTAACCTCCTCATGACGCTCAAAATGATTCTGGCAGTAAGAGTTCAGACACACCAGACAGGACTTGACGGCTTTGTATTTTCTTCCAGTACAGACGTCACACTGCACATCTCCAGCTCCAGCGTAACAGTCAGCAGTAAGTTTGGTCTTCTTCAGTTTCTCCACCATTTCAGCCAAGATGGTGTTTCTAGCTAAAGCAGGTCTTGGACTGAAGGTCTGTCTGCACTGAGGGCAGCTGTAGACTCTCATCTGATCCTCCTGATCCCAGCAGCCTGTAATACAGCTCTTACAGTAACTGTGTCCACAGGGAATGGCCACTGGATCCTTCAGGAGATCCAGACACACTGCACACAAGAACTCATCCTGAGAAAATCTGGCTTCTGCCATTTTACTGATGAATACAGAAACACAAACACACAACAGCTCAACTACACTTCAGTTTCTCTTTCTCTGAACTCATGTGTTTCCTGTTTCCTGGTTCTGTGTTTGAGTGTGTTAAACAGATGTGTCTCTGTAAAGCAGCTTCCTCATTCCTGCTGAGTTTAATTTCAACACATCTGACTGTTATTAAAGTAAATGCAAAGAGCTTGATTAATTGATTCAGGTGTGTTTAATCTGAGATCAAACTAAACTCTGTGGAAAAGGGACTCTCCTGTCCTGGACAAGGTTCTACTAGAATGTTTTGTAATATTTTACAGAAATATTTTGAATTACAGTTAAAACCCAAGGAACAGATATGATGAACAAAAACCAGGAGTCAGAGATTCAATTAATCGAAGTCAGGTTACTGAAGAAAATAATTTGCAGTTTCATCAGCAGAAGTCAGCTTCAACACTCTTGATGGAGTTCGTAAGCCACTCTGCATACAAGTTTACAATCCTGATACTTATACTCTAACAGAGATAGTATTTACTTCAATACATACGTTAGGAAGATCTTGTTTGGGCGTCACACTAAAATCATATCTTTACTTCAAGGCTGCCTAGTTCTAGCAGGACTCTTTATCAGTATGGTTCATTAAACACATACTATGTGCAGCATCTTAGAAGGGAGAACATAATAAAGCATGATTCACTTTAATATCTATCAGAAAGACATGTAGACTGATGTCCTGATCACTCACAGACCAAGTAGATGACCTCTTGTGACATGGCATTGTGACCCTGGAGAAAGAGAGAACTCAGCAGGCAAAGAGAATAATGTTACACATCCAATTCTGACTATAGTGGATCTCAGCAGTCTTCAAATACTAAAACTACTAATTCAATCATCAAATAATTTGGGGGGTTAAATGATGCTCAATAACTTGAATAATATAATTAATATTGTTATGAAGATCACGTTGAACTCCGCGGTTCCGCTTCTTCACATTCATGTCTGATTGTTTATTCACTGCTGCTACAGTCAGCTTCATCCAGACAGTCACTATTGATCTGTGAGTTTAGGCCTGTAATACATTCCCTATCACTGCAAACATAAAGATCTGGAGGAGCGTTGTGAACAAAAGTCTTATTACCACAGAAGTGAGGCACAAATGTTGAAGCATTACTGGACATCTGCTAAACTCAAGCACATCTGTCCTCTGTGTTCATTTAGTTAATCTCCTGACTCCTGCTCACTATGATAACTTCTGTTGACAGTTTCTCGTGTGCGACAGCAGAGCACTGGATGTGATGAAGCTCCTTCCACACGGCGGGCAGCGGTACGACTTCTCTCCGGTATGAACTCTCTCTCCCCGACTGACCGAAACTCTTGTGGCAGTGCGAGCACTTGTAGGGTTTCTCTCCCGTGTGGACTTTCTGACTGTGTTGTCATTAGAATTGAATTGTATTTGTGTTGATGTTAAGTTACCCGACAGCCGCTAGAGGACAACCCTGTGTTGTATGGTATTACTGTGGAAGTGTGCCGAGTAAAGCCATATATACAACAGGTATCCAGGTCTCAGCTTCTTCATATGTATGCCCTGAAACCAAACAAAACAATACAATACGTGTTAAAGCATATTGATGCAAACATAACACAAATTGGAGACGAGTAAAAAAAAGTTCCCACTGGCTATATCAAGCTGTCGGTCAAGAGAAAAGGATGGCTATGATTATTGGACATGTTGATGCGTTCAACGAGACAAGAGAGCAATGGATTGCGTATGTTGAATGTTTTGAACACCTGGTGGAGGCTAATGACATTAGCGAAGAGAAAAGAGTGTCAGTTTTCTCAGTGTAATGGGGCATCCACTTACGGACTTTTACGTCGCCTCATTGCACCATGAACTATAAGGAGATTGTGGATACACTGCAAGCACATTTTACCCCCAATTGTGATCACCGAGAGGTTCAAATTTCATAAACGGAATCAGGCAGAGGTGGAAAGTGTTGCACAATATGTGGCATTGTTAAAGAAGTTAACTGGTGACAATTTAAATCATGCATTACAAGAAACTTTTGACTGAGTCTGCGCTCATGTATCAAAAGGCTGTGGATATATGTCGATGGAGGCTGTAATTCATTGAAAGTAAATGCCATGTCTCTGTCATCAGAATTGCCCAATGAGAAATGTCACAGATGTGGAAAGTCCAACCATGTCCAAAATGAGTGTTTTTACAGAGAACAATTGTGTTGCAGCTGTGGAAAGAAAGGCCACATTGCACGGATGTGCAAATGTAAGAAAACAGAGGTGAAAATACCTAGAACTTAAGGAAAAGGAAAAAGTGTAAATAGGAAGGGACGGGTAAAGAAAAGACCAATCCACAGAGTGGAGGCTAATATGGAAAACAGTGATGAAGAGACTAATTCTGACACTGATGCTGAACTGACACTACACAAAGTGACAACAACACTGCACAATCCTTCACCAGTGAGCATAATGAAAAGTGAAACCGATTCAGTGTCATCTGTAATAAAAGTACAACCAAAAATTAAAGGATTGCCAATCGAGATGGAGGTGGACACTGGCACAGTGGTCTCTATAATCTCAAGTAAACTGTACAGAGATAAACTGAGCCATGTTCGTCTACTCCATACTAATGTTGTTCTCAAGACGTATACAGGCGAAGTAATTCTGCCAGAAGGGGTCATCAAGGTGCGTGTCAAACTAAACAGACAAAGAGTACGCTTACCCTTGTATGTTGTTACAGGAAAGGCAGTTCCCCTTTTGGGATGAGAATGGCTTTACACAATTCATCTACACTGGCGTGAGATCAAAACTGTGAGAGAAGTACATCATATTAATGAAGGGACACTAGACAGTCTTCTAAACAGATATGCCAATGTATTCACAGAAGATCTAGGAACATTCAATGGATACACAGCTACCTTAAATATAAAACCGGTAACTCAACCAAAATTTGTCTAAGCAAGAGTGGTACCGTACGCCATCAGACCCAAGGTGGAGGAAGAAATTGATCACCTTCTAAAACAAGGAATCATTTCACCTGTGCGATTCAGTGAATGGACAACCCTGATTGTGCCTGTAATCAAAAAGGGTGGCAACGTTAGGATCTGTGATGACTTTAAAGTAACAGTAAACCCAGCTTTATGTACTGAACATTATCCATTACCCCGAATAGAAGAGTTATTTGCTTCACTGGCTGGGGACAAGGATTTAGCAAGCTAGATCTTTCACATGCCTACCTGCAGATTCCTGTGCATGAAGGTTCACGTAAACACCTTACGATCACGACTCACAAAGGGATGTTTGTATACAATAGATTACTCTTTGGCATTATGACAGCTCCATCGATTTTTCAACATGTGATGGAACAAGTGCTGCAGGGGCTACCATTTGTCCATTGTTTTTTGGACGACATCCTGGTCACAGGTAAAGACCATGCTCATCATCTGTCTAATCTGGAGGCTGTGTTGTGTAGATTGGAGAAATGTGGACTTCGCGTAAAAAGAGAGAAATGCGAGTTTTTCAAAAGTTTACTGGGGTATTTGGAACATGTGATTGATGCATCAGGGCTTCACAAGTGTGCTGTCACAAAAGCACCAGCTCCAGTTAATGTTAACCAACTCGGATCTTTTCTGGGGCTGGTTAATTATTATGCAAATAATTATTACTGTCTATTACTACTACATGAGGATTTATTACACATTTATGCTGATTGAAACTACAAACCCAAACCCAGGATAGAGTGGCTGAGTGAATGTGGTGTGGACTGTGTGGATGAGGCTCATTGTGTAGAAGGACATAGTTCCTGCACTGTGATCCTCAAACACTCCTATTCTACTGATGATGGACACAACAGGGAGAACAGTCTTTATGTTATTGTGTCTGAATGAGAAACTCAGGACTGATCATTATATCCAAACCCATACTCATTACCCCGTCCCCTGATGCTCTTATATGACACTGATATATACACACCTCTATCTCCACACCAGCTCCCAGTAACAGCGTCCACACACACTCTCTCTACACAACACCTGCTTATAATAATCAAATTTTTCTGGATGATCTGTGTAAAGGTAAGCAATAACTCTGTTCCTCTCAGACAGACGGAGGAGTTTATTGGCTTGAAGGAGTGGAACCGTGGAGTTCAACGTGGCCTTCATAACAATATAAATTATATTACTCAAGTTATTGATTATCATTTAACCCCCCAAATTATTTGATAATTGAATCAGTAGTTTTAGTATTTGAAGACTGCTGAGATCCACTATAGTCAGAATTGGATGGGTAACAGTATTCTCTTTCCCTGCTGAGTTCTATTTTTCTCCAGGGTCACAGTGTCACGTCACAAGAGGTCATCAGGACCTCTCATCTACTTGGTCTGCGAGTGATCAGGACATCTGTGACATCAATGTTCATGTCTTTCTGATAGATATTAAAGTGAATAATGCTTTACTATGTAACCATACTGATAAAGAGTCCTGCTAGAACTAGGCAGCCTTGAAGTAAAGATATGCTTTTAGTGTGACGTCCAATCAAGATCTTCCTAACTTATGTATTGATGTAAATAGCATCTCTGTTAGAGTATAAGTATCAGTATTGTAAGCTTGTATGCAGAGCGGCCTACGAACTCCATCGAGAGTGTTGAAGCTGACTTCTGCTGATGAAACTGCAAACTAAGTTCTTCAGTAAACTTGACTTCGATTGATTGATCTCTGACTCCTGGTTTATGTTCATCATATTTGGTACTTGGGTTTTAACTGTTAATACCCCCTACAGGCTGTTTTCAGATCCAGAGTGAGCTGATGGGAATCTGATGGAGATAAAACAATCAGAATCAGGAATTATGAATCTGTTTGATCTTTTCATGTAGCTGAACTCTTCATGTTCAGTGTATCATCAGTGTCTCAGTACAGATGAGCAGATATCCTGTGCAAATCATCATTTACATCATCAGTTATAAAAATCTTCTTTCACCTTCTACAGGAAGAACATGTCTAGGTTATGACTGTAACCATGGTTCCCTGAGAATAGGGAAGGAGACACTGTGTCCTCTAGAGGTCGCTATGGGGAATGAATCCTTCGTGACCTGTGTCTGAAGCTTACATACAAAAACTACAACAGTAATGGCAGGCGACAGCCTATGACGTCACTGCCGGCACGACTCGTCATCGTTGGTGTGACGCACAGTATAAAAGGATGCCAGGCAAACACATCATCCACTTCTTCTTTGAAGTGAACAACGAAGCATGGCTTTAAGTCCTAGAGGATGCAGTGTCTCTTTCCCTATTCTCAGGGAACCATGGCTACAGTCGTAACCTAGAGACATTCCCTTTTGAAGGGAACTCAAACTGGGTCCTCTAGAGGTCGTTATGGGGAACGGGAATACCCACGCTGCCATGCTGAGGGGAGTGCAGGCTAACATAAGGTGAGCACTAAGTACCAGCTTCCCTCGAGGTGAGGGGAGCTGCCCCAATGGCTGTCAGTGACTTAATCCCCATGGCCAATGCCTGAGCCACATACCTGACTTACCTGTAGGGTAAGGCTACTTAAAGCCTGACCAGAGGCAGGGTTCAAGCTTGGAATCAGAAAGATAAACTCCTTTAGGGGATGAGTCAGACCCTAGGCAGTATCTAGGGTTTGGCTAGAGACCGGCATGACCTCAGTCAAGCTGGTCAGGTAGGCTTTCAGAGAATCCCAAGAACCCAGGGCCTAACATCTCAATAAGGGGTACAAAGCTTACCACAACGTGGATTTATAGGTCGTGCCCATGCATAGTGAACACTCAGTTGTTCAATGAAGGAGGCTCTGAGAGCAAAGACCAAATCCCCCTAAATCCAGGGGAGGTTCTTAATCTTCAGGGAGCAGGCCTGTGCTCAAAGTGATCCTCCGGAGAGAGAGGAGTACTACAATGCTCTGGTAGAGCACCGCCAGAGTGGAACGCCCTGGAGCAAAGAATTCTTTCCTCAGAAAGAATGTTCGACAGGGGACAGCATGCTCATGGGAGACCCTCAGTCTTGAGGGGAGCAAGGTAGGCTGATGATAGCATTCCACCAAAAGCTACAACCTAGTAAACATCAGAACCATAGGGCACGAAGAACCTTCCCTAGTGCTTAGAGAGGTATTGTGCGATCCTTCTAGGAGTGGCATGTTCTCAAATACCACCCGGTGGAGGAGTCTTTGCCATGCATATGCAGTACCAGAGAGACACCACAATGGCAGAAAGAGGCCTGACAGCCTAAGCTGCTTGTCATATGGAGCTTCAGACTTCAGCCTGTGTGGCGGAAGGTGAACGCATCGGGTGGCAGCAAGCGGCCAACTAATCCGATGAGCAGGAAGCTCAGACAAAAGATAGCAGCTGCAGGGTAGATACCCATCTCTCACAAGAGAGGAGGATCTGACCGTTTTGCCCAAGGGTGGTGTTCTTAACAACCCCGCCTCGGCGAGGGAAGCACTACCAATGCGGCGAAGCACTACCGAGCTCATCTACAGTTTTGGAACTGAGGTAAGCCTCTGGCCAGCCCTCCGAGGAGACATTACAAGGGCGACCTGGGGTGCTGAAGCAAGAGCTCCCGAGGTCAGAGCCCTTGGTACTTAGAAGGATAAGGTGAACTCTGTTTATGCCAGTGTGATGGCAGGAAGCTCATTGGGCGGTAGCAAGCGGCCAAAAATCCGATGAGGTCCTGAAGCAGCGTTCAGCAGCCATAGGGTAGGTACATAGCCTTCCACAGGGAAGCACTGCCAGCGGGGTGGAGCACTAGTTGGGAGGACTCAAGTCTGCTAATTCTGCAAATGGTACAGCTGTGTAATTGATAACATCAGTCAGCTCGCCTTTTCTACTCCGGCTATCTTCACTGTGTAGTTACAATAAGACAAAATATGATATCGACCACCATGGCCTCTTTTTGTTTTCATTTAATAGCCAAAAAATGTGGTTTATGTAACGCGTACATGCATTACAACAAAAAGAAATTATATCAAACACCATTGCCTCTATTCGTTTTCTTCAAAATATAAACCACAACCCTCTTTTCGTTTTCATTTTAAAAATATAAAACATAGAGTATTAATATGTGGTTTAGGCATGTGCTCTGATCATCTTCACTGTATGCATAATAGAATGAAATATGACAAACACAACTCTGCCTTTTTTGTTAAATTGTTTTAATGAACAATAATAGCCATTATAAAAGTGTATAAAGTATAAGATACATATGTAATAGGAAATAAGGATAAAAGCAAACAATTCAGTCAAATGCATGCTACAAAATCAGCGCTGTATTACGATAAATAAATTATTTCTGAAACATAACTTTGTTGTTAGCCAAAACGATATGACCTGAAAAAAATAATATATTCACGAGATCAAAAAATTACCTAGATTTGCCCAAAATTAAATTACACCTCACTACAGAGACATCAGAACCAGCGGCAAATGTCAGAAGGACTAGCCGAGTTGAGGCACTCTCTGCGGGATACAGGAGCACTGAGCACCAGGTGATCGTCTGGAACTCACATCTCCAAAACTGCACTAAACAAGTGAATTTTGCTGAGATATTTTCAGAGATGATAGACAAGATGTTATAGAAAACCTAATTTTGACTAAAAAAAAAAAAAAAACGACATTCAACCTATTTATTGAATTTCCTGAAAATGTCCCAACGCCACATCCGATGGGTTTTCCCAGATCGCATCACATTTATTCTGATTCATGTTATTTTACTGATAGAAGTTCCGCTGCAGTATTAATGTCATGAAGAGAAAAGAAGAGACTCTATAACATCTCTAACTGTTACTGATTTATCATCAGCTCAAAGCATTATGGGTAGAATCTCTCATCAGTCTATTCTGATTCATCAACACAGTTTCACTGATGATCCAATAAATACATAAAACCCAGGATAGAGCGGCTGAGTGAATGTGGTGTGTTCTGTGTGGATGAGGCTCATTGTGTCAGAGACGCTGTAGAAGGACAGAGTTCCTGCACTGTGATCCACAAACACTCCTATTCTACTGCTGATGGACACAACAGGGAGAACAGTCTCTATCTTATTGTGTTTGAATGAGTAACTGGAGGAACGGCAGCACAAACTCCAGGACTGATCATTAGATCCAAACAAACACTCACTACCCCATCCCTTCCTGCTGATGCTCTTATGTGACACTGATATACACACATGATCTCCACTCCACTCCAGCTCCCAGTAACAGCGTCCACACACACTCTCTCTACACAACACCTGAGCATAACCATCAAATCTCTCTGGATGATCAGGATACGACTGGACTGTGTTAATGTAAGTAATCACTCTGTTTCTCTCAGACAGGTGGAGGAGTTTATTGGCTGTGTTCAGATCCAGAGTGAGCTGATGGGAACCTGATGGAGATAAAACACATCAGAATCAGGAATTATGAATTTGTTTGAACTTTTTATGTAGCTGAACTCTTCATGTTCAGTATATCATCAGTGTCTCAGTACAGATGAGCAGATATCCTGTGCAAATCATCATTTACATCATCAATTATAAAACTCTTCTTTCACCTTCTACAGGAAGAACATGAACACACTCAGTGAGTTTTTCTGCTTGTTTTCTTACTGACTTACATTGTAGGAAGTCCTTCCTGGTCCAGAGAACAATGTCATTGAATGTGACTGTGGAAATCAACAGACATGAACAGTGTGATTCTCATGATCCTGCATCATTCCTAAGACATTTCTAATATGATGTTCTCCATGATATGAGATGATGATGATGATGATGATGATGATGATGGAATCCTTTCTGAGAGCAGATGAATCTCCAGGACTTTACCTCTGTCTGAGATCTTCTTGAGCTCCTCTTTGCAGAAATCCTCCAGTTTGACTCTCAGCTGATGGACAGATTCTCTCAGACCATCAGAAGAGAAGAAAGAAATGAAGGGTTTGTCATTTTCGTCTGTAGATTCGGGAGGTGCTGAGAGAGACTGGAAACTCTACAGAAAGCAGAAATCAAAACTCATCAGCTCCACACTTCACCCAATAACCTGCACCAACATCAGATTTGACTGATCTTTAGTAACTCAATCCAGCACTTTCACAGCATCAGCTTCATTCTTCTCATATTCATTATATCACATTAGAGCTACAGATTCTAGTATTTGACACTTACACTAGATGTGAACTTATAGGAAATAGTTTGGATGATAAAACCTCTGCTAAGAACATAAATGTCCATCTAACAGCTCAAGCACATCAGTGGAGTCTCATTGTAGGGTTGAACTGTTTCTCTGTGAGTCTCTGTCTCAAGTCCACTATGATGGTGTTGTTCTAGATGTCTGTTACCTGCAGGAACTGGATGTGATCCTGTGTGTGTGAAAGCTGCTCCAGCTCAGCATCTCTCCTCCTCAGATCATTGATCTCCTGCTCCAGTCGCTCCAGTCGTCCTTCAGCTCGACTCACTGCAGCCTTTTCCTGATCTCTGATCAGCCGTATCAGCTCAGAGCGGCTTCTCTCAATGGAGCGGATGAGCTCAGTAAAGATCCTCTCACTGTCCTCCACTGCTGTCTGTGCAGAGCGCTGTTAGATAGACACACAGTGATTCAGGCTTCAGTGGGACTGAAAGAGACAAGAGAGTCTGAACTGAGACTGAAACAAACTTCTCTTCTTCTCCAGACTCACCTTATGAGACTCCACAGCCTCTCTCAGCTGCTGAACATCTTTCTCTCTCTGCTGGATTCTCTGCTGGAACATCTTCTGCATCTCCTTCAGCTGCTTCTGCAGGACAAACACATGATAGTGAATGACACAGAAAACTACTGACACTAAATCATCATGTGAACAGATGAATGCAGTAAAAGTAGGGAGAAGCAGTTTAAAGGTTATTTATGGGTGATTCTTAGACTATGGGCACTTTTATGTTCTTTGATCATAATTTTAAAAATACATATAATTTTGGACAAAATCTCCTTTCTTTGTCAAACTAACAATAAAACCACCTTAAAAAATACTACCTTTCTATTATGAGTTTTTCATACTTTTTAACCTCCTTATAGGTTCCAAAATCACTGTTTTCTCCTTGTCGCACACCCAGACTTTTAAACTTCAACAATGAAAATACAGTTTAAAAATATGACTTATCTGGTAACTATTAATGTACCTTTAAGCACTAGTAAAATAATTAAAATACATTATAGTATTTAATGTGAGACCACTATCAATATTACTTTTTATACAAAACATAGCTGTCGCACAGTATTGGTGTCATTTCCACCACAACACTGAAATGTACCTTTAAAAGGTTTGTGAGAAAGATTGTTGAGGTGGTTTCTGTGGAAATGTTTAGTGGCATCAGAGCACATGCTGGACATAGAGGGAATTTAAATTTACATCAACAACAAATGAAGAAAAATCAAGGTAAATATCGCTTGATCAGTTAATATATTTATTCTACGTCATTTCCCAACATGCTGTACCTTCAAGGGTGTTTTTAAAAAGTTAAGTTAAAGTTTAAAGTTTAAGTTAAATAAGAGTATTTTGCATACATGAAAAGCTAAGTATTAATTCAAACCACACTGCCCTCTGTGGTGGAAATGACATGTATGGTTACAAAGTACATTGGAATTGTCAGGATTTAATACTCTTTGGTTGTGTCTTTATTTGGTTTAGTCCTTTTTGAGTTTTGTTTCTTCCATTTCTTGTCTGCCCTTATTTGGTTCTGTTCCTGTTCCTCCCCTCATTAGATCGTTATTAGTTAATCCCCTTCACCTGTCTGTCTCGTTAACCACCCTTCTTAAGTTGGATTCTGTTCAGTGTTTGGTTGTCGTACAGTCAGAATCTAGACAAGATCTAATATATGAGGTAATGCAGATGTCCAATAACCTCACTAAGTTAGGAACAATGGTATCATTTATATGGATCCCAGCTCATATAGGAGTTAGAGGAAACAAACTTGCTGATGAGTACGCCAAGCAAGCAACAGGAAAATCAATCATAGACGAAAAAATTACATACAGTAAAGCTGAAATAAAAAGTATTGTAAAATCTAAAGGGATATGAAAATGGCAGAATTTATGGGATGTGGGGACCACAGGTCATCACTTATATAATATACAAAGTAATGTTGGTAGAGGAAGGTGCACAAACAGAAGTAAAAAAGAGGAGGATGCATTCACAAGAATGCGGTTTGGACACGCAGCACTAAATGGATCACTGTTCAAAATTAAAAAAAAAAAACATGTTGATGGAACCTGTGAGTGTAGTGACAGTCAAGAGACTGTAGAGCATGTTATTATGCAATGCCCAAAATACCAACAAGACAGACAAAGGTTAATCAATCAATTACAAGAATATCAGAATATCAGTTTGGAATTTAGCTTGCAGAATTTACTTAAGCTAAAATCTAGTGAGATCTGTTTCAAATATCTTTGCAACTTTCTGAAAAATACAGGATTACTTAACAGAGTATAATCTTGGGTATAAGGATATTTTATTTTTATATGTTTATTTATTTATTTATTTATTTATTTATTTGTTGTTGTTGTTGTTGTTGTTGTTGTTGTTGTTGTTTTGTCAGATATTAATACAAAATAACTGTTAAGCTCCTGATTCACACTCCAGTCCAGTTGGTGGCGGTAATGCTCCATATAAGCTGGTTGCCAGCCGCTGTAAAACCGAAAAAAGAAGGAGAAGAAGTGTTTGGTTGTGTCACGCCCCTGGACTGTTTTTGTTGTGTTTTCTTCCCCATGTGCTGTGTGACCTAGTTTCTGTCGTTAATTGATTGTCATTTAGTTCAGGTGTATGTCATTATCTCCCCTTTATAAGTTCCTCCCTGTTCAATGGTTTTGGGTCCGGTCTGCATCACAACATCATGACCTCACTACTACATGGTGTTCGTGTGTGTGTAATCCTCCTGTGTTGGAACTCTCCTTTGTGGATTATTAAAAGACTTTGGTTATCTTCATCTTCGTGAGCCTGCGTGTTCCCTAAACACACCGAAGTGTGACAGAAGACCAGACCTTTAAAAAACAGTTAAGCGTTGTGTTTCCCCGTCATTTCTTTTCCGTTTTGAATCAGTTTTTATTTTCTGTTTTTGCCGTCATGGACCCTCTGTACAGCCCCGAGTTTCTCCTCCTAATGCTGGAGCAGGGGGAGAAATCGCTCGAGGACCATACGAGACAGTTCATTTCCATCACGAACTATTTCAGCTATCCGGACGGCGCGCTCTGCACATTTTATAACGCTGGCCTGAATCTCGTGTGCAGAGCGTTGTCGTCCGAAGATGGTCCTCGAGTGGACTTCGCCACCTTCGTGGAGTGGACACTGGCGAGAAACAGATCCCCCCTCGCCATCCGCCCTGAGGAAAATCTCGCCAGTGCCACTCCGGACCCAGAGCCCAGCCCACCATCTCCCCGCTGCGCGGAGCAACAGCCCGAGCCCACTGCTGACGGAGAGCAAGAGCCCCACGCGATCGACGAGTCATCGCCAGAGAGAGCGACAGAGCAGAGGATCGCCTCGGAGCTCGAGCCCAGAGAGTCAGACCAGGTGCGTGAGCCGGCTACAGACCACGCCACGGTGGAGAACGCCAGTGACAGCGAGAGCGCGGAGTGGAGCTCCGCCCACTGCACCATGGCTGAGGGTGAGCTGATCATATTTCTGGGACTGCTAGATCTTGAAAATGAGCTAATTGACTGGGAAACTGAACTGGAGTTAGATCCTGCCCCTTCGTCTCCGCTGGTCCCGTCCAGCCCTCCTTCGTCTCCGCTGGTCCCGTCCAGCCCTCCTTCGTCTCCGCTGGCCCCGTCCAGCCCAGAAGTGGTTCCCAAAACTCCAGTGCACGCTTCACAAGAGCACCTTCCAGGGCACACTTCACAAGAGCACCCTCCAGTGCACGATTCAGAGGAGCAAACTCCAGTGCACGCTCCTCAAGAGCCCTCTCCAATGCCAGTGCCTCTTCGGCGCCCTCCAGTGTCCGCTCCTCAAGAGCGCCCTCCAGTGCCGGCGCCTCGTCGGCGCCCTCCAGTGCCCGCTCCTCAAGAGCGCCCTCCAGTGCCCGCTCCTCAAGAGCGCCCTCCAGTGCCCACTCCACAAGAGCGCCCTCCAATGCCCGCTCCTCAAGAGCGGGAGGGGGGGAGTACTGTCACGCCCCTGGACTGTTTTTGTTGTGTTTTCTTCCCCATGTGCTGTGTGACCTAGTTTCTGTCGTTAATTGATTGTCATTTAGTTCAGGTGTATGTCATAAACTCCCCTTTATAAGTTCCTCCCTGTTCAATGGTTTTGGTCCAGTCTGCATCACAACATCACAACCTCACTACAACATTGTGTTTGTGTGTGTGTAATCCTCCTGTGTTGGAACTCTCCTTTGTGGATTATTAAAAGACTTCGGTTATCTTCATCTTCGTGAGCCTGCATGTTTCCTAACACACCGAAGTGTGACAGGTTGTCTGTTCACGTCTCCTGTGTGTGTCATTATTTGGATTATTCTGCTGTGGATTTATTAAAAGACTTGTTTTTCACCTGAACTTCATCCTCCGCTCCTTCCTCATCCTCCCCCACACGACACCCGTGACAGAAGAACGGACATAAAAAAGTTTGCCGATGTTTTATACCTCATTTATTTTCCTAGTTTTACCTAGTTTAGTTTTGTTTTTCACCGCGTCATGAATAACCCTGCTGTCCTCATCCTCCTGTTGGCGCAGAGGGATCGGTCTCTCGAGGACCGCAGTAACGACTTTGTCGCCCTTGCTAACCTCACGCACTATCCGGACAAATGCCTCTGCATGTTTTATTACCCTGGACTGAACACCACCACCAGAGCGCAGTTGTCCAGAGACGGTCCTCGAGAGAACCTCGCTGCCTTTATTAAGTGGGTGCGGGTGTCCTGCAAATCGGCAGTGACTGTGGACATCATGGACGACACCAGCCCCACTCCAGACCCAGAGCCCAGCCAACCACCACCCTGCTGTGCGGAGCTGCCCGAGCCCACCGCAGACGGAGAGCCAGAGCCTGCCGCAGTCGATGAGCCATCGCCATCAGGAGTGACCGAGCGGATGACTGCCCCGGAGCTAGAGTCCGAGACGTCTGACCAGGTGCGAGAGCCGGCAGCTGTGGAGATAGCGGGGGCTATGGAAGGCCCCGCCCACGCCGCCACTAGTGGGGGTGAGCTATCAATGGACTATAAGATAATTGTAATGCTTTATTGGGTGGTTGTTCTGCACGCTTAATAAACAAACTCCAGCTGGTCCAAAATGCAGCAGCTAGAGTTCTTACTAGAACCAAAAAGTATGAGCATATTAGCCCGCTTCTGTCAACACTGCACTGGCTTCCTATTAAACATCGTATTGATTTTAAAATCTTGCTAATTACTTATAAAGCCCTCAGTGGTTTAGCTCCTCAGTGCTTGAGCGAGCTCTTATCACATACCCAGAATGTCAAAATCAACTGCAGGTGGTAGATCATTTTCTTACTTAGCACCCAAACTCTGGAACAATCTACCTAATTCTGTTTGGGAGGCAGACACACTCAGTTTAAATCTAGACTAAAGACCCATCTCTTTTACCTGGCTTACACATAACTATATTATGTACACACACATTTAAATCTTACTAATATTCAAATCCGTTAAAGGATTGTTAGGCTGCATTAATTGGGTCAGCCAGAACCGGGACCACTTCTGATAACACCTGATGCACTCGAAAAATGGAATCTATGCTAATATTGTATGTCTCCTGCTTATTCCGAGGCCAGTATGAATCCTGAACAGTTGGCCACTGCAGTTCCCTGATCCAGTTCGTATCCAGATGGTGGGTCAGTACATATAGACCCCCTCTACAGGTCTGTATGGGAGTATAAACTACTTGTTTATTGGTCAGAGGAGAACATTGACTTTTTCCCTTCCTCAGTGCTTACTCCACTGTGTCTCATCAGCCCCGCCCACGCTCACCATCTGTGGCGTGGGCTCGCCACGGGTCTGCCCATCTCCAGCTCCATTGGCGTTGAGTCTGGAGGATCCCTCATATCCGCCTCCAACCTCCCATCTTTGGACTCCGCCTCGGCCCTCCGACCCCGCTGCTGCACTGTGCCACCTAGCTGCCTCATCTCCACCGTCGCCCATCGGCCCACTATCTCCACCAGGCTCCCTCGTTCCTCCGGCTCCGCCTTGGTCGGGCGTCGTCCCACCATCGCCTCAGGACTCCACTTATGTCCCCTTATGTTTTTGTTTACGGCGCAAGGTCGCGCCTTCCGGGGGGATGTCAGGATTTAATACTCTTTGGTTGTGTTTTTATTTGGTTTAGTCCTTTTTGAGTTAGGGTTAGGGTTAGTAGGGTTAGACCCACTTCCTGCCTGCCCTTATCTGTTCCTCCCCTCATTAGATCGTTATTAGTTAATCCCCTTCACCTGTCTGTCTCGTTAACCACCCTTCTTAAGTTGGATCCTGATCAGTGTTTGGTTGTCAGTTCTCGTCGATATGTGCGTGTCTCCTTGCCTGTCATTATTTGGATTATTCTGTTGTGGATTTATTTAAAGACTTGTTTTTCACCCGAACTTTATCCTCCGCTCCTTCCTCATCCTCCCCCACACGACACCCATGACAGGAATTTAAAAATTTCACCCTCATTTCCTCTAATCTATTTTACACTAGAAAAAAAAGAAAAAAAAGAAAAAAAAAAAAAAAGAAAGTTCCTCTCAGCACCTTTTTGACATGTCCTCATTGAAACCCATTACAACTGCCCTTTTTTTTTTTATTCTGTTGCCAAGGCTTCAAAATTAAATTGACTACTTTTTACACTTTAGTTTGGCATATAAAGCAAACTACCTGCCTTATTCCTGTTTTGTGCAAAACAAAATCGTACTAAAAGCTAATTTTTTAAGATATCGACCTCAAATTTGGAACACAACTTGTTTAGATTTATGGCTTTGATTTTCTTTCAATTTCTGAGTTGCTTAATTCAAAATGTTTTATAAAATATATATTTTATATAAAAAAAGCTCATAAATAATTGATATAAACTTAAACCTCTCTAACTTTTTTGGTTTAAAAAAAAATGATGAGATCATGCTCTACTTAATATAAAAAATCAAGTTATTTATTATCTAAAAAGCTCTTACCCAAGCCAATATTTAATTTCAGAGTGTGACAGGTGTACAGTTCAGTATTTGGTCCTTAGGGCAAATCATTTATCTCAAATGACAAATGTACAATTATTGTACATTGTGGAAAAACTGGTAAAACTAGTTACAAAAATTATCTTAAACAATTCTTGAGTGGCATAGGTTATTCTATTTCTAAATAACAGCTGTATATTGAGATGTGGTGAAAATGACATTTGTTCATTGCAGGTCGGAAAAAATGTAAAATGTTAACAATTTATCTTGTACTCTAAGTTTGTCCTCTTACAGACCTTAAAATTAGACAAATTATTTAAATTTATGAGACTATGTTAAATGACTTTTGATCAAGTTTCTTTTATTCAACTTCACAAGGCTAAAAGTGCCCCTAGTTGAAGAAACACCCTTATCTGAACTGATAATGAACAGCTGAAGGCTCAAACTCTAAATTAAATGTAGAATTTAATAATAATGCCTGTTTCACACTGTAAGCATAAGTATTATGACAGTGAAACTGACACAGATGTAGAGCTTCACACTGACAGTGTTTCTGGTGCATAATTAAACTGAAGCTAAAGAAAATAAATGACTGAAGTAAACCTACGAATCACTAGAATCATCTGGATACAGCAGATTTACTAAACAAAGTCATCCGTCATTACTTTACACTTGTATTTTGACTTATGTAAGTGTATATTTTGTCAAACAACAGGTGAATAGTTCACTCCATTATTTTATGTCTCTAAATCTATCAGTGTTTAGTATTAAATACCTGTTTCTCTGTGCTGCAGCTGATACAGTGTTGTGGTTTTTATGTTCATCCATCATCTCTTTCCCTGAATTCATGTGATTCCTGGTTCTGTGTTTGAGTGACGTGTGTAAAACAGGTTTGTCTGTGAGCCTGTAAAGCAGGTTCCTCATTCCTGAGTTTAGTTTTCGACACACTTGAATGCTATTACAGTAAATACCCTGCAAACAAGCCTGCACTGGCCTTTTACAGGCCCACATAGGGCTAGCCTAAGAGCCCCCAGTGGGCTGCCAGCGCAGGGCCCCTGAGAATTTGCTCATTGGCAAAGCATTGGCCCCTTAGCGCTGGCCCTACATGGGCAGCCCTCACTTAGCCCCCACTATTAATCTACTACAACACTAAATCTGTTTCACCTTAAATACATTTCATCTACCATAAATGAGTCTTTAAAAAAAAACTGTTAATATACATCTGAAATGGATGCAGTCACCACATAACTAATGTCTGTATTGTCAAAAATGTACAGTAGTCAAAGGGATTTCACATCAATGGATTTATTAAATACAAAATTCAATTCAGGTTAATACAGCTATAGCCAAAAATTTAAAAACGTCCAAAAAAACAAAGAAAGCAAACAAAGAAATCTAAGATTGTAGGTGTCACAAATGAGGCCTCTGTGGCCCCTTCTGATCGCCACCAGAGGGAACCATCTCCTGAGTACTAGTTCACCAATTTGGACTCCATTTCCCATGATCCCCTACCTGGTGCTGATCACCTGCCAGGTTTCGGCCATTACCATTCCTTTTATAAGCCATGCTCACACTCAGTACTTTGTGAAGCAGATGTGATAAATGTGGGAATTCAGAAACAGTAAATCACATTCTTCTAGAATGTGATGCCTATGAAAGAGAAAGAAATCAACTTATCCATAAATTAGGATTGATGGGTTATGATAAAGTATCACTCAAGACACTATTAGGCAATAGACAAATGCAATCCAGAATGAATAATTCAATTATCTAAAAAAAGACAGGAAATATAAAAAGAATATAATTATGTATTGAATTTGGCATTTTTTTTACGTCTCCTACCAAATCTATGCACACTTCAAACTCCAGATCAGTAGGTGGCAGTGATGCACCTTTTACGCTGGTTTGCCTAAACCGCCAATAGAACACCAGAAGAAGTGCTACTTTGTGAAGTCTTGCCATGCAAATATTTTTGAGCATTTTCCCCATGACTGCTTCTCTGGTTTTGACCCTGATTGTTACCTTGTTTATTGATTGTTCTCTGCCGGCCTTGTGGACTATATCTGTTGTCTGGAACTGCTCTGTTTATTGTCTTCAGCCCTGATCCCACGCCTGCTTTACGATTACAGTACTGTCTTGCCTACGTTATTCAAGTTGCTGTTTCAATAAAGCTGCAAATGGATCCCATAGCCTCTGACTCTTTGTTACAGTAGGACAGTGATGCCCAAACCTGTTCCTGGAGATCAACCTTACTGCAGAGTTAATTTCCAACCCTGATCAAACACACCTAAGGAAGAAGACTGCCCACAAAATTCTTATTAATAGGCTCATGTCTGCTACTCGAATACGGCTTGAGAGATCCACTTTTTACTGCAGCGTTTAACTCCAGCTTTGATCAAACTTACCCACCTGGGATTTTCTAATGATTCTGGAGACATTGATTAGCATGCTCAGGTGTGTTTGATTAAGGTTAGAACTAAACTCTGTAGGAAAGTGGATCTTGTGAGCCTGATTTGAGCATACCTGACCTATATGAAACAACGGGTTCTGAAAAGGTCTCTTTTGGTTTGAGCCATTCCAGTTCAATTGAGTGGAACATCCAGTCAATGTTGTTTGTATTCTCCTAGTTGCATTACAGGGCTGCCTACATAAAACCTGCATGGGCCCAAAAGACACAAAAGTTGCTCTGGGCCCAAACTGGGTCATCATGGGATTAATGTTGTAGCGTCTGGACCAATCAGACATACAGTTATTTGTTACATTTAGCAAATCATCTTTAAAACCAACAAGCCAACTAAATGTGGAGTTCGGATTGGCTCGGTTGCCACGGCAGCCATCTGATAAAACTAGTGTTATGGCCCAAAAGTAATGTAGGCAACCCTCACTATGCCTTAGGAAAAATATTATGCCCATAGAAATGGACTTTTCCCTACTTATGCACAGACAAACTTTTCTGTGAATGAACACACATATCCTCACATATCATTGTGCATATTATGACTGTTCAGGTATTTTGTCTTTTGTTTTTAAAACTGTTTTATGCATGTTTTACGGTGATTGCTATGTAATATAACCACATATATCGTGTTTGGTCTCTTTGGATTTGTATTTTGATTATCTAAAAGATGGTGTGTATTAGATGTTGATACCTGTGCAACATATTAGTGTCCTAAGTATCCTTAGTAGTTTTGCCTTAAATCTCTATTAATTTACATATGCAAAATGCCATGCATTTTCATTGGTCAGGCCCATGCTGAGAGGCGTGACTCTCCCCAGACTTTAAAGGCTCATGCACAGTTCTGCCCTCTCTTCTGCAAAATCTTCCAAATGCCGCCATGTGGAGGGTCCCCGTGAGCCTGAGCAGGCATGGGGAGGTACCCCCGTGCACTAACATAGAGCTGCATGTGGCCTCCCTAGCCATAGAAATGACTCTTGAACACAAAGAGTCAAACTTATAACACTGGAGTTTTGTTTTCACTTAACCCTGGTGCTCATCATCATGGAACTGTCCACGACCAGACACTCCTTTCTCTGCATCTTCATCTCTGGATTGCAGCCTGCAGAACCACTGTGCCCACACTCCACACTCAGGAGAGAGCACAACTTGAGCACAACGAAGTCAAGAACAATCTCAGAGTTTCAAGAAATTGCAACTTTGGCCATCAAATAGAACCATCCAGACATTTTTCACAAGAAACCCGTTCCACAGCCAAATCAAACGCAAGTATAGTTTCTTTTACCAGACAGAGGTCTGATGTAAGCTACCATATACTGTGCTTTGAACTAGAAACTGATGGTTTTTAGAGATGGTTAACTCTTACTCCTCTGCCTCTTTCCAGTTTTATCCATCCACTTAGCATTACCGGGATGGTAATGCTTACCATATATGCCTGATGTGTGTGTGTGTGTGTGTATGTATGTGTTTGTTTAGACTAGTTACGTGTTAGTCCTTAGTTAATAAAGGTCTTGTCCACAAATTACATGAGTTTCTGATTCTGCCTTGCAAATTAATGTCATTTTACGATTTCCGATTCAAGCTACATGCCCTAATGCATTAGTATATAAGAAAGTTTTTTTTTTTCGGTGGCCAATAAAATATATTTTCTTTGAATACATTTGAAATTACCCAGAATGTTCGCTGGACGAATGGGTCAATTGATTGTAATGTGAATTCTATTTTGTAAAGATAATTCAGTTGAATTATCCAAATATTATAATTAATTATAACAAGTTATGATTAATTATTTATATTTCCCCTTGAGCTAATTCACAACAATGTGGACAGTTCACTAGTCCCAAAGCTGTGGGTCTCTTTTTGGTCAAGCCCACACTGGGCCTGTTTAGATTTGGTGTGGGCTGGCCCTAGCCCACTGTGCCCACAAAAAGCCAGCATGGGTCCTGCAAGGACATGTTTGCAGGTTATTTGATTCATATGTGTTTAATTAGAGTTCAAAATAAAATGGGGAACCCTGATGATGAAATATCTAATAGATTGTTTTGTAATATCTTTATGATGTTGACTAAATTAATACATTTATTTGCATTCATGTCTGACTGTTTATTCACTGCTGCTACAGTCGGCTTCATCCAGACAGTTGCTATTGATCTGTGAGTTTAGGCCTGTATTGCAATGGTTCTTATTTCATATTTATTTTAAAAGCTGTAATTGTTAGATTTTCTTCTGATCTCCTCATGTTCTCACTGCACATCTTTTCAATTTACTCTCACAAACTGTGACTGATATATTGAATATAACTCCATTTGCATGGAAAAATACTTATTGTCATAGTCTGACAAGTGCTATTGCACACAATTAACATATTTAATGTCAGATTGCTGCTGTTCTCCAGCGTGTAGATGTTCAAATAATTTTGCAAGATCCGGTGAATCTCCTGACTCCTGCTCACTATGATAACTTCTGTTAACAATTTCTCGTGTGCGACAGCAAAGCGTTGGTTGTGATGAAGCTCCTTCCACACGGCGGGCAGTGGTGTGGCTTCTCTCTGGTGTGAACTCTCTGGTGTATTTTCATGTTCCCCGACTGACCGAAACTCTTGTGGCAGTGCGTGCACTTGTAGGGCTTCTCTCCTGTGTGGACTTTCTGATGTTCTTTCAGATATTTGGCTCTGGAGAAGCTGTTCCCGTGCACCGAACACACATGAGCTTTCTCTCTGTCGTGGATCTTCTGGTGCTCTTTCAGATAACCCAGCTGTGAAAGCATCTTTCCACAGAACGAGGACAGGAAGAGCTTCTGGTGGATCTTCTGGTGTATCTTCAGGTGCTTCGCCGAGACAAAGTTCTTCCTGCAGCGATCGCAGCCGAACGGTCATTCTCTGGAGTGCGAGCGCCAGTGGTTTCTGAGGATTGTGGCCTGCGTGAAGCTCTTCCCGCACTCGTGACACGTGAAAGGTCTCTCTCCGGAGTGAATCCTCATGTGGTTCTTGAAGTGTCCCTTGCGGATGAAGCTCTTGTCACACAGGAGGCAGGTGAAGGGCTTCTCTCCCGTGTGGATCCTGATGTGCTTCTCCAGGCTCTCCTTCCGCGTGAAGCTCTTGGCGCAGTGCGGGCAGCTGAAGGGCTTCTCTCCACTGTAGGTCTGTAAGTGTCTCTTCAGGTCTGCGTTGAGAGATTCCTTTAGGGGAAGACCCTAGGTAGTATCTAGGGTTTGCCTAGAGACCGGCATGACCTTAGTCAAGCTGGACAGGTAGGCTGTCTGGGAATATGACAGAAGTGGAGAGTGGCTCAAGAGCCCGGGGCCTAACGTCTCAATAAGGGGTATGAAGCTGAATGCGTGATCCTCACCATACAGGATTTTAGAAAGAACACAGATGGCTAGTGTGCGCTCTTACCACAATGTGGATTTTAGGTAGTGCCCACGCGTAGTGGACACTCAGCTGTTCAAAGAAGGAGGCTCTGAAAGCAAAGAACAAATCCCTCTAATCTAGAGGAGGTTCTTAGTCTTCAGGGAGCAGGCTCATGCTTAAGAGTGACCCTCCGGAGAGAGGAGTACTATAATGCTCTGTAGAGCACCGCCGGTGTGGAACGCCCTGGGGCAGGAATTCTATACTCAGACAGAATGCTCCACAGGGTACAGCATGCTCATGGGCGACCCTCAATCTTGAGGGGAGCAAGCTAGGCTGATGATAGTATTCCACCAGAGGCCACAACCTGGTAATCATCTGAGCCATAGGGCACAAAAGGCCTTCCCTAATGCTAGAGAGGTATTGTGTGATCCTTCTAGGAGTGGCATGTTCTCAAAGATCCCCGGTGGACGGGTTTTTACCCATCAGAAAGAGGCCTGATGGCCTAGGCTGCTTGTCATATGGAGCTTTAGAAGACCAAGAGGTCTGTGCAACTTCCACGCAGCCTGCATGGCAGAAGGCAAACTCATCGGGTGGCAGCAAGCAGCCAACTAATCAGATGAGGCAGGAAGCTCAGACAAAAGATAGCAGCTACAGGGTAGATACTGTAGCGTCTGGACCAATCAGACATACAGTTATTTGTTACATTTAGCAAATCTTCTCTAAAACCAGCGAGCCAGCGAAATGTGGAGTTCTAGTCTTCAACCCCCCAGAGCAAATAACCCAGTCGCCGTAGCAACCACTGATAACCTCAGTTTACGATGCCAAAGTATGCAGACTCTGCAACTTTTACTTACGTCTCCCTATAGGAAAGACATTATGCTCATAGAAATGGACTCTTCCCTATTTATTCACAGACAAACCTTTCTGTGAATGAACACTCATAGCCCATATATCACTATGTATATTATGACTGTTCAGGTAAATTGTCTTTTGTTTTTGTAACTGTTTTATGCATGTTTTATGGTAGATTACTATGTAGTATAAGCGTGTTTGGTCTTGTTGAATTCCTCTCGATTCTCTAAAATATGGTGTGTATTAGATGTTGATACCTGTGCAACATATTAGTGTTCTTAGAATCCTTAGTATTTTTGGCCTGAACCTCTATTGATTTACATATGCAAAATTCCATGCTTCTGAAACAAAGGGCCATAAAATGAGGACCCAGGTTCTAACCTCCCGCTGAGAAAGTCAGCCTTCTCATTGGTCGAACCCATTTTGAAAGGTGTGACACTCTCCAGACTTTAAAGGGCTCAGAACACAGTTCCACCCTTCTTCTGCAAAAATCTTCAGATTGTTTGTTGCATTGAGGTCCTCCACGAAAAAGGAGGCCTGTGGCCCAGCCATATGCGGCCTTCCTAACCATAGAAATGGCTTTTGACCACAAGACTCAAACCTACAACACTGGAGTTGGTTTTCACTCATCCCCGGAGCTCATCATCATGGAAATGTCCTCGACCAGACATTTCTTCCTCTTCATCTTCATCTCTGGATCGTGGCCTACTCATCCGCTGCATCCCACAATGCCAACAAACCCCATTTCACACAAAGCCATGTGCTCACCCAGGAGGGACGACTCTCCTGAGCATAACAAACTCAAGGACAACCTCAGAGTTTCAAGAAATTGCAACTCCACCCATCAAATGGAACCATCCGGACCTGTTTCAAAGGCTTCCCGAGACCCTCGTCCCATAGCCAGGTCAAATGCAAGTATAATACCTTGTACTAGACAGAGGTCTGTTGTAAGCTATCGTATACTGTGCTTTAAACTAGAAACTGATGGTTTTAGAGATGGTTAACTCTGACTCTCCCCTCTCCCTCTTTCCATACCTATCCATCCCCTTTAGCCTTACCATGTATGCCTGATGTGTGTGTGTGTGTGTGTGTGTGTGTGTCTATGTGTCGTTTAGATGAGTGTGTGTGTGTGTGTCTATGTGTCGTTTAGATGAGTTATGTGTTAGCCTGTAGTTAATAAAGTTCTTGTGCACAAATTACATGAGTTTCTGATTCTGCATTGCAAAATGTCACTTTACGATTTCCGATCAAAGATACATGCTCTAATGCATTAGTATTTAACAAAGTTACTTTCTGCGACCAAGAAAATAGTTTTTCTGTGAATACATATGAATTTACCCTGAATGTTCGCCGGACGAACGGGTCAATTGATTGTAATGTGAATTCTGTTTCATCAAGATAATTCTTTTGAATTATCCAAATATTATAATTAATTATAACAAGTTATGATTAATTATGAATATTTCCACTTTGAGCTAATTCATCACAATACCCATCTCTCACAAAGAGAGGACGATCTGACCGTTCTGCCAAGGGTGGTGTGCTTAATCACCCCGCCTCGGTGAGGGAAGCACTACCAATGGGGCGAAGTGCTACCAAGCTCATCTAATGTTGAGAAACATGCAAGGGCTGAGGAGGGTCTGCGACCTGGGCTGCTGATATCAGGAGCTCCTGAGGTTAAGCCGAGGTACCCTAGAAGGGTGAGGCGACATTTGTACATGCCAATGTGATGGCAGGAAGCCCATCAGGTGGCAGCAAGTGGCCGATAATCTGATGGGGTCCTGAGAGAGTGATCAGCAGCCGTGGGTAAGAATCTGTCTCTCCGTGGAGGGGAGGACTTACTAATCAGCTTTAGGATGGCATGCTACGGAACCCTGCCTCGGTAAGGGGAGCACAGCCAGGTCCTGAGATGAGCATCGAGTTGAGAAGCACACCAATGCCTACAGTTCTGGAACTGAGGCGAGCCCCTGGCCAGCCCTCTGAGGAGACACTACCTGTGCTGCTGAAGCAGAGCTCCCGAGGTCAAAGCCCTTGGTACCTAGAAGGGTAAGGCGACCTCTGTTTATGCCAATGTGATGGCAGGAAGCCTATCGGGTGGCAGCAAGTGGCCAAAAATCCGATGAGGTCCTGAAGGAGCGTTCAGCAGCCATAAGGTAGGTACCTAGCCCTCCACGGAGGGGAGTACCTACCCAAATAGCCCAAGGTCGGCGTGCTACAAAACCCTGCCCCGGCAAGGGGAGCACTGCCAGTGGGGCAGAGCACTAACAAGCTCGTCTTATATCCTGAGACATTACAAGGGCTAAAGGTCTGTGACCTGGGCTACTGATAGCAAAGCTCCCGAGGTTAGGGCCTAAATACCCCAGAAGGCAAGGCAACCTCTGTGCATGACCATGCAGCAGCAGGAAGCCCATCGGGCAGCAGCAAGCGGCCGACAGTTCGATGGGGTCCTGAGGGAGCATTCAGTAGCCATGGAGAATAACCCTGTAGTGCCTATCAATGGTTGCAGGAATAAATAGAAAACATGGACACTATCCCAGCCAGACCCACAGATCTGACAGGAACAAAAAAAGGCCCAGACATGCCTGGAGATCTGTTGTTCCCCAGAGTCAATGCTCAGAAAGGGGTTTCCGCAGAATCACCTTTGTCCAGTGGAAATGAGATTTAGGGGAGAGCCGCTCCATTCTCAAATGAGAGGGGGTCCCTACTCTGATACATGCATGATTAACCAACAAGGAAGAATTATCAACTGAGCTTAGCGCAGGTGCCATAAAGCCTCACATTAGGGAGAACATAGATAGCATGGAGAGCAAAGTTTCAAAAAAGCACTTACCTGCACAGAAGGACCAACAGGTCCAGGGATTGTAGTAATGTATCAACATAATGAAATATCATAGCTCAGGAAAGCCTCCCCTTGTCAGAATATCAGTCATGAGAAGCCGCGACCCCCACAAACTCAATCCCTTCCGTGCCTAGCAGCGGAGTTCATGAATCGCGGGGAGAGGGGCAGATGCACTCGACGGCCCCACTGGGATATCGCGTGCATAATCTTAACCTGACAATTTAGCATCAAAAGAAAGTGTGAGTCATCAAGTGTCTAATATAGAAGACATGGATCAAAACACACTTTTAACAATGCTTTGCTGACAGGAGGTAAGAAGACAAAGCTTACCAAAGATGCATGACTTCACACAGAACAATCGCTGAAGAAGAAGATGATACGTTTGACCAGCACCCTTTTATCTATGCAGTCACCGGCCGGTACTGTTGTAGTTTTTGAATGTATGCTTCAGACACGGGTCACGAAGGAGATGTTCCCCATAGAGGACACAGTTCAATGTTCCCTCGAAAGGGAACTGTGTTCCCTGCTTGGGATTCACAAAACACGAATGTCTCCAAATCATGCCAATAGAAACATAAAAGATCAGCTGGCAAAATATTTGTATACCACAGGTCGAATTTGCCTACAATACAACTCATGGTAGAAAAGCTCACTTACCTGCTGATTTTCTTCTTGGTATACAGCCAGTGACTTCCTGGGCTACATCCGGAACCCCAAATCAGTATGCACATTCTATGCTTGGAGGACTACGTTCTGCTTTTACCTCTGTGGCAGACAATATTCAGACAGCTGGAATGCAGCAAAAGCATTACTAAGTCACATTCAGCATACAGCTTATCAACCTAATGATCTCGTGTAGGTTGATCTTCCAGCTTTGTCAAGACATAAACTTTCTCCGAAATGGGCTGGTCCATACAAAGTCTTAAGCAGACTGGACTCTAGTTTCTAGGTTGGACTCTGGTAGGAAAGGGTGAAGTCAAACCGGTCGAAGAAGAGTGTCCAGCGAGCTCAGCCTCTTGGCTGAACGAATATGTTATAAAATGTTATGATCCGTCCAGACCAGGAAGGGCAGCACTGATCCCTCCAACCAGTGACGCCACTCACCCAAGGCTCCCGGTTTCGGCCCAAGTGGCCAGGTTGATAAAGCTGAAGTTAAGCCCCCCCTGAAACATATCTCGCAGCACCCCCTCATTCCAGTTGCAGGAAGCTGCAAGAGTTTTAAATAGGATGACAGGTGAGAGCCAAGGCATAGAGTAGAGGTAAATCCTAGGGGTGCAGGCGGGGAAAACAAAAGACAGAAGCGCTTGACCAACAAGATAACAAAACAAAACAGACTTGTTAACTGGCAAGACTGACAAGAGCAATCTCAGAACAATGTTACGGACTGACACAAGACAGAACACACAAGGTCATAATAAAGGGGAGATAATGAGGACAAAACAGTGTGCAGGTGATGGGGAGAATTAGCTAACCAGGATAACAAGAGGGGTGGGGTAGACACCATGATGACAGCGAAGCACATGGCAAGCAAAACAAACAGCCATGTGCTCCAGGAGAACAAAGCACCCAAACAACAAACAAGACAAAAAACCTAGGCAGACCCCACCAAGATTGTGACAGGAGTAACTTATAAAGTGAAAGATCTACTTGACTCTAGGTCAAAGCCTAAAGTAATTCACTATAATTGCTTAAAACTGTATCGCTATGCGTGGCCACCTGAACCTAGTCCACTTCTGACATCCACTTGAGGTGAAAGTCCTCCACCTGTGCATCCTCCAATACATTATAGAGAGGTATAATGGCTTATTAACATCTGAATATGGGATTGTGTAATGTAGGAGTGAAGTAATGTGAAATGTTAAAAATGGGGAAACTGATACATTCCATTTTGTTACATTTTCATATTGTTTGAAATTCTAAATCTGTTTTTGACTGTGTTCGATACCGGTGTTTTGCTTGAAAATGCAAATGTCTAGAAAGCATATTTTTGTTAAGAATGTATTGTTTCTGTTTTGTATTTTCAGGAAACGAGGACATTTCTTTTCATAAGGGTGGATGTAGTGTAAGAGCTTAAATAGAGTTTAATAGAGTTGTGTAATTACATTTACATTTACATTTACATTTAGGCATTTGGCAGACGCTTTTGTCCAAAGCGACATACAGTTGGGAGAACATAGAGCGATTCTTCTTAAGGAGACAAACAGACACAGGCAGTGCTATAATACCAGATTTCAAGTGGTGCTTCAGACAAGTACAAGCTAGAAAGGGAAGGAATAAAGAGATTAATTTTTTTTTTTTTTTTTTTTTTTTTTTTTATGGTAACAGCAAATAGAGTTGAAAGAGATGAGTTTTAAGCTGTCGCTTGAAGCTTGTCAGGGAATCAGCATTCCGGATAGGGGTAGGAAGATCGTTCCACCAGCCAGGAACAGTAAAAGAGAATGTTCTGGATAGTGATTTAGCACCTCTCTGTGATGGTACCACAAGGCGTCGCTCACTAGCAGATCTCAGAGTTCTGGAGGGGGTGTAGATTTGCAATAGCGAGTGCAGATAAGCAGGTGCAGTAGCTGTGGTTGTCCTATATGCAAGCATCAGAGTCTTGAACTTGATACGAGCTGCAATTGGGAGCCAGTGCAAGGAGATAAAGAGAGGTGTAACATGGGCTCTTTTGGGCTCGTTGAAGACCAGCCGTGCTGCTGCATTCTGAATCATTTGTAGAGGTTTGATTGTGCATGATGGAAGACCAGTCAAAAGAGCATTGCAGTAGTCCAGTCTGGAGATGACAAGGGCCTGGACAAGAAGTTGTGTAGCCTGCACTGTTAGAAAGGGCCTGATCTTTCTGATGTTGTGCAAAGCAAACCTGCAAGATCGAGTAGTCTTTGCAATATGATCTTTGAAAGACAGCTGGTCATCAAAGATGACACCCAGATTCCTGATTGAGTTTGAAGAAGTGATTGTGGAAGAGCCCAGCTGGATGGTGAACCCATGCTGTAAGTTTGGAGTGCAAGGAAAAACAAGAAGCTCAGTTTTTGCCAAGTTAAGCTGGAGGTGATGTTCTTTCATCCACGTTGAGATGCAGCCTGAGATCCGTGCAGGTACTGTTGGATCATCTGGTTGAAATGAAAGATGGAGTTGTGTGTCGTCAGCATAGCAATGGTAGGAGAAGCCATGTGACTCTATGATGGGACCCAGTGATGTTGTGTATATGGAGAAGAGGAGAGGACCAAGAACTGATCCCTGAGGAACCCCAGTGATCGGTTGATGTGTTTTGGATACCTCTCCTTCCCAGGTTACCGTGAATGACCTACCGGTGAGATAGGATTCAAACCAGCGAAGCGGAGTTCCTGTGATGCCCAGCGATGAGAGGGTGGACAGGAGGATCTGATGGTTGACGGTGTCAAAAGCAGCGGATAAATCGAGCAGAATTAGAACTGATGATTTAGAATCAGCTTTTGCTGTCCGCAAGGCTTCAGTAACTGACAGTAGCGCAGTCTCAGTTGAGTGGCCCCTCTTGAAACCTGACTGGTTAGGATCCAGTAAGTTGTTCTGTGAAAAGAACAATGATACCTGGTTGAAAACAACTCGTTCGAGGGTTTTTGCAATGAATGGAAGCAGAGAGACTGGTCTGTAGCTGTCAAGAAGTGAGGTGTTCAGTGTTGGTTTCTTAAGCAGTGGGGTTACCCGAGCCTGCTTAAAAGAAGTTGGAAAAGTGCCTGTGAGGAGCGATGTATTTATGATGTGTGTGAGTGCTGGTAAGACAGTAGGAGAGATTGCTTGAAGAATGTGTGAGGGGATGGGATCAAGTGGGCATGTTGTAGGGTGGCTGGAGAGGAGAAGTTTTGATACTTCTGTCTCAGTGAGGGGACAGAAGGAGAAAGTGAGAGTGTTCGAAGTGGGTGTGGTGGGTTGTAAGTCATGTGTATGAGGGGCTAAGAATTGTTTGCTGATTGTTCGAGTTTTGTCTGTGAAGAAATGTGCGAAATCATTAGCTGTTAGTGTAGTGGTGGGTGGTGGTGGAGGGGGACAGAGGAGAGAGTTAAATGTTTTGAAGAGATTGCGCATGTCAGAAGCACTATTGATCTTGTTATGATAATATGAGGATTTGGCAGTGTGGAGTTGAGTAGAAAAAGCAGAAAGCAACGATTGGTACATACTCAGGTCAGACGGGTGTTTAGATTTGCGCCATTTTCTTTCTGCTTGCCTGAGTTTGGACCGATGTTCACGAAGAACATCAGTCAGCCAGGGGTTAGAGGGGGTAGCCCGTGCTGGCCTGGTGGAAAGAGGACAGATATCGTCGAGACAAGACTTTAAGGTGTTGCATAAGGTGTCAGTGGCTGCATCCACATCCAGAGATGAGAAATGGATAGGTGAGGGAAGAGAGGAGGAAAGTACAGAGGAAAAGTGTGAGGGTGAGAGGGAGCGTAGGTTTCGTCTGAAAGTAACCGGTAGAGGGGTTGGTGATGCATAGGTTGAAAGATGAATATTAAATGTAATAAGGAAATGGTCAGAGACGTGTAGGGGTTTGACCAGGATGTTGTCAGCGATACAATTGCGAGTGTAAATTAAGTCAAGTTGGTTGCCAGATTTGTGAGTGCTCGTAGTGGTAAGGCGTTTGAGATCAAATGAGGCAAGAAGTGAATGGAAATCTGTAGCATAAGGCTTGTTAAGATGAATGTTAAAATCACCAAAGACCAAAAGTGGACTGCCATCTTCTGGAAAAGAGGATAGCAGTCCATCCAATTCTTCTAGAAAGGTGTTTAGAATTTGGCCTGGAGGGCGGTAAATGACCACAACCTGGAGTTTTACAGGAGCTGTGAGTGTTATTGCATGACATTCAAATGAGCTATGATTGCATATGGGTGAATGTGTTGTGTATTTCCACTTGTCAGAAATGAGCAGACCAGTTCCCCCACCCCGCCCAGTCTGCCGTGGAGTGTGAGAAAAAGTAAAATTCTTAGAGAGAGCAGCGGGGGTTGCTGAGTCTTCTGGACGAATCCAGGTCTCAGTCAAGCCCAAGATGCTAAGATCAGATTGTATGGAATAAGCAGAAATGAAGTCTGCTTTGTTAACTGCAGACTGACAGTTCCAGAGGCCAACAGAAAAAGCAAGAGGTGGAGTAGAGGATGTAGCGATAGGACGTAGGTTAGCAAGATTGCGATGCCGTTTGCGTGAGGAGTTAGTGCGTGGTTGAGTGACAACCGGAATATATTGAAAACACATGATAGAATTGGCAGGCAAAAGAGAGGAGAGAGAAAATGAAAGAAGTACTTGTGTGCGTTGTCGGTTTCGTTGCTCGGTTAAAGTCGCGCAGGAAAAGTCGCAGGTCTTTACTTTCGTCGGTCTTCACGCGAGGAGGCTGAACGCTTCCGCTGACGCTTCCGCGTCAGCTTTCAGATGTCAAATAAATACTCAATCGAACGATAATTAGGGGGGAAAAGCCGTTACGCCTACTGCTTAATTCACCCGAAAGCAAGGCAAATGGCTCAAATAGAAACTAAACCGAGACACTTAAGTGCTTGCAGGAAGGCAGCAATAACAATAACAACAGCTTGGTTTCGCCGACGGCTTACTAGTCTAATTTTAATAAGTGCTATCAAAACTACAATTTCAAATTACACCACGATAATAGTTACTAAAATGTACGAAACGAAAAAGAAAAGTTCTAGCAGCAACTTGCAAAGTACACAACTCTAAATGAAATAAAGTATTACGCAGACACTTACGCTTAGCGCGCTGTGCTTGTTTCCTTCTCGTGCTTGTTTCCTTCTCGGTGAAAAAGTCGCTACAGAGTTTGTGTTGAATAATGAATGCTGATGTTATATTTGAATATTCAATGTTAATTCAAAAGTATCCATTGTGTGGTGTTGGATATTGTTGTAAGGACTTTTATTATAATGGGCGAGACAGAAGAGAGGAGAGTGGAATAAAGGTGAGGAGTGAGTTAAGAAGAGCTTGTCCGTGTCTGAGGGTTTTATTTCAATAATCATCTAAATTTCACATTATTAAAGCCCCGAAAGCACCCACAAACAAGTATTACACTATTACTGCAGACCTTATAATTATATACAAACTCAGGGAAAGATGGTAGTATCTTTAACAATGAACAATCATAATGACAAAAACATAACTACTAGGTTTGAATACATCATAGTATGAGATTATATACACAGGGGGAAAAAGGATTAAATATCTTTGAATAATCATAATATTCATATAATCATAGTTCATCAAAAATTGCATTTGTTGTTTTTGTTATTTATAAATTCAGGGATAAAACTAGAGAGAAATTCATTAAGAAAAAGGAAAATAAAGGAGATTTAAGACAGTTTTGCATGTGGATGAACAATTCGGGACATAGAACAAAGAAATTAATAACATTCAAGAGATAGCAATGTTGGGTTTCCGTAACAAAAATAATACCTTTAAGAATTAAACTCTGGGTCACATTAATAGAGTTAAAAATACCAAAACTTAAATCAACCCAAAAGTTCATTGGTTTTACTACAATCACAATAAAAGGACAGCTGTTTCTTCAACAAAATCACAATATTAGCAAATTTCATCAACATCAAAATATTTACAAATAGATTAATTAAACCGCTCATATCTTTTAAGTTGTTGCACTCGTTATAACGTCGTTGGTCACATGATACACAAAGCGGAAGATGTCCGGATCGCATTCATACTCAATGAGATATGGCTGTAGAGTAGGTACTCTTTTAGCACTTGTTAAGTAAGTACTTATTGAAATTAAGTACCTGTTCATTGAGTATGCGGTTTCGAACGCAGCCAATAACATCTCACTGTTACTGATTTATCATGCAGCTCAAAGCATTATGGGTAGAATCTCTCATCAGTCTATTCTGATCCATCAACACAGTTTCACTGATGATCCAGGCGAAAAACTAAACTCAAACCCAAACCCAGGATAGAGCGGCTGAGTGAATGTGGTGTGTTCTGTGTGGATGAGGCTCATTGTGTCAGAGACGCTGTAGAAGGACAGAGTTCCTGCACTGTGATCCACATACACTCCTATTCTACTGATGATGGACACAACCGGGAGATTAGTCACTGTCTTATTGTGTTTGAATGAGTATCTGGAGGAAGAGCAGATCAAACTCCAGGACTGATCATTACATCCAAACAAACACTCATTACCCCGTCCCTTCCTGCTGATGCTCTTATATGACACTGATATATACACACCTCTATCTCCACTCCACTCCAGCTCCCAGTAACAGCGTCTACACACACTCTCTCTACACAACACCTGCCAATAATAATCAAATCTGTCTGGATGATCAGGATACGACTGGACTGTGCCAGTGTAAGTAATCACTCTGTTGTTCTCAGACAGACGGAGCCATTTATTCACTGTGTTCAGATCCAGAGTGAGCTGATGGGAATCTGATGGAGATAAAACAAATCAGAATCAGGAATTATGAATCTGTTTGATCTTTTCATGTAGCTGAACTCTTCATGTTCAGTGTATCATCAGTGTCTTAGTACAGATGAGCAGATATCCTGTGCAAATCAACATTTACATCATCAACTATAAAACTCTTCTTTCACTTTCTACAGGAAGAACATGAACACACTCAGTGAGTTTTTTTTTTTGCTTGTTTTCTTACTGACTTACATTGTAGGAAGTCCTTCCTGGTCCTGGGAACAATGTTGGTGAATGTTACTGTGGAAATCAACAGACATGGACAGTGTGATTCCCATGATCCTGCATCATTCCTAAGACATTTCTAATATGATGTTCTCCATGATATGAAATGATGATGATGGACTAATTTCTGAGAGCAGATGAATCTCCAGGGCTTTACCTCTGTCTGAAATTTTCTTGAGCTCCTCTTTGCAGAAATCCTCCAGTTTGTCTCTCAGCTGATGGACAGATTCTCTCAGATCATCAGAAGAGAAGAGAGAACTGAAAGGCTTGTCATTTCCGTCTGTAGATTCAGGAGGTGCTGAGAGAGACTGGAAACTCTACAGAAAACAGAAATCAAAACTCATCAGCTCCAAACTTCACCCAATAACTTGCACCAACATCAGATTTGACTGATCTTTAGTAACTCAATCCAGCACTTTCACAGCATCAGCTTCAGTCTTCTCATATTCACTATATCACATTCATTAGAGCTACAGGTTCTAGTATTTGACACTTACACTATATGTGAACTTTCTAGGAAATAGTTTGGATGATAAACATCTGCTAAGAACATAAATGTCCATCTAACAGCTCAAGCACATCAATGGAGTCTCATTGTAGGGTTGAAATGTTTCTCTGCGAGTCTCTGTCTCAAGTCCACTATGATGGTGTTGTTCTAGATCTCTGTTACCTGCAGGAACTGGATGTGATCCTGTGTGTGTGAAAGCTGCTCCAGCTCAGCGTCTCTCCTCCTCAGATCATTGATCTCCTGCTCCAGTCGCTCCAGTCGTCCTTCAGCTCGACTCACTGCAGCCTTTTCCTGATCTCTGATCAGCCGTATCAGCTCAGAGCGGCTTCTCTCAATGGAGCGGATGAGCTCAGTAAAGATCCTCTCACTGTCCTCCACTGCTGTCTGTGCAGAGCGCTGTTAGATAGACACACAGTGATTCAGGCTTCAGTGGGACTGAAAGAGACAAGAGAGTCTGAACTGAGACTGAGACAAACTTCTCTTCTTCTCCAGACTCACCTTATGAGACTCCACAGTCTCTCTCAGCTGCTGAACATCTTTCTCTCTCTGCTGGATTCTCTGCTGGAACATCTTCTGCGTCTCCTTCAGCTGCTTCTGCAGGACAAATGGATGATAGTGAATGACACAGAAAACTATTGACACTAAATCATCATGTGAACAGATGAATGCGTTAAAAGTAGGGTGAAGCAGTTTAAAGGCTGTTTATCTGAACTGATAATGAACAGCTGTAGGTTCAAACTTTAAATGAAATGTATCATTTAATAATAATGCTTGTTTCACACTGCAAGCATAAGTATTATGACAGTGAAACTGTCACAGATGTAGAGCTTCACACTGACAGTGTTTCTGATGCATAATTAAGCTGCAGCTCTAGACAGAAATTAAATATGACTGAAGTGAACAAATCACTTCTGTCATCTGTCACTGCTTTCAAGTTGTATTTTGACTTATATACATGTATATTTTGTCATAGAAGAGCTGAATAGTTCACTCCATTATTTTATGTCTCTTAATCTATCAGTGTCTAGTTTTAAATACCTGTTTCTCTGTCCTCTGTGCTGCAGCTGATACAGTGTCATGGTTTTTATGTTCATCCATCGTACACAGCACACATATACATTTCTGGTCAGTGCGACAAAAAACCTCAAGGACCTTCTCATGTTTCTGGCAGATCATCTCCTGCAGTCGTCCAGTGGCATCAGTCAGATTGTGTCTCTTTCCTTTAAACAAACTCTCATGTTGTTCAAGGTGATTTTGACAGTAAGAGTTCAGACACACCAGACAGGACTTGACGGCTTTGTATTTTCTTCCAGTACAGACATCACACTGCACATCTCCAGCTCCAGCGTAACAGTCAGCAGTAAGTTTGGTCTTCTTCAGTTTCTCCACCATTTCAGCCAAGATGGTGTTTCTAGCTAAAGCAGGTCTTGGACTGAAGGTCTGTCTGCACTGAGGGCAGCTGTAGACTCTCATCTGATCCTCCTGATCCCAGCAGCCTGTAATACAGCTCTTACAGTAACTGTGTCCACAGGGAATGGCCACTGGATCCTTTAAGAGATCCAGACACACTGCACACAAGAACTCATTCTGATCCACTGAAATTCTGGCTTCTGCCATTTTACTGCATGAATACAGAAACACAAACACACAACAGCTCAACTACACTTCAGTTTCTCTTTCTCTGAACTCATGTGTTTCCTGTTTCCTGTTTCCTGGTTCTGAGTTTGAGTGACGTGTGTAAAACAGGTTTGTAGGAGGGTGCCTCTCATTTCTTATTTGTGCATCCTCGTTTCCTTTCCTTACTTTCTTTGGTCACGTCTTAGCTCCAATCCATTAGGATATGAGGGAAGGATGCAAGAAAAAGAAATTGAGGACGGAGGAATCAAAGGATGAACACTGGAATATACTTGACCACTCAAGCATCACTTCAAAGCATCATCAGCTAATAAAGCAAGATGTCCTGTTGAAATATGTTACATGTATGGTTTATTTAAACTGCAAACGTAACATATAAATGTAATATATTACGACAGATGTGAAGGGGAGGAGAATTTACACATGCGTCAGATTTTTCCCCAAAAAAGACTTCCACATAGGATACACCTATGTATCCTTGCTCAAGACTCAGGAAGCCTCCTCACTCCTCAATCCTTGCCACCTCATGGTGCAATTAGAGAATTGAGATGTCCTACAAGATGACTGAGCTCAATCGGGTTCCGGGTCATAGGATGGAGGACGGAGGATCGAGGAGACGAGGATGGATATTGAGAAAGCACCCTGTGAGTCTGTAAAGCAGGTTCCTGATTCTTGCTGAGTTTAGATTCGACACACCTGACTGTTACTAAAGTAAATGCCAAGAACTTGATTAATTTATTCAGGTGTGTTTAATTAGAGATCAAAGTAAACTCTGTGGGAAAGTGACTCCCCTGTCCTGAACTAGGAATGGGGAACTCTGATGATGAAATATCTACTAGATTGTTTTGTAATATTTTTTAATACATTTATTTGCATTTATGTCTGATTGTTTAGTCACTGCTGCTACAGTCAGCTTCATCCAGACAGTCACTATTGATCTGTGAGTTTAGGCCTGTAATATGTTCCCTATCACTCTCACTGCAAGCATAAAGTAAAGTAAAGTAAAGTAAAGTATCTGGAGGAGCGCTGTGAAAAAAAGAAGTGAGACACAAATGTTGAAACGATACTCAACATCTGTCCTCTGTGTTCATTAAAAGAACAGCTCTGTATAACATTTTACTGTCATTTGTAGACATTTTATAATGTATAGTCCAAGCATAATATAGTGGTCTTGGTTAAAGACAATAAATAGTACTAATATACCCTATTCAGAGTGAACATGTGGCCAAATAGATTAATTCTTTTTTTTTTTTAATTGTTAGATTTTCTTCTGATCTCCCCATGTTCTCACTGCACATCTTTTCAATTCACTCTCACAAACTGTGACTGATATAATGAATATTAATTTAATTTGCATGGAAAAATCATAGACTTATTGTCATAGTCTGACAAGCGTTACTGCACACAGTGAACATATTTAATGTCAGATTGCTGCTCTCCAGCATGTAGATGTTCAAGTGATGTTGCAAGATTAAATTAATCTCCTGACTCCTGCTCACTATGGTAACTTCTGTTGACAGTTTCTCCTGTGCGACAGCAGAGTGCTGGATGTGATGAAGCTTCAGTACTGCTACAGTACGGCTACCCTCGGGAGGGACGCCCTGGCACACAGCTGGCCCCGGGGTCCCCTCAAGTACACCTTTCCCCCAGTGAGCGTCCTTGCACAGACCTGTGCAAGATCAGGGAGGACAAGGAGCAGGTTATGCTCGTGGCGCCGTATTGGCCCACCAGGACCTGGTTTGCGGACCTCATGCTCCTCGTGGCAGCCCCTCCCTGGAAAATCCCCTTGAGGAGAGACCTTCTTTCTCAGGGGATGGGTACGATCTGGCACCTCACCGGCCTTCCCCAGGATGTGGTAGAAACTATCACTCAGGCTGGAGCTCCCTCTACTAGGCAAGCCTAAGCCCTGAGGTGAGGTCGGAGTGTTTTTTTTCCCATTTCTGCAGGAAAAGTTGGAGCGCAAGCTGTCTCCTTCAACTTTGAAAGTGTATGTTGCAGCAATTGCAGCATATCACGATGCAGTGGAGGGCTCATCCCTAGGGAGACATCACCTGTTCGTCGGGTTCCTCAGAGGTGCGAGGAGTGTATACCCCTCTAGATTGCACCTCTTTCCCTCTTGGGATCTTTCCGTGGTCCTACTAGGACTACGAGGTGCTCCCTTCGAGCCGCTCGTGTCAGTTGCGCTAAAATTTCTGTCTCTTAAGACAGCGCTCCTGATCGTGCTCGCTACTATCAAGAGGGTAGGGGACCTACATGCATCTCATTTAATATTGAAACCCCAGCCTGGCTACGTGCCCAAGGTTCCCACCACTCCCTTCAGGGATTAGGTGATGAACCTGTAAGCACTGCCCCAGGAGGAGGCAGACCCGGCCTTAGCATTGCTGTGTCCCGTCCGTGCTCTGCATGTGTACGTGGACGAACCCGGAGCTTCAGAGGCTCCGAGCAGCTCTTTGTTTGCTTCGGCGGATGGCAGAAGGGAAATGCCGTCTCCAAACAGAGTTTGACCCATTGGGTGGTTGATGCCATCACCTCGGCATATGAAGCCCAAGGTGAGCCGTGCCCCCTAGGACTTCGAGCTCACTCCACTCTGAGTGTTGCCTCCTCCTATGTGCACGGCACCTCTCTAGTGGACATCTGTAGAGCTGTGGAGCTAAGCAACACCAAATACCTTTGCGCGGTTCTACAACCTTCGCGTTGAGCCTGTGTCCTCCCATGTGTTAACTTAAATAAAATCAGGTTTCTGGCAGGACGGACCAGCTCGATGTCAGATTCCTGCACCATTCCCTTGGGATCCGTGTGCCATATTTCCAGTAGTTCCACCTGGTACTCTGGTCCTCCTTGCCCCGCAGTCTGGACTAGGCCAGAGTAGTTCGGGGCTGTGCTCCGGCGGGAGCTCCTTCCCCGCTAGTTGTGGCAGCATGTCTCAGTACATGTTTAATTCTCACGGTTACGATCATTTACCCCTTACATATCTATAGCTAGAATAGATAGTTGTTTTGATCTCTTTCTCCACATGACCATACAGCTTATCATTGTCTCCGTCCCCCGACGACTGCTCCTTGCAACTCCGTGGGGCCCTCCCTTACGGGCTCCCCGGCGTGTCGGGCAGGTTACATGCTGTTGGTCGCAGTGCTCCCATATGTAACGTCTCCGTTCCGTCCTTCAGGGAACATGGGTTACCTACATAACCTAGACGTTCTCCGGAGTGCGAGCGCCGGTGGTTTCTGAGGATTGTGGACTGCGTGAAAGCACTTCCCTCACTCGTAACACATGAAAGGTCTCTCTCCGGAGTGAATCCTCATGTGATTCTTGAAGTGTGCCTTGCGGATGAAGCTCTTGTCACACAGGAGGCAGGTGAAGGGCTTCTCTCCCGTGTGGGTCCTGATGTGGTTCTCCAGGCTCTCCTTGCGCGTGAAGCTCTTGGCGCAGTGCGGGCAGCTGAAGGACTTCTCTCCGCTGTGAGTCTGTAAGTGTCTCTTCAGTCTGCATTCTTGAAGAAACTGCTGCCGCACTGCAGACAGCTGAAGTTTCGCTCTCCACTGTGGATTTTGATGTGGTTGTTGAGGTTGACTTTGAACGTGAAGTGCTTCCCACACTGATCGCAGCCGAACCCAGATTTCTCGGCTCCCGTTCTCTTCTGGGACAAATCATCTTCAGTCTGTGATTGTTCTTCTGTTATGATCTTCTGATGATCCTCCTCCACTGCATTCACTTCTTCACTTTCCACCTTCACTTCCAGCACATCTAAAGAGGTTATTCATATTATTATTAATGTATTTAAATATGATGAAGTACAATCACTAATGATATTTAGAGGTGTGCAGTATATTGTCAGGACTGTAATGATTCATGTATTCATACAATAAATGTTCAGTATGTGTGCATGAGTTTAGTGCTGAATTATAACTTCCCACACCTGACACCTGCTTTATAGCTGATATTACTATCAATGATGTACTGTTACAGTTTTTAATATATTATTTTGAATCAGATTTGATCTATTTTCTATTTACAGTTTAATTTTTAATACCTTAATTTTGTTGCATGTTTTTGTCATTTTTATTATTATTATTATTTTCATTTTAATTTATTTATTTTAGTTAGTATTCAGTTTTAGTTATTTTGGTACTTCAAGCTAAACTAAACAAAAAGGAAATCCAAAATAAATGTTTTGCTTTAAAATAAATCATAAACATACAGTTTAAAGTGAACTGTCAGTGTGTGTTGTTTAATTCATTTGAGATGTATTTTCCTCAGCGCGTAACTTTCATCTTGGAGTTGCTTATCCTGCTATCAAGCAAGTCTCTTCAGTGAAGGAGCAGCGGTGTGCACGTGTACATCAGTGTCATAAATGGGGCTGAGGCGAGTGGATCCATATGCATAGCTTTATTGTATATACTCATGGTCGACAGGCGTGGTCAAAAAACAGCAGACAGGTACAACACAGGTAATCCAAAAGCAAACAATCGTAAAACAAGGAACAGGCGAGGGTCAAAGACGGGCGGAGAACAATCACAGGAACCGGGAACTAAGGAGATCGGCATCGGGAAAATCAAACACGGGAAGAATGCTCAGAAATGACAGTGCTAAACTAATCAAGACTTCGCGAATAAACAGTGAACAAACCGGGCTATTTATGCAGTGAAAAGCAAGATGGCCGACAGGGGTGAGAGGTGAGATGACACAGGAAGTTCAGGAGAATGGGATTATGGGAAATGTAGTGAATGAATGGTCCATAGCAAAATGAAGGCTCCCTCTAGGGATGAAGTGAGGGACAGAGCCCCCCCCCCCCCAGGAGCGGCTTCCAGACGCTCAACACAGTCCAATAACACCAAGGGGTGGGGGGGTGGGACAGAGTGCAGAGGGGAGGACCAGGCCCATGCGGGCTGACAGAGTTCGGAGGGGCAAAAAGTTCAGGAGCAGCCGGAATGGCAGCCGAGCAACAGAGCACCAAGATGGAGCAGACATCCTCCAGGGTGGAGCTGGCGGAGCAGACAGCCTCCAGGGCGGAGCAGACAGCCTCCAGGGCGGAGTTGGCGGAGCAGACAGTCTCCAGGGCGGAGCCGGTACCCTCCAGGGAAAATCGGATGCCCTCCAGGGCGGGGCAGGCACCCCCCCCTGGGTAGGGCAGATGAAATAGATGCCGTCCAGGGTGGATCAGGCAGAGCAGGTGCCCTCCAGGGTGGAGCAGATGAATCAGATGCCCTGCAGGGTGGATCAGGCAGGGTAGACAGGATGGGAATCCTCCAGGGCAGCATGGAAGCCCCCCAGGGAGGAACAGACAGGTCTGTAACATAGAGCATAGACAGACACAAACACACAGATAGAGAATCAGACATCCACCAGGGCGGATCAGACAGGACAGGAACCCTCCAGGGCGGTGCGGAATCCCCCAGGGCGGGGCTGACAGGACTGGAGCCCTCCAGGGTGGAGCGGAATCCCCCCAGGGCAGAGCAGACAGGACTGGAGCCCTCCAGGGCAGAGCGGAATCCCCCCAGGGCGGGGCTGACAGGACTGGAATCCTCCAGGGCAGAGCGGAATCCCCCCAGGGCGGAGCAGACAGGAAAGGAGCCCTCCAGGGTGGAGCGGAATCTACTCAGGGCAGAGCAGACAGGACAGGAGCCCTCCAGGGTGGAGCGGAATTCGCCCAGGGCGGAGCAGACAGGTCTGTAACATAGAGCAAAGACAGACACACACAGAGGGAGAGAGAGAGTTCGAAGCCTAAGCTCCTGGCCAGGTTGGGCTTGATACCAGCATATAGAGGGCTTCAGCGGCCAAATTGGAACTGGGCGAGAGCTCAGTGTGGTGTGGATTGCTGGACGCTACCACTGTGCAGGGAGCAGGTGCGACCTCCCCCTCGGCTTGAGGATCCGTGGCCTCGACCACCTTCTCGGGGGAGGTCACCCTCAGAGGTTCTGCGGAGAGAGCCGCCACCTCTGAGGACTCGGTGGTGGTACATGCAGCCCAGACAACCCAAAGAGCAGTACTCAGGAGGAGCATGGCCTCAGTGAAGGCCAGTTCCGGAGCAGCAGCAGTGGCTTGGCTCAGGGGTGATATCGGTAACCTTGAGAGCAGCTGTGGGGTGTGGCCTGATTCAGGATGGGCAGCTGCATCGAGGCTTGACACAGGAGTGACAGCTGTGACGTCACTTGACACTGGAGCAGCCGAGACGAGACTTGACTCTGGAGGAGCCACTGTGACATCGACAGCTGCATCGTGGCTGGACTCAGAAGGAGCGGCTGTGATGAGGGTAGGTTCTGGAGAGGCAGCTGCGACGAGGCTTGACTTTGGATGAGCAGCAGTGTCACTTGACTCTGGAGGAGCAGCGGCGACGACACTTGATTCAAAGGGAAATGCAGCCGTGACGACGCGACTTGGCTCAGAGGGATGAGCTGCGGCAAGGATGCTTGAAGCTGGAGGCAGAGCAGCTGCGAGGATGCTTGATTCTGGAGGCAGAGAAGCTGTGAAGATGCTTGACTGTGGAGGCGGAGCAGCTGCGAAGATGCTTGACTCTGGAGGCGGAGCAGCTGCGAAGATGCTTGACTCTGGAGGCGGAGCAGCTGCGAAGACGCTTGACTTTGGAGGAGGAGCAGCAGCGACGAGGCTTGACTCTGGAGGAGCAGCGGCGACGAGGCTTGACTCTGGAGGAGCAGCAGCTACGAGGCTTGACTCAGAGGGAGGAGCGGCGGTGACAACACTTAACACAGAGGGAGGAGCAGCTGTGACAATGATGCTTGACTCAGGGGGTGAAGCAGCTGAGACATCACTTGACTCTGGAGGGACAGCTGCTACATCATTTGACTCTGGGGCGACATCACTTGACACTGGAGGCGGAGCTGCTGCGACGACGACGCTTGACTCTGGAGGCGGAGCAGCTGCGACGACGACGCTTGACTCTGGATGCAGAGCAGCTGCGACGACGCCGCTTGACTCTGGAGGCGGAGCAGCTGTGACGACGACGCTTGACTTGGGTGGTGGAGCTGCGGCTTCTTGTAATTCGCGGAGTGCTGCTAGGATATTCTCCAACCGGTCGAGTGTTAAGAGACTTGACTTGACTGTGGAGAAAGGGCTGTGACTGGACTTGACACTGGATAGGCAGTTGTGGATAGACTTGACTCTTGACTTGGCTTTGGAACGACGGCTGTAACTTGACTTGGAACAACAGCTACCACTGGACTTGACACTGAAACAACGGCTGGGCTTGACACTGGATGGACAGCTGTGACTGGACTTGGCTCTTGACTTGGCTTTGGAACGATGGCTGTAACTTGACTTGGAACAACAACTGCGACTGGACTTGGCACTGGATGGGCGGCCATGACAGGTGCTGACTCTGGATGGGTGGCCATGACAGGTGCTGACTCTGGATGGGCGGCCATGACAGGTGCTGACTCTGGATGGGCGGCCATGACAGGTGCTGACTCTAGAAGGGCGGCCATGACAGGTGCTGACTCTGGAAGGGCGGCCATCTTGTCATCGGTAGACTGAGGCGCGGCGGCCATCTTGACTGATTTGGGAGGCTGGGCAGGGTAAAAACGAGCGAGTGCTGACTGGACTGATAGTATTGGCGGGTCCCCCAGTTTTGAAATAAGTCCATTGTGAGAAGTAGGGCAGGAAAAGTGTGAGGGTGAAACAGTGAACTTACAGACGCCCACCGGCACAGCCACCATATTGAAATCGCCCGCCGGCGCACCATGTTGCGATAGCGTTCACCCTCAGTAATACCCACAGAAACAGATGAGTCATCGTACCATGTAGCTAAGTCCAAAGTATCAGAGAAGCAGGAGTGCGGCAGTATGTAATCACATGCCGATGCAGCCGACATTTTGTGATCGCGCGCCGGCGCGGCTGCCTCTCTGTGGTTGCGATTCCCCTCCGCGATACCCACAGAGACTGACGAGTCTCCGCACAACAGAGCAAAGTCCACATAATCAGATAAGCAGGTTCGTGGGTACTCGAGTCGCAGCCTCGATTTGAGAGGCTCATCGAGGCCCATACGGAACATGTCCATGAAATAGTGTTCATCATAAAACGGGAATTTGTAGATAAGACTGTAAAACCTTGAAACAAAATCCACTATGGGCGTACCATGTTGCTTGAGTTGAAGCAGTTGGTCTATGGGGTCCATGGATGGGTGAGAAATAAAGCTGCTGGATCCGTGGTTGGCGAAGTCTTCTGTCATAGACGGGGCTGAGGCGAGTGGATCCATATGCATAGCTTTATTGTACATACTCATGGTCGACAGGCATGGTCAAAAAACAGCAGATGGATACAACACAGGTAATCCAAAAGTAAACAATCGTAAAACAAAGAACAGGCGAAGGTCAAAGGCAGGGGAAAAACAATCACAGGAACCGGGAACTAAGGAGATTGGCAACGGGAAAATCAAACACGGGAAGAATGCTCAGAAATGACAGTGCTAAACTAATCAAGACTTCGCGAATAAACAGTGAACAAACCGGGCTATTTATGCAGTGAAAAGCAAGATGGCTGACAGGGGTGAGAGGTGAGATATAGAGCAGAAAGTCATTATTAGTATTTAGTGAATGCTGAATTCATCAAATCATCACTCATCAATATTAAATATGTGTATGATATAAGAGAATGAAGCACAGACTCACATCTGCTTGTGTTAGAGTTAAAATAAGAAAAAACACCTCAGCTGAAAACTTTCTGAAATAGACAACAGAGACAACCAATTCTCTGACTGTGTTTCTGTTACTCTCAGAAAAATAAAATCTTTAAATGGTCTCTCAGTCTAGTTCTGTAGGCTACACAATCATGGGGAAGACTGCTGACTTCACAGTTGTCCAAAAGACGACCACTGACACCTTGCACAAGGAGGGCAAGACACAAAAGGTCATTGCAAAAGAGGCTGGCTGTTCGAAGAGCTCTGTGTCCAAGCACATTAATAGAGAGGCAAAGGGAAGAAAAAGATGTGGTAGAAAAAAAGTGTACAAGCAATAGGGATAACCGCACCCTGGAGAGGATTGTGAAACAAAACCCATTCAAAAATGTGGGGGAGATTCACAAAGAGTGGACTGCAGCTGGAGTCAGTGCTTCAAGAACCACTACGCACAGACGTATGCAAGACATGGGTTTCAGCTGTCACATTCCTTGTGTCAAGCCACTCTTGAACAACAGACAGCGTCAGAAGCGTCTCGCCTGGGCTAAAGACAAAAAGGACTGGACTGCTGCTGAGTGCTCCAAAGTTATGTTCTCTGATGAAAGTAAATTTTGCATTTCCTTTGGAAATCAGGGTCCCAGAGTCTGGAGGAAGAAAGGAGAGGCACAGGATCCACGTTGCTTGAGGTCCAGTGTAAAGTTTCCACAGTCAGTGATGGTTTGGGGTGCCATGTCATCTGCTGGTGTTGGTCCACTGTGTTTTCTGAGGTCCAAGGTCAACGCAGCCGTATACCAGGAAGTTTTAGAGCACTTCATGCTTCCTGCTGCTGACCAACTTTATGGAGATTCAGATTTCATTTTCCAACATGACTTGCACACACTGCACACAGTGCCAAAGCTACCAGTACCTGGTTTAAGGACCATGGTATCCCTGTTCTTAATTGGCCAGCAAACTCGCCTGATCTTAACCCCATAGAAAATCTATGGGGTATTGTGAAGAGGAAGATGCAATATGCCAGACCCAACAATGCAGAAGAGCTGAAGGCCACTATCAGAGCAACCTGGGCTCTCATAACACCTGAGCAGAGCCACAGACTGATAAGACTCCATGCCACGCCGCATTGCTGCAGTAATTCAGGCAAAAGGAGCCCCAACTAAGCAGTGAGTGCTGTACATGCTCATACTTTTCATGTTCATACTTTTCAGTTGGCCAAGATTTCAAATCCTTTCTTTGTATTGGTCTTAAGTAATATTCTAATTTTCTGAGATACTGAATTTGGGATTTTCATTAGTTGTCAGTTATAATCATCAAAATTAAAAGAAATAAACATTTGAAATATATCAGTCTGTGTGTAATGAATGAATATAATATACAATACAATATATCACTTTTTGAATGGAATTAGTGAAATAAATCAACTTTTTGATGATATTCTAATTATATGACCAGCACCTATATGTTACTTCTATTTTCTGAAAATCCAAAATATGTCACTGTATCGCCTAATATTATGTTTCTCTCTTGGTTTTTATTGCTGTCACTGTTACACTTATGTCTGTGAAATTAATAAGACCTATATGAGGTTTAAGTGATCAGATCGCCAGAAAATAAAAATATCTATAAGAGATTTTATTAGTGAACTCAAGTGTTGTTTGTACTGTACTGTCCAAACTAAAAACATATAAGCAAAAACAATAGTGTGCAACAGCTGGCTCCAGAAGTAATGCCATTCATTTTCTTCAGAGGGAAACTTACTTTCATTAAAAAAAAAAAACCTGTAGACAGACTTGTTGTGAGCTCTGAGGTTGTTAATGATGGTATGTGCTCTTGTTGAGCACATCAGTTTGGATTATTTAAACTTCTTTTTAAATGATCATGTTTAACAGTGATGAAAAACTACATTACCCATGATGCTGCACAGAAAATTCCACCAATCAGAGAGCAGCATGACACCTTACAGGGCAGCAGTTGAGGAGCAGCACAAGTCTCATTAATAAATCCATTCCAGGGCAAAGTGCATCACTGAAACATCTTTTGGAAGAGAGCAATCTTTCTTCATGTTCTACCTCTGGATCAGTTAGTTGTCCAAAAGTGGAAGTTGTCTGCACAGCGCTGCTGAATATCTGGATTGATAATACATACAACTATGTACATATTCATTTTATATCATGTTACAGTAAATTACATTAATAAACAACAATACATACATTTCTACACATATGAATAAACTTAGAGTTTAAAATCTCTCATTAAAATCAACAAAACCAAGATCAAAATCTCAAGAGTTTATTTGCAAAAACAGATATGATTTTTTCATGTTTTTTTATGATGCCATGTTTCTTGTATTTTATTTTGTTAGTTAGCTGTATTTTTTTTTTTGGTTATTTTTACTTTATACCAAAATAACCCAACTGCAGCTAGATTGAGATAAACTGAAATGCACATTGGAAAAAACATGATTTTTGAAAATTGTAAAAAATCTGCTTTTCAAGAGTCAAACTCTTTGTCTTTTTTTTTCTTGCCCCTTCACTTCATCAGAATCCTTCATGAGGAAATATAAAATTCTATTTACAATTTTTATTTTATTTGCTGGGTTATAGGAGGAAGGACAGATCTGTTGGACACAACACTGGCTGAAAGGCTAGAAACAGAAACAGGACTGATGAGTGAAGCCATAGAAGAGGACGGATGACAACAGTGTTTTCTTTAGAACTAGTGATCAATACTAATCAAGGAGTTATAGATGTTATTGATCATTTGCATTATACACGCCTTTATCTCAAAGGGCAAATAAACAATAAAAACAAAGAACATGGCAAAAAAAAAAAATGAACCAGGAATAAGGATCCACAAACTGACATACAAAAGAAAAAAAAAACAGGGAGAATAAATAGGTAATGAGGGGGCGGAGCCAAATCCACCGTCAACGTGAATGAGGAAAAACGAACCCAAGAGCGAGTTAACCAGTTTATTGAGTTAAAGCAAACCAAAGGGTCAAACGATGATCGCAGAAGTCCAAATCACCATCAGAAACAGCAATAATCTAACTGGAAAAGACAAGGAATCCTTGAAGGGAATCAGCAACTCGCATGAGAAAACACAGGAACAAAACTGGAGAGACAGGACGACACAACATGAGCGAAACAACAAACTGACAACAAACAATGCAACCACTGGCACTATAGAGGCCTAAGGAAATAAGGATCAGGTGAATCCACGGTGATGAGGGGCGAGCCCCGGGTTGCCAGACAACACTGCAAAACACGGGTAACACAAAAAAACACACACACACACACACACACAGAACGCACAGAAATGAACAAGCTGACCCATGAACCGTGACATCCAGAGACTGACAGGAGAGTACATGACAAACACTAATGCAAGCCATGAGTGCATCTGCTGTGTAGAATAATGCTGAACACAAGCTTCATGTAAAGAGCAGGCAGTGATTTGAGACTGATTCATGACTTTTATTGGACAGTTTTGTCCATTTATTCATCTCAGCTATATACAGAAAGTAGTCTGCTTTAGATAAAAGTGAAGCAGACTCTTTATCCTCCAGTTGTTGAATGCTATGATTAAATGACAGTGCTGTCAGTCGGTTTACATCAAGAAAGGTCTGTGCCACTGCCAATGTTTTCATCAGCATTGTAGAAGTTGACTGGTTTAACTTCCAGCATCACAGCACACTCTTTTAAACTCTCAATATTATTGAGCATGTATTCTCAGTTTTCAAATACCTTTAATTTATGACACTGAATTATTAAAGACATACATGTAGAAATAAGAGACAAACCTTGTTTTTGAATGTAAGCAAGTCATTTTATTCATTTAAAAGTGTTGTTACTCCCGAATTTTAAACCATCAGTTTACAGCAATAGACATGTTTTAATTATTAGTTTAATACACTGATCTCCTTTATACTGCCTTCATTAAAACAGTAGGAGCTTCACTGCATGAAGTGTGTTTTAGTGAATGCCACATTCACTCCTGAAGGCAAACCATGATCTGAAGATATGCTCTGCATGAGTTTCTCTAGTGGCCTGTATTTATTATGTATAAAGGACTTTAAATGTCTGTTAAGACACCTAATTTGGTTGAAACTCCTCCCGCATGGAGCGCAGTGAAACCGCTTCACTTCTCTGTGAACGAGCTCATGTGATTTCAGGGCCGCTGCCAAACTAAAACACTTCCCACACTGAAGACAGATGAACGGCTTCACATCTGAGTGAGTTTTCATGTGAGTGTTGTAGTATATTTTAAGTCTGAAACTCCTCCCGCACTGCTGACATGTGAAAGGTTTCTCTCCGCTGTGTATTTTCAGGTGTCCTGAAAGACTTGTTCTGTGTGTGAATCTCCTCTCACAGTGAGTGCACTTGAACGGTTTCTCTCCGGTGTGGATTCGTATGTGATCTGTGAGACTTCCTTTGTATTTGAACAGCTTTCCGCAGTGACTGCATGAGAAAGGCGTCTCTCCAGTGTGAATCCTCATGTGTTCCTGCAGGCTTCTTTTACACGTGAAACTCCTTCCACACTGACGACAGCTGCACCACTTTCTTTTTTGTGGCGCTTTCTTTTTAGAAGGGGTTTTATTCAGTTCTTCTTCACTTTCCTCTTCAGCTTCACTCACTTCTTCATTTTCCTCTTCCCATTCACTCTGTTCTTCACTTTCACTTTCCTCTTCCATCAGGTCTGAAAAGAAAAAGGGTGGTTGGAAATGTTTGTCATTTTTTAATGTTGGTTTAGGTTACAAAAAATTATTTTAAACATATTTATACCACAGTAAAACTATGATGCTAAAATATTACACACAAACAAACTGTCATAACTGAAGACAACATGTTAGAAAAAGAAAATAGTTAAGTTATCCAGTCATTCCAACTGATAGAAAGGGACAGAAAGAGATTAAATAGAGTGATAGTGATAGTTCAGCCAAAAATGACAAGGTCACCATTAGCTGGCATGCGTTCCAATCCTGAATTACATTGCTCAGTGTAAATTAATATATATTTTGAAGTATTTTAGTCACCAAACAGTTTCATTTCCCATTGACTTTGACTGGATTATGTATTATCCTTACAATGAAAGTCAATGGGAACAAACAGTTTGGTTATGAAGATTGTTCTGAATGTCTTGTGTTCATGTTCCACAGAAGAAAGTCCTTCAGGTTTGGAAGGACATGAGTAAATGATGACAGAATGATCATTGTCCCTTTATAAGAGTCTTTATCCTGTGGCTCCCTCTCATGGACAACATCAGTATTACAGCCTTCACTGTCAGCAGAAATGACTGATAATATTTGCAGTTAGTGGAAATTCATGAAAATAAGCATGTTTGTGGTTACAGAACATCATATGGATGCTATCTATCTTCATCAAGGATGCTTGTGTGCAAAGCCAGACTCACATTTGGACTGGAGTTCTGCAGATCTGATTATGTTTGTTCAGTCTGTTTGGTAATGTGCCAGTCACAAATGATTGAGGGCTCAGGGCAGAAATGACACCACAGCGAACCAAAATATTCCCAGAATTTGAGAGATGTGGGCAAAAATGTCCAGTTTCTGTTTTTATTATCATTTTATTTTATTTTTAGAACATATGATATACAAATTATCAGAGAAGAAAGCGTGTTTTTTCAACATGATCGCGAATGTGATATATATAAATAAAAGTCTATATATTAGTCTACAGGTGAGACTAACTAACAGCTCAGGGAGGATTGCATCTCTTTATGACATAAATGACAAGAACAAAACATCTTTGATAAAGTTGGACAGCATCTACATGATCTTTTTTAAACAAAATATACATCCTCCAAGTCACAACATTGTCTGTTATAAATCTAAAGTCTCATATATATATATATATATATATATATATATATATATATATATTTGTATAGAGAGAGATACCTATATATTAATAATATACAATAACAATAATATTTGTTTTTAATATACCAAAAAAAGGTTATAAAGAAAGATTATATTCTTTAAATTTAGCTGAATTGTTTGTTTGCGGCTCTTGATCGGATGTTTTTTGAGAGGTTTAACAAAGAAGTCAGAAATTGTATACTATATAGTGCACTTTTATACATTAATATCCTTACATAATGTATAATTACAATACATATTTATTTATATACCGATAATATCTTCTTTTTTTTTTTTACATTAAATCAAGAAATACATTTATTTATTTATATACATCCTGAAACTTTTATCCATGATGATATTCATAATGTTCAATCACGTGACTATCTTGGCAAATCATTCATAGAAGTGCAGTTAAAGCATGTCCATCTTCCATCTGTTTCACAGCCACAAATATTTAAATCACCTCTCAAAAGAATAAAACAAAGATGTGACCAAAATGCAATTTTTGGCCATTTGCAATCTATATTAAACACCCGTGGCAATATTTAAATCATTAGACAAAACATTGTAATGCACTTAAACGGTGCTATTAAAAAAATTATTAATTAATCACTATATTAATGATTCATAGTTTACACAGATAAGCAGATGAGGTCAAAATATGAACGCAATCCTCTTAATGGTTTAGTGTTTTCTTTAAAGCTAATGGTTTTCATGGGAAACGTTTTGGTTACGTATGGTAACCCTCGTTGCCTGATGGAGGGAACGGAAACGTTGTGTCGAAGTGACGACTAGGGGTCGCTCTTGAGAGCCCGAATACCTCTGACAGCTTTGAGAAAAGGCCAATGAGAATTGGTATGCAGTATTTGCATAGCCCGCTCCGCCCCGGAGATCCGGGCATAAGAGGGGGGGCTAGGCAACACTCATTGTTCTGATCTGAGGAGCCGAAGCACCCGGCTACACTCAGAGGCGGTCCGAGGTTGTGGCAAGGGGGACACAACGTCTCCGTTCCCTCCATCAGGGAACGAGGGTTACCATACGTAACCAAGACGTTCCCCGTCTGTCGTTCACGTTCGACGTTGTGTCGAAGTGACGACTAGGGGTCCCAGTTGAAAACGCCACAACCAGCGGACCGCGTCACGAGTGCATGGAGTGCAAATATTAACAGGTCTTGCGTGTTAGATAAATGTCACTCACCTCTACGTGACCTTCCAATGCCCAAGAGCTTCAGCCAGCCTTTCCTCACCTTTGGTTGAACATCTTGGAAACATTGGGCCAGTGTCCGTCCCCCCCAGGGGGGGGGGATTGGCACTACGGAGACCACACCCTGCCCGGAGGGAGCTATTTGTGTGGAGAATACACTTGAGGGCTCGCACTAGGGGAGCACAACAAGGGGACAATCCTGAGGCAGGCTCCGCATGAGGAGAGACTGCTGAGCTCAGGGTCCGAGACAAGTTTTGTCTTAAGGGAAACACCGCATCTCTGGGAGTATAGGTGGAGATACACACATGGGGCCGCATTAGGAGCCACTACATGTGGGGCACCAACCTAATATGAGAGTTCACAAGAGGCAACCTAACCTCATATTAGATTCTGATCTATGTTGCGGGTGCAACATGATGGAAATTGTTGTTCAGGGTTCACGCCAGGAAACTTACTGAACTGGGGAAGCGTCGTCACCCGTGGGGAATGACGCTTCAGCAAGCTTCTACACCGTGTAAGCTTCAGGAGTTACTGGGCTTGCGTTCAGGACTCCCGAAGAGACTGGTTCTACACGCAGATTGTAGAACCTGGCAAACGTGTTAGGTGTAGCCGAACCTGCAGCTCTGCAAATGTCTGTTAAAGAGATCCCGTTCGCCAGCGCAACCGACACTGCGACGCCCCTGGTGGAGTGGGCGTGCACCCCCAGCGGGCAGGGCACCCCTGTGGCCTGGTAGGCCAAACGAATCGCATCCACAATCCAGTGGGAAATTCTTTGTTTGGAGACAGCTTTCCCCTTCTGCTGTCCTCCAAAACAGACAAAGAGCTGACTCGACCGTCTGAAGCTTTCAGTACGTTCCAAGTAAATGCTCAGGGCACGGACTGGGCATAACAAGGAGAGGTTGGGGTCGCCTTCCTGAGAAGGGATAGCTTGCAGAGTGACCACCTGGTCCCTGAAGGGAGTGGTGGGCACTTTGGGCACATAACCGGGCCGGGGTCTCAGGATAACGTGAGAGTTAGCCGGCCCGAATTCGAGGCACGAGTCACTGACGGAGAGGGCTTGGAGGTCTCCCACTCTTTTGATCGATGTGAGCGCAGTCAGGAGAGCCGTCTTTTGGGAGAGAACACTGAGTTCGACTGACTGGAGCGGCTCAAAGGGATCTGACTGTAGGCCCCGGAGGACCACAGACAGATCCCAAGAGGGGACAAGGCGCGGTCTGACGGGGTTCAGCCTGCGTGCACCTTTAAGGAATCGTATAACTAAATTGTGCTTCCCAACCGATCTACCTTCCACCAGGTCGTGGTTAGCGGCAATAGCGGCTACCTGGACCTTAAGTGTTGAAGCAGAAAGGTGTCTATCCAGTCCTCCTTGGAGGAAGGAAAGCACCGTTCGGATGCCACATCTCCGTGGGTTCTCCCCCCGGGAGGAACACCAGTTTGTGAATTTGCGCCATCTGAGGTCGTACAGCCGCCTCGTGGAGGGAGCTCTCGACTGCAACAGAGTGTTTACCACTGCCAGTGGGAGATCTCTGAAATCCTCCTGGTCGCGTCCAGGGACCATACGTGGAGGTTCCAGAGATCTGGGCGCGGGTGCCATATCGTGCCCTTCCCCTGTGAAAGGAGGTCCTTCCTCAGGGGAATGCGCCAGGGAGGAACGGGGGAGAGGAGCACCAGCTCTGAGAACCAAACCCTGTTGGGCCAGTAGGGGGCCACCAGCAGGATCTGTTCTCTGTCCTCCCTGACTTTGCACAGGGTCTGTGCAATTAGGCTCACTGGTGGAAACGCATACTTGAGGAGGCCCTGAGGCCAGCTGTGTGCCAGTGCATCTGTGCCGAGGGGCGCCTCGGACAGACCGTACCACAACTGGCAGTGAGTGTTCTCTATCGAGGCAAACAGGTCGACCTGGGCCTGATCGAAAAGACTCCAGATCAGCTGAACCGTCTGAGGGTGAAGTCTCCACTCGCCCCGAAGCGAAGTCTGTCGGGAGAGCGCGTCCGCTACCCAATTGAGTTCGCCCGTGGGTGGCTCGTAGAGACTTGACATTGTTTCGACACCAAAGGAGGAGATGGCGGGCTAGCTGTGACATGCGAAAGGAGCGTACACTGCCCTGGTGATTGATGTAGGCTACAGTCGCAGTGCTGTCTGTGCGGACCAGCGTAATGCAGCATAATCCAAAATGCGCCTGGACACTTGTCCTAAGGGCACCCCGGCCCGTAGGAACGAAATGTCTTTCCAAGGACCGAGGGTTTTTAGACATACGGGTGTGACGTGCACCCGGTATGAACCCTGGCGCCATGGCCATCTCGGGACTCGGGAACGCAGCCAGTGTTGTAACGGTCCAAGATGGCGGCGCGTGCACAACGCGAGGCTCAGCGTCTCTCCAGTTTTTGCAGTTTTGTGGTAATTCTCCTGCTCATATCGGGTCTGTTCGTGCAGAACAGTTGTGCATTAACATCGTACACCCGACAGGAGCTTTTGGATATAAGTTTGCACATTTCCGACAGTTTTATCAGCAATCTTCGTCTCGCCCCTGAGATCGCCAAAACAATCGAGGCTGCGCACCCTACCCGGCCGGGCGGAAGTGCTCGGCGGCGGCGTCGAGACCGTAAACAAAGGAGGGGGAAGCGCGGAGGACTGAGAGCTAAGCTAAAGCTAACACCACACCGGCTCTCTCTCCCCAGCATTTTCCTCGCCAATGTGAGGTCTATGGTGAACAAAATGGACGAGATTCGACTCCGCATTAGCCACAGCAAGAGGCTTTTGAACTGCAATGTCATGATTTTCACCGAAACATGGCTAAACAGCGGCATACCGGATAACGCTATTGACATAGCTGGACACCAAACATTCCGAGCAGATAGATCGGCTGATGACACCGGTAAGACCAGAGGCGGAGGATTGTGCATTTATGTTAACAAAGCTTGGTGCACGAACTCTGTTAGTGTTGTCAAACACTGCTCAGCTAACCTAGAGTTTCTCATGGTTAAGTGCAGACCGTTTTATCTGCCGCGGGAGTTTACATCAGTCATTATAACCGCTGCTTACATTCCTCCCGACGCTGATGCCAAGCTCGCAATGAACGAACTTCATGCGGCCATCAGTAAACAACAGACTGTTCACCCGGAGGCTGCATTTATTGTTGCGGGGGATTTTAATCACTCCAACTTAAAGACAGTGCTCCCAAAATTTCATCAGAACGTTTCCTGTCACACCAGAGGCAACAAAACTTTGGACCATGTCTATACAAACATGGCTGAAGCCTACACTGTGACCCCCCTCCCCCACCTGGGACAATCAGATCACCTTTCTTTGTTCCTCATCCCCAAATATTCACCCCTCATCAACCGTGTGAAGCCATCAGTGAAGACCATCAAAGTGTGGCCAGCGGGGGCAGACCTCACACTCCAGGACAGGTTTCAAAATACTGACTGGAGTATGTTTGCTTCTCAGGCCACATGTGGCTTTCACACGGACATAAACAGCTATACTTCCTCTGTTCTGGATTACATTAACACCACTGCAGACAGTGTCACAACTCAGAAGCAGATCACCACATACCCAAATCAGAAGCCATGGATGAACAAAGAGGTGCGCCTCCTGCTGAAGGCACGCAACACAGCCTTCAGATCAGGAGATGCACAGGCCTACAGCACATCCAGGGCAGATCTGAAGAGGGGCATCAAAAAGGCCAAGCACTGCTACAAGCTAAAGATAGAGGATCACTTTTCCAACTCTGACCCTCGACGCATGTGGCAGGGCATCCAGGCCATCAGTGACTACAAACCCAGCCATTCCACCCCAACTGACACAAATGCCTCTTTCCTGAACGAGCTCAATGACTTTTATGCTCGCTTTGAGAGAGACAATAGAGGATCTGCCACCAAGCTTACATCTACAAATAATCACCAGTCCATCACACTGACCTCCACAGATGTGTATACTGCACTGAGCCGGATCAACACGCGCAAGGCTGCTGGACCAGACGGCATCCCTGGACGCGTACTTAGGGCATGTGCGGAGCAGCTTGCTGGGGTTTTTACAGACATTTTTAACATGTCCCTCGCTCAAGCAGCTGTGCCAACTTGCTTTAAATCCACCTCCATTGTGCCAGTGCCAAAACACTCTAAACCATCATGCCTTAATGACTACCGCCCTGTAGCACTCACACCCATTATCATGAAGTGCTTTGAACGGCTGGTCCTGGAACACCTGAAAAACTGTCTCCCGTCTACACTGGACCCACTCCAGTTTGCATACCGGACCAATAGGAGCACAGAGGATGCAGTCTCCATAGCATTGCACTCTGTACTCACACACTTGGACAATAAGAACACTCATGCACGTATACTGTTTGTCGACTTCAGCTCGGCATTCAACACCGTCATCCCCTCCAAGCTAATCACTAAACTTGGAGATCTGGGCATTAACACCTCACTCTGCAATTGGATTATGGACTTTCTGACCAACAGACCTTAGCATGTTAGGTCAGGCCTCACTTGCTCTACCACCATCATGCTCAACACTGGTGTACCACAAGGCTGTGTGCTGAGCCCTTTCCTCTACTCCCTCTTCACCCACGACTGCAGAGCTTTGAATGGATCAAACACCATCATCAAGTTTGCAGACGATACTACGGTGATCGGTCTCATCAGCAACAACGATGAGACTGCCTACAGGGAGGAGGTCCAGCACTTGGCTACATGGTGCACAGAAAATAACCTGCTCCTTAACACCACCAAAACTAAGGAGCTGATTATAGACTTCAGGACGGAGAGAGGAAGCACACATGATCCCATCCAGATTAACGGGATGGCTGTTGAGCGTGTCTCCTGCTTCAAGTTCCTGGGGACCCACATCTCAGAAGACCTGTCCTGGACCACCAACACCTCCAGCCTGGTCAAGAAGGCCCACCAACGGCTCTTCTTCTTGAGGACACTGAAGAAAAATCAGATGTCCCCAGCCATCCTGGTGAACTTTTACCGCTGCACAATAGAGAGCATACTAACCAACTGTGTCACAGTCTGGTATGGAAGCTGCTCTGTTGCGGAGCAAAAAGCACTGCAGCGGGTGGTGAAAACTGCCCAACGCATCACTGGGACTCCACTCCCTGCCATCAAAGACTTGCAGAGGAAAAACTGCCTGCGTCGTGCACGCAGTATTCTTAAGGACTCCTCTCACCCCGCCCACAGACTGTTTTCTCTCCTGCCTTCCGGCAGGCGCTTCAGGAGCCTCCGGACTAGAACCAGCAGACTGAGGAACAGCTTCTTTCCTAGAGCTGTCTCCTTACTGAACTCTGCCCCTCATTGATTCCACTGCATCTCCTTCACACCTTCACTTCCCTCATCCTCCTCATACCTCTTTAATCAACCATAACCTTTGTATTTGCACTATTAACTTGTATTTGCACTACATGATCACTCATATGCACTAAGGGACTTTAAAACCACTATTCTAATGCTCATTTGCACTACCTGTCTGTCTTCACTCTCAATCATTGTATAATTGCAGCATATATTATACTGCAATTCACTACTCAATCCACTGCACTGATACCTCGGATGAACATCTGATCAAAATTTCACCTGCAGTATTTAATATTCTATTCAGTATTTAATATACACTGCACTTCATTGCACATTTTACTACATTGTAAATATCCCATCTGTAAATATCCCATCTGTAATTCCTGCCTATAGTACATAACCATCTGTATATTATGTTCATAGTATGTATCCATCTGTAATTATTACCATAAAACGCTTTATCTACATTTAAATTATTTAACTTATATCCTGCACTTTACTTCTTATTGCACTTCTGGTTAGACCTAAACTGCATTTCGTTGCATTGTACTTGTACATGTGTAATGACAATAAAGTTGAATCTAATCTAAATCTAATGTGCATCAGGCCCAGCGGCGTGACGGCGGCTGCGGATGCCATGTGACCCCGGATGCCCCTCTCCCGGAGAGGGGCAAGGGCTGCCTCTGCGACTTTCGTAAAGACGCAGGGAGACAGGGAGAGCCCAAATGGAAGGACTTTGTACTGAAATGCTCGACCTTCGAAGGCAAACCGCAGGAAGGGCCTGTGTCTTGGAAGAATCGAGACATGAAAGTACGCGTCTTTCAGGTTTATCGCCACAAACCAATCCTGGAATCTGATGCACGTGAGAATGCGTTTGAGCGTTAGCATTCTGAAGGGGAGCTTGTGAAGGGCCCGATTCAGAATCCTCAGATCCAGGATTGGTCTTAAACCGCCAGCTTTCTTGGGTACAATGAAGTAGGGGCTGTAGAACCCTTTCTTCATGTCGGCCGAGGGGACCGGCTCTATCGCGTCCTTCGCCAGAAGGGTCGCGATCTCCGCCCGAAGAACCGCAGCATTCTCGTCCCGAACCGCGGTAGAGAAGATGCCGCTGAACTTGGGCGGGTTGCGTGCGAATTGGATAGCATAGCCGAGTCGGATGGTTCTGAGAAGCCAGCGAGAGAGGTTGGGTATCTCGAGCCAAGCTGTAAAACTCTCTGCCAACGGTCTCAGGGGGACCACCGACGTACCTCGGGAGGGTACAGTGTGACTGAGTTGTGGTGAAAGCCCTTTGTTCGGGGGCGTGCTGTCCCGGAGGACACAAGGTGCTTTGATCGCCATAACCGACATACAAGGATCCGTGAGAAGACCGCCTGAGCTCAGGGGATCGACTGACGGATGCGCTTGTTTCTCTGTCAAAGTATGCAGAAGCGCAAGCTTTGCGGTTGAGCATGCTTTGATGTGTTTTGGTGGCTGGGTACCCCGGAGGGACCCAGCCATGGAAGGATCGACCATTGGAACCGACAGACAAGAATCCATCAGAAGATCGCCTGAGCTCAGGGGATCGACTGACGGATGCACTTGATTCGTCAAAGCATGCCGAAGCGCAGGCCCTGCGGTTGAGCATGCTTTGATGTGTTCTGGTGGCTGGGTACCCCGGAGTGACCCAGCCATGGGAGCGTTGACCATCGAAACCGACAGACAAGGATCCATCCGAAGATCGCCTGAAGTCAGGGGATCGACTGATGGATGCGCTTGATTCGTCAAAGCATGCAGAAGCGCAGGGCTTGCGGTTGAGCATGCTTTGACATGTTTTAGTGGCTGGGTACCCCGGAGGGACGCAGTCACATAGATTTTTTCGCCCAGAGAAGAAAATTGCTCTTTTATTGACCATGTGGTGGCCGTCTGCCGAGAGGCAGACAGCCGAGGTGGAGCCGAAACCCACACTCGTCCCCTCGCCGAGTGTGGATCCAGACAGGTCAGCAGATCTCTCTCCTCCGGGCTGCTCGTTTCAGGAATGCTTCGAAGCCTGACGAGGGTTCTTAGCGGCCTGAGACTGAGCTAATGGCGCCACCTTCTTGCGAGAGCTCGACCGCAAGGCTGGTTTAGGTGCAGGACCAGCCTGTGGCGGGCCCTGAGCCGGTCTGGAAGGCGGTCGTCCTCGGCGTGAAACAGGCGGAGGCTGCTGCTTCGGGGGTGCAGGCCCGGGGGCCGGCGCCCGACGAGGCAAGATGTGTCTGATAGCCTCCGTCTGTTTCTTCACTGCGGAGAACTGCTGTGCAAATTCCTCGACAGTGTCGCCAAAGAGACCAGCCTGAGAAATGGGGGCGTCAAGAAAGCGAACCTTCTCAGCGTCCTTCATTTCCGCCAGATTCAGCCAAAGGTGGCGCTCCTGGACCACCATAGTGGCCATCGCCCTCCCCAGAGCCTGCGCCGTGACCTTCGTAGCTCGTAGAGCATAGTCAGTCGCCGAGCGCAGATCCTGCAAAAGCTCTGGTTTGGGAACACCCTCGTGCAACTCGCTAAGAACCTTGGCCTGATAGACCTGCAGGACGGCCATAGCGTGAAGAGCGGACGCAGCTTGTCCAGAAGCAGCATAAGCCTTCCCCACGAGAGCGGAAGAAGCCTTACATGCCCTGGACGGGAGTTTTGGGCGGTCCCGCCAGGTGGCGGCGGTCTGCGGGCATAGATGCACCGCGATCGCACGCTCCACGGCGGGAACCTCCGTATACCCCTTCGCTGGACCTCCATCGAGGGTGGTGAGAGAGGAAGAATCGCTAAGACGCGTTCTGGCTGAAAAAGGAGCCTTCCACGACTTAGTCAGTTCCTCATGCACTTCCGGGAAGAAAGGAACTGGGGTAGAACGTGGCCGAGAACCACGGTCGTTACCCAGATACCAATCATCCAGCCGTGAGCGCTCAGGACGGGGCGGAGACTTCCACTCAATCCCGATTGCTTTGGCCGCCCGTTCGAGCATGGCCGCCATTTCCGCGTCTGCTACTGACTGAGAACCCGCCCCCGCAGCGGGTGCCTCAGACAGCGCGTCTGCTTCAGATGGCTGCCCACTCTCCGATGCTGCAGACACTTCTTCCTCCCCCGCAGGAGCCCCGAATAACCAATCCAACCCGTACAGAGACGAGTTTTCAAAGTCATCCGAAAGCTTGACCGGCAGACACACAGAGCGCGAGGGACGCTGGGAATTACCCGGCGAAACGCTCGCGCTCTCTCGCTCTTCATCAACACGCGCTGCGGCAGCCTCGTACCTGGAAGTAGAAGGACGAGCCGCGGGAGCGGTTGATGCGAGCCGCTGTCTTTTAGTAAAGAACGCGACTCGCGAACGAAGTGTGCTGAGGGGCATGTCCTCGCAAGCAGGACATCCGCCCTCGCCGAACGCTGCTTCAGCATGGTCTCGACCCAAACACTGAAGACAGAGCTCGTGCCGATCGTTTTGGGAGAGAAAGAAGCCGCAACCAGAAGGACACGGAAGGAAAGGCATAGTAAACACACAAACCCACCGTGTCTGCACTCTTTTAGAGAAATTTGCTCTTTTAGATTTTATTAAGAGGAAATCTGCTCTTTAAGATTCGCCGTCGAAGCACCCAGGGGACTCTCACTGCTACTGCGTTCGAGAAGGAAGAGACCGCTGCCCGTGCCGTAGATCCAACGACGAGAGAGGTGAGTAACGCTGCTTCTCAATGAAGAGACGCTGCATTCGGCTCCGAAGAAACAGAACAATGAGTGTTGCCTAGCCCCCCCCTCTTATGCCTGGATCTCTGGGGCGAAGCGGGCTATGCAAATACTGCATACCAATTCTCATTGGCCTTTTCTCAAAGCTGTCAGAGGTATTCGGGCTCTCAAGAGCGACCCCTAGTCGTCACTTCGACACAACGTCGAACGTGAACGACAGACAGGGAACTGTTTAACGTGAAACTTTGCACATTGCGTTTATATTCCAGGTTCATCTGCTTGCCTGTACAAAATATACATCATCAATAAGATGTTTACTGTATTTTGCCTTTTAATATCTGTGTTTTACTATATTTAATACAAACTGCAAATAACTGGCGGTCAGTGGAGCAAAGCTTCGTTTTGTCTCTTTTTTTTTTGTTTTTTTTGAAGAATGACGATCAAACATCACAAAGAGTAAAGCATAAGAGAAAAGGCAAAAAAAAAAAAAAAAAAACAACACAAGTAAAATTCGTTTTGTCTTTCAGGTGGCGATCCTATCAGTTTATGACGTCACCTGAAAAACTATCCATAATAATAATACATTTTGAGACCTTTAATGGATTAAGAAGACTTCAAAAACTATTGGAATGTGTAAGTTATTTAATCTTTTCCTTTGAATGCAATGTGTTTTGTTTAAATTTATACCCCTGTGTAGTATTTTTTCCACATTTTATTTTATTTAATTATTATTTTGTATTGCAAATGCTTTCTTATTGTTTGACCAAATCTAGTAGGTTATCTAACCACAAAAAATACATTTTAACCCCTGGAACGCAATTTCTACCGGGGGACCACCCTCGAAACGCGATTGGGCTACTTTTGGGCTAGTTTTGAGTAGCAATTGGTTGGGTTTTGTTGTGAAAACCTGGCAAGCCTGGTTTGAGAGGCGAAAGTAAAGCAAAACACTGCATCGCGCTACAGCAGACATATGCTCTTTACTCTCTCACAGAAAAACTGATTCAGTATTCCTCACAGTTAATGCATTTGCTACTGACCTTCGATCCTATTTTGCCATATAATAACCGCAAAAGAAAGTTATGAACATGCTTTTGTAAATATTGGAGATCACGTGTTACAGCGCTACTATCGTTGTATTAAGTGTTTCGGCAAACCCACACAAAGTTATGACCCTAAACGAATGAATGAATGAATAAATAAATAAATAAATAATCGCTGTGATTTTCTGAGTAGAGTCCCAGATGATCTGCGGAGACTCGATATTCTTATCTAATGAAGAATCAATGGCACAAACCTTTCTGTTGGCCGGTTTCTTCGTCTTTTGTTGCGCATGTCACTGGATCACTCGTGTCCTACTCACGTTCCTCTTTAACAAACTCCATCTTCACAGCAGTGGAATGAGAGCTGCAGCTGTTACTCTGGACTTGTTCCTGTGTCTGAAATGATTGGACAGCGGGGTTTCTGCATTTATTGCTGGATGGCTGTAGGAGTGGCTTCCTGAAGATCACAGACTCCAAACTCGTGTAGTGAATTTATTCAGTGCTTGAATTGAATCAAGTCTTATGGGGGTCCCCACTTTTTAGTAATAATGATTTTAAGAGGTAAAACAATAAAAATAACATATACATATATATTGTGTTTATAATCTTGTTTCATATTTTCTCTGCTATTATTGGATATTAAGACAGGCACCTGCAATTCTGGCCAAATCAAAGATATGTTGTGTGTGAATTTGCACATGCTATAATGTAAGCATCATTATTGACCCCTTGTGTTTAATAAAACAATAAAATAAAAAGACTGATTAGTGAAATGAATGAATGATTTAATAAAAAAATGTGAATGATGGTAGGCTAATTGTCTCTAATTTGCTTGATTAGCTAAGCCCTCAAAACATTTAGATTTAGTTTTAGATTCAGTCTATATTTAAAAACATTTTAAAACAAAACATTTAGATTTATAAAAATGTATCAAAAAACTGTAACTAAACAAAAAATTCACTTCATCCCATAAGAAGTGTAGGTTTCCAGTCAAATGAAGTCAGCATCATCAATTCATCTTTGCATGGCACTGAACTCTTCTGTTGCATTAAGGACTATTTACAGACTTTTTGACAAGAATCAGAGGGGCATTAATGCATTTCATAATTATAATGTTTTAAATATAAAGTTTTGAATATAGAAATATTAAACGATTTAAATGACTCTATTTATAGGCTACTTAAAAATGAAACTTGCTTAGAAATGTAAGTCCTTATGTTAACTTTTGAAAAAAAAAATAAATAAATAAATAAAAATTCCAAAATTAATAAAACTGTTGCATTAATTCATTTTCACATATGCAAAAACTACCACTGGCCTTAGATCATCACAATCTCACTAACTTTTATAATTAATGAGACTCTCTAAACTACACACTGAATCTATTGTTTACATTGTCTCTGCTGCTTTCACCATCTGAGGAGCACTGATAGGGAAGCATTTCTATTGGCTGAAGTGGAGTCTCAGAGCAGTTGGAAGTGAAAAGCCGCCCCTCTCAAAATTCACTTCCTGGACTTTGCCTCATCTGTGAAGTTTCAGAGCTGAAATTACATGTGTTTAAGTTCAAAGGATAGAGCAAATGAGGGAAAACTGTGAAAAAAATATGTAAAACAATGGAGGAAAAAACATGTGAAAAGTATAAATGTAAACAAAAACCTCATCAGAAGTCATCTGAACAAAGGATTTATACCAAAAACAAAATGTGTTTAAAATAAAACTGTATTATTTCTCTGCATGTGTCATTATTTAGAGTAAATCCAGTTTGTTTGAATCTCATACATTTTAGTTTATTGAATATTGCTTATTCCACAGCTAGATATATTTTAAGATCTATCATATCTCCCTTCTTTTTAACTCAGTAAATGTAATTGACTTTAAACAGATTTATGCTTATTTTATGCTATTTGAATAAATGCATTCTAAAAATATGAGTATAAAATAAAATATTTGCAAATAGTTAATAATAAACCTTGCTATGATTTTTTTGAAGGAAGAAAGGTTTCATTGTATGACAGACAAATGTGCCTCATATTGAATGTATTAGTTTTATACTCAAAATGGATTGAAATATGCAATTCAAATACACAAATGTTAAGTTTATGCCTAAATATTGTATTGAGTGTATATATTTAACAGATATGTGTATATAACAATGCATGCATGTGTAAAATCACATGTAGTTTGTTGAAGTGCATTAGGTCTGATGTTGTAATGCAGTGAATGAAAGAGTCATTGTGTCTGACGGTGTGTCGTTAGGGTTTAATGGGGGACGGATGTGACATTGGGCTGTAAACGGCTCTCAGATATCAGCACATCGTTCACACAAACACACATATATATATATATGAAGAGTTCAGATGCAAACGCCTCTAAATTTATCTGACATCTTTCTTTAAAACGCATTGTTTCAGGCTCAGATGTATAGGTTTGTAAATAAGTACTGGTTCTTCTGATTGGGCGAGGCTGGGATTTTAGTGAGTTTGAAGTGAAAGTATTTGATATATGTATAATATGTGTCCAGAGCATTCCCTCACTATCATTATCTCATTTTTGACACAAAAACACAACAAAACAGATCTATATTCCTGACAGTAACTTTTACTTATTTAACTAAAATTACCATCTGTCACGAACTGTGCCGTTGTGCCTCCCTTTTTTCCCCTCTAGGGGGAGCCACCTCTCCACTGTGTTTTTGTATAGACTCTGTAGGGACTCCATTTCCCATAACCCCTCTCTCATGCCCCGTTCGTCACCTCTCACCTTTATCCCCTGTCACTTCCTGTATAAATAGAGCGTCATTTCTGTTCCACCTTTGCGAAGTCTTAACTTGCCCCGGCCGTTATTTCTGAGCATTTTCCCTTGTCCTAGTTTTCCCGTTATCGACCCCTCGTAGTTCCCTGGTTTCCTGATCGTTCTCCGCCCGCCTAACGACCCCTGCTTCGTCTTTTGGATTATCCCCTCTGATCGCTGCCAGCCCACAGACCCGTTCGCTTGGACACTCACTATTCTTTTGGATTTACTGTTTTGCTCCCGTTCGCTCCTGTTGACCCATCGCCAGTCTGACCATGAATATGTATTTTAATAAAAGTCTGCATCTGGATCCGCACGCCTCCTGTCTCGTCACTGGGGCTATCGTTACAGATGACTTCGCCACAATAGGATCCAGCGACTTTTATTCCCCTCCCTGCTCAGCCATGGACCCACTCGATCAGCTCTCGCGCCTCAAGCAGAACGGTATGTCTGTTGAGAATTATGTTCGTTGTTTTGATGAACTCATGTTCCAGATCCGCTTTTACGATGACGTTTATTTTATGGACTTGTTTTTCACGGACTGAGTGAGCCGCTTAAATTGAGGCTCAAACGCGAGTGCCCGCGTACGTCGCTCGATGATATTATGGATTATGCTTTGTGTTGTGAGGAGGAACGCGACCACAGAGAGGCGGCCGCGCCGGCGCGCGAACACGACATGGAGGCTGCGTCGGCGTGTGATTTCATACTGCCGCGTTCCTGTTTCACTGACCCACTGGATTATGCACTACAGTATGTGGACTCATTTGATTCTGTGGACTTCGCGGAGGAGGTACGCGACCACAGAGCTGCGCCAGGGCGCGATCACGATATGATGGCCGCGCCGGCGTGCGATTTCATACTGCCGCGCTCCTGTTTTACCAAAACACACGATTATGCCAAGCATTTTGAGGACTCGTTTGTTTATGAGGGTTTCACTGAGGGGGAACATGATCACGAGATGGCGGCCGCATCGGCGTACGATCTTAAGATGGCGGCCGCCGTTCCTGAGTCAGCCCCTGTCAGGGCCGCCCCTCCAGAGCCAAGTTATATCGCAGCGACACTCAACCGGCTGGAGGACATCACAAGATACAACTAGCTGCAGCTGTTCAGCCCCCAGAGTCAAGCATCGTCGTCGCAGCTGCCCCGCCTACAGAGTCAAGCATCGTCGCATCTGCTCCGCCTCCTGAGTCAAGCGTCTTCGCATCTGCTCCGCCTCCTGAGTCAAGCGTCTTCGCTGCGGCTGCTCTGCCTCCAGCATCAAGCCAAGTCGTCGCAGCTGCTGCACCACCAGCGTCAGGCCAAGTCGTCGCAGCTGCTCTGCCTCCAGCGTCAAGCCGCTCCGCCTCCAGAGTCAAGCCAAGTCGTCACAGCTGCTCCGCCTCCAGCGTCAAGCCAAGTCGTCGCGGCTGCTCCGCCTCCAGCTTCAAACCAAGTCGTCGCAGCTGCTGCTCCGCCTCCAGAGTCAAGCGTCTTCGTCGCAGCTGCTGCTCCGCCTCCAGAGTCAAGCGTCTTCATCGCAGCTGCTGCTCCGCCTCCAGAGTCAAGCGTCTTCGTCGCCGCAGCTGCTGCTCCGCCTCCACAGTCAAGCGTCTTCGCCGCCGCAGCTGCTGCTCCGCCTCCACAGTCAAGCGTCTTCGCCACCGCAGCTGCTGCTCCGCCTCCACAGTCAAGCGTCTTCGCCGCCGCAGCTGCTGCTCCGCCTCCAGAGTCAAGCGCCTTCGTCGCAGCTGCTGCTCCGCCACCACAGTCAAGCGTCTTCGCCACCGCAGCTGCTGCTCCGCCTCCACAGTCAAGCGTCTTCGCCACAGCTGCTGCTCCGCCTCCACAGTCAAGCGTCTTCGCCGCCGCAGCTGCTGCTCCGCCTCCACAGTCAAGCGTCTTCGCCACAGCTGCTGCTCCGCCTCCACAGTCAAGCGTCTTCGCCGCCGCAGCTGCTGCTCCGCCTCCACAGTCAAGCGTCGTCTTTGCCGCCGCAGCTGCTGCTCCGCCTCCGCAGTCAAGCGTCGTCGTCGCAGCTGCTCCGCCTCCAGTGTCTAGCGTCTTCGCCGCAGCTGCTCCTCCCTCTGAACCAAGTCACGTTGTCACCGCAGCTCCTCCCTCTGAGTCAAGCTTTGTCGTCGCCGCTGCTGCTCCGCCTCCAGTGTCTAGCGTCTTCGCCACAGCTGCTCCGCCTCCTGTATCAAGCCAAGTCGTCGCAGCTGCTACGCCTACTCAGTCAGGTGTTGTCGCCACCACTGCGCTTCCCTCCGAGTACAGCGCCATTGCCGCTGCTTCTTCCAAGCCAAGCCCCAATATTGCGGTTCTACCCCCCGAGTCAAGCCAAGTCACCGCTGTTCCTTCCTCTAAGCCAAGTCAAGCCACAGCCGTTGCTCCAGAGCCAAGTCAAGCCACAGCCGCTGCTCCAGAGCCAAGTCAAATTACAGCTACTTTACCCGAACGGGCTTACTTGGAGACTGCATTTCTCCTGAATGTGGCTCTATGGGTTGTCTGGGCTACGTATACCACCACCGAGTCCTCAGAGGTGGCGGCTCGTACTGCAGAACCTCTGAGGGTGGCTTTCCCGGAGGAGGTGGCCGAGGCCACGGATCCTCATACCAGAGGGAAGGTCGCACCTGCTCCTTGCACGGTGGTAGCGCCCAGTGAATCACACCACTCTGAGTTCTCACTGAGACCTAATTCAGCCACTGAAGCTTGCTGCAAGCGGTTGGTCCCGCCGAAGGAGGACTGGGACTGGGGCTCCGAACTCTCTCTCTTTCTCTCTATGTGTCTGTCTCTGCTTTGTATTCCAGATCTGTCTGCTCTGCTCTGGTGGGTGCTTGCTTTGCTCTGGCTGGCTATTGCTCCGCCCTGGGGGGCTTCCGTGCTGCCCTGGAGGGCTCCTGTTCTAACTGCTCCACCCTGGGGGGCTTCTGCGCTGCCCTGGAGGGCTCTTGTCCTGTCTCATCCGCCCTGGAGGGCGTCCGATTCGCCTGATCCGCCCTGGAGGGTGTATGATTCTCTCTCGCTGTGTGTGTGCCTGTCTATGCTCTATGTTACAGACCTGTCTGCTCCACCCCCAGGGAATCCCGTTCTGCCCTGGAGGGTTCCTGTCCTGTCTGCTCTGCCCTGGGGGGCTTCCGTGCTGCCCTGGAGGGCTCCTGTCCTGTCTGCTCCACCCTGGGTAGATCCCGCTCTGCCCTTGAGGGCTCCTGTCCTGGCTGCTCCACCCTGGGGGGCTTCTGCGCTGCCCTGGAGGGTGCCTGACCCGCCTGATCTGCCTTGGAGGGCGACTGACCCGCCTAATCCGCCCTGGAGGGCGTCCGACCCGCCTAAACCGCCCTGGAGGGCGTCCGACCCGCCTGATCCGCCCTGGAGGGTGCCTGACCCGCCTGATCCACCCTGGTGAGCGTCTGATCCGTCGGCTCTGCCCTGGAATCTGTCTGCCGCGTTCTAGTGGTCTCCTGAGTTTTTCAGGCAGCTCTGTTGTTATGCTGCCGTTTCGGCACCTCCTGGACTATGTGCCTTTCCTAACCCCATCAGCCCTCATGGACCTGGCCCACCCGTCTGCATTCTGCCCTGCCCCTCCCTTCCCTGTTGTTATTGTTGTTGGACTGTTTGGAGCATCTGGAAGCCGCTCCTAAGGGGGGGGGCTCTGTCACGAACTGTGCCGTTGTGGCTCCCTTTTTTCCCCTCTAGGGGGAGCCACCTCTCCACTGTGTTTTTGTATAGACTCTGTAGGGACTCCATTTCCCATAACCCCTCTCTCATGCCCCGTTCGTCACCTCTCACCTTTATCCCCTGTCACTCCCTGTATAAATAGAGCGTCATTTCTGTTCTACCTTTGCGAAGTCTTAACTTGCCCCGGCCGTTATTTCTGAGCGTTTTCCCTTGTCCTAGTTTTTCCGTTATTGACCCCTCGTAGTTCCCTGGTTTCCTGATTGTTCTCCGCCCGCCTATCGACCCCCGCTTCGTCTTTTGGATTATCCCCTCTGATCGCTGCCAGCCCACGGACCCGTTCGCTTGGACACTCACTATTCTTTTGGATTTACTGTTTTGCTATCGTTCGCTCCTGTTGACCCATCGCCAGTCTGACCATGAATATGTATTTTAATAAAAGTCTGCATCTGGATCCGCACACCTCCTGTCTCGTCACTGGGGCTATCGTTACACCATCATGAACACACACATTTTTTCAATACTAAACACTTTTAAATACTACTATTATTTATATAAAATATTGTTTAGTAAATAATAATATTTAATAAACAACAACAACAACAGCCATCATAAAAGTTGCTAGATAATGTAGTCAAATGGACAAAGACAACACTCTGATATACAGCATTGAACGATGAGATGTGCTCTGGAACAAATAATAGTTTAATGAGACCAAAGACTACTGTTAGATTTACTCAAAACTAATTATATCTCATGTTTAACCACTATAGATACATCAGAGCCAGCGGTAAACTCCAGAAGATCTGGCCAAAGGTGAGACTGCTCATGCGATGTTATCTTTATTAACAAACTACATTCTCACCTGAAAACCATATGCATTCTGTGACACACAAACAGTATGTTTTTTGTGTAAAATGTAAATATTTGTTAAACCTACTTTGAGAGTCCAAAAAACAACAACATAGAGGAACACAAAATCAATGTCTGTGTCTCCTTATGATATATTGAGATCTTATGAAGTGAGACGATTGGTCTGTGGATGAAACTGAGCATTATTTATAACATTATTAGCTGTAATCCAGAGCCTCAGACAAACAGGGAAATCAGATTCATTCCATGAACTGGTTCTTCTGGAAGGTTTGATTCAATGAACTGGTTCAGTTTATATAATCACACAATGAAATAACGTAGATGCAATTATATTATTAAAGCACCCAATAATGATGTTTAATAAACTAGTCTTCATCAGCTCAGCTTTACATGAACAATGATAAACCATAAAAACCTTAATTTCTCCTCTTCATTGAAGCTCTCAGTTCACACATGCTCATATCAGCGGCTCATTGGTCGGTTACACTTTATTTTGATAGTCCACTTTAGACATTCTACTAACTGTATGTAACTTTGTAGCTACATGTCAACTACTTGTCAACTACATATCAACTAAATCTCATTATTTGCAACTACATGTCCACTAAGTCTCAATGTAGACTTTAGGGTTAGTTTAGGGTAGGTTTAGGGTTAGTTGAATAAGTTGACAAAGAAAGTGTTAGAAGATATTAAGCAGACTGTCTACTAATACTCTACTAACTGCTAGTTGACATTTTGTTGCAAAGTTAATTACTGTTAGTAGAATATCTAAAGTGGACTATCAAAATAAAGTGTTACCCATTGGTCTTCAGTTGGAGTCGAACCGTTTCCTCAGTTCAGTGACTGTTGGAGGAACTGAATCAGTTCATTGATCACAGGATCACATTCAACACTATTTTGGCTCATTTCCAGTTGGAGTTGCTGTCGAGGGTCAGAAAGTGAGTTTTGGTCAAAAGAATGATTCGCTCGTGAACCGGACGTCACTCCGCACCGTTTGCCTGAGGATCTAGGTTTTCAGGTAATAATAAATAATGTTCAATTTTGTGCTCCTCGATATGGGCAGCCAAGGAAAAAGAAAGTCACTGGCATCTTGGATGATAACAGCAAATGTTCATTTTTCCATTCTAATCTTCTTAATTTGGACTAACAAGCCTCTCTGAACTACAGTCTATAAGTATGATTGATACGTTATGTGTACATTCTCAGCTGAATGCTCAAAATATCTATTTTTTGTGTTAATATGTGATGTATACCTAGTGCAGCTTCAGATTTCCAGATAAAACACAATAATACTGTCTTGCTGAAATAGTTCTAATAAATTCGCTGTGAATCCACTATTTCGTAAGAATGTGTCGATTAATGCAGACTTGTCTTTGTTTAATAATAAAGAATGCAGTGTAGCACACAGACTTTAATAATCATTGTGAAACTGCTGTTTATTTTGCTGCATCAGCAGTTATAGGGTTAATGCAAGAGTGAGTTAGACTGGTGCACCTGCAAACTGTATTGTTTCATCAGTTATTCACGTTAGCATTTGGCTATCATATCCACCATTATTGATTTGTGAAGTGTTTAGCAGCTAAACTTTAGCTGCAGGGATGATGCTCTTATGGGCATGATGTTTTTATGTCATTATTTTAAGAACGGATTGGAGCAGTGCTATTGTTTTTCTATCCTGATAAAACCTTCATTGTGTCAAAATTCAAATTAAGCATAGATGTGAACTGTACTTTTTGTGACTCACAACCAGAAACTGTCCTTCATCTTTTTTGCCATTGTGTTCATACAAGAAAACTTTAGCAAGACATTTGCCAGTTTAGCTGCAGTATTAATGTCATGTAGAGAAAAGAAGAGACTTTATAACATCTCACTGTTACTGATTTATCATCAGCTCAAAGCATTATGGGTAGAATCTCTCATCAGTCTATTCTGATTCATCAACACAGTTTCACTGATGATCCAGAACTATAAAACCCAAACCCAAACCCAGGATAGAGCGGCTGAGTGAATGTGGTGTGTTGTGTGTGGATGAGGCTCATTGTGTCAGAGACGCTGTAGAAGGACAGAGTTCCTGCACTGTGATCCACATACACTCCTATTCTCCTGCTGATGGACACAACAGGGAGAACAGTCTCTATGTCATTGTGTCTGAATGAGTAACTGGAGGAAGAACAGATCAAACTCCAGGACTGATCATTAAATCCAAACAAACACTTAACACCTCCCTTCCTGCTGATGCTCTTATATGACACTGATATAAACACATGATCTCCACTCCACTCCAGCTCCCAGTAACAGCGTCCACACACACTCTCTCTACACAACACCTGATATACAGCATCAAATCTGTCTGGATGATCAGGATATGACTGGACTGTGTCAGTGCAAATAATCACTCTGTTGTTCTCAGACAGATGGAGGCGTTTATTCACTGTGTTCAGATCCAGAGTGAGCTGATGGGAATCTGATGGAGATAAAACACATCAGAATCAGGAATTATGAATCTGTTTGATCTTTTCATGAAGCTGAACTCTTCATGTTCAGTGTATCATCAGTGTCTCAGTACAGATGAGCAGATATCCTGTGCAAATCATCATTTACATCATCAGTTATAAAACTCTTCTTTCAACTTCTACAGGAAGAACATGAACACACTCAGTGAGTTTTTCTGCTTGTTTTCTTACTGACTTACATTGTAGGAAGTCCTTCCTGGTCCTGGGAACAATGTTGGTGGATGTGACTGTGGAAATCAACAGACATGAACAGTGTGATTCTCATGATCCTGCATCATTCCTAAGACATTTCTAATATGATGTTCTCCATGATATGAGATCATGACTAACACTAGCTTCTCTCGATACAATTAACAAGAAAAAAAAAAACAAAAAACAAAAACAAAAAGAAGTCCTCTAACACAAGCTTGCGTTTACTTTTTTATTCTATCTACTACTTTTTATATATTATAGAATTTACAAAAGTCCGTTGCTACATGTACTGCTTTAGGCTAAATGACACTTGTCATAGCACTTGCATGTTATTGCTCTTTTGTTGATTTTGATTGCTTCTATTGTCCTCCTTCGTAAGTTGCTTTGGATAAAAGCATTTGCTAAATCTCTAAATGTAAAAAATGTGTACTTGTTTCTGAGAGCAGATGAATCTCCAGGACTTTACCTCTGTCTGAGATCTTCTTGAGCTCCTCTTTGCAGAAATCCTCCAGTTTGTCTCTCAGCTGATGGACAGATTCTCTCAGATCATCAGAAGAGAAAAGAGAACTGAAGTGTTTCTCATTTTCGTCTGTAGGTTCAGGAGGTGCTGAGAGAGACTGGAAACTCTACAGAAAACAGAAATCAAATCTCATCAGCTCCACACTTCACCCAATAACCTGCACCAACATCAGATTTGACTGATCTTTAGTAACTCAATCCAGCACTTTCACAGTATCAGCTTCATTCTTCTCATATTCATTATATCACATTAGAGCTACAGATTCTAGTATTTGACACTTACACTAGATGTGAACTTTCTAGGAAATAGTTTGGATGATAAACATCTGCTAAGAACATAAATGTCCATCTAACAGCTCAAGCACATCAATGGAGTCTCATTGTAGGGTTGAAATGTTTCTCTGTGAGTCTCTGGCTCAAGTCCACTATGATGGTGTTGTTCTAGATGTCTGTTACCTGCAGGAACTGGATGTGATCCTGTGTGTGTGAAAGCTGCTCCAGCTCAGCGTCTCTCCTCCTCAGATCATTGATCTCCTGCTCCAGTCGCTCCAGTCGTCCTTCAGCTCGACTCACTGCAGCCTTTTCCTGATCTCTGATCAGCCGTATCAGCTCAGAGCGGCTTCTCTCAATGGAGCGGATGAGCTCAGTAAAGATCCTCTCACTGTCCTCCACTGCTGTCTGTGCAGAGCGCTGTTAGATAGACACACAGTGATTCAGGCTTCAGTGGGACTGAAAGAGACAAGAGAGTCTGAACTGAGACTGAGACAAACTTCTCTTCTTCTCCAGACTCACCTTATGAGACTCCACAGTCTCTCTCAGCTGCTGAACATCTTTCTCTCTCTGCTGGATTCTCTGCTGGAACGTCTTCTGCGTCTCCTTCAGCTGCTTCTGCAGGACAAACACATGATAGTGAATGACACAGAAAACTACTGACACTAAATCATTATGTGAACAGATGAATGCAGTAAAAGTGGAGCTGATAACTAATGGTTGTAGATTAAAACTTTAGAAGGGATGATTGATATTTTACTACAATCATACATAAATTAAATCAATTTCAAACTATACATTTAAGTAATATAAAACTAAATTTGACAGAAATGTAGAGCTTCACGCTCACAGAGTTTCTGTGTACTGCATAATTAAGCTGTGACTCTAAAAAAATTGAACTATTGGATCAGTACACTGAGCATTAACTTGATCATCATGAAATCCAATTTACATAAAAACTGATGATTGATCAGAACCAAAGCCAAATTTCAAAGTATAGCTGTAAATGACTATCTAGATCATCTAGATCCAGATTTACTGCACAGAAAGCGTTTGTGTTTACGGTGTATTTTCAGCAAACAGTGCAAGTGTTTTGTCAGCTGCTGTTCATGTCTGTGGTGTTCAGTGTGAATGCTGTAAGTTGTTAATATGGTGCTGATATAAACACATATGAAATGAGTGTCAGCAATATTTCATCAGTGTCTAGATTTAAATACCTGTTTCTCTGTCCTCTGTGCTGCAGCTGATACAGTGTCGTGGTTTTTATGTTCATCCATCGTACACAGCACACATATACATTTCTGGTCAGTGCGACAGAAAACCTTAAGGATCTCCTCGTGTTTCTGGCAGATCATCTCCTGCAGTCGTCCAGTGGCATCAGTCAAATTGTGTTTCTTTCCTGTAAACAAACTCTCATGATGTTTAAGGTGATTCTGACAGTAAGAGTTCAGACACACCAGACAGGACTTGACGGCTTTGTATTTTCTTCCAGTACAGACGTCACACTGCACATCTCCAGCTCCAGCGTAACAGTCAGCAGTAAGTTTGGTCTTCTTCAGTTTCTCCACCATTTCAGCCAAGATGGTGTTTCTAGCTAAAGCAGGTCTTGGACTGAAGGTCTGTCTGCACTGAGGGCAGCTGTAGACTCTCATCTGATCCTCCTGATCCCAGCAGCCTGTAATACAGCTCTTACAGTAACTGTGTCCACAGGGAATGGCCACTGGATCCTTCAGGAGATCCAGACACACTGCACACAAGAACTCATCCTGAGAAAATCTGGCTTCTGCCATTTTACTGATGAATACAGAAACACAAACACACAACAGCTCAACTACACTTCAGTTTCTCTTTCTCTGAACTCATGTGTTTCCTGTTTCCTGGTTCTGTGTTTGAGTGTGTTAAACAGATGTGTCTCTGTAAAGCAGCTTCCTCATTCCTGCTGAGTTTAATTTCAACACATCTGACTGTTATTAAAGTAAATGCAAAGAGCTTGATTAATTGATTCAGGTGTGTTTAATCTGAGATCAAACTAAACTCTGTGGAAAAGGGACTCTCCTGTCCTGGACAAGGTTCTACTAGAATGTTTTGTAATATTTTTTTAGGAGAATTACAGTTAAAACCCAAGGAACAGATATGATGAACAAAAACCAGGAGTCAGAGATTCAATTAATCGAAGTCAGGTTACTGAAGAAAATAATTTGCAGTTTCATCAGCAGAAGTCAGCTTCAACACTCTTGATGGAGTTCGTAAGCCACTCTGCATACAAGTTTACAATCCTGATACTTATACTCTAACAGAGATAGTATTTATTTCAATACATACGTTAGGAAGATCTTGTTTGGGCGTCACACTAAAATCATATCTTTACTTCAAGGCTGCCTAGTTCTAGCAGGACTCTTTATCAGTATGGTTCATTAAACACATACTATGTGCAGCATCTTAGAAGGGAGAACATAATAAAGCATGATTCACTTTAATATCTATCAGAAAGACATGTAGACTGATGTCCTGATCACTCACAGACCAAGTAGATGGCCTCTTGTGACATGGCATTGTGACCCTGGAGAAAGAGAGAACTCAGCAGGCAAAGAGAATACTGTTACACATCCAATTCTGACTATAGTGGGCCTCAGCAGTCTTCAAATACTAAAACTACTAATTCAATCATCAAATAATTTGGGGGGTTAAATGATGCTCAATAACTTGAATAATATAATTAATATTGTTATAAAGATCACGTTGAACTCCGCGGTTCCACTTCTTCACATTCATGTCTGATTGTTTATTCACTGCTGCTACAGTCAGCTTCATCCAGACAGTCACTATTGATCTGTGAGTTTAGGCCTGTAATACATTCCCTATCACTGCAAACATAAAGATCTGGAGGAGCGTTGTGAACAAAAGTCTTATTACCACAGAAGTGAGGCACAAATGTTGAAGCATTACTGGACATCTGCTAAACTCAAGCACATCTGTCCTCTGTGTTCATTTAATTAATCTCCTGACTCCTGCTCACTATGATAACTTCTGTTGACAGTTTCTCGTGTGCGACAGCAGAGCACTGGATGTGATGAAGCTCCTTCCACACGGCGGGCAGCGGTACGACTTCTCTCCGGTATGAACTCTCTCTCCCCGACTGACCGAAACTCTTGTGGCAGTGCGAGCACTTGTAGGGTTTCTCTCCCGTGTGGACTTTCTGACTGTGTTGTCATTAGAATTGAATTGTATTTGTGTTGATGTTAAGTTACCCGACAGCCGCTAGAGGACAACCCTGTGTTGTATGGTATTACTGTGGAAGTGTGCCGAGTAAAGCCATATATACAACAGGTATCCAGGTCTCAGCTTCTTCATATGTATGCCCTGAAACCAAACAAAACAATACAATACGTGTTAAAGCATATTGATGCAAACATAACACAAATTGGAGACGAGTAAAAAAAAGTTCCCACTGGCTATATCAAGCTGTCGGTCAAGAGAAAAGGATGGCTATGATTATTGGACATGTTGATGCGTTCAACGAGACAAGAGAGCAATGGATTGCGTATGTTGAATGTTTTGAACACCTGGTGGAGGCTAATGACATTAGCGAAGAGAAAAGAGTGTCAGTTTTCTCAGTGTAATGGGGCATCCACTTACGGACTTTTACGTCGCCTCATTGCACCATGAACTATAAGGAGATTGTGGATACACTGCAAGCACATTTTACCCCCAATTGTGATCACCGAGAGGTTCAAATTTCATAAACGGAATCAGGCAGAGGTGGAAAGTGTTGCACAATATGTGGCATTGTTAAAGAAGTTAACTGGTGACAATTTAAATCATGCATTACAAGAAACTTTTGACTGAGTCTGCGCTCATGTATCAAAAGGCTGTGGATATATGTCGATGGAGGCTGTAATTCATTGAAAGTAAATGCCATGTCTCTGTCATCAGAATTGCCCAATGAGAAATGTCACAGATGTGGAAAGTCCAACCATGTCCAAAATGAGTGTTTTTACAGAGAACAATTGTGTTGCAGCTGTGGAAAGAAAGGCCACATTGCACGGATGTGCAAATGTAAGAAAACAGAGGTGAAAATACCTAGAACTTAAGGAAAAGGAAAAAGTGTAAATAGGAAGGGACGGGTAAAGAAAAGACCAATCCACAGAGTGGAGGCTAATATGGAAAACAGTGATGAAGAGACTAATTCTGACACTGATGCTGAACTGACACTACACAAAGTGACAGCAACACTGCACAATCCTTCACCAGTGAGCATAATGAAAAGTGAAACTGATTCAGTGTCATCTGTAATAAAAGTACAACCAAAAATTAAAGGATTGCCAATCGAGATGGAGGTGGACACTGGCACAGTGGTCTCTATAATCTCAAGTAAACTGTACAGAGATACAGTAAACCCAGCTTTATGTGCTGAACATTATCCATTACCCCGAATAGAAGATTTATTTGCTTCACTGGCTGGGGGACAAAGATTTAGCAAACTAGATCTTTCACATGCCTACCTGCAGATTCCTGTGCATGAAGATTCACGTAAACACCTTACGATCACGATTCACAAAGGGATGTTTGTATACAATAGATGTAGACCTTTGGCAAGGTCCTAGGGTTGAGGGGTGTAACAGGGACACAGCAATCAGGACACTAACCCTGTAGTGCCTAGCAATGGTTGCAGGATGGCAAGATGTCCAGACCAGAAGTTGACAAGAAGGTCCAAAAACCTGAAATATAAAATGGACATACAAACCCAACCAAAGAAATAAATCTTGAACATTGTAGTAGAATAGTACTCACCTCAGTGGCCGGTGCCACAGAGGGGCTTACAAGCTATTACCAACCCAAGTAGTGTGTGCTTTCAATCTCAATAGAAAACATGGACCCTATCCCAGCCAGACCCACAGATTTGACAAGAACAAAAAGGGTCCAGACATGCCTGGAGAGCTGAACATCTCCTTCAGCTGCTTCTGCAGGACAAACGGATGAAAGTGAATGACACAGAAAGCGTCTCAGTTTACGTATGTAACCATGGTTCCCTGAGAAGGGAACGAGACACTGTATCCTCTAGAGGTCGCTTTGGGGAACAACGACTTTCAGTGACTTCATCCCTCCGGCCAAGGCCTGAGCTGCCTATCACAAGAACTTACCTGTAAGTGCAGGGCTGAAAGAAGCCTAACCCTGGGGCAGAGCTCAGATCTGGAATCAGAGAAGGGGACTCCTTCAGGGATATAACCATCTGTCTAGAACAGAGTCTAGACATTGGTACGTCACCAAGAGGTTACCAAGTCCTGTGCGACCTTGCTCAAGAGCTGGCAAGGCAGGTATTGGCACCTTGATTAGAAGTATCAAATAAGATACAAAAGCTGAGTGTAGCCCAAGAAACCAGGGCTCAACATCTCAAGAAGGGGTACGGAGCTGAGCGTGTAATCCCCACCATATAGGTTTTTAGAAAGAACACAGAAACTAGTGTGCATTCTTACCACCTTGTGGATTTTAGAATGTGCCTGGAAGGCCAGGTCACCAAATACCATTCATGGAAGGAGGCTCTGGAAACAGAGAACTCAAACCCAATCAGAGGGAGGTTCTATATCTCAGGGAGCAGAATCGCCATTTAATAAGGGGAGCACTGAAAGCTCAAATTGGCAATTCTTGGTGGAATACCCTGGAGCAGAGGGGTTCCATCTCCAAATAGGAGGAAGTTGCTCAACAGGGGACAGCATGCTCACAGAGGACCCTCACCTAATGAGGGGAGTGAAATAGACTGATTTAGCAATACTCCACCAGGGCTACGACCTGGAATATCCAGAGCCATACAGAGCAGAGGCTCTACTCTGAGACCAGGGACCTGAAGGGTCAGCAGCCTCTGCACAGATGAGTGTAGCGGGAAACAAAACACATTGGGTGGAAGTAAGCGGCCGATTTATCCAGTGAGGTTGTGACAAGCTCTGCTCAAGAATGGCGAGCATTCAGCAGCCATGGGGTGGATACCTAACCATTAACGAAGGGGAGGATCTATACACTCTGCCCAGGCAGGTGTACTCAAATGACCCTGTCTCAGCAGGGGAGCACAATCAGAGGAGGTTGTTACCAACACTCAATATAATAGCCGGGGCAAGTACGCAGCAGCCACGGGGTAGGTGTCCAATCATTCAAGAGAGGATGATCTGCCCTTTCCACCCAGAGATAGTGTGCTCAAGCAACCCTGCCTTAGCGAGGGGAGCACTGCCAAGCCTCTCCAAGACTGGAGAGACATAATAGCAAGAAAAGAGGTCTGATGACCTAAGCTGCTGAATTCAATGGCTGCAAGGTGAATGCCTAGCCATTATAGGCAGGAAGGATCCACCCATACTTCCCATAGGTGGCGTGCTTCAAGTGACCCTGCTTGAGCGAGGGGAGCACTGCCATTCTCATTCAAAGCTGGGAAAGGTATCACAGGGAAGGTATAAAGGTCTAGGCCCTTTAAAACCTCAGAAGAGGGTAGTGTGACCTCCGCCTAAGGCTTTAGCATGGCGGGGAGAAAGCACATCGGGTGGCACATACAAGGGAAGGAAGTAAATTTGATGAACCAAGTTGCTAGTCTAAAGACTCCAGAAGGCCAAGGGCCTTTAATATCCACAATAGAGTAACCTCACCACCGTACCTTACAAAGGAGCCACAGGGCAGGTGCTCAACTCTCCGCAGAGAGGTGGACCTACCCTAATTGACCAGCGCTAGATGACACCAGGAGGGGGCATCAGGGCGAGACCCAGCTTCGAGGGGAATTCCAAATGCTCACATAGTCAAATACCTGAAGTGGTATGGACATGCATTAATACCCTCAGCTAGATTTGAGGAGGTACTCAGCCAGCCTTCCCTAGAGGGTAACCAATGGTAGCAGAAGCCCAAGATAGGTTTCTCAGACTTCTTGTAGAGACCAGAAGGAGCACCTGATCTATCAGGGGGGCCAGCTCCTTCAAACACCCTCATGCAGAGGGGAGCGGCGCCACGCCCTGAGGCATCTAACCATGACAAACCCAAAGATTTGTGCTTTCTATCTCGATAGAAGCACGGGCCTCACTCTAACCAGATCATGGAAGGGTATAGGGCTCAATTATGGCTGGAGAGCTATTGCTTCTCAGAGACAATGCTCAGAAAGGGTTTCCGCAGAAACACCTAAATCCAGTTTTCAGTGGCGAGGGTGAAATCAAGCTCAGTCCGCAGAAGAGCGATTCACCAGACCACTAGCGTGAGAGACTGGGTTCTATAGCCAGGTGTCTACCAGGGATGTCCAGGGGCATCCAGTGAAGTGAAAACCTCAGAGGGCTCGCCTGGAGAATGGACTAAAGAGTCCAAAAGACCTGGAGAGAAACAGGTTACCTGCACAAGGGGACCAACAGGCCCTGGGACTGCAGTAATGTACGGGAAGCCTAACATAGGAGATACTCCTGTAGTGCCGCTTGATCTGGTTGCAAAGACTGGTGACCGAATCTACAAGCGGTAATCATCCAGCAGCAACCGGGGGCCTGACACGAAAAGAGGGTCCCACCTGAAACACAGGAAGAACACACAAACAAACCGTACACACTGCAACCCAGCCCATGGCTGGGTTAATTACAGATATCCATATATATATAAATATAAAGGATCATACTCACCCAGAGCCATCAGAGTACTTGATACCCAGAAGGTTAAGGCGGACTCTGTCTATGCCAGAGTGATGGCAGGAGGTTCATCAGGCGAGGGGCGGTGTGCTACAAAACCCTGCCTTGGCAAGGGGAGCACTGCCGGTGGGACGGAGCAATACCAAGCTCATCTAATGTCCTGAGACATACAAGGGCTAAGGAAGGTCTCCGACCTGGGCTACCGAAGCAAAAAACTCCCAAGGTTAGGGCCTAAATACCCCGGAGGGCAAGGAAACCTCTGTACATGACCATGTAGCAGCAGAAAGCCCATTGGGCGGCAGCAAGCGGCCAACATTCGATGGGATCCTGAGGGAGTGTTTAGTAGCCATAGGGTAGATGTCTAGACCTACCCAACTAGCCCTAGGACGGCGTGCTACGGAACCCTGCCTCAGCGAGGGGAGTGCCACCAAGTCCTGAGATGAGCATGGAGCTCACTAGCACCTACAGTTTTGGAACTGAGGTGAGCTCCTGGACCAGCCCTCTGGGCAGGGGGCCTCCGGTTAACCAACAGTTGCGCTAGATCCACAAGTCCAACCTGTCAAATAGCGGGTGAAGTTGTTCTGTGCCTCGACAACAGAAGTTTCAACACAGAAAAATGTGAAGGCAACTGGAGGTTACCTGAACAGAAGGGCCAAGGTCCTAGGGTTGAGGGGTGTAACAGGGACACAGCAATCAGGAGACTAACTCTGACGTGCCTAGCGATGGTTGCAGGATGGAAAGATGTCCAGACCAAACCAGCCAGGGGGTCCTGTCGACAAGAAGGTCCAAAAACCTGAAATACAGGAAGAACAGACAACCCCTACCAATTTTAGAAGTAAATACATTTGAACATTGTAGTAGAAAAATACTCACCTCATTGGCTAGCGCCACAGAGAGGCTTACAAGCTGCTACCGACCCAATTAATGTGTGTTTTCTATCTCACTAGAAAACATGGACCCTAACCCAGCCAAATCCATAGATCCAACAAGGACAAAAATGGGCCCAGACATGCCTGGAGAGCTGTTGCTGCCCAGAGTCAACGTCCAGAAAAGGGTTTCCACAGAAACACCTTTGTCCAGAGGAAAGGAGATTAGGGGAGAGCCACTCTCAAACGAGAGGGGGGCCCTACTCCAATACATGCATGGAGATGGGTGGATAGTAGAAGCAAGAAGCCCCTCGGGCAAGTACATTTAACCAACAAGGAAGAAGGTTCAACTGAGCTTAATGCAGGTGCCATAAAACCTCACATTAGGGAGAGCATGGAGAGTAAAGTTTCAAAGAAAGCTCTTACCTGCACAGAAGGACCAACAGTTCCAGGGAATGTAGTAATGTGTCAACAAACCAAAACATCATAGCTCTGGAAAGTCTCCCTTGTCAGAATATCAGTCAGGAGAAGCCACGACCCCCACAAACTCAATCCCTTCCGTGCCTGGCAACGGAGTTCATGAATTGCGGGGGGGAGGGGCAGACGCACGCAATGGCCCCACAGGGATATCGCATGCATAATCTTAAACTGACGATACAGCGTCAAAAATAATGCGAGTCATCAAGTGTCTAATATAGAAGACACGGATCAAAACACACTTCTAACAATGCTTGCTGACAGGAGGTAAGAAAACAAAGCTTACCAAAGATGCACGACTTCAAACAGAATGATCGCTGAAGAAGAAGAAGAGGATGATGTGTTCGACAGGCGCCCTCTTATACTGGGAGGTCGCGCTAGTAAGACGCGCCGGCTGCGACAAGTCAAGCCGGTGGTGACGTCATAGGCTGCCACCGGCCGGTACTGTTGTAGTTTTTGCATATGAGCTTCAGACACGGGTCACGAAGGAGTCATTCCCCAAAGCGACCTCTAGAGGACGCAGTTCAAGTTCCCTCGGAAGGGAACTACTGACACTAAATCATCATGTGAACAGATGAATGCAGTAAAAGTAGGGAGAAGCAGTTTAAAGGTTATTTATGAGTGATTCTTAGACTATTTATGTTCTTTGATCATAATTTTAAAAATACATATAATTTTGGACAAATTCCTCTTTCTTTGTCAATCGCACAATAAAACCACCTTAAAAAATTACTTCCTTTCTATTATGATTTTTTCATACTTTTTAACCTGCTTATAGGTGTCAAAATCACTGTTTTCTCCTTGTCGCACTCCCAGACTTTTAAACTTCAACAATGAAAATACAGTTTAAAAATATGACTTATCTGGTAACAATTATTGTACCTGAATTAAGCACTAGTAAAAGAATTAAAATACATTATAATATTTAATGTGAGACCACTATCAATATTATTTTTTATACAAAATATAGCTGTGGCACAGCATTGGTGTCATTTCCACCACAACACTGAAATGTCCCTTTAAAAAGTGTGTGTGAAAGATTGTTGAGGTGGTTTCTGTGGAACTGTTTAGTGGCATCAGAGCAAATGCTGGACATAGAGGGAATTTAAATGTACATCAACAACAAATGAAGAAAAATCAATGTAAATATCGCTTGATCAGTTCATATATTTATTCTATGTCATTTCCAAGCATGCTGTACCTTCAAGGGTGTTTTTAAAAAGTTTAAAATGTTAAGTTAAATAAGAGTATTTTGCATACATAAAAAGCTAAGTATTAATTCAAAGCTAATCAGTGAAGCTAGCTTCCATTTTTTTCACAAAAAACTACAGAAATGTAATTTCCACCACAGTCATTTCCATCTCACTGCCCTCTGTGGTAGAAATGACATGTGTGGTTATAAAGTACATTGGTAATAAAAGTAGTAAAGTAATAAAATAAAGTAGTAAACGTAATTAAAGTAATAACATTTTCACCCTCATTTCCTGTAATAAATCTATTTTACAATTGATACGGAAAAAAAAAAGTTCCTCTCAGCACCTTTTTGACAAAAATGCGATTTTTAATCCTAGGGCCTTTAACTATAAAAGTATAAAATTATTATATTTGATAATAGGCTTTTATTCTGTTGACAAGGCTTCAAAATTAAATTGACTACTTTTTACACTTTAGTTTGGCATATAAAACAAACCTGTTTTCTGCAAAACAAAATCGTACTAAAAGCTATTTTTTTTAGATATCGACCTCAAATTTGGAATACAACTTGTTTAGATTTATGGCTTTGAATTTCTTTGAATTTCTGAGTTGTTTAATTCAAAATATTTTATAAAATATATATTTAAAAAAATTGCTCATAAATAATTTCTATAAACTTAAACCTCTCTAACATTTTTTGGTTTAAATTTTTTACAGCTTTTTAACTTTAACAATTATCTGCCAAGGGTCTTCTTTAAAATGAGACCACACTTACGTCTGTACTCCCAATATTATTCTATTAATATTTTTATGACAGTTTTTTTAAATGGACATTTTTTGTCCACTATGAACCTCTGTGTAACTTTTTTTTTTTAATTGATGCACAAGAGTTAATGACTTGTGAATTGAGTTGTAATGAGTTTAATGAGTTTAAGAATTGTTGTAATAAATATCTCTACTGTTTCCCCACAGTCATGTTAATGTATTGTCATTTCCACAACACACACATTTTTTTTAAAGTATTTAAAAAGTTCTCATCACACATTTAAAAAATATCCAGTTGATGAGATCATACTTAATATAAAAAATCAAGTTATTTAATATCTAAAAAGCTCTTACCCAAACCAATATTTAATTTGAGAGTGTGACAGGTGTACAGTTCAGTATTTGGTCCTTAGGGCAGATAATTTATCTCATTGACAAATGTATAATTATTGTACATTGTGGAAAAACTCGTAAAACTAGTTACAAAATTATCTTAATTCTTGAGTGGCATAAGTTATTCTATTTTTAAATAACAGCTGTATATTAAGGAAATGACATTTGTTCATTGCAGGTAAAATATTAACAATTTATCTTGTACTCTAAGTTTGTCCTCTTACAGACCTTAAAACTAGACAAATTATTTAAACTTATGAGACTATGTTAAATGACTTTTGATCAAGTTTCTTTTATTCAACTTCACAAAGCTAAAAGTGCCCCTAGTTGAAGAAACACCCTTATCTGAACTGATAATGAACAGCTGAAGGCTCAAACTCTAAATGAAATGTATAATTTAATAATAATGCCTGTTTCACACTGGAAGCATAAGTATTATGACAGTAAAACTGACACAGATGTAGAGCTTCACACTGACAGTGTTTCTGGTGCATAATTAAACTGAAGCTAAACAAAATAAATGACTGAAGTAAACCTATGAATCACTAAAATCATCTGGATACAGCAGATTTACTAAACAAAGTCATCCGTCATTGCTTTACACTTGTATTTTGACTTATATAAGTGTATATTTTGTCAAAGAACAGGTGAATATTTCACTCCATTAGTTTATGTCTCTAAATCTATCAGTGTTTAGTATTAAATACCTGTTTCTCTGTGCTGCAGCTGATACAGTGTTGTGGTTTTTATGTTCATCCATCATCTCTTTCCCTGAATTCATGTGATTCCTGGTTCTGTGTTTGAGTGACGTGTGTAAAACAGGTTTGTCTGTGAGCCTGTGAAGCAGGTTCCTCATTCCTGAGTTTAGTTTTCGACACACTTGAATGCTATTACAGTAAATACCCTGCAAACAAGCCTGCACTGGCCTTTTACAGGCCCACATAGGGCTAGCCTAAGAGCCCCCAGTGGGCTGCCAGCGCAGGGCCCCTGAGATTTTGCTCATTGGCAAAGCATTGGCCCCTTAGCGCTGGCCCTGCATGGGTAGCCCTCACTTAGCCCCCACTATTAATCTACTACAACACTAAATCTGTTTCACCTTAAATACTTTTCAGCTACCATAAATGAGTCTTTAAAAAACTGTAAAATCTGAAATGGATGCAGTCACCACATGTATTGTACTGTACAATATGTATTGTACTGTATTGTCAAAAATGTACAGTAGTCAAAGGGATTTCACATCAATGGATTTATTCAATACAAAATTGAATAAATCCAAGAGGTTACAAGACTTGTAACCAAGAGGTTGCGAGTTCGAGTCCCAGGTCCGGCAGGGATTGACGGTGGGGGGAGTGAATATCCAGCGCTCTCTCCATCGTCAATACCACGACTGAGGTGAGACCCTTGAGCAAGGCACCGAACCCCCAACTGCTCCCCGGGCGCCGCAGCAATGCAATGGCTGCCCACTGCTCCGGGTGTATGTTCACGGTGTGTGTGTGTGTGTGTTCACTACTGTGTGTGTGCACTTGGATGGGTTAAATGCAGAGCACAAATTCCTAGTATGGGTCACCATACTTGGCCTCACGTCTCGTCAAAATTCAATTCAGACTATTACAGCTATAGCCAAAAATGTAAAATATACAAAAAGTCCAAAAAAACGAAAGAAAGCAAACAAAGAAATGTAAGACTGTAGGTGTCACAGGTGGCTCATTCCAACTGCCACCAGAGAGAACCATCTCCTGAGTACTAGTTCACCAATTCGGACTCCATTTCCCATGATCCCATACCTGGTGCTGATCACCTGCCAGGTGTCGGCCATTACCATTCCCTTTATAAGCCATGCTCACACTCAGTACTTTGTGAAGCAGGTGTGATAAATGTGGGAATTCAGAAACAGTAAATCACATTCTTCTAGAATGTGATGCCTATGAAAGAAAAAGAAATCAACTTATCCATAAATTAGGATTGATGGGTTATGATAAAGTATCACTCAAGACACTATTAGGCAATAGACAAATGCAATCTAGAATTAATTCTGAATTATTCAATTATCTAAAAAAGACAGGAAATATGGAAAGAATATAATTTTTATTTTACGTCTCCTACCAAATCTATGTACACTTCAAACTCCAGATCAGTAGGTGGCGGTGATGCACCTTTTACGTTGGTTTGCCTAAACCGCCAAAAAAACACCAGAAGAAGAAGTACTTTGTGAAGTCTTGCCATGCAAATATTTCTTAGCATTATCCCCATGACAGCTTCTCTGGTTTCGACCCTGATTGTTAACTTGTTTATTGATTGTTCTCTGCCGGCCTTGTGGACTATATCTGTTGTCTGGAACTGCTCTGTTTATTGTCTTCAGCCCTGATCCCATGCCTGCTTTTCGATTACAGTACTGTCTTGCCTACGTTATTCAAGTTGCTGTTTCAATAAAGCTGCAAATGGATCCTGTAGCCTCTGACTCTTCGTTACAGTAGGACAGTGATGCCCAAACCTGTTCCTGGAGATCAACCTTACTGCAGAGTTTATTTCCAACCCTGATCAAACACACCTAAGGAAGAAGACTGCCCACAAAATTCTTATTAATAGGCTCATGTCTGCTACTCGAATACGGCTTGAGAGATCCACTTTCCTGCAGCATTTAGCTCCAACTTTGATCAAACTCACCCACCTGGGGTTTTCTAATGATTCTGGAGACACTGATTAGCATGTTCAAATGCCATGCTCCCAGACAGAGTCCTCTCGCTCAGAAATTCAGCCTTTCTCATTGGTCAGGCCCATGCTGAGAGGTGTGACTCTCCCCAGTCTTTAAAGGCTCATGCACAGTTCTGCCCTCTCTTCTGCAAAATCTTCCGAATGCCGCCGTGCAGAGGGTCCCCAAGAGCCTGAGCAGGCACGGGGGGTGCCCCAGGCCCGGTGTGCGCTAACATAGAGCTGCATGTGGCCTCCACAGCCATAGAAATGACTCTTGAACACAAAGAGTCAAACTTATAACACTGGAGTTTTGTTTTCACTTAACCCTGGTGCTCATCATCATGGAACTGTCCACAACCAGACACTCCTTTCTCTGCATCTTCATCTCTGGATTGCGGCCTGCAGAACCACTGTGCCCACACTCCACACTCAGGAGAGAGGACTCTCTTGAGCACAACGAAGTCAAGAACAATCTCGGAGTTTCAAGAAATTGCAACTTCAGCCATCAAATGGAACCATCCAGACATTTTTCAGCAGTTTCATGAGAAACTCGTTCCACAGCCAGATCAAACGCAAGTATAGTTTATTTTACCAGACAGAGGTCTGATGTAAGCTACCATATACTGTGCTTTGAACTAGAAACTGATGGTTTTTAGAGATGGTTAACTCTCACTCCTCTGCTTCTTTCTGGTTCTATCCATCCACTTAGCCTTACCATCCCTTAGCCTTACCATGTATGCCTGATGTGTGTGTGTGTGTGTGTGTGTGTGTGTTTGTTTAGACTAGTTACGTGTTAGTCCTTATTTAATAAAGTTCTTGTGCACAAATTACATGAGTTTCTGATTCTGCCTTGCAAATGAATGTCACTTTACGATATCTGATTCAAGCTACATGCCCTAATGCATTAGTATATAAGAAAGTTCAGTGGCCAAGAAAATATTTTCTTTGAATACATGTGAAATTACCCAGAATGTTCGCTGGTGTCAGGTTTTGAGACTCTTTTGTTGTGTTTTTGATTTGGTTTAGTCCCTTTTGTCTTTGGTTTGTTCCATTTCCTTTTTGCCCTTATTTGGTTTTGTTCCTGTCCCTCCCCTAATTAAGTCATTATTAGTTAATCATATCACCTGTCTGTGTCTCGTTAACCACCCTACTTAAGTTGGATTATGTTCATTGTTTGATTGTCCGTTCTCGTCGTTGTGTGCGTGTCTCCTTGCCTGTCTCATATGTGGATTATTACTGTGGATTTGTTCATTAAAGACTTGTTTTATACCCGATCATGATCTCGTACTCCTCGTTTGTCCTCCCGCACGACACCCGTGACAGCTGGACGAACAGGTGAATTGATTGTAATGTGAATTCTATTTTGTCAAGATAATTCTGTCAAATTATCCGAATATTATAATTAATTAATAAATATTATAATTAATTAATTAATTAATAAATAATGAATAAAGTTATTAATAATTAATAAATAATTAACTTTATTAATAATTCATAATTCATAAAGTTGCACAATATTTTTGCTCATCCTGCCATTAAGCAAGTCTCTTCAATGAAGGAGCAGCAGTGTGCACATGTAGATCAGACTGATGGAGCACATAATAATTTGGAGAAATAAGTTTGACTAAAAGTATTTTTCATTTAAAAGCAGAAGTACTTGAAATCATTAAGAGTGCGTTGCAGCAGAAAGTTTTATTTGAAGACAAAATCATAGTTTGCTCAGTGTTTAATAAAAAAAGCAAAAAGCAAACTTATTTGATTTGATTTTTATTTCTTTTTTCTGCTGCTGTGCTAAAAAACATACTGAACCGTGATTTTAAATTGATGGATCTTGGATCTCAAATTTTGAGTTTTCATATAATTTAAAAGTAATGGTAACAAACATTGCCACAATGACACATCACATATGATTATATTTAATATAATAAACATTTTTGTTTTCAGTAATGTACATAAGAGTGTTTTGTTACATTTTCTGTTGTTCATGTTGACTGCTTTATTGTCATGTGTGTTAATCTGATGCTGTTTGTGTGTTTGATGTTTATGTTGTATGGATGTGTTGCTTATGATGGATTCTACTGCTATATTACATTTGAAGGTACAAAGCAGTTTTTTGTATTTGAATTAGTTTAGTAGATTAACATTATATCATTTGAAATACATTTGTAAGTTGTAAATTATAAATGCATCAATATGTCATTTGGGTTTGTGTTTGGGAACAAAGGCGGAAGATTCATGAAGTCTCGAAAGGGCATCAGCCTTGGTGTTTTGGGAGCCTGGACAGTAGGTAACTTTGAAATTGAATCTGGTGAAACATAAAGCCCATCTAGCCTGCCGGTGGTTGAGTCTTTTGGCTGAATGTAAGAATTCCAAGTTGCGATGATCGATAAGTACAGTAAACTGGTGTTTTGCCCCCTCCAACCATTGCCGCCACTCCTCAAAGCCGGCCTCATGGCCAGAAGTTCTCTGTTGCCCACGTCATAGTTCTGCTCCACGGCATTACGTTTGTGAGAGAAGAAGGCACAAGGGAACATTTTAGGTGGGTTATCCTAACGTTGTGAGAGCACCGCTCCGATGCCAGTGGTAGATGTGTCTACTTCAACAATGAATTTACGATCAGGATGACGAAGAATGTGAGCAGTGGTGAAACATTGTCTGAGGTAGTGGAATGCAGTGAGAATGGCGGGTGTCCAGGTGAGACTGTGGGTACCTTTCTTGACCATGGCCGTGAGCTGAAGTGCCTGATGAAATGTCAATAGAAATGAGCAAATCCCAGGAAATGTTGGAGCCCCTTCAAAGTTGTAGGCTGAAGCCAGCTAACAACCGCCTTAACTTTGGTATCGTCCATAGCCACTCCGTCTGCACTGATTACATCACCCAGGAAAGACACTTGTGTCTGATGAAACTCGCATTTCTCCATCTTGATGTTGGATGTTGTTGATGTTGGATCAATCTGTCGAGGGCGGAACGGATGTGTTGGACATGTTCCTGATATGAGCTGGAGAATATGATGATATTGTCGATGTAGACAATCACTCAGCAGTTGAGCATGTTGCGGAACACATCATTAATGAAGGCTTGAAAGACGGATGGACTGTTGACCAGGCCAAAGGGCATTACCAGGTGCTCCTAATGACCAGAAGTCATAGAGAAGGCCATCTTCCACTCATCTCCCTCCCGGATACGGATCAGATTATAAGCACTTCGTAAGTCAAGCTTGGTAAAGTATTTGGCAGTTCTGAGCTGTTCAGGGGCGGCTGGTACCAGTGGTAGTGGATACCAGAATTTATTTGACAAATTGCTTTAGTCTACTGAGAATTTGGTTCAGAGAATGTGGTTTAGTGTTCTAGCAAATGTGAAAAATTGTAATGTCATGAAGTAAAAAGAAGAGACTCTATAACATCTTACTGTTACTGATTTATCATGCAACTCAAATCATTACGGATAGAATCTCTCATCAGTCTATTCTGATTCATCAACACAATTTCACTGATGATTTATAACCAACATTAAACCCAGGATAGAGCGGCTGAGTGAATGTGGTGTGGACTGTGTGGATGAGGCTCATTGTGTCAGAGACGCTGTAGAAGGACAGAGTTCCTGCACTGTGATCCACATACACTCCTATTCTACTGCTGATGGACACAACAGGGAGAACAGTCTCTATGTTATTGTGTCTGAATGAGTATCTGGAGGAAGAGCATATTAAACTCCAGGACTGATCATTAGATCCAAACCCACACTCATTTCCTGATCCCTTCCTGCTGATGCTCTTATATGACACTGATATATACACAACTCCACTCCACTCCAGCTCCCAGTAACAGCGTCCACACACACTCTCTCTACACAACACCTGACACCATTGATCAAATCTGTCTGGATGATCAGGATATGACTGGACTCTGTCAGTGACAGTAATCACTCTGTTGTTCTCAGACAGATGGAGGCGTTTATTCACTGTGTTCAGATCCAGAGTGAGCCGATGGGAATCTGATGGAGATAAAACACATCAGAATCAGGAATTATGAATCTGTTTGATCTTTTCATGTAGCTGAACTCTTCATGTTCAGTGTATCATCAGTGTCTCAGTACAGATAAGCAGATATCCTGTGCAAATCATCATTTACATCATCAATTATAAAACTCTTCTTTCACCTTCTACAGGAAGAACACGAACACACTCAGTGAGTTTTTCTGCTTGTTTTCTTACTGACTTACATTGTAGGAAGACTTCTGTGTGACCAGTGTTCCTGATCCTGGAAACAATGTTGGTGAATGTGACTGTGGAAATCAACAGACATGAATAGTATGATTCTCATGATCCTGCATCCATTCCTAAGACATTTCTAATATGATGTACTCCATGATATGAGATGATGATGGATTTGTTTCTGAGAGCAGATGAATCTCCAGGACTTTACCTCTGTCTGAGATCTTCTTGAGCTCCTCTTTGCAGAAATCCTCCAGTTTGTCTCTCAGCTGATGGACAGATTCTCTCAGACCATCAGAAGAGAAGAGAGAAATGAATGGTTTGTCATTTACGTCTGTAGATTCAGGAGGTGCTGAGAGAGACTGGAAACTCTACAGAAAACAGAAATCAAAACTCATCAGCTCCACACTTCACCCAATAACCTGCACCAACATCAGATTTGACTGATCTTTAGTAACTCAATCCAGCACTTTCACAGCATCAGCTTCATTCTTCTCATATTCATTATATCACATTAGAGCTACAGTTTCTAGTATTTGACACTTACACTAGATGTGAACTTTCTAGGAAATAGTTTGGACATCAATGGAGTCTCATTGTAGGGTTGAAATGTTTCTCTGTGAGTCTCTGTCTCAAGTCCACTATGATGGTGTTGTTCTAGATGTCTGTTACCTGCAGGAGCTGGATGTGATCCTGTGTGTGTGAAAGCTGCTCCAGCTCAGCGTCTCTCCTCCTCAGATCATTGATCTCCTGCTCCAGTCGCTCCAGTCGTCCTTCAGCTCGACTCACTGCAGCCTTTTCCTGATCTCTGATTAGCCGTATCAGCTCAGAGCGGCTTCTCTCAATGGAGCGGATGAGCTCAGTAAAGATCCTCTCACTGTCCTCCACTGCTGTCTGTGCAGAGCGCTGTTAGATAGACACACAGTGATTCAGGCTTCAGTGGGACTGAAAGAGACAAGAGAGTCTGAACTGAGACTGAGACAAACTTCTCTTCTTCTCCAGACTCACCTTATGAGACTCCACAGCCTCTCTTAGCTGCTGAAGATCTTTCTCTCTCTGCTGGATTCTCTGCTGGAACGTCTTCTTCAGATGCTTCTGCAGGACAAACGGATGATAGTGAATGTCACAGAGAACTATTGCCACTAAATCATCATGTAAACAGATGAATTGAGTAAAGGTACAACTGATAACTAATGGCTGTAGATTCAAACTCCAGAAGGTATGACTGAGTGACTGGGGCAGCCGTGGCCTAATGGTTAGGGAGTCGGACTTGTAATCAAAAGGTTGTGAGTTTGAGTCCCAGGTCCGGCAGGAGTGAATTATCAGCAGGCTCTCTCCGCCCTCAATACCACAACTGAGGTGAGACCCTTAAGCAAGGCTCCGAACCCCCCACTGCTCCCTGGGCGCCGCTACGATAGCAATATGGCCCACTGCTCTAGGTGTGTGTTCACTATTGTGTGTGTGCACTTGTATGGGTTAAATGCAGAGCAGAAATTCCGAGTATGGGTCACCATACTTGGCCACGTCATTCACTGTGAATGCTGTAAGCTGTTAATATGGTTGCCGATATTAACACATGAAATTTGTGTCAGCAATATTTTATCAGTGTTTTGTTTTAAATACCTGTTTCTCTGTCCTCTGTGCTGCAGCTGATACAGTGTCATGGTTTTTATGTTCGTCCATCAAACACAGCATACATATACATTTCTGATCAGTGCGACAGAAAACCTCAAGGATCTTCTCATGTTTCTGGCAGATCATCTCCTGCAGTCGTACAGTGGCATCGATCACTTTGTGTGGCTTACGTGAATGAAACTCCTCATGACGCTTAAAATGAGTTTGACAGTAAGACTCCAGACACATCAGACAGGACTTGACGGCTTTGTATTTTCTTCCAGTACAGACGTCACACTGCACATCTCCAGCTCCAGCGTAACAGTCAGCAGTAAATTTGGTCTTCTTCAGTTTCTCCACCATTTCAGCCAAGATGGTGTTTCTAGCTAAAGCAGGTCTTGGACTGAAGGTCTGTCTGCACTGAGGACAGCTGTAGACTCTCATCTGATCCTCCTGATCCCAGCAGCCTGTAATACAGCTTTTACAGTAACTGTGTCCACAGGGAATGGCCACTGGATCCTTCAGGAGATCCAGACACACTGGACACAAGAACTCATCCTGATCCACTGAAATTCTGGCTTCTGCCATTTTACTGCATAAATACAGAAACATAAACACACAACAGCTCAACTACACTTCAGTTTCTCTTTCCCTGAACTCATGTGATTCCTGTTTCCTGGTTCTGTGTTTGAGTGACATGTGTAAAACAGGTTTGTCTGTGAGTCTGTAAAGCAGGTTCCTCATTCGTGCTGAGTTTAGTTTTGACACCTGACTGTTACTAAAGTAAATGCCAAGACCTTGGCTGTATCCGAAATTGCTCTCTATAGCCTTAAATAGTGCAATAGTGAGAGGACAGCCATTTTTATTGGTGTCCGAAACCATAGTGGACATTCTCGAGTGCACTCATTCAATCCCACAATGCACTGCAAAAACGAGTGTACAACCGATGTACACTCACCGGTTAGAGAATACCCATAAATCACTGTGAGAGTCGTGTGACGAATAAATTCCCGGTTCTTGCCGGAAGATGATGCTTGCAGCCAAATAATCCATTCATTAATTTTACAATGCGCTCATCTATGGCACACAAGTGAAATACAACACAGGTATAGCCTTACTAATTGTAAATTGATTATTAAATAATTTAACTAGGGTTTATACCTAACTTTCATGGCAGAGTACAAGATAAATCCTTTATTCTTATTACTGGCCCTGTTGAAAAAAAAACAGCATATGCTGGTTAGGTAGGTTTTGATGCTGGTATGCTGGTTTAAGCTGGTCCTTTGCTGGTCATGTGCTGGTCCTGCACCAGCATAAACCAGCAAAAACCCACATACCAGCATCAACCTAACCAGCATATGCTGTTTTTTTTTTTTTTTTTTAACAGGGGGAGCTGCCCGTTTGCCAGTTTCAAATTATTATTACAAAAATCAAGCAAACTATGCAAGCAGCAGTCTTTCCAGTGCACTCAGTGTCCGAATTCACTCACTCTTTTTCATTCACTCCTTCAAGTGAACTGAATGAGTGGACTAATGTAGGGAATAGTGAATGAGGGTATATAAGATGGAGGCATGTATACACTCACTCAGATTTCTGCTTCGGAGCCTCACTGCTACTAAGCTGACTGAAGAAACAGAAGAACTGCTGCTGCTGAAGAAGATCCCCACGGGCCAATCTGAAGATTGACTATTTTGCACTCCAGCGACCAGCCTTCTTTCTAAAAAAGCTAATTTCGACCATGTACCTGTGGATGCGAAAGGTTCCTGACTTCCCTTGACAGACACGCTACCTCATGTGCCTGGACCAAAAACATGCAGAGGCAGTTTGTGCGTTCATTACGAGCGCATGTCTATGGCTACATTGAGATCCCGGGCACCTCTGCTGCGTTGGTTAGTGGCCAGGGTGATCTCAGAGTGACAGTCCAGAATGTTCCACTGGTTAAATCCCCACGGAAGTCTGGGTCCTCTCGTAGTCCCGTGGAGCTACCAAAAGAGGGCACTTGCTCGTCCTGCAGTGAACCTAGCATCTCTTTTGGTGCCCCCGAGGAAGACAGGATGTCTATCACTGCATCAGAGGAGGGGCTTTCGTTTGCTGAAGCCGATGATTTTGCTGAGCAGCACCCCTCTGCGGCTGCTGCTCAGATGGAGAACGATGCTGAACTGACGGCCGTGCTACTTCAGGCAGCCAAGAGCATCGGGTTGGAGGTGTCTAAGGTGCCTTCTCCCGAGTGTTCGCGGCTCGATGATTGGTATCTGGGTGCGAATGGTGATGCCCCACCTTGCCCCGCCACAGTGCCTTTCTTTCCAGAGGTGCATGAGGAACTCACCAGAATGTGGAAAGCCCCCTATACGGCTTGTACACATTCGGGCTCCTCCCTTCTCACTACCCTCGATGGCGGGGCAGCCAGGGGGTACGTTGACATTTCCAGGTGGAGCATGCGGTTGCGGTGCACTTGTGCCCGCAAAACTCCATCCACACCTCCTGTCCAAGGCTTGTAAGCTTTCGTCAGCTCTCGCTTCAAAGGCTTACAGTGCTGCGGGCCAGGCTCGGTCAGCAGTCCCTCAGTCAGGTGATGTTCGCTATGGTGGTCCAAGAGTACCATCTCCGACAAAGTTTGCTTTCTCAACGCACCTGTCTCCCAGGCTGGCCTCTTTGGCGACACTGTCAAGGACTTTGCCCAGCAGTTCTCGGAAGGCTCGGCAGGCCACAGGAAAGGGGCGCAGCCCACTGCTTAGGGTCCCGCTTAAAACACCCGCAAGCCTGCAAAGCGGCCCTGATACAGGCAACCCAGAGATGGAGGAGTTTGCTCTCCGGGAGACTGCAACATTGATCTCCCCAACCCCGGTGGAGGACCGGGGACTGTTTCCCCATCTCTGCCCCACCCTTTCACAAAAAGAGCAATTTCCTCAATCTCTGGATTTTCAGCCCCAGAGATGCCGAGATGAAGATGGGGTTTTACAGCCCCTACTTCATCATACCCAAGAAAGGTGGTGGGTTACGACCAATCCTGGACCTTCAAGTTTTGAACCGGTCCCTCTACAGGCTACTGTTCAAAATGCTTACCTCGAAGTGCATTCTCTCATGCATTCGTCATCAGGATTGGTTTGCAGCTATCGACCTGAAGGAAGCGTACTTTAATGTCTCGATTCTTCCTCGACACAGACCGTTTCTTCCGTTTGCTTTCAAGGGTCGGGCGTATCAATACAAAGTCCTCCCCTTTGGCCTGTCCCTGTCTCCCCGCGTTTTTACCAAACTCGTGGAGGGTGCCCTGATGTCTCTTTGGCAGAAGGGTATCCGGATTCTCAACTATCTCAACAGCTGGCTTATAATAGCCCACTCGCGAGATCTGTTGTGCGAGCACCGGGACATGGTGCTCCTGCATCTCAGCCAACTGGGGCTTTGGGTCAACGAGGAGAAGAGCATGCTCTCCCCTGTGCAGAGCATCTCTTTTCTTGGTATGGAGCTGGACTCAGTCAACATGACTGCACGCCTCACTATATTTCAGAGTCTCCTGGGGCATATGACAGCCACAGCCGCTGTTATGCCGTTCTGACTCCATATGAGACCGCTTCTGCGCTGGCTACACGGTCGAGTCCAGAGATGGGCATGGTGCCCTGGCAACCTCCGGGTCGACGTTACCCTGGAGTGTCGCTGTTTTTTCAGCCCCTGGTCAGACTCTGCCTTCCTACGGCCCGGAGTGTCCTTAGGTCAGGTATCCAGGCATGTCATAGTCAATACAGATGCCTTCATGATGGGCTGGGATGCCATCTGCAATGGGCAAGCAGCCTCGGGCTCCTGGACAGGACCCCGACTGCAGTGGCATATCAACTGCCTTGAGTTATTTTTTTTTTTTCTTCTGCCTGTGCTGTGTATGTCATCATTTTGTGTAATTTTTGGGTGAACATCCTGCAATGCAAGAAAAATTTCAGACCTATGTCTGATAATAAAGTGTATCGTATCGTATCGTATCGTTACTAGCCGTACTTCTCGCCCTGTGTCATTTTCTTCCGATGCTACGCGACAAGCATGTGCTGGTCTGCACGGACAATACACCGAGAGTAGTGTACATCAACCATCAGGGGGGTCTACGCTCTCGTAGGATGTGTCAACTCGCCCGCCATCTCCTCCTCTGGAGTCAGGCATGGCTCAAGTTGCTGTGCACTGTCCATATTCAAGGGGAGCTCAATCGCGCAGCCGATATGCTCCTATGACAGCTCACCCTCCCTGCTCCTTGCGGCAGCCCCTCCCTGGAAGATTAACCTAACCCCTGGGGATGGGCACTATTTGGCACCCACATCCCAATCTATGGAACCTACATGTGTGGCTTCTGGACAAGACTCGGTAGACCTCTCTGGTAGGCCTATGCATTGAAGTGGGGGGTCTCCCTCCATTTCAAAGTATACGTTGCCGCTATTGCAGGCTCGTCCCAAGGGAAGCATCACCTGATCATCAGATTCCTAAGGGGTGCGAGAAGGCTGAATCAGCCTAGATCGCACCCCATCCCCTCTTAGGACCTCTCCGTTGTCCTTCTTGGACTATGGGTCCCCCTTTCGAGCCGCTGACCTCAGGCATGCTGAAATTTTTGTCACTTAAGGCAGTGCTCTTGACCACGCTCCCTTCCATCAAGAGGGTGGGAGATCTGCTTTCTCTGTCAACGAGATGTGCCTTGAGTTCGGTCCGGCTGACTCTCACGTTATCTTGAGACCCCGGCCCGGTTATGTCCCGAAGGTTCCCACTACCCCCTTTTGGGATCAGGTGGTGAACCTCCAGGCTCTGCCCCTGGATGAGGCAGACCTAGCCTTGGACTTGCTGTGTCTCGTTCGTGCACTATGCACATATGCGGACCGCACCCGGAGCTTCAGACACTCCGAGCAGCTCTTTGTTTGCTTTGGGGGACAGCAGAAGGGGAATGCTGTCTCTAAGCAGAGGTTGGCCCATTGGGTGGTAGATTCCATCACCTTGGCATAACAGTCCCAAGGTAAGCCGTGCTCACCCGGAGTGTTGCCTCCTCCTATGCGCTGGTGCACGGCAACTCTCTAGCAGACATTTGTAGAGCTGCGGGCTGGGCAACACCTAATTCCATTCACAAGATTTTACAATCTTTGTGTTGAGCCCATTTCCTCCCTTGTGTTCGGTAACATCAGCAATTTGCGGGAGGACAGCACGGTGTCGGCCTGTTGCGCCATTCCTTAGGGATCTGTGCACTTTTTCCCAGTTGTTCCTCACTGTGCTCCGTATGGGGGTCTCCTTCGCCCCCCAACAGTTGTGGCATCATGTCAGTTCCACGGACTCTGTGTTCCCCTTAGTTTTAACTACTACTTCTACTCCACAAAGCCTGCCTTATGCTCTGCCCCCCAACGATTGCACTAGCACCCCTGGCAGGCCCACTCTACTTGGCCCGCAGGGCATTGGGAAGGTTATGTGCTGAGTTTCTTTGTTCTGACATGCTTGCCTGTCAGCATTGGACTCATTACTTAACACAGTCCAGGGTTGTGTTGTTTTCCATTTTCTGATCCCATGTAACGTCGAGAGAATGACTGAGGGGGAACGTCTAGGTTACGTAGGTAACTCCCGTTCCCTGAAGGAGGGAACGAGATGCTACATCCCCCTGCCACAACCCTGGACTGTGCTGAGCACTGGGTTTTGGCTCGGCTCCTCAGCAAATCCTGAGTTAGTGTATGCCATCTTATATAACCAAATGTGCGGGGAAGTGCCGTTGCATGCAAATTCCACTCGCCAATTTCATTGGCTGTTTTTCTTTAGCTCAGAGGTGATTGGTCTCTCAAGTACGATCCCATGTAACATCTCATTCCCTCCTTCAGGGAACGGGGGTTACCTACGTAACCTAGATGTTTTGCTACACTAACCATGGTCTAACCATGAGATGTGTATTAAACTTATGGTTGTAAATTAAACAAATTGTCAATCAATCTGGCATAAAAAAAACATACTTTTACTATATTAAACCATGGTTCATTTTGTAAAGAGAAAAATATGAGCCGTGATAATGCAATATGTTCAGTATTAGTATTTTTCTGTAAAGATATTGTCATGTTGTAATCATTATTGTACTAATTTTGACATTTAGGCAATTTAGAAAATATAATTTTGTTATCTATAGTATTTGTCATTTTATGATTAAACATCAAAACATGGTCATAATGTGATATTTGAAATTGAACTAAAATAAAGTTATGTTAATGCAAACAGAAGATAATGAAGTGGATGTTTTGCAACAAGGTGGAGACAGTTCTGTTCATAACAGTAAATAGTTGATGGGAAAAGTGATGGGTACAAGAAATTTTGTGAAAAAAGCAAACACACACAAAGTGAGATGCAGAGAGATATCATAGAAAATGAGGAGACCGAAAAGGAAAATGGAAGTGAAGGTGCATTTGAAAAGAGAACTTTTTTTCTTATTTTGCATGGCCCCAGCCTAAGGTTTTAAACCTTTATTTAAATGTGATAGGCATGCAAAAAATATGGTTGTCCATGGTTTCAGAATTTGTTGTGGGTGTATGGGATGGCCTGGATGAGTGTGAGATTTCCCAGCCTAAAATTTTGTCCCAGTCTGGCCCTGTTCTACATGGTGGTTGTTTAGCCTTGATACATTCATTAGCTAACAAATTTACATTTTAAATGTAAGTTATATTGTATTGTATACCGTATGTCAAAATAACGTGAGGTGCAGTGTGACACTAAAACAGGTAGTAGTAATGGCTACTTTTTACTTAAATACATGTCTGAGCCCATACTTCTTTACTTTAACTTGAGTAAAAGAAATGAAGTAAGTACTTCTAGTTTTACCAGAGTATTTTTAAACATGAGTATTTGTAATTCTACTTGAGTGAAAGATGTGTGTACTTGTCAGGATTTAATACTCTTTGGTTGTGTTTTCATTTGGTTTAGTCCTTTTTGAGCTTGGTTTCTTCCACTTCCTGTCTGCCCTTATTTGGTTATGTTCTTGTTCTGCCCCTCATTAGGTTATTATTAGTTAATTACCATCACCTGTCTGTGTCTCGTTAACCACCCTTCTTAAGTTGGATTCTGTTCAGTGTTTGTGGTCTGTTTTCGTCGATGTGTGCGTGTCTCCTTGCCTGTCATTATTTGGATTATTCTATTGTGGATTTATTAAAAGACTTGTTTTTGCCCCGACCTTCATTCTCCGCTCCTTCCTTTGCTCCATCCGCTCTTTCCTCATCCTTCCCCACATGACAACCCTGACAGAAGAACGGACCTAAAAAAGAAAGTTTAACGGCGTGTTTTACCTCGTTTATTTTCTTAGTTTTTTCAGTGTATTCTTTTGGTTTCTTTTCCCCCTCCCCCCCATGTGATGAATAACCCTGCTGTCCTCGTTCTCCTGTTGGCGCAGGGGGATCGGTCTCTCGAGGGCCAGACTAACGACTTTGTAGCCCTTGCTAAACTCACGCATTGCCTCTGCGTATTCTATTGCGCTGGACTGAACACCACCACCAGAGCGCAGTTGTCTGGAGACGGTCCTCGAGAGAACCTCGGCGCCTTTATTGAGTGGGTGCTGGTGTTGAGCCCCACTCAAGACCCAGAGCCCAGCCAACCACCACCCTGCTGTGCGGAGCTGCCCGAGCCCACCGCAGATGGAGAGCCAGAGCCTGCCGCAGTCGGTGAGCCATCGCCATCAGGAGCGACCGAGCAGACGACTGCCCCGGAACCTTAGCCCGAGACATCTGACCAGGTGCGAGAGCTGGCAGCGGTGAAGATAGCGGGGGCTACGGAAAGCCCCACCCACGCCGCTACTGCTGGACTCAAGGGAATTGATTGACTTTGATTGTGAATTATCTCCGTCATCCTCTGAACTATCGAACTGGCAAAAAATCCCACCAAGGTGTTGCTCCGTCCCACCGGTTCCATTGGGCTCCTTCCTCCCTCCGGCTCCACCTTTGTCCTCGGTCGCTCCGGCTCCGCTGCAGTCCTCCGGAGCTCCGCCTCTGCCTCGGTAGCCGGTGCCACCTGTTCCGACTTGGCCCTCCAGATCCTCGGTGTCGACTCTCCATTTCCGCCTCGGGCTCCACCACCGTCGGTCGGCCCCCTGGAGTCGTCAGCTCCTCCCTCCGTCGGCTCCACCATGGGCTGCCATCTCGGCTGTGGCCTGGGTCTCTCCTGACTCCTCCTGTGCCAAATCCCTCCTGTCTTCTCCCTGGCTCCTCCCTCCGTCTGATCCACCCTGGACCCTCCTGTCGTAATGTCAGGATTTAATACTCTTTGGTTGTGTTTTCATTTGGTTTAGTCCTTTTTGAGTTTGGTTTCTTCCACTTCCTGTCTGCCCTTATTTGGTTCTGTTTCTGTTCCGCCCCTCATTAGGTCATTATTAGTTAATCACCTGTTTCTCGTTAACCACCCTCCTTAAGTTGGATTCTGTTCAGTGTTTGTGGTCCGTTCTCGTCGGTGTTATATACCCTATTCAAGGTGAGCATGTGGCTAAACTGATTCATGCAAAGTACACAGTTTATCTATCGCAAGGGTGCATATTTATTTATTTTTTTTAATCAAAGCTGTAATTTTTAGATTTTCATCTGATCTCCTCATGCTCTCACTGCACACCTTTTCAATTCACTCTCACAAACTGTGACTGATATGATGAATACTAATTCCATTTGCATGGAAAAAAACAGACTTATTGTCGTATTCTGACAAGTGCTACTGCACACAGTGAACACATTTAATGTCAGATTGCTGCTGTTCTCCAGCATGTAGATGTTCAAATGATGACGTTTCAGTGACTCTCCTGACTCCTGCTCACTATGATAACTTCTGTTGACAGTTTCTCGTGTGCAACAGCTGAGCGCTGGATGTGATGAAGCTCCTTCCACACGGCGGGCAGCGGTACGGCTTCTCTCCGGTGTGAACTCTCAGGTGTATTTTCAGGTTCCCTGACTGACCGAAACTCTTTTGGCACTGCGAGCACTTGTAGGGTTTCTCTCCCATGTGGACTTTCTGATGTTCTTTCAGATATTCGTTAGTTCTGATTCTTTTTTTTTTTTTTTTTTTTACTTTATATCAAAACAATCCAACTGCAGTTAGATTGAGATTAACTGAAATGCACATTGAAAAAAACATGATTTTTGAAAATTGTTTTAAAAAATGGAGCTTTTGCAAATGAACTGTCTTTTTTTTTCTTGCCCTTTTACTTAATCAGGATTCTTCATGAGGAAATATAAAATTCTATTTGCTATTATTATTTTATTTATTTATGTATTTATTTATTGCTTGGTTAGTAGGAGGAAGGACAGATCTGTTGGACACAACACTGGTTGAAAGGCTAGAAACAGAAACAGGACTGATGACTGAAGCCATAGGAGGAGGACTGATGACAAAAGTGTCTTCTTCAGAACTAGCGATCAATACTAATCAAGGAGTTATAGATGTTATTAATCATTTGCATTATACACACCTTTTTCTCAAAAGGAAAATAAACAATCAAAACCAAGAACATGGCAAAAAAAAACAGAATAAGGTTTTACAAACTGACATACAAAAGAAATCAGGGTAGGGTAATGAGGGAGAGTAGGTGGGCTAAACTAAATAATAATCAGGTAATGAGGGGGCAGAGTCAAATCCAGAGACTGACAGGAGAGTACATGACAAACACTAATGCAAGCCATGTGTGCATCTGCTGTGTAGAGTAATGCTGAACACAAGCTTCATGTGAAGAGCAGGCAGTGATTTGTGACTGATTCATGACTTTTTTAGACAGTTTCGCCCATTCATTCATCTCAGCTATATACAGAAAGGAGTCTGCTTTAGATAAAAGTGAAGCAGACTCTTTTTCCTCCAGTTGTTGAGTTTGTTGAATGCTATGATTAAATGACAGTGCTGTCAGTCAGTTTACATCAAGAAAGGTCTGTGCCACTGCCAATGTTTTCAGCAGCATTGTAGAAGTTGACTGGTTTAACTTCCAGCATCACAGCACACTCTTTTAAACTCTCAATTTTATTACAAGCATGTATTCTCAGCTTTCAAATACCTTTAATTTATGACACTGAATTATTAAAGACATACATGTAGAAATAAGAGACAAACCTTGTTTTTGAATGTAAGAAAGTCATTTTATTCATTTAAAAGTGTTGTTACGCCTGAATTTTAAACCATCAGTTTACAGCAATAGACATGTTTTCATTATTAGTTTAATACACTGATCTCCTTTATACTGCCTTTATTAAAACAGCAGGAGCTTCACTGCATGAAGTGTGTTTTAGTGAATGCCACATTCACTCCTGAAGGCAAACCATGATCTGAGGATATGCTCTGCATGAGTTTCTCTAGTGGCCTGTATTTATTATGTATAAAGGACTTTAAATGTCTGTTAAGACACCTAATTTGGTTGAAACTCCTCCCGCATGGAGCGCAGTGAAACGGCTTCACTTCTCTGTGAACGAGCTCATGTGATTTCAGGGCCGCTGCCAAACTAAAACACTTCCCACACTGAAGACAGATGAACGGCTTCACATCTGAGTGAGTTTTCATGTGAGTGTTGTAGTATATTTTAAGTCTGAAACTCCTCCCGCACTGCTGACATGTGAAAGGTTTCTCTCCGCTGTGTATTTTCAGGTGTCCTGAAAGACTTGTTCTGTGTGTGAATCTCCTCTCACAGTGAGTGCACTTGAACGGTTTCTCTCCGGTGTGGATTCGTATGTGATCTGTGAGACTTCCTTTGTATTTGAACAGCTTTCCGCAGTGACTGCATGAGAAAGGCGTCTCTCCAGTGTGAATCCTCATGTGTTCCTGCAGGCTTCTTTTACACGTGAAACTCCTTCCACACTGACGACAGCTGCACCACTTTCTTTTTTGTGGCGCTTTCTTTTTAGAAGGGGTTTTATTCAGTTCTTCTTCACTTTCCTCTTCAGCTTCACTCACTTCTTCATTTTCCTCTTCCCATTCACTCTGTTCTTCACTTTCGGGTTCAGCTTCACTCGATTCTTCATTTTCCCCTTGCATCACATCTGAAAACAACACAGAAATTGTAATTTAAAAAATTGGTTGAAAAATGTTTGTAATACATTTTAAATGTTGTTTTAGGTTACAAAAATGATTTTAAACATATTTATACCACAGCAATACTACACAGACAAACTGAAGACAACATGTTAAAAAAGAAAATAACGGAGTTATCCAGTCATTCCAACTGATGGAAATAAACAAAGAGATTAGACAGAGTAGCTGGCATGCGTTCCAATCCTGAATTACATTGCTCAGTGTAAATGAAAATATTTTGGAGTTAGTCACCAAACAGTTTCAGTTCCCATTGACTTTGACTGGATTATTTATTATCTTTACAATGAAAGTCAATGGGAACAAACAGTTTGGTTATGAAGATTGTTCTGAATGTCTTGTGTTTATGTTCCACAGAAGAAAGTCTTTGGGTTTGGAAGAAAATTGGGGAAAACTAAATTGGGGACAAACAATTTATTAATTTGGAACTATTGATTAATTTCCTCAAACTAAAACTGTTTAAAGTTTCTTTTGAATTATTGATATATTACTTTCCCATTTGATACTGTAAAGTTGCTTTGACACAATTTGTATTGTAAAAAGCGCTATACAAATAAAGCTGACTTGACTTGGAAGGACATGAGTAAATGATGACAGAATGATCATTGTCCCTTTATAAGAGTCTTTATCCTGTGGCTCCCTCTCATGGACAACATCAGTATTACAGCCTTCACTGTCAGCAGAAATGACTGATAATATTTGCAGTTAGTGGAAATTCATGAAAATAAGCATGTTTGTGGTTACAGAACATCATATGGATGCTATCTATCTTCATCAAGGATGCTTGTGTGCAAAGCCAGACTCACATTGGTCTGGACTGGAGTTCTGCAGATCTGATTATGTTTGTTCAGTCTGTTTGGTAATGTGCCAGTCACAAATGATTGAGGGCTCAGGGCAGAAATGACACCACAGCGAACCAAAATATTCCCAGAATTTGAGAGATGTGGGCAAAAATGTCCAGTTTCTGTTTTTATTATCATTTTATTTTATTTTTAGAACATATGATATACAAATTATCAGAGAAGCAAGTGTGTTTTTTCAACATGATCGCGAATGTGATATATATATATATATATATATATATATATATATATATTAGTCTATATATTAGTCTACAGGTGAGACTAACTAACAGCTCAGGGAGGATTGCATCTCTTTATGACATAAATGACAAGAACAAAACACATCTTTGATAAAGTTGGACAGCATCTACAAAACAAAATATACATCCTCCAAGTCGCAACACTGTCTTTTATAAATCTAAAGTCTCATATATATATATATATATATATATATATATATATATATATATATATATTTTTTTTTTTGTATAGAGAGAGATACCTATATATTAATAATATACAATAACAATAATATTTGTTTTTAATATACAAAAAAAAGGTTATAAAGGAAGATTATATTCTTTAAATTTAGCTGAATTGTTTGTTTGCGGCTCTTGATCGGATGTTTTTTGAGAGGTTTAACAAAGAAGTCAGAAATTGTATACTATATAGTGCACTTTTATACATTAATATCCTTACATAATGTATAATTACAATACATATTTATTTATATACCGATAATATCTTTTTTTTTTTTTTGGACATTAAATCAAGAAATACATTTATTTATTTATCAAACATCCTGAAACTTTTATCCATGATGATATTCATAATGTTCAATCACGTGACTATCTTGGCAAATCATTCATAGAAGTGCAGTTAAAGCATGTCCATTTTCCATCTGTTTCACAGCCACAAATATTTATATCACCTCTCAAAAGAATAAAACAAAGATGTGACCAAAATGCAACTTTTGGCCATTTGCAATCTATATTAAACACCCGCGGCAATATTTAAATCATTAGACAAAACGTTGTAAGGCACTTAAACGGTGCTATTAAAAAAATAATTAATTAATCACTATATTAATGATTCATAGTTTACACAGGCAAGCAGATCAGGTCAAAATATGAACGCAATCCTCTTAATGGTTTAGTGTTTTCTTTAAAGCTAATGGTTTTCATGGGAAACTGTTTAACGTGAAACTTTGCACATTGCGTTTATATTCCAGGTTCATCTGCTTGCCTGTACAAAATATACATCATCAATAAGATGTTTACTGTATTTTGCCTTTTAATATCTGTGTTTTACTATATTTAATACAAACTGCAAATAACTGGCGGTCAGTGGAGCAAAGCTTCGTTTTGTCTCTTTTTTTTTTTTTTTTTTTTTTTTTTTGAAGAATGACGATCAAACATCACAAAGAGTAAAGCATAAGAGAAAAGGCAAAAAAAAAAAAAAAAAAAAAAAAAAGTTTATGACGTCACCTGAAAAACTATCCATAATAATAATACATTTTGAGACCTTTAATGGATTAAGAAGACTTCAAAAACTATTGGAATGTGTAAGTTATTTAATATTTTCCTTTGAATGCAATGTGTTTTGTTTAAATTTATACCCCTGTCTAGTATTTTTTCCACATTTTATTTTATTTAATTATTATTTTGTATTGCAAATGCTTTCTTATTGTTTGACCAAATCTAGTAGGTTATCTAACCACAAAAAATACATTTTAACCCCTGGAACGCAATTTCTACCGGGGGACCACCCTCGAAACGCGATTGGGCTACTTTTGGGCTAGTTTTGAGTAGCAATTGGTTGGGTTTTGTTGTGAAAACCTGGCAAGCCTGGTTTGAGAGGCGAAAGTAAAGCAAAACACTGCATCGCGCTACAGCAGACATATGCTCTTTACTCTCTCACAGAAAAACTGACTCAGTATTCCTCACAGTTAATGCATTTGCTACTGACCTTCGATCCTATTTTACCATATAATAACCGCAAAAGAAAGTTATGAACATGCTTTTGTAAATATTGGAGATCACGTGTTACAGCGCTACTATCGTTGTATTAAGTGTTTCGGCAAACCCAAACAAAGTTATAACCCTAAACGAACGAATGAATGAATGAATAAATAAATAATCGCTGTGATTTTCTGAGTAGAGTCCCAGATGATCTGCTGAGACTCCGATATTCTTATCTAATGAAGAATCAATGGCACAAACCTTTCTGTTGGCCGGTTTCTTCGTCTTTTGTTGCGCATGTTTCTGGATCACTCGTGTCCTCCTCACGTTCCTCTTTAACAAACTCCATCTTCACAGCAGTGGAATGAGAGCTGCAGCTGTTACTCTGGACTTGTTCCTGTGTCTGAAATGATTGGACAGCGGGGTTTCTGCATTTATTGCTGGATGGCTGTAGGAGTGGCTTCCTGAAGATCACAGACTCCAAACTCGTGTAGTGGATTTATTCAGTGCTTGAATTGAATCAAGTCTTATGGGGGTCCCCACTTTTTAGTAATAATGATTTTAAGAGGTAAAACAATAAAAATAACACATACATATATATTGTATTTATAATCTTGTTTCATATTTCCTCTGCTATTATTGGATATTAAGACAGGCACCTGCAATTCTGGCCAAATCAAAGATATGTTGTGTGTGAATTTGCACATGCTATAATGTAAGCATCATTATTGACCCCTTGTGTTTAATAAAACAATAAAATAAAAAGACTGATTAGTGAAATGAATGAATGATTTAATAAAAAAATGTGAATGATGGTAGGCTAATTGTCTCTAATTTGCCTGATTAGCTAAGCCTTCAAAACATTTAGATTTAGTTTTAGATTCAGTCTACATTTAAAAACATTTTAAAACAAAACATTTAGATTTATAAAATTTTATCAAAAAATTGTAACTAAACAATAAATTCACTTCATCCCATAAGAAGTGTAGGTTTCCAGTCAAATGAAGTCAGCATCATCAATTCATCTTTGCATGACACAGAACTCTTGTGTTGCATTAAGGACTATTTACAGACTATTTGACAAGAATCAGAGGGGCATTAATACATTTCATAATTATAATGTTTTAAATATAAAGTTTTGAATATAGAAATATTAAACGATTTAAATTACTTTTTGTAAAAAAAAAAATCCAAAATTAATAAAACTGTTGCATTAATTAATTTTCACATATGCAAAAACTACCACTGGCCTTAGATCATCACAATCTCACTAACTTTTATAATTAATGAGACTCTCTAAACTACACACTGAATCTATTGTTTACATCGTCTCTGCTGCTTTCACGATCTGAGGAGCACTGATAGAGAAGCGTTTCTATTCTATAGTGGAGTCTCAGAGCAGTTGGAAGTGAAAAGCCGCCCCTCTCAAAATTCACTCCCTGGACTTTGCCCCTTAATCAAAGCTGAACAACAGATGATGACTTCACTTACATTCAGAGTGGCACAACACTCAAGGATATTTTTACAGGATACACTTTTAACAAACTGTATCTAAGCTGTAATACAAAAACATTACATTTCTACATACTAACTCCTTACATTATTCTAAAGGAGAGAGAGATGCTCACAGTATGATCAGTCAGAAACTAGAGATCTAAACATGATTCAGAAACAAGAAGACTTCCTGACAGATTTCCTGCTGTTCTTCTCATCTGTGAAGTTTCAGAGCTGAAATTACATGTGTTTAAGTTCAAAGGATAGAGCAAATGAGGGAAAACTGTGAGACAAATATGTAAAACAACAGAGGGAAAGACATGTGAAAAGTATAAATGTAAAAAAAACCTAATTAGAAGCCATATGAACAAAGGATTTATACCAAAAACAAAATGTGTTTAAAATAAAACTGTATTATTTTTCTGCATGTATATCATCATTTAGAGTAAATCCAGTTTGTTTGTTTGAATCTCATACGTTTTAGTTAATTGAATATTGCTTATTCCACAGCTAGCCATATTTTAAGATCTATCATATCTCCTCTTTTTAACTCAATAAATGCAATTGACTTTGAACAGATTTATGCAATTTGAATAAATGCATTCTCAAAATATAAAATCAAATAGTTAATAATAAACCTTGCTATGATTTTTGAAGGAAGAAATCACATGTAGTTTGTTGAAGTGCATTAGGTCTGATGTTGTAATGCAGTGAATGAAAGAGTCATTGTGTCTGACGGTGTGTCGTTAGGGTTTAATGGAGGATGGGTGTGACATTGGGCTGTAAACGTCTCTCAGATATCAGCACATCGTTCACACAGACATATATGTATATGAAGAGTTCAGATGCAAATGCCTCTAAATCCATCTGACATCTTAAATGTCTTTAAAATGTATTAGGCCCCAATGTAAGTACTGGTTCTTCTGATTGGGCTGAGGCTGGGATTTTAGTGAGTTTGAAGTAAAAGGATGGAAGGAATGAGATGGCTTTTAGCTGGTTTTGCATCTGAACTCTTCATATATATATATATGAGCAATATCACATAGTCAAAAATATACAGCCATATCTCATGTCTACGAGTGTGATATTGCATTTATATAACAGTTTGATGGCCCAAGTGTGTGAATACATAAGAAACAACCAAATAAGGGCACACAGGAACAGAAACAGGGGCAAAAACACAACAAAACAGATCTATATTCCTGACAGGAACTTTTATTTAACTAAAATTACCATCATGAATGCAGACACATTTGTTCAATACTAAACACTTTTAAATACTACTATTATTTATCTAAAATGTTATTTTTTGAATAATAATATTTAATAAACAACAAAAACAGTCATCATAAAAGTTGCTAGATAATGCAGTCAAATGGACAAAGACAACACTCTGATATACAGCATCGAAAGATAAGTTTTTTCCAAAACTATGTGCTCTGGAACAAATAATAGTTTAATGAGACCAAAGACTACTGATAGATTTACCCAAAACTAATTATATCTCATGTTTAACCGCTATAGAGACATCAGAGCCAGTGGTAAACTCCAGAAGATCTGGCCAAGGTGAGACTGCTCATGCGATGTTATCTTTATTAACAAACTACATTCTCTTTGAGAGAATGAAAAAAAAAAATTATATATATATATATATATATATAGAGGAACACAAAATCAATGTCCG